>CM038672.1:689885409-690488013 GCA_021605145.1 Aegilops bicornis | reverse complement strand
ATAAAAAATGTTATGGAATTTTAAAAAAAATATTTGATTCCCAAAAAATATTCGCAAATCCAAAAATTGATTGTGAGTTCCAAACAATAGTTCATGAATTAAAAAATGATTATGGTATTCAAAACAATGTCCCAACTTCAAATAACATTTTTGAATTTTTAAAAGTATTCACGAATTTCAGGAAAATCTTCACGTATTCAAGAAATGTTCATGAATTCGATAAATGATCACGGATTCAGGAATTGTTTGTGAGACTGCAAAAACATCCACGAATTCAAAAAGTATCCACGAGTTAAAAAAGCAAAAAGGGAAAATAGAAATGGAGAAACAGAAAAAACCGGGAAAACCAAAAGAAAAGAAAGAAGGGCAGAAAAAAAAAAGGAAACCTGTTTAGGGAAAGCCCACTAAAACCCATGGAAGAAAAGCTCACTAAAACCCGAATATAATAAATAAACGAAACCGATGGAAGAAGAAAGGCTCGCCAAAATCCGAATATGGGCCGGCCATATATACTGGAGCGCTCCCGGTGGACCTCGATGTTCCCCGGCCTATGCGAGCGAGCGGAGAGAAAAAGGAAGGAAAGAGAAGGAGCGGAACGAGGCTTGGAGAGAGAAGAGACCAAACCCTAGCCCCCGATCCATCCATCGATCGATCGATCGCCGCATCTCACCTCATGGCGCTGCGTAACCTTGTCACCAGGATGGGGACCCCGGCCGCCGCCGCTCTCCGGCCGCCGTCGGTATCCCGCGGGGCGCAGGCGGCGCGCTCTCGGCCCTTCTCCCGTCAGGTTCGTTCCCCGCTCCCTGTGCCGGCTCGGAGAATTCGCATCGCGTATGTGTCGATATGCTCGTCCAATCAATCCGGATCGAGGTCTCTCGATTTTGGCGGCGCTCTTCGCCTGCCGCGTAAAATACACCGTGCTCTGGAGCGTTAGATGTACACAACACCCTCTTTGGATGGATCTCGGTCTTAGGCCATGTTCGTTTCTTGGGAATCAATACATCTTGCCACCCTTTTCCCATAGCCTGTTCATCCAATTCGATCTGACAGTGCCATAGTCGCTGATCACCTTAATAAATTTTCTCAAAAAATATATGCAGTAATGAAATGAACCATAACATTCTTATGGTCTGCCAGACAAGATAATGAAATTTCAGTTAGTGAATTAGTACTACACATCCAAATTCATTGTTAGGTATTAATATCAGATCAATACGGTACTAGCTAGCAAAAAGATTTAGGAATGGGTGTCTTGATTGTATCTCAACAAGCACTGTGGATTAAGGGCTCGTCTTCCAGACAATAAAACTGCTATCTTCACCACATCCAAGCAGTTACATGTGGAAACTTTTCTGAAACATACGAAAACAGAAGCATAATAAAGAAAACACCTTTGCCTTATAAATGACGCAGATCGGGATGGGTCAGATTTATTTATCCTGCAGGTTAAGATAATATACTCCTTGAGAAAACGATTTAAGATAAGATTTTGATTGCTATATGGTGTGCTACATGAATGACTGCAGTCAATAGTTAATGCTGTTGGAAATTCTAATTAATACATTTGATATTGAATTACTGTACTATGCAACACATGATATCTACAAGTCATAAATCTGTAAACTTGAATTAACAGATGAACATAATGCATTGAAAATCTAGATTACGTAAGACTCGTCACACATCATTTTTTTTGTCCTTGCAAAAAGGAGCTAATGGCTACCAAGGAACAGTACACCCGCTGTAGACTATATCATCCTCGAGTGCAAAAATTAGGTGTTTCAAAACAAGGGGGAGAGGGAGAATATTTCCAACACAAAAACAGGCCTGTGCTCTCTCTTGAATTGTCCTTTTGACCTGCAACGAGGGGCATCTTTAGAACTGATGGCAACTCAAGTTGGACCATGTTGTAGTTGATGTTGGTTCTTACTTGCTTGAATGCCTTTCTGAAGCAGTGAAGCATCTAGGTTAGTTTGTGAGATGAATGGGTACTTGGATAGGCTGACAAAGCTGCTATTTAAACATGTCAGAAAAGGTTAAATGTTGATTAATCCCCTTCTTCTATCCACTGAGATACCATACCATTTGCTGTGTATTGTTGCAAAACAGTACCAAATCAGCAATACATAGGAAGGCAAATACTACTTGAGCCACCTTTTAACATGATTGCAACATCCTGTGATTATCTTGGCATGCGATGGTTAATGATAAAAGCATCTTGGTAGTTTTTCAGAAAAAATGGGTACTTGAATAGAGTCAATAGACTGACAAAGCTGCAATTATATAAAGATGTGAGATGCGGTCAAGTGGTGATCAGTGCATTTTTTTTTTCTACCGACTTGGAAGCCTTCTGCATGATTGCAAATTCCAACACAACTGCGCCAATTCATACAATACATTGGATCATACACAAGGGATAAAGAATAGAATTAAAACAGATACAGGTTAAACTAAGTATATTAGGTATAACAAGCATTTTATTCTTCTAGAATAAATAATTGGATTTTGATAAAGTTATTTTTGAAGGGAAAGAAGGTACTACCTTGGAGAATGTTTCAGCATCCTCTATTGGTTTTGGCATACTACTGTTGTTGATGTACCTGCGTGATATAAGCAGATTCAAAATAACATTATTGAATGATATATTTCGTGGGACTTGAGAAAATTCAAGACAACATTGCTTGCAACAATTTGTCATCATTTACACTGCACGTTGATATCCGAGCTTATATCGTGTTACTGAATTGTAGGTTGAACATGAGGATATTTCCAAGATACGAGCTAAAAAGAAGTATGAGTTCAGTCTGTTCCTCCTTGAACAGTCAGAAAAACAGCTCGAGTCTTTAAAGTATGCAACCATAATTTATTTGTCTTATGCTTTTGGCTACAATTAGTATTAGATGATTTGAACTGAGACCCTAATGCTATGGTTTCTCGGCTCTTTTTGTTGAAGGGTCTGGGCTCAGAGGTTTCAAAGGGCAGACAAGTACCTGGGTTGGACTCTCAAGGTGGTCATGCCTGCTTCTCTTGTGGCTGTGATAGCAGGGTCCAAGTAGGCGATCAAATCTCCATTCGCCGTTTTGTTTATTGATGATGGCATGTGTTATGTACGGGCGCTCTACTTATGGCTCTTGTGCACTTGTCTATAGCATGTTATGTAAGTCTCGGTTTATGGCGGTTTGATGTGATCACTATGATGATGATAACATTACCTGGTGAACGATGTATTACCTGGTGAACGATGAGTCGGGCAGTTTTATTAATGCAGCAGAACGAATTGTTGTCCTGAAAGTAAATCATATGAGACTTCCTAAATACTTAAACGTGCAGCTGCGCTAAAAAAAGGAAAGTATCTGGTCCTCAGCCCTTCAAACACTCCGTACTTTTCACGAATTAATTAAGAAAGAAAAAGTATGTGCATTTTTTTGGGTTTAATAAATTTTAAAAAGTTATAACTTCTGTACGAGTATCAAAATTTAGATTCGTTTTCATCATTAGGTTTCTTGCGGTGAGTTCTTCAAAACTAGATCTCAAATGAGTATGTTTCGACGAACTTCTTTTAGAGCAACTTTGGGTGCTAAAAGAGGCAACTTTAGTGCTAGGAAAGCAACTTCTTAATTTGCCTACTATGATTGCCTATCAATGAGAAGTCCTTATAAGTTGTCTCTCATGACTATCATATTCACTAAATTCAAATATAAGTTGTCTACCACACTATCGAGTATGATAACACTATGTTTCATAGTATAGGCAACGTGAGCTATGCTGACAGACAATTTCGCCTAGTACCGTAGCCAACTAATTAGCAATGACATGCATCTGAGCATCATTGTTAGGCAGCTAATTATCATTGTTAAGTTCTCCTGATTTGTTGGGGCAGTTGCTTAGATTCAATTTAAGCGGGTTTTTGCATTTGTGTTTTGTAATACAGTTGCTTGATTTTGCTTGGACAGTTGCTGGGATTTTTTTTTTTTGCTAGAACGGTTTGTCATTTTTTGTTTTGTTTGTAATTGAGTGGTTTTGGTTCTTGCTAGAATAGATAAATTGCATGGGGAGAGGGATCAAATAGTTCCTAATGCTAGATCGTGCAGCTGCACGATTTCGTTGTAGCTGGCGCACGTGCTAAATGACAAGAAATTACATGCTCTTGTCTCCCGCCTCTCATCAATAACAACCCACAGAAGGAATTAATGCACGGGAAAAGTAGCTAGTCCACCGCGTCTCAGTGTGTCCACCCATCCTGCTCTTGTCTCCCGCCTCTCATCAATAACATCCCACAAAAAGGAATTAACGCAAGGGAAAAGTAGCTCCTATGATTTTTAAGCAAGATCCCACGTTGCATGCATTTAATTTAAGTTTTTAAAATTTTAAAAAGCTATAACTTTTGAACCGGTCATTGAAATTAAGATTTGTTTTCACGGCTAGGTTCCCCACGACAAGCTCTTCAAAACTAGATCCCTAATGAGTATGTTTTGACTAAAAAAATTTGTGAGCAACTTTGGGTGAAACGGAAGCAACTTTAGTGCTATGGAAAAGCAACTTACTGTTAATCTGTGTAGATGACTATCTATCATCGAAAATCCCTTTGAAGTTAGCTACCATGACTACCAATTCAACTAGCTTTACCTCTAAGTTTCTTACCATAACTACTTTAGTTTCGTCTCCAAGTTGATAGTATTTGTAGGCAACATAGTTTTTGAGGTAGGCTAACATTTATCCTAAGTTGCCTGCCATGACTTGCGAGTAGCTTAACATCATCCTTAGTTGCATAAAATACTTTTCGTATGGTAATCAACTTAGTTCATAGATTTTCAACTTAGCAACACTTGTGGACAACTTTTCAATATATTGTAGGCAACTGAAACAGTAATGGCAGGCAACTTAGCATCCCCGCTAGGCAAACTTTCTGTTTTGAAACAGCAACATGTATACTTGCAAAATAAGCGTGGTAAAGTCTATCCTTCACATTTTTATTAAAAATAAAGATGCAAAACATTATTCTAAATAACAGAAAACAAATACTAACAAAATAAAATGACGCTCCAAGTAAAACACATATCATGTGGTAAATAAAAATATAGCTCCAAGTAAAGTTACCGATGAACGAAGACGAAAGAGGGGATGTCTTCCGGGGCATCCCCAAGCTTAGGCTCTTGGTTGTCCTTGAATATTACCTTGGGGTGCCTTGGACATCCCCAAGCTTAGGATCTTATCACTCCTTATTCCATAGTCCATCAAATCTTTACCCAAAACTTGGAAACTTCACAACATGAAACTCAAAACAAAACTCGTAAGCTCCGTTAGTATAAGAAAATAAATCATCACTTAGGTACTCTTGTGAACTCATTCTAAATTCATATTGCTGTAATATCTACTGTATTCCAACTTCTCTATGGTTCATACCCTCCGATACTACTCACAGATTCATCAAAATAAGCAAACAACACATAGAAAATAGAATCTGTCAGAAACAGAACAGTCTGTAGTAATCTGTATCAAACGTATACTTATGTAACTCCAAAAATTCTGAAATAAATTGGTGGACCTGAGGAATTTGTCTATTAATCATCTGCAAAAAGAATCAACCTAAAATCACTCTCCAGTAAAAAATGGCAGCTAATCTCATGAGCGCTAAAGTTTCTGTTTTTTGCAGTAAGGTCATATAGACTTCACCCAAGTCTTCCCAAAGGCTCTACTTGGCACAAACACTAATTAAAACCTAAAACCACATCTAACCAGAGGCTAGATGAATTATTTATTACTAAACAGGAGCAAAAAGCAAGGAACAAAAATAACATTGGGTTGCCTCCCAACAAGCGCTATCGTTTAACGCCCCTAACTAGGCATGATGATTTCAATGATGCTCACATAAAAGATAAAAATTGAAACATAAAGAGAGCATCATGAAGAATATGACTAGCACATTTAAGTCTAACCCACTTCCTATGCATAGGGATTTTGTGATCAAACAACTTATGGAAACAATAATCAATTACCATAGGAAGGTAAAACAAGCATAGCTTCAAGATTTTCAACACATAGAGAGGAAACTTAATATTATTGCAATTCCTACAAGCACATGTTACTTCCTCATAATAATTTGCAGTAGCATCATGAATGAATTCAACAATATAACCAGCACCTAAAGCATTCTTTTCATGATCTACAAGCATAGAAAATTTACTACTCTCCACATAAGCAAAATTCTTCTTATTCGGAATGGTCGGAGTATCATAAGGGACTTGAATACTATAAATTGTTTCCACATTAAAAGAGTAATGTTCAGAAAAAGGGTAATCATAATCATGACAAGTTTTATAAATATAATCATCACTACTTTTTATAGCATAAGTTTCATCACAATAATCATCATAAGTAGCAACTTTGTTCTCATCATAATCGATTGAAACCTCTTCCAAGATAGTGGAATCATCACTAAATAAAGTTGACACTCTTCCCAATCCACTTTCATATTCATCACAATAAGATTCAACATCCTCCAAAATAGTGGGATCATTACTTCCTAAAGTTGACACTCTTCCAAACCCACTTTCATCAATATAATCATCATAGGTAAGAGGCATGCTATCATCATAACATCTTTGCATATCAAAACTTGGGAAGCTAAAAATATCATCTTCATTAAACGTAGCATCTCCAAGCTTGTGGCTTTGCATATCATTAGCATCATGGCTATTCAAAGAATTCATAATAATAACATTGCAATCATGCTCATCATTCAAAGATTTAGTGACAAACATTTTATAGATTTCTTCTTCTAGCACTTGAGCGCAATTTTCCTTTCCATCATTCTCACAAAATATATTAAAAAGATGAAGCGTATGAGACAAACTCAATTCCATTTTTTTGTAGTTTTCTTTTATAGACTAAACTAGTGATAAAACAAGAAACTAAAAGATTCGATTGCAAGATCTAAAGATATACCTTCAAGCACTCACCTCCCCGGCAACGGCACCAGAAGAGAGCTTGATGTCTACTACACAACCTTCTTCTTATAGACGTTGTTGGGCCTCCAAGTGCAGAGGTTTGTAGGACAGTAGCAAATTTCCCTCAAGTGGATGACCTAAGGTTTATCAATCTGTGGGAGGCGTAGGATGAAGATGGTCTCTCTCAAACAACCCTGAAACCAAATAACAAAGAGTCTCTTATGTCTCCAACACACCCAATACAATGGTAAACTATATAGGTGCATTAGTTCGGCGAAGAGATGGTAATACAAGTGCAATATGGATGGTAAATAAAGGTATTTGTAATCTGAAATTATAAAAACAGCAAGGTTGCAAGCGATAAAAGTGAGCGTAAACGGTATTGCAGTGGTAGGAAATAAAGCCTAAGGTTCATATACTTTCACTAGTGCAAGTTCTATCAACAATAATAACATAACTAGATCATATAAATATCCCTCAACATGCAACAAAGAGTAACTCTAAAGCCACTAATAGCGAAGAACAAACGAAGAGATTATGGTAGGGTACGAAACCACCTCAAAGTTATCCTTTTTGATCTATCTATTCAAGAGTCCGTAGTAAAATAACATGAAGCTATTCTTTCCGTTCAATCTATCATAGAGTTCATACTAGAATAACACCTTAAGACCCAAATCAATCAAAACCCTAATGTCACCTAGATACTCCATTGTCACCTCAAGTATCCGTGGGCATGATTATACGATATGCATCACACAATCTCAGATTCATCTATTCAACCAACACAAAGTACTTCAAAGAGTGCCCCAAAGTTTCTACCGAAGAGTCAAGACGAAAACGTGTGCCAACCCCTATGCATAGATTCCCAAGGTCGCAGAACCCGCAAGTTGATCACCAAAACATACATCAAGTAGATCACGTGAATATCCCATTGTCACCACAGATAAGCACGACAAGACATACATCAAGTGTTCTCAAATCCTTAAAGACTCAATCCGATAAGATAACTTAAAAGGGAAAACTTAATCCATTACAAGAGAGTAGAGGGGGAGAAACATCATAAGATCCAACTATAATAGCAAAGCTCGCGATGCATCAAGATCGTGCCAAATCAAGAACACGAGAGAGAGAGAGAGAGAGAGAGAGAGAGAGAGAGAGAGACCAAAAACATAACGACTGGTACATACCCTCTGCCCCGAGGGTGAACTACTCCCTCCTCGTCATGGAGAGCGTCGGGATGATGAAGATGGCCACCGGTGAGGGATCCCCCTCCGGCAGGGTGCCGGAACAGGGTCCCGATTGGTTTTTGGTGGCTACAGAGGCTTGCGACGGCGGAACTCCCGATCTATTGTTGTCCTCGATGTTTTTAGGGTATATGGAGATATATAGGCGAAAAAAGTCGGTCAGGGGAGCCACGAGGGGCCCACGAGGGTGGAGGGCGCGCCCCCTGCCTCGTGGCCTCCTCGAAGCTTCCCTGAAATCATGCTCCCGAAGGTTTCATTCCGTTTGGACTCCGTTTGATATTCCTGTTCTTCGAAACACTGAAATAGGCAATAAAACAGCAATATGGGCTGGGCCTCCGGTTAATAGGTTAGTCCTAAAAATAATATAAAAGTCTATAATTAATAAAGCCCGTAAACATCCAAAACAGATAATATAATAGCATGAATGCTTCATAAATTATAGATACGTTGGAGACATATCAATCTTCTGTACTTAATAGTTTCCTTCATTTGCTTACTAGCTAGCTAGCGTGTCGAGTCCTTTCTATACGTAGCGTCGACCAAGCACGGAGAGAAGAGAGAACACTTCTCTCTATTAGCTAGCTAACACAATATATGAATCCCCTAAATTAACCCTACAAAACCCCACAACCCCCTTCAGAAAAATTAATAAAAAACCCGGCCCCTGAAATACTGACGCGTGAAAGCCTTTTGGTCCCGGTTGGTGGCACCAACCGGGACAAAAAGGCCCCCATGCATGGGCATGCGGCACCGGTTACGTGGAGCCCTCATCTGTCTCGGTTCCTAGGCGAAAGGGACAGGGCTTTAGTAACGATCCTTTATTCCCGGTTCGTGGACCGGGACAAATGGCCCTCACGAACCGGGGCGAATGGGGGTTTTTCTACTAGTGGGTCTGTCTGAAAATAGAACAGGTTTTCACCCAGCTGGTCAACACTCATCGCCACCAAACGCCACACCCCGGCTACCACGCCGCCCACATGGTCTTCACTGTAGTTTTTATTGGCTGCACCTAACACACCCTCACCTATACTCAAGGAACTGATCTTCGTGTAAAAAGATCGCTCAATGCATGCCATGTCCTCTCGGCATGCTAGGAGCTGTAGCACCATATGGACTACAATTACCTCTTGTACAGCAGCCATGCCATATGATGCATCACGTCCTCTTGCCGCATGGAATCAATCAACTGTGCATCTGTTCCAACTACCAATTGATCTACTCCATGGGCGACTCATGGAAGCTACAAGATCGCCGTCAAGTAACCAGCGCCGCCTTCAACCAAGGGGAGGAGTCGGAGGAGGCCCCTGCAATTTTTCTCCATTCAGTTTAGAAAAAAGATGTCGGGACCTCCTTTTTAGATACCAAAAAAAAACCACAGTATGAGATATACCATGGTATTTTAAACCGCAGTATTTGTTTCATCTAAACATCCCAAAGTATGCAATACCAAAGTTTCTTTTGGAAACCACAGTATTCCAGAAAAATTGCAAAAATACTCTACATCCAAACACACCCTTAGAGGGCCACCAACGGCAGCTAATTCTTCAAAATACACGGCGGGTATATAGTCACAAAGACTCAGAAGCAATACTATTTAAATACATACCTTCAATCATTCATGGACATTTTTACAAATTTGGGAATACAACAAAAATCATGAAAGAATCAAATATTTTTCTAACATTGTGAACATTTTTTTATATTGCAAACAACTCTAGAACGGTTTTTAAGCATTTTCTTTGATCAGCGAACAACTCTAGAATAGACGATCTTTTTTTGGAATTGGTGGATTTCTTTTTTGAAATTCACAAATATTTTCTAAATCAGCAAACATTTTATGAATCAATAAACTATTTTGCAATTCACGAACTGTTTTTAAAATTTTAGGAAATGTTTTAAAATGCATGAACATTTTGTGAATCAGTAAGCATTTTGTTTAATTTCATTAACAATTTTTAATACACGGATTTTATTTTCAAAATCATGGTCTTTTTCTGATTTTATGAACATTTTTCTAGAAATTAAGAACATTTTTCTGAATGTTCAAAAAAAATTAGAAAAATCCCGTGCATTTTTTGAATTCAAAAACATTTTATGTTTTCTTAAACATTTTATTCCAAAATTATCAGTTTTTCTAAATTTCAAAAGTTTTTCTAAGTTCCAAATTATTTGAAGTAGAAAAAACAAAAACGGAATAGAAACATAAAAACTAAAACTAAAACTAAAAAAATCAGGCGCCCGTATATTGGCTAGCCCAAATGGGCGCGCTGTGTCTTCTCCTATGCGCAGAGCGCAGTATAGTAGGTCCCTATGCTTGGGCGGCCCAGGCAGGGGATTTCCTACAGAACATTTTTTTGTCACTTATAGGTGGCATTGGTGAGTAATATTTTATAACTTTGAGGGCAATCTTAGCGATGTACCGTCAGAAGCAATAACCGCTTTATAAGTATATATATATATATATATATATATATATATATATATATATATATATATATATATATATATATAATTGCCGAGCGTTGCATTGTTGCCTACCGTTGTCCACTCACATTGATCGAATCCACTGCCCCACGGTCCGATGAGAAGCACGGTCGCGGGCTTGCGGCGTCTAGAGGCAACAACTGTCGTAGAAGAAGTTTTTTTTTCTGAGGGGTCTATTGTAGAAAAGGTTCTTTTAGGGGTCTGTCGTAAGTGACTTCCAGTGAAATCCCTGGCCTGCCTTGCCACCAAACGGACCACATGTCACCTAACTGGGCCGCTAACCCACGCTCATACGGGAACCGAAGTCGAGTGTGTCGAAGTCTCTTTAGGGCCTGTTCGGAAGCTCTCATGCAGCCAGTTTTCTAAAATCGCCATGGGAAGCCAACCCGAACGCTTCTGCCCTGAGAAGCCCGCTTCGAGGAGAAGAGAATCACTGCGTGCAAAATCTTAGGAGACGAGGATCAACACCCGACCAGCTTCACAAAAAATAGAAGTTGGAGTTCCTCAAAATTACAGATAGAATGCCACCCCGAAGTACCATGATCAAAACGTTTCCTCGCTCAAAGCCCAGCCTGGTGGCCCGATGAGAGTTGAGCTCGTACAAACCGATGTGTAGCTCCTCTGCTCTCGCAACCCTAGCGCCGCCACCCCTTCGTCGGTCGGCCACCGCGCCGATGTGAGTCTTCTGCCACCGGCCCTCACATCTCCTCCTTGTCCCTCAAGTCTCCTTCCATCGGTGTTCGAAGTCCCCGCGGAGTCATCTCCTGTCTCTGCCGTCAGCCCCTTACGTTGGTCGCTGCCGGCAGCCGCACGAACAACTCCTGGACGGACCTGTAGATCCACGCCAGAGAAGCCCTTCCCCCAGCTCAAGGTGACCAACCCCTTCCCCTCTTGTAACACTCTGATTCGGCTAGTTCGTGCACTGTGTCCATCCCCAATTTGTTGTGATATGGTAGTGATGTTTTGATATGGTACTGATATGGCCCCAATTTTCCTTTCTACAGATTCTACTCCTCCACCCCCCCCCCCCAAGATGATTTGCAAGACAACACATGCATAGACACTCAACGTAGTTGTATTGATGATGAGCACGTCTCCCCTAGTGCACCATTACAGGTGCTCCCTCTAACTTGGCACTGTTATATGTGGTTGCATGTTATGTATGATGTCTACTTTGTATTGCTTCTAATTTTGTTGAATTTCATATGCTTACTTTACACATTATACTTGTGAATAAGACGCGTGTTCCTGTTTCTAGAACATACATTATCTGTCTATCACACCATGTTCTCACATCAAAGTACTACTGTTGTGTAACTTGCACCAATCACTTATCATAAGACACGTTTGACTTGGGAGTGTGATTTAGGTTACATCTCGCATTATTTTCTAGCTTGTACTACTTCTAATTTGTTGAAATGGCACTTATGATGAAACAGCTTTAACTTGGTAGAGTGATATTCGTTGCATCTTTCATATGGTCTCTAACTTTCATTGCTTCTAATTTGTTGAAGTGCCTTCTCCTTAGTTTACACATCATAAGCTGTGAATATGCAATGCTCTGAATGTGCAATGGCACTAATGACGAGAGACCTTTAACTTGGTAGTGTGATGTTGTTTGCATCTTGCTTATGATTTATTTCTTGTACTGCTTCACATTTGTTTAAACACCATTTATGACGAGATCTTATTAACTTGGCGGGAAGCGATATTTGTAGCATCTTTCATATGGTGTCTACCTTCCATTGCATTGCTTATAATTTAGTGAAATGTCTTCTGCTTAGTTTACACATCATAGTTCTGGTTATCTCATGTCGTCCTGTTTTTCATACATATTACATCCTCCTATCATGTGATTGTCTAACATCAAAGTCTAGTTTGTCTGTATCACGCATCAATTTGTTCTGAAGAACTAAATTGTTATTCCTTTTTCTTGTCGGCTTGACTTAACATGGCACAAAGAAAGAGGAAGGAACACAAAATGACAGGGGATGGTGTTATTACTAAGGACACACGAAAAGGGAAGCAGAAGAATCCTGCAGATTCTGCTGGTGCTGATGGTGCAATAGAAGGTCAAAGTCTAGCAAAAAATTATACAAATGGGGTATCCCATGCTACACGAGCTGCAGAACAAGCCAAACAGAAACCAATAGCTGCCACCAAACAAGCCGAGACAACCCTAGTTGTTGCAACACCTTCCCAAGTACCACCAGCTGCACGAGTTACTCGTTTGTCAACTCAGCTAGCAGCATGTTCCCAAGTTCCCTTGCCACCTGACACTACTTCCGAAGCACTCTTGACACAAGACTAGTTGGCAAGATCAGGTGAACTTTTTGAGCTTCAACAACAATAAGGTAGTTGCTGGAGTCAAGTTACAGTTGCATGCTTCTTTATATGTAGTCTCACAGTTTGATGTACACTAACACTTCTTATGTTTGTTGTTGGACTAGCACCTAGGCGCAAAGAGGAAACAAACATCATGGATAATGCTCGATAGGTTAACTAAATCTAGAGGAGGAAGAATGGAGATCCGTTTTGAGGCAGGTTTAAAAAGGCCACGTGATGCTACCGAGTCAGCCAAGTTAGTATCAGAGGCAGCGGTTGCCGTTAGGTGTTGTGTACGTATCCTCCCAACATAGATTCATTACAGGAATGACAAAGACGAAACCCAGTTCAACACCTTCCTCGACCATTTATTTGTAAGTATGGCTATGTATGGAAACTAGTAATATCGTCTTGCTCTGTCCCATACTTTCTAGGTTGCTAATAATGAGACTCCCGTAATTTTCAACAGATGAGGTTCAAGTTGGATAGGCAAGATGATGCAACCAGACAAGCTTGCACCCATGTGTTTCAAGTCTGCTCTGCGACAGTATCGGTGTAACTTGAGGAAACCTCACTTTAAGGCAAGGCTAATAGTGAACTTGCCCAAACATCTCCAGTGGAAATTATATCGGATGAAGACTAGAGAGGTCTCGTTAAACACTGGTCTGATCCAAAGTATCAGGTACATTATCTATATATGTGATCAGATCACATGTTGAAGTCCTATTTACGCATGTGCCTCACAAATCTATCTTCTTATAGGTGAACTGTTCAAAGAACAAGGCCAACCGTACGAAAGTGAAATTCCAAAACACGACAGGATCTCGTAGCTATATTGCACACTGTGAGACTCTTGTAATTAGCTGTTGTTTCACTCTTTTCGTTGTACCATATTATCAGATCTATATTGACCTGTTCCAAATGTAGAGGAAAGCCCGCATGGACCAAAAAGTACTTGAACCAAATGTCGTGGAAATCTTCAATGACTGTCACACCAGCAAGACGAAGGACATGACTACACCAGTCAAAGCCGATGTTGTAAGTCCTTAATCCTCATGCCTTTTAACTACTACTTACTCTGACTTGTGCATTGAACTGCCTGGGTTGCAGCCAATGTCTATTACTCTTTTTAATTTTATACACAATTGTCTTAGCGTATCATTGCACCTTACAAGGTTTACAAGAGAGGAGTGATGTTCCTTTGATCTTGGTCTGTAATCTAGTTCCGTGCTGGACTTGCCCACACAATGTTACAATTGCATATTTGTCTGTTCTCAGTTGTTTTGTGCACTGTTCAAGAAATCTTTCGATTCAGCGGTTTATCATCTGATTTATCGCTACTCTTGGGGTGACCGATAAGTTTATGCCTTATCTTCACCATTTATCGTTTCGGCCGATTTATTGCTATGACAAGCGATTTATCAAGAATCTACCGATAAATCAGGCATATTCATAGCACTATGTTTGCAAAAACTATGTTTATTTGCATTCTGTGGACCTTATTACACAATATGTATTGTTGTCCTGCTTTGTTCGTCATTATACAAGGATTCAAAGGCTAGGAATCAAGGTAACACTTCTGTCCAATATTTTTTTAGTGTTGAATATAACATATTTCAGTGTTGGGAGCCTGAGATTTGCAAAAAATGGCTGATTAATAGTCGACCGATAAACCGATTAATCGACCGGTTTCCGATTAATCTCTAATCCACAGTTGTCCAAGACGATAACGATAAGCGATATCCTCAACATTGGTTTTATGATATGAATGATGTCATACTATGCTTACCGTATTATAAACTTTGTCTCTTCATCCTTAGTTGTCAGTACAATGTGAAGAAATAGACAATACATTAGCCATGGTACATGGTCATATGTTTGGTACCTGATTTTATTATGTACTTTTCAGTAATACAACTAATATTTTACATGGGTTCACCAGAATAAGTTCTGTATATAGACCAAAGCTATTTTGTTTGGTTTTGCTGCGTTATTAATATCCTTTGTTCTGGTACTACTAATGTAAAAACTCAACTTTTCAGCAAGCTATGGAAAAAATGGTGGAACCGCCACCTTCTGAAGGTGACGAGGCAATTATAACCACAATGTCACCTTGTAACGCCCCGGATTCGATGCGCCAGGTGTCCGCCAGTTATTCGCCGTCGTTGCCATGTCATTTGCTTGCGTGTTGCACTTTGCCATGTCATCATCTGCATTTTATATCATGTCATCATGTGCATTTCATTTTGGCATACGTGTTCGTCTCATGCATCCGAGCATTTTCCCCGTTGTCCGTTTTGCAATCCGGCACTCCTATGTCTCCCGGCGCCCCCTTTTGCCTCTTTTCATGTGCGGGTGTTAAACGGTCTCGGAATGGACCGGGGTTTGTCAAGCGGCCTTGGTATAGCACCGTAGAACCGCCTGTCAAGTTTCGTGCCATTTGGAGGTCGTTTGATACTCCAGCAGTTAGCAAGATAGCGCAAAGCCCCTTCTCTTTGCAGCCCAACACCCCTTTCAAATTGGCCCAAAACCCATCTAACTCCCCTTCATGCTCTCGGTCGTTCGATCACGATCGCGTGGCCGAAAACCGCACCTCATTTGGACTCTCCTAGCTCCCTCTATTTATAAATAGGCCTCCCCTCCGAAATCTCGGGTCTTCTTCTCCCCTAACCCTAGAAAAACTCCACCCGCCGCCGCCGGACAAAAATCCGGGCAGCGGACGTGTCCGCCCGCTCCGCCGCGGCCAATCCCTCGACGCCACGTGGCTCTCGCCGCCGTCCCGCGCCGCCGGCCCGCGGAGCCCATCGCTGAGCCAGCTTGAGCCAGTCGATCGCCGCCGCCGCCCGCCGCCACTCCGCCCGTCGCCGGCGAGCCCTCGCCAGCGCCGCCTCGCCCGCCCCGCCGCCTCGCCCGACCGCGCCTCCGTCCGCCTCCGCCACGCCGCCATGCGCCTCCCACCGCCGCCCTCCGCCTACGCCACGCCGGCCGCCGCCTCATCCGCCCGGCCTCACGCGCCTCACGCCGGTTGCCAGCGCCGCCGCGTGGCCCTCAAGCTCCGCCGGACCCCGCCGTGCCCGGATCCGGCGTCCCCGAGCCTCCCCGGCTGTCTTCTTCCCCTGCTCCGGCGAGGATCCGCCTCCGCCTCGGTTCGCGTGCCCCCGGTTGACTTCTCCTCCCCCCCCCCCCCCGTTTTTTCCTCTAAGTCATTATTCTGCAGATATTTGTTGCATTTTCATGATGTTGTAACTTTGCACCTGTGACTCCGTTGTGGGCGTGTAGCATACCGTATTGTTCGTCTCGACGAGTACATCATTTCATCTCATTGCATCATTTTCATTTGAGCTCATTTTGATGACCGAAATGCTGTTAGAAGAGGGCTATGTGATGTTAGTTTCAGATTCTTATCAGAACATGCACTTTTGTCATTTTTGCCATGATTGATGTGTGCACCCTATGAACTTGAGTCCTATATGTGTTTTGTAATATGCCATGCCATCTTTACAGGGGTGTATGCCATGTATTTTTGTGATCTCTGTGGTGACTAGCACAAGCATGCAAAGTAGGCATCGTGATGTTGCTGATTTTAGTCCCTGTTCTGCTGATATTTTTATGCCATGTAAACTTGATGCTACAGAGAGATCCATGCTTATTTTGAGATACTTCAGTAAGGATGTTTTGAACATATGGTTATTCTCTATCCATCAATGCCCCTGTTTGCAATTTTGGAGGAGTCTAGCTTGAGTCAATCGAGCTCTACTTTTGCTATAAAATGTTTCCTGGCAGATTGTTTACATGTTATTCAATTTTGCCAAGGTTGTTGTAGTTGATCCGTGTATGCTATGATGTTGTTCTTTCCATTTATATCTTCTATGCCATGTATTCTTACTATGAGTTGCCTTACCATGCCATGTATTGCTCTGTGGTGAGTGGTTCAAGCTCACCAACATGCCTACTTATCGTTGTTCCTGCCATGTATGAGTCTGTCATATAACTTGCCATGTTTACATGGGTGCCATCATATCTTCTGATCCTTTTTGGCTCATGGTCAGTAAGGGACTTTTGTTCTATGCAATTAGTAGATTCATGCCATGCCTATGTTTGCCATGATAAGTTCCTGTAGCATGTTGTTTGATAGCTCTAAACATTGCAACCTGATGTTATTTCCTGATAAGTCTGAAACTGTTATTATTTGCAATCTTGCCATGTGTGTTTGAGCATGTTCTAGTGATTTCTGGAGATAGCTCAGTGTTCATGTTTTGTCATGCTTTACCTGTACATCATGCCCATGCCTTTTTTTATCATGTTGAGATTCTGTAGCATGTTGTTTTGATGCTTGCAATATGCCTACTTGCTGTCTTGGACAGATTGTGGTCATGACTTGTATTGTGTGTGTGTTGAACCGTTGCTCCGTTTTGAGTGTGCTCTATATGAAACTTGCTTGATTTTGCATGTAGTTTCATATTACCATGTTGCATCCATGTTTTGAGGTGTTTGCTTGATGTTTGTATGCATTTTGCATCAATGCCATGTTTAACTTGTTTTGCTCATATCTTCTAGGCCGTAGCTCCGAATTAAATGAACTTTATATGTAACTTGACTAGAATTTCGTGTAGATCATCGTGGTGCATCTTAACTTGCTGTTTAACAACTTGAACATAAGGTCTATTCAGATCTGGACCGATTTCGAAATTTGCATATGAGGACTTACCGGAATTGTTATATGTTGTTCCCGGCCACATTTAAACTTGCATTGATGTGTTGCTCTTGTTTGCATCATCTCTTGCCATGAGTAGCTTCATGTAGCTTTGTCATGCATCATGCTTGGTTGTGCATCATGTCTTGTTCATGTGTGGTGTGTTTACTATGTTGTGTGCTTCTTCTTGTTAGTTCCGTTTAGATTTGCGATCGTGAGGATTCGTTCGTCTACGCTTGGTTCGTCTTCGTGACTTCATCTTCTTCATGGACTCGTTCTTCTTCCTAGCGGGATTTCAGGCAAGATGACCGCTACCCTGGATCTCACTACTATCATTGCTATGCTAGTTGCTTCGTTCTATCGCTATGCTGCGCTACCTATCACTTGCTGCTCAAGCCATCCCAAATTGCCATGTCGACCTCTAACCTTTTGCACCCTTCCTAGCAAACCGTTGTTTGGCTATGTTACCGCTTTGCTCAGCCCCTCTTATAAGCGTTGTTAGTTGCAGGTGAAGATGAAGTTTGTTCCTTGTTGGAACATGGAGATGTTGTTCCTTGTTGGAACATGTTTACTTGTTGGGATATCACAATATATCTTATATTATTAATGCATCTATATACTTGGTTAAGGGTGGAAGGCTCGGCCTTATGCCTGGTGTTTTGTTCCACTCTTGCCGCCCTAGTTTCCGTCATATCGGTATTATGTTCCCGGATTTTGCGTCCCTAACGCGGTCGGGTGATTTATGGGACCCCTTGACAGTTCGCTTTGAATAAGACTTTTCCAAAGAAGGCCCAACCTTGGTTTTACATTTGCCTCACCTAGCCCTTTTTTCCCTTGGGAGTCGCGCTCTCAAGGGTCATCTTTATTTTACCCCGGACGGTGCTTCTCCAAGTGCTGGCCCAAACCGAAGCGATGTCCGGCGCCCCGGGCAATCAATCCGGTGTGCCCTGAGAACGAGATATGTGCAGCTCCTATCAGGATTTGTCGGCACATCCGGGCGGCTTTGCTGGTCTTGTTTTATTGCTATCGAAATGTCTTGTAGCCGGGATTCCGAGACTGATCGGGTCTTCCCGGGAGAAGGAATATCCTTCGTTGATCGCGAGAGCTTATCATGGGCTAAGTTGGGACACCCTGCAGGTATAAACTTTTCGAAAGCCGTGCCCGCGGTTATGTGGCAGATGGGAATTTGTTAATATCCGGTTGTAGTAAACTTGAAGCAAACTCTTCTAAAATACACCAACCGTGTGCGTAACCGTGAGTGTCTCTCTTCGGGGTTGATCGAGAGGAGAACACGGTTTCTGGGTTATGTTTGACGTAAGTAGGAGTTCAGGATCACTTCTTGATCATTACTAGTTGTCGACCGTTCCTTTGTTTCTCTTCTCGCTCTCATTTGCGTTGGTTAGCCACCATATCATGCTTAGTCGCTTTGCAACCTCACCACTTTACCCCTTCCTTTCCCTTTAAGCTTTGCTAGTCTTGATACCCATGGTAATGGGATTCTTTGAGTCCTCGTGGCTCACAGATTACTACACCACGATTCTGCAGGTACAGGTTATGCGATGATCTTGACGCGAGAGCGATGTTTGTTTGTGTTGGAGTTCTTCTTACGCTTCTTCTTCGATCGGGGATAGGTTCCAGTGTCGGCACTGGGCTAGCGTGGTGGATGTCGTTTGAGCTTACATTTATGTTTCATCCGTAGTCGGATGTTGATCTTGTATATGATGTTGATGTATTCTTGTGGCATTTGTGCCTTATGTATGTATCCCCATCTATTATATAATGTTGATGTAATGATATCCACCTTGCAAAAGCGTCTCAATATGCGGGTCTATCCTTGGTGGGACCTTCAAGTTTCTTTTGGATAGGGTCGCATATTGGGCGTGACAAGTTGGTATCAGAGCCTCGACCAACCCTAGGAGCCCCCTTGATTGATCGTGTAGTTTGGCCGTTGTCGAGTCTAGAAGAAAACTGTTTTTCGGAGTCTAGTTATATCGGAGAGTAGGAATTCTTTTTACTCCTCTGCCCCTTCGTCGCTCTGGTGAGGAATCTTGACGTAGGTGTTTTGAATTACTTCTCTTCCCCTTCAAATTTTCTTTAGGATCACGCAGTTGGTTTTCCGATCGTTGGCCCTCAGCTCTTTTCATCCGGTGCATTTCTCGTCAAGTCGACTCGACCATCTTCATCTTTGCCAAGTTCAATCCTCAGTTGTCTTATTTTCCCACCCGCCCACCCCTTTTTCTTCTCGGAACCGGAGTCCGTAATTGAGTATCCATCCTACTCGTGCGAAGTCTTTGCTTTCTTTCCTCAATGATTTCAACCGGTGTTTTTCTCTTCAAGTTATTTGTCTGTTCCCCGTTCCAAGTTGCCTTTGTTTTCCCGCCCTCCCACCCCTTTTATTCCCGGAGTCTGAGTCTTTATTCGAGCAATCAATTTCATTCGTGCGGAGTATCTTCAGTCTTTTCTCAATTGTTTCAACCGGTGAATTCTCGTCTCGGTGGACATTCTTCATCTCTTTTCTTCTCCGGTGGACTCAATTCATGTTTTTTTCGGGTTAATCATATTCTTTTCCTTGGATCAAGTGTTCTCCTTGCTTATTTTCCTCTCGCCATTCTATCATTCCGGAGTTCGGAAGACATCTCAGGAGATTTGTCTGTGTTTGAATTAATTCGAGGTTGTCACCTCATTCAGATATTTCAATTGTTCCGGTGCATCATCTATCTATTCAACATCCTTTTTCAACGGTGTTATCTCTTCAGTGGTCCCTAACCCACAGGTCTTTTCCCAGGATCTTACCTGACTCTTCTAATTCCCCGGAGCTATTCCCAATTCTTTTCAAGTGTGACGTAAGAATGAATTTCATCAGTCACATGCCTTCTCCAAGATCGCTTTCAAATTCTTTTCATTGTTGGCTCAACCCTTCCTCTTTTGCATTCTTCCGGAGTACCTCAACAATTTTGGTGGTGTATCTCATCATCATTTGAATACTGAAGTAGAGTTTTTCCTCTAAATCTTGTCTGTTCTCTCGAAGATTCGTGGTTCCAGCTTCATGTTATCCTCTCGAATTATTCCATTCATCAGTTATTCTTTTCTTAACCATCCGGAGTATGTCAGAAATTGTTTCCCCTTTCTTTTCACCCGAGGCCATCGTTCCAGAAGAATTCTTCGTCCTCACATTTCAGCTACCGTTATCCAATTATTCCGGTGCATCGTTCAAATATCCTCTAATCAGTTCATGATCTCTTCATTTTCTTGTATCTAAATTCCCTCAAGTATCTTTGTGCTTTTCTAATTCTTCCCGGTGATTCATTCTTTTCGTCAGTCATTTCCGAATTCTTACGGTGGTTCGTTCAAGATTCTTTTCCTTGTTTATCATATTAATCCATTCGTTCTTTTCAATCCTACCGGTGGTTCATGAAGACTTTCTCAAGTTTTGTGTGATGTTTCCCCTTAATCCTTTTTCAACGAGAATAAGTATTATGCCAAATCCACTTCTTGTCATCAGTTTAATTTGATGAAGGATAAGCATACAATAAATCTTATTCTTATTTCATCCAAGTGATTAATCCTTTCCTTCGGAGTTTGTTCTTGAGGAATAAATTCTAGTTCCAAGTGTTTTTCATCTTTTCTTTTCTGGAGTTCAATTATTTCCTCGGCCATTTCGTCGGAATCCTCCATCTAAATCACCGCAAGGCTCATCTTATTCTTTCTTCCTTCATTCTATCTCATCATCTTTTTGTTACCGGAGTTCTTCACGGTGGTTCTTCATGATTTAATTCTTTCTTCAAGAGTTCATCAAGATTTTGTTGGTGGAGTTCAAGTATCTTTCTTCTCGCATCTCGAAGTGCATTTAATTCTCCGTATTCATTTGAAGTGGAGATTTGCATTTCTTCGTTCTTCTCAGCTATCCAATCATTTCCGTTTGTGGTCGATTATCACCTCATAATTTTGGGATGTTATCCATAAGTCCACAACAATCTTATTCTTTTCATTGGTGATTTTATCAACAACTCAGGTCAATCATTTCTTCTAAGGTTGCTTTCAATTTCATTCGTGGCACAAGTTGTCATATTCTTATCCGTTCTTTTCATTCAACTTTTTCAATTCTTTCCGGAGGTTTTGTGTCATGTCTTCATCAAGTATCATTCCATCCTCTCAAGTTCAAGTTCTATTCTTTCCATTTTCAACCGGTGTGCTGCCTAAATCCTTTTAGTCTTATTCGTTTCTTTTCTCATTCTAACCACTCCGGTTAGAACGAGTGCTTTCAGATTCTATCGTGTTTCGTGAGCTTTCGATTCTCGTCATTCTCGTCATTCCTCTCTTCTTATCGAGTGCTCTCGGTTCTTTGCTTCTTATCTTGAGTTCTTGTTTCGCCTCTTCCTCTTTCTCTTCCGTCTCGGTCCTAAGATCTCGGGACGAGATCTCTTGTTAGCGGAGGAGTGTTGTAACGCCCCGGATTCGATGCGCCAGGTGTCCGCCAGTTATTGGCCGTCATTGCCATGTCATTTGCTTGCGTGTTGCACTTTGCCATGTCATCATCTGCATTTTATATCATGTCATCATGTGCATTTCATTTTGGCATACGTGTTCGTCTCATGCATCCGAGCATTTTCCCCGTTGTTCGTTTTGCAATCCGGCACTCCTATGTCTCCCGGCGCCCCCTTTTGCCTCTTTTCATGTGCTGGTGTTAAACGGTCTCGGAATGGACCAAGGTTTGTCAAGCGTGTTGGAAATATGCCCTAGAGGCAATAACAAATTAGTTATTATTATTATATTTCCTTGTTCATGATAATCGTTTATTATCCATGCTATAATTGTATTGATAGGAAACTCAAATACATGTGTGGATACATAGACAACACCATGTCCCTAGCAAGCCTCTATTGGCTAGCTCGTTGATCAATAGATGGTTACGGTTTCCTGACCATGGACATTGGATGTCATTGATAACGGGATCACATCATTAGGAGAATGATGTGATGGACAAGACCCAATCCTAAGCCTAGCACAAAGATCGTAGTTCGTATGCTAAAGCTTTTCTAATGTCAAGTATCATTTCCTTAGACCATGAGATTGTGCAACTCCCGGATACCGTAGGAATGCTTTGGGTGTACCAAACGTCACAACGTAACTGGGTGGCTATAAAGGTGCATTACAGGTATCTCCGAAAGTGTCCATTGGGTTGGCACGAATCGAGACTGGGATTTGTCACTCCGTGTAAACGGAGAGGTATCTCTGGGCCCACTCGGTAGGACATCATAATGTGCACAATGTGATCAAGGAGTTGATCACGGGATGATGTGTTATGGAACGAGTAAAAGAGACTTGCCGGTAACGAGATTGAACAAGGTATCGGGATACCGACGATCGAATCTCGGGCAAGTACAATACCGCTAGACAAAGGGAATTGTATACGGGATCGATTGAGTCCTTGACATCGTGGTTCATCCGATGAGATCATCGTGGAACATGTGGGAGCCAACATGGGTATCCAGATCCCGCTGTTGGTTATTGACGGAGAACGTCTCGGTCATGTCTACATGTCTCCCGAACCCGTAGGGTCTACACTTAAGGTTCGATGGCGCTAGGGTTATAAAAGAAGTTTGTATGTGGTTGCGAATGTTGTTCGAGTCCCGGATGAGATCCCGGACGTCACGATGAGTTCGGAATGGTCCGGAGGTAAAGATTTATATATGGAAAGTTGTTGTTCGGGTTCGGAAAAAGTTCGGGTTTTTTCGGTATTGTAGGAAGCTTCCGGAAGGTTCCGGAGGATTCGGAGGGGTCCGGAGGTCCGGAAATTGTTCCACCACGTCCAATACAGTAGCATGGGCTGTAGGGGCGCCCTAGCCATAATGGGCCAAGGGCACCAGCCCCCAAGGCCCATGCGCATGGGAAGGGGAAACCCTAAGGGGAGGGCCTCCACTTGACTTGGGAGGCACTCCTCCCCCTCTTGGCCGCCCCCCAAGTCCCATCTAGGGCTGGCCGCACCCTTGGGGTGGGAAACCCTAAAGGGGGCGCAGCCCCTCTTTCCCCCTATATATACTTGAGGTTTTGGGCTGCCCAAAACACATGAGTTCTCTCCCTCTTGGTGCAGCCCTGCCTCTCCTCCTCCTCCTCTCCCATGGTGCTTGGCGAAGCCCTGCGGGATTGCCACGCTCCTCCATCACCACCATGCCGTTGTGTTGCTGTTGGATGGTGTCTTCCTCAACCTCTCCCTCTCTCCTTGCTGGATCAAGGCCTGGGAGACGCCACCGGGCTGTCACGTGTGTTGACCACGGAGGTGCCGTCCGTGCGGCACGAGGATCTCCGGTGATTTGGATCACGACGAGTACGACTCCTTCAACCCCGTTCTCATGAACGCTTCCGCTTAGCGATCTACAAGGGTATGTAGATGCACTCTCCTTCCCTCGTTGCTAGTTTCTCCATAGATAGATCTTGGTGACACGTAGGAAAATTTTGAATTTCTGCTACGTTCTCCAACAGTGGCATCATGAGCTAGGTCTATTGCGTAGATCCTTTGCACGAGTAGAACACAAAGTAGTTGTGGGCGTTGATGTTGTTCAATATGCTTACCGTTACTAGTCCAATCTTGTTTCAACGGTATTGTGGGATGAAGCGGCCCGGACCGACCTTACACGCGTACTCTTCGTGAGGCGAGTTCCACCGGTGACATGCACTTGGTGCATAAGGTGGCTAGCGGGTGCCAGTCTCTCCCACTTTAGTCGGAACGGATTCGATGAAAAGGGTCCTTATGAAGGGTAAATAGCAATTGGCATATCACGTTGTGGTTTTGCGTAGGTAAGATACGTTCTTGCTAGAAACCCAAAGCAGCCACGTAAAACATGCAAACAACAATTAGAGGACGTCTAACTTGTTTTTGCAGGGTATGCTATGTGATGTGATATGGCCAAGAAGAATGTGATGAATGATATGTGATGTATGAGATTGATCATGTTCTTGTAATAGGATTCACGACTTGCATGTCGATGAGTATGACAACCGGCAGAATATAGGAGTTGTCTTTATTTATTGTATGACCTGCGTGTCATTAAACAACGCCATGTAATTACTTTACTTTATTGCTAACGGTAGCCATAGTAGTAGAAGTAATAAGTTGGCGAGACAACTTCATGGAGACACGATGATGGAGATCATGATGATGGAGATCATGGTGTCATGCGGTGACAATAATGATCATGGAGCCCGAAGATGGAGATCAAAAGGAGCAATATGATATTGGCCATATCATGTCACTACTATATAATTGCATGTGATGTTTATTATGTTTATGCATCTTGTTTACTTAGAACGACGGTAGTAAATAAGATGATCCCTTACACAAATTTCAAGAAGTGTTCTCCACGGTTGTGCACCGTTGCTACAGTTCGTAAGCTTCTAAGCACCACGTGATGATCGGGTGTGATGGATTCTTACGTTCACATACAACGGGTGTAAGACAGATTTACACAGCAAAAACACTTGGGGTTAACTTGAGCGAGCCTAGCATGTGCGGACATGGCCTCGGAACACGGAGACCGAAAGGTCGAGCATGAGTCGTATAGTAGATACGATCAACATGAAGATGTTCACCGATGATGACTAGTCCGTCTCACGTGATGATCGGACACGGCCTAGTTGACTCGGATCATGTAATCACTTAGATGACCGGAGGGATGTCTATTCGAGTGGGAGTTCATAAGATGAACTTAATTATCTTGAACATAGTCAAAAGACCTTTGCAAATTATGTCGTGAGCTCGCGCTTTAGTTCCACTGTTTAGATATGTTCCTAGAGAAAATATAGTTGAAAGTTGTGATGAGCGATTATGCGGACGAGAAAGCTTATGTCCTTAATGCACCGCTCAGTGTGCTGAACCCCAAACGTCGTTTGTGGATGTTACGAACATCGGACATACACGTTTTGATAACTACGTGATAGTTCAGTTAAACGGTTTAGAGTTGAGGCACCGAAGACGTTTTTCGAAACATCGCGGAACATATGAGATGTTTCGAAGGCTGAAATTGGGATTTCAGGCTCGTGCCCACGTCAAGAGGTATAAGACCTCCGAGATTGTCTTAGCCTGCAAACTAAGGGAGAAAAGCTCAATTGTTGAGCTTGTGCTCAGATTGTCTGAAGTGCAACAATCACTTGAACCGAGTGGGAGTTGATCTTCCAGATGGGATAGTGATGTTTCTCCAAAGTCATTTCCACCAAGCTGCTAGAGCTTCGTGATGAACTATAACATATCAAGGATAGAGATGATGATCCTTGAGGTATTCGCGTTGTTTGACATCGCGAAAGTAGAAATCAAGAAGGAGCATCAATTGTTGATGGTTGATGAAACCACTAGTTTCAAGAAGGGCAAGGGCAAGAAGGGACACTTCGTGAAACGGCAAATCGATTGCTGCTCCGATTGAAGAAACCCAAGGTTGAACCCAAACCCGAGACTAAGTGCTTACGTAATAAGGGGAACAGCCAGGAGCAGAATTACCCTAGATACCGGTAGATGAGAAGGCTGGCAAGGTCGATAGAAGTATATTGGATATGCATTATGTTAATGTGTACTTTACTAGCACTCCTAGTAGCACCAGGTATTAGATACCGGTTCGGTTGCTAAGTGTTAGTAACTTTCGAAATAAAAGCTACGGAATAAGCGGAGACTAGCTAAAGGTGAGCTGACGATATGTGTTGGAAGTGTTTCCAAGTTTGATGTGATCAAACATCGCACGCTCCCTCTACCATCAAGATTAGTATTAAACCTGAATAATTGTCATTTGGTGTTTGCGTTGAGCATAGACATGATTGGATTATGTCTATCGCAATACGGTTATTCATTTAAGGAGAATAATGGTTACTCTATTTATTTGAATAATACCTTCAATGGTCTTGCACCTAAAAGAATGGTTTATTGAATCTCGATTGTAGTGATACACATTTTCATGCCAAAAGATATAAGATAGTAATGATAGTACCACTTACTTGTGGCACTGCCATGTATGTCATAAAACTAATGAAGAAGCTCCATGTTGATGGATCTTTGGACTCACTCGTTTTTGAAAAGTTTGAGACATGCGGACCATGTCTATTGGTGCATACGCATGAAGAAACTCCATGCAGATGGATCGTTTAGACTCACTTGATTTTGAATCACTTGAGATATGCAAATCATACCACATGGACAAGATGACTGAAAGCCTCATTTTCAGTAAGATGGAACAAGATAGCAACTTGTTGGAGTAACACATTTTGATGTGTGCAGTCCAATGAGTGCTGAGGCATGCAGCGAATATCGTTATGTTCTGACTTCACAGATGATTCGAGTAGATGTTGAGTATATTTACTTGATGAAGCACAAGTCTGAATTATTGAATGGTTCAAGTAATTTCAGAGTGAAGTTGAAGATCATCGTGACAAGAGGATGGGATGTCTATGATATAGAGATGAATATCTGAGTTACGAGTTTTGGCACACAATTAAGACATTGTGCAAATTGTTTCACAATTAATACCGCACAGAACACCATAGTGTGATGGTGTGTCCGAACATCATAGTTGCACCCTATTGGATATGGTGCGTACCATGATGTCTCTTATCGAATTACCACTATCGTTCATGGGTTAGGCATTAGAGACAACCGCACTCACTTTAATAGGGTACCACGTAATTCCGTTGAGATGACACCGTATGAACTATGGTTTAGAGAAACCTAAGCTGTCATTTCTTAAAAGTTTGGGGCTGCGACGCTTATGTGAAAAGTTTCAGGTTGATAAGCTCGAACCCAAAAGCGGATAAAATACATCTTCATAGGACACCCAAAACAGTTGGGTATACCTCCTAATTCAGATCCGAAAGCAATAGGGATTGTTTCTTTAATCGGGTCCTTTCTCGAGGAAAAGTTTGTCTCGAAAAGTTGAGTGGGAGGATGGTGGAGACTTGATGAGGTTATTGAACCGTCACTTCAACTAGCGTGTAGCAGGGCACAGGAAGTTGTTCCCGTGGCACATACACCAATTGAAGTAGAAGCTTATGATAGTGATCATGAAGTTTCGGATCAAGTCACTACCGAACCTCGTAGGACGACAAGGACGCGTACTGTTGGGAAACGTAGTAATTTCAAAAATTTCCCTACGCACACTCAGGACCATGGTGATGGCATAGCAACGAGAGGGGAGAGTGTCTGTCCACGTACCCTCGTAGACCGAAAGCGGAAGCGTTATAACCCCACGGTTGATGTAGTCGTACGTCTTCACGATCCGACCGATCCAAGTACCGAACGTACGGCACCTCCGAGTTCTGCACACGTTCAGCTCGATGACAATCCCCGGACTCCGATCCAGGAAAGTGTCGGGGATGAGTTCCGTCAGCATGACGGCGTGGTGACGATGATGATGCTCCACCGACGCAGGGCTTCGCCTAAGCTCATGACGATATGACTTCTCCGGTGCAGGGCTTCGCCCTAAGCTCCATGACGATATGACCGAAGTGGAATATGGTGGAGGGGCACCGCACACGGCTAAGGAACGATCCGTAGATCAACTTGTGTGTCATGGGGTGCCCCCCTGCCCCCGTATATAAAGGAGCAAAGGAGGGTGCGGCCAGCCCAAGGGGGCGCGCCTGGAGGAGTCCTACTCCCACCGGGAGTAGGACTCCCCCCCCCCCTTTTCCTAGTTGGAATAGGATTGGGGAGGGGGAAGAGGGAAGGGGGCGCCGCCCCCCCTCTCCTTGTCCTATTCGTACTAGAGGGGGGAGGGGGGCGCGCGGCCTGCCTGGCCAGCCCTTCCTCTTCTCTCTTGAGGCCCATTAAGGCCCATATACCCCCCGGGGGGTTCCGGTAACCCCCCGGTGTTCCGGTAACTTCCTGTTTTCATCCGGAACCCTTCCGAAGTCCAAACATAGGCTTCCAATATATCAATCTTTATGTCTCGACCATTTCGAGACTCCTCGTCATGTCCGTGATCACATCCGGGACTCCGAACAACCTTCGGTACATCAAAACTTATAAACTCACTATGAACTGTCATCGAAACGTTAAGCGTGCGGACCCTACGGGTTCGAGAACTATGTAGACATGACCTAGAACCATTCTCGGTCAATAACCAATAGCGGAACCTGGATGCCCATATTGGTTCCTAGATATTCTCTGAAGATCTTTATCGGTCAAACCGCATAACGACATACGTTGTTCCCTTTGTCATCGGTATGTTACTTACCCGAGATTTGATCGTCGGTATCCAATACCTAGTTCAATCTCGTTACGGTAAGTCTCTTTACTCGTTCCGTAATACATCATTTCACAACTAACTCTTTAGTTGTAATGCTTGCAAAGGCTTATGTGATGTGTATTACCGAGAAGGCCCAGAGATACCTCTCCAGGCAATCGGAGTGACAAAACCTAATCTCGAAATCGCCAACCCAACAAGTACTTTTGGAGACACCTGTAGTACTCCTTTATAATCACCCGATTACGTTGTGAGGTTTGGTAGTACCCAAAGTGTTCCTCCGGTAAACGGGAGTTGCATAATCTCATAGTTACGAGGAACATGTATAGGTCATGAAGAAAGCATTAGCAATATACTAAGCGATCAAGTGCTAAGCTAACGGAATGGGTCATGTCAATCACATCATTCTCCTAATGAGGTGATCTCATTAATCAAATGACAACACATGTCTATGGTTAGGAAACACAACCATCTTTGATTAATGAGCTAGTCTAGTAGAGGCATACTAGTGACTATCTGTTTGTCTATGTATTCACACATGTATTATGTTTCCGGTTAATACAATTCTAGCATGAATAATAAACATTTATCATGATTTAAGGAAATAAATAATAACTTTATTATTGCCTCTAGGGCATATTTCCTTCAGTCTCCCACTTGCACTAGAGTCAATAATCTAGTTTACACATTAATGATTCTAACACCCATGGAGTCTTGGTGCTGATCATGTTTTGCTCGTGGAAGAGGCTTAGTCAACGGGTCTGCAACATTCAGATCCGTATGTATTTTGCAAATCTCTATGTCTCCCACTTGGACTTGGTCCCGAATGGAATTGAAGCGTCTCTTGATATGCTTGGTCCTCTTGTGAAATCTGGATTCCTTTGCCAAGGCAATTGCACCAAAGATTGTCACGAGAAGATCTTCATTGGTCCCGATGCACTAGGTATGACACCTAGATCGGAAATGAACTCTTTCATCCAGACTCCTTCATTTGCTGCTTCGAAGCAGCTATGTACTCCGCTTCACATGTAGATCCCGCCACGGCGCTTTGTTTAGAACTGCACCAACCGACAACTCCACCGTTTAATAAAAACACGTATCCGGTTTGCGATTTAGAATCGTCTCGGATCAGTGTCAAAGCTTGCATCGGCGTAACCATTTACGACTAGCTCTTTGTCACCTCCATATACGAGAAACATATCCTTAGTCCTTTTCGGTATTTCAGGATGTTCTTGACCGCTGTCCAAAGGATCCACTCTGGATTACTTTGGTACCTTCTGCCAAGCTTATAGCTAAGCATACGTCAGTGTCGGTACACGACATTGCATACATGATAGAGCCTATGGCTGAAGCATAGGGAACATCTTTCATTTTCTCTCTATCTTACGCTATGGTCGGGCATTGAGTCGACTCAATCTTACACCTTGTAATACAGGTAAAAACCTTTCTTTGCACGATCCATTTTGAACTTCTTCAAAACTTTATCAAGGTATGTGCTTTGTGAAAGTCCAATTAAGCGTCTTGATCTATCTCTATAGATCTTGATGCCCAATATGTAAGCAGCTTCACCGAGGTCTTTCATTGAAAAACTTTTATTCAAGTATCCTTTTATGCTATCCAGAAATTCTATATCATTTCCAATCAATAATATGTCGTCCACATATAATATCGAAATGCTCTGAGCTCCCACTCACTTTCTTGTAAATACAGGCTTCTCCAAAAGTGCATATAAAACCATATGCTTTGATCACACTATCAAAGCGTTTATTCCAACTCCGAGAGGCTTGCACGGACCATAAATTGATCGCTGGAGCTTGCACACTTTGTTAGTACCCTTTGGATCGACAAAACCTTCTGGTTGCATCATATACAACTCTTCTTCTAGAAATCCATTCAAGAATGCAGTTTTACATCCATTTGCCAAATTTCATAATCATACAATGCGGCAATGGCTAACATGATTCGGACAGACTTAAGCATCGCACTGGGTGAGAAAGTCTCATCGTAGTCAACCCCTTGAACTTGACGAAAACCTTTCGCAACAATACGAGCTTTGTAGACGATTACATTACCATCGACTTCAGTCTTCTTCTTAAAGATCCATTTATTCTCAATGGCTTGCCGATCATCGGGCAAGTCAACCAAAGTCCATACTTTGTTCTCATACATGGATCCCATCTCAGATTTCATGGCTTCCAGCCATTTCATGGAATCTGGGCTCACCATCGCTTCTTCATAGTTTGTAGGTTCGCCATGGTCAAGCAACATGACTTCGAGAATAGGATTACCGTACCACTCTGGTGCGTATTTTATTCTGGTTGACCCTCTGGTTCAAGAGCAACTTGATCTGAAGTTTCATGATCAACATCATTAGTTTCCTCACCAATTGGTGTAGTTGTCACAGGAACCGTTTCTTGTGATGAACTATTTTCCAATAAAGGAGCAGATACAGTTATCTCATCAAGTTCTACTTTCCTCCCACTCACTTCTTTCGAGAGAAACTCTTTCTCTAGGAAGTATCCGAATTTAGCAACGAAAATCTTGCCTTCAGATCTGTGATAGAAGGTGTACCCAACAGTCTCCTTTGGGTATCCTATGAAGACACATTTCTCCGATTTGGGTTCGAGCTTATCTGGTTGAAGTTTCTTCACATAAGCATCGCAGCCCCAAACTTTAAGAAACGACAACTTTGGTTTCTTGCGAACCACAGTTCATACGGTGTCGTCTCAACGGATTTAGATGGTGCCCTATTTAACGTGAACGCGGCCGTCTCTAAAGCATATCCCCAAAGCGATAGCGGTAAATCAGTAAGAGACATCATAGATCGCACCATATCAAGTAAAATCACGATTACGACGTTCGGACACACCATTTCTCCGTGGTGTTCGGGTGGCGTGAGTTGCGAAACTATTCCACATTGTTTCAAATGTAAACCAAACTCGTAACTCAAATATTCTCCTCCACGATCAGATCGTAGAAACTTTATTTTCTTGTTACGATGATTTTCCACTTCACTCTGAAATTCTTTGAACTTTTCAAATGTTTCAGATTTGTGTTTTATTAAGTAGATATACCCATATCTGCTCAAATCATCTGTGAAGGTGAGAAAATAACGATACCACTTGGCGTGCCTCAACATTCATTGGACCACCAACATCGGTATGTATGATTTCCAACAAATCAGTTGCTCGCTCCATAGTTAGGAGAAGCGGCGTTTTAGTCATCTTGCCCATGAGGCATGGTTCGCAAGTACCAAATGATTCATAATCAAGTGATTCCGAAGCCCATCAAGATGGAGTTTCTTCATGCGTTTACACCGATATGACCCAAACGGCGGTGCCACAAATAAGTTGCATTATCATTATCAACTCTGCATCTTTTGGTTTCAACACTATGAATATGTGTATTACTACTATCGAGATTCAATAAAATAGACCATTCTTCAAGGGTGCATGACCATAAAAGATATTATTCATATAAATAGAACAACCATTATTCTCTGTCTTAAATGAATAACCGTCTCGCATTAAACAAGATCCAGATATAATGTTCATGCTCAACGCTGGCACCAAATAACAATTATTTAGGTCTAAAACTAATCCCGATGGTAGATGTAGAGGTAGCGTGCCGACCGCGATCACATCGACTTTGGAACCATTTCCCACGCGCATCGTCACCTCGTCCTTAGCCAATCTTCGCTTAATCCGTAGTTCCTGTTTCGAGTTGCAAATATTAGCAACAGAACCAGTATCAAATACCTAGGTACTACTGCGAGTATTAGTAAGGTACACATCAATAACATGTATATCACATATACCTTTGATCACCTTGCCATCCTTCTTATCCGCCAAATACTTGGGGCAGTTCCGCTTCCAAAGGTCCGGTTTGCTTGCGGTAAAAACACTCAGTTTCAGGCTTAGGTCCAGACTTGGGTTTCTTCTCTTGAGCAGCAACTTTCTTGCTGTTCTTTTTGAAGTTCCCTTTCTTCTTTCCTTTGCCCTTTTCTTGAAACTAGTGGTCTTGTTGACCATCAACACTTGATGCTCTTTCTTGATTTCTACCTCATGACTTTTAGCATTGCGAAGAGCTCGGGAATTGTTTTGGTCATCCCTTGCATATTATAGTTCATCACGAAGCTCTTGTAGCTTGGTGGCAGTGATTGGAGAATTCTGTCAATGACACTATCATCCGGAAGAGTTACCCCCAGCTGAATCAAGTGATTATTATACCCAGACATTTTGAGTATATGTTCACTGACAGAACTATTCGCCTCCATCTTGCAGCTATAGAACTTATTGAGACTTCATATCTCTCAATCCGGGCATTTTCTTGAAATATTAACTTCAACTTCTGGAACATCTCATATGCTCCATGACGTTCAAAACGTCGTTGAAGACCCGGTTCTAAGCCGTAAAGCATGGCACAATCGAACTATCGAGTAGTCATCGGCTTTGCTCGCCAGACGTTCACAACTTGGCGCAGCTCCTGCAGCAGTTCGCTACCCAGCGGTGCTTCCGGGCGTAATTTTTACGTGCAGCAATGAGGATAATCCTCAAATTACGGACCCAGTCCGTGTAATTGCTACCATCATCTTTCAACTTTGCTTTCTCAAGGAACGCATTAAAATTCAACGGAACAACAGCGCGAGCCATCTATCTACAAAGAAACATAGACAAGCAAAATACTATCAGTACTAAGTTCATGATAAATTTAAGTTTAATTAATCATATTAAAACTCCCACTTAGGCAGACATCTCTCTAGTTATCTAAGTGATTACGTGATCCAAATCAACTAAACCATGTCCGATCATCACGTGAGATGGAGTAGTTTCAATGGTGAACATCACTATGTTGATCATATCTACTATATGATTCACGTTCGACCTTCGGTCTCCGTGTTCCGAGGCCATATCTGTTATATGCTAGGCTCGTCAAGTTTAACTCGAGTATTCTGCGTGCGCAACTGTTTTGCACCCGTTGTATTTGAACGTAGAGCCTATCACACCCGATCATCACGTGGTGTCTCAAAGACGAAGAACTTTCGCAACGGTGCATACTCGGGGAGAACACTTCTTGATAATTTTAGTGAGAGATCATCTTATAATGCTACCGTCAATCAAAGCAAGATAAGATGCATAAAGGATAAACATCACATGCAATCAATATAAGTGATATGATATGGTCATCATCATCTTGTGCTTGTGATCTCCATCGCCAAGCTAATCATCATGATCACCATCGTCACCGGGCGCGACACCTTGATCTCCATCGTAGCATCGTTGTCGTCTCGCCAACTATTGCTTCTACGACTATCGCTACTACTTAGTGATAAAGTAAAGCAATTACATGGCGTTGCATTTCATACAATAAAGCGACAACCATATGGCTCCTGCCAGATTGCCGATAACTTGGTTACAAAACATGATCATCTCATACAATAAAATATAGCATCACGTCTTGACCACATCACATCACAACATGCCCTGCAAAAACAAGTTAGACGTCCTCTACTTTGTTGTTGCAAGTTTTACGTGGCTGCTACGGGCTGAGCAAGAACCGTTCTTACCTACGCATCAAAACCACAACGATAGTTTGTCAAGTTGGTGCTGTTTTAACATTCGCAAGGACCGGGCGTAGCCACACTCGGTTCAACTAAAGTGAGAGAGACAGACACCCGCCGGTCACCTTTAAGCAACGAGTGCTCGGAGCGGTGAAACCAGTCTCGCGTAAGCGTACGCGTAATGTCGGTCCGGGCCGCTTCATCTCACAATACCGCCGAACCAAAGTTTGACATGCTGGTAAGCAGTATGACTTATATCGCCCACAACTCACTTGTGTTCTACTCGTGCATATGACATCAACACATAAAACCAGGCTCGGATGCCACTGTTGGGAAACGTAGTAATTTCAAAAATTTCCCTACGCACACTCAGGACCATGGTGATGGCATAGCAACGAGAGGGGAGAGTGTCTGTCCACGTACCCTCGTAGACCGAAAGCGGAAGCGTTATAACAACGCGGTTGATGTAGTAAATGCGTCTTCACGATCCGACCGATCCAAGTACCGAACGCACGGCACCTCCGAGTTCAGCACACGTTCAGCTCGATGACAATCCCCGGACTCCGATCCAGCAAAGTGTCGGGGATGAGTTCCGTCAGCACGACGGCGTGGTGACGATGATGATGCTCCACCGGCGCAGGGCTTCGCCTAAGCTCGCGACGATATGACTTCTCCGGCGCGAGGCTTCGCTTAAGCTCCGCGACGATATGACCAAGTGGAATATGGTGGAGGGGCACCGCACACGGCTAAGGAACGATCCGTAGATCAACTTGTGTGTCATGGGGTGCCCCTGCCCCGTATATAAAGGAGCAAGAAGTGCGGCCAGCCAAGGGGCGCTGGAGGAGTCCTACTCCCACCGAGTAGGACTCCCCCCTTTCCTAGTTGGAATAGGATTGGGGAGGGGAAGAGGAAGGCGGCGCCGCCTCTCCTTGTCCTATTCGGACTAGAGGGGGGAGGGGGGCGCGCGGCCTGCCTGGCCAGCCCTTCCTCTTCTCTCTTGTGGCCCATTAAGGCCCATATACCCCCCGGGGGGTTCCGGTAACCCCTCGGTGTTCCGGTAACTTCCTGTTTTCATCCGGAACCCTTCCGAAGTCCAAACATAGGCTTCCAATATATCAATCTTTATGTCTCGACCATTTCGAGACTCCTCGTCATGTCCGTGATCACATCCGGGACTCCGAACAACCTTCGGTACATCAAAACTTATAAACTCATTATGAACTGTCATCGAAACGTTAAGCACGGACCCTACGGGTTCGAGAACTATGTAGACATGACCTAGAACCATTCTCGGTCAATAACCAATAGCGGAACCTGGATGCCCATATTGGTTCCTACATATTCTACGAAGATCTTTATCGGTCAAACCGCATAACGACATACGTTGTTCCCTTTGTCATCGGTATGTTACTTACCCGAGATTTGATCGTCGGTATCCAATACCTAGTTCAATCTCGTTGCGGTAAGTCTCTTTACTCGTTCCGTAATACATCATTTCACAACTAACTCTTTAGTTGTAATGCTTGCAAGGCTTATGTGATGTGTATTACCGAGAAGGCCCAGAGATACCTCTCCGAGCAATCGGAGTGACAAAACCTAATCTCGAAATACGCCAACCCAACAAGTACCTTTGGAGACACCTGTAGTACTCCTTTATAATCACCCGATTACGTTGTGAGGTTTGGTAGTACCCAAAGTGTTCCTCCGTAAACGGGAGTTGCATAATCTCATAGTTACGGGAACATGTATAGGTCATGAAGAAAGCATTAGCAATATACTAAACGATCAAGTGCTAAGCTAACGGAATGGGTCATGTCAATCACATCATTCTCCTAATGAGGTGATCTCATTAATCAAATGACAACACATGTCTATGGTTAGGAAACACAACCATCTTTGATTAATGAGCTAGTCTAGTAGAGGCATACTAGTGACTATCTGTTTGTCTATGTATTCACACATGTATTATGTTTCCGGTTAATACAATTCTAGCATGAATAATAAACATTTATCATGATTTAAGGAAATAAATAATAACTTTATTATTGCCTCTAGGGCATATTTCCTTCACGTACTGCTTCAGAGTGGTACGGTGATCCTGTCTTGATAAACCTACGAGCTATGGAGAAGCGATGGTGGGCCCAAATTCCGACAAATGGTTAGAAGCCATGAAATCCGAGATAGTATCCATATATCAGAACAAAGCATGGACTTTGGTGGACTTGCCCGATGATCGGCAAGCCATTGAGATAAATGGATCTTTAAGAAGAAGACGGACGTGGATAGTAATATCACCGTCTATGAAGCTCGACTTGTGGCAAAGAGCTTTTCACAAGTTCAAGGAGTTGACTACGATGAGATTTTCTCATCCGTAGCGATGCTTAAGTCCGTCGGAATCATGTTAGCATAAGCTGCATTTATGAAATCTGGCAGATGGATGTCAGAATGAGTTTCCTTACCAGTTTTCGTAAGGAAAGGTTGTATGTGATACAATCAGAAAGTTTTGTCGATCCTAAGGATGCTAAAGGTATCTTGGCTCCAAATGATCCTTTCTAAGGACCGGAGTAAGCATCTCGGAGTTGGAATGTGCGCTTTGATGAGATGATCAAAGATTTTGGGTTTATACAAAGTTTATGAGAAACTTGTATTTCCAAAGAAGTAAGTGGGAGCACTATAGAATTTCCGATGAGTATATGTTGTTGACATATTGATGATCGAAATGATGTAGAATTCTGGAAAGCATATAGGGTTATTTGAAGGATGATTTTCAATAGAAAACCTGGATTAGGCTACTTGAACAATAAGCATCAAGATCTATAAGATAGATCAAAATGTTTAATAATACTTTCAAATGAGCATGTACCTTGACATGATCTTGAAGGTGTTCAAGATGGATCAGTCAAGGAAGGAGTTCTTAGCTGAATTGTAAGGTATGAAGTTAAGACTTAAAGCTCGACCACGGCAGAATAGAGAGAAAGGACGAAGATCGTCCCCTATGCCTTAGACATAGGCTCTACAATATGCTATGTTGTGTACCGCACCGGAAGTGTGCCATGCCATGAGTCAGTCAAGGGGTACAAGAATGATCCAGGAATGGATCATTGGACAATGATCAAAATTGTCCTTGGAGTAAATAAGGACATGTTTCTCGATTATGGAGGTGATAAAGAGTTCGGCGTAAGCGTTACGTCGATGCAAGCTTTAACACCTATCCGAGTGACTCTGAGTAGCAAACCGGATACGTATAGTGGAGCAACCATTTGGAATAGCTTCAAGTGGAGCGTGAAAGCAGCATTTATAATATGACCTAGAAATTTGCAAAGCACACACGGATCTGAAAGGTTTAGACCCGTTGACTAAAACCCGTTGACTAAAACCTCTCTCACAAGCAAAACATGATCAAACCTCAGAACTCATTGAGTCCAAATCACATGATGATGTGAACTAGTTTACAGACACTAGTAAACTCTTTGGGTGTTGGTCACATGGCGATGTGACCTATCGATGTTAATCACATGACGATGTGAACTAGATTATTGACTCTAGTGCAAGTGGGAGACTGTTGGAAATATGCCCTAGAGGCAATAACAAATTAGTTATTATTATTATATTTCCTTGTTCATGATAATCGTTTATTATCCATGCTATAATTGTATTGATAGGAAACTCAAATACATGTGTGGATACATAGACAACACCATGTCCCTAGCAAGCCTCTATTGGCTAGCTCGTTGATCAATAGATGGTTACGGTTTCCTGACCATGGACATTGGATGTCATTGATAATGGGATCACATCATTAGGAGAATGATGTGATGGACAAGACCAATCCTAAGCCTAGCACAAAGATCGTAGTTCGTATGCTAAAGCTTTTCTAATGTCAAGTATCATTTCCTTAGACCATGAGATTGTGCAACTCCCGGATACTGTAGGAATGCTTTGGGTGTAGCAAACGTCACAACGAATCGGGTGGCTATAAAGGTGCATTACAGGTATCTCCGAAAGTGTCTGTTGGGTTGGCACGAATCGAGACTGGGATTTGTCACTCCGTGTAAACGGAGAGGTATCTCTGGGCCCACCCGGTAGGACATCATCATAATGTGCACAATGTGATCAAGGAGTTGATCACGGGATGATGTGTTACGGAACGAGTAAAAGAGACTTGCCGGTAACGAGATTGAACAAGGTATCGGGATACCGACGATCGAATCTCGGGCAAGTACAATACCGCTAGACAAAGGGAATTGTATACGGGATCGATTGAGTCCTTGACATCGTGGTTCATCCGATGAGATCATCGTGGAACATGTGGGAGCCAACATGGGTATCCAGATCCCGCTGTTGGTTATTGACCGGAGAACGTCTCGGTCATGTCTACATGTCTCCCGAACCCGTAGGGTCTACACACTTAAGGTTCGATGATGCTAGGGTTATAAAGGAAGTTTGTATGTGGTTACCGAATGTTGTTCGGAGTCCCGGATGAGATCCCGGACGTCACGATGAGTTCCGGAATGGTCCGGAGGTAAAGATTTATATATGGAAAGTTGTTGTTCGGGTTCCAGAAAAAGTTCGGGTTTTTCGGTATTGTACCGGGAAGCTTCGGAAGGTTCGGAGGATTCGGAGGGGTCCGGAGGTCCGGAAATTGTTCCACCACGTCCAATACAGTAGCATGGGCTGTAGGGGGCGCCCTAGCCATAATGGGCCAAGGGCACCAGCCCCCAAGGCCCATGCGCATGGGAAGGGGAAACCCTAAGGGGAGGGCCTCCACTTGACTTGGGAGGCACTCCTCCCTCTTGGCCGCCCCAAGTCCCATCTAGGGCTGGCCGCACCCTTGGGGTGGGAAACCCTAAAGGGGCGCAGCCCTCTTTCCCTATATATACTTGAGGTTTTGGGCTGCCCAAAACACATGAGTTCTCTCCTCTTGGTGCAGCCTGCCTCCTCCTCCTCCTCTCCCATGGTGCTTGGCGAAGCCTGCTGGGATTGCCACGCTCCTCCATCACCACCATGCCGTTGTGTTGCTGTTGGATGGTGTCTTCCTCAACCTCTCCCTCTCTCCTTGCTGGATCAAGGCACAGGAGACGCCACCGGGCTGTACGGGTGTTGAACGCGGAGGTGCCGTCCGTTCGGCACTAGGATCTCCGGTGATTTGGATCACAGCACGACTCCTTCAACCCCGTTCTCATGAACGCTTCCGCTTAGCGATCTACAAGGGTATGTAGATGCACTCTCCTTCCCTCGTTGCTAGTTTCTCCATAGATAGATCTTGGTGACACGTAGGAAAATTTTGAATTTCTGCTACGTTCCCCAACAAAGCGGCCTTGGTATAGCACCGGTAGACCGCCTGTCAAGTTTCGTGCCATTTGGAGGTCGTTTGATACTCCAACGGTTAACCGGGTAACCGCAAAAGCCCCTTCTCTTTGCAGCCCAACACCCCTTCCAAAGTGGCCCAAAACCCATCTAACTCCCCTCCATGCTCTCGGTCGTTCGATCACGATCGCGTGGCCGAAAACCGCACCTCATTTGGACTCTCCTAGCTCCCTCTATCTATAAATAAGCCTCCCCCTCCGAAATCTCGGGTCTTCTTCTCCCCTAACCCTAGAAAAACTCCACCCGCCGCCGCCGGACAAAAATCCGGGCAGTGGACGTGTCCGCCCGCTCCGCTGCGGCCAATCCCTCGACGCCACGTGGCTCCGCGCCGCCACGCGCCGCCCATGGAGCCCATCGCGGGCCCTTGAGCCAGCGAGCCGGTCGGTCGCCGCCGCCCGCCGCCTCTTGCTGCAGTGGGTCAGTACATGTCCACTAACAGTGCCAAAAGCATATTCCTGCGTAATACTGGGTTGGTTGTTAAGGCAATCTCATCCAAATTGCCTCAGGATCAAGATATGAAAGCTCAAAACAATGTTATATCTGCGCTCCAGACACAAGTCCATTCCCCAATAGAGACCCTTTGTGAAACAAGGACATACATTGTTCGATGTCATCAAGATATGCACGGTTTTGAAACCAGACTATCAGACATTTGCTATGTTATTCAAGAGCCTAGGAGAAATGAAGGCGAAGGTTATGGTGCTCCATCGGACAATACAACATGACGTAACAGTCAGGTCAAATGAACTGAGCTTCTAAACTTCTTGTGGTGCATTTATCTGCCAGACTGTTAACTTTTATGCCAACCTTCCTTTTGTTTTATGGTTGTAATTTGTTTTGTTGCGATACAAAATTTGTTCTTAACGTGCAACCACCGGCTGAAGAAAACAGCAAGCCATTTTTGTATAGTGTAAGGTGTTCCCTATATTTGCACTGGTGGCGATTTTTGATGCCCAGTGGATGTAATCTATGCAATCGCCTTAATATCCTAGCGTTAGTTTCGGACTTATTTATTTCCTAGTCTTCTTTTTCCCTGGTTTGCTAGTGACCGCAACAACCATGGGCCATATACGGACCGTGGTAACCTTGACCCTGCTACAGGCCGTAGGATCCATGGGCCTCCTACGGGCCGTCGGATAAATGGGCCTCCAACGGGTTGTAGAATCGGTGGGCGTCAGGCCGTCGGATAAATGGGTCTACATGGGTCGTAAACGGGCGTAATTGGTATCGGCCCAGCTCGGTAACGGGCCGTTAACAGGCTGGAGGACAGCAAAGGCTTAATTCTGTCACAGGCATAACGTGTCATCAATGGGCCAGAATATAGGACGTGCTGGAAACGGCGCAACGGATTAACATGCCACAAACGGGCCGATTCTTGCCATGGGCCGAATTTGGCCCATTAGGGGAACATGCCAATAACGGGTCGGAAGTAATCAAGGGCCAGAAAGGAGCCCAAGAACGTATGGGTCGCCAGTAGGCCGAAAGCTAACACAGGTTGGAAACTCCCCATGTGAATCATGGGCCATTAATGGGTACAAAGAAATTTACTGTTCATTATGGGCTAGAGTCACCGTGGGCCACTAAAGGGCCTAAAGATACGGAAGGCCTCATATGGGTCGAAAGACATTGTGGGCCATACATGGGGCGAAAGTGAAACGGGCTGGTGTTATATTCGACGGCCCACATGACGTTGTTGGGCCGATTTCAGGTAGGCCCTAACATGCCGTGAGTTACCGGGCCTTAAATTGGGCTATTTGCGAAGAGACCATTAATAGGCTTTTCATGGGCCAGCCCGCTAACTTTTGACCAAGTCAAACAGGCCGGCCTTTGTAAGCTAAATGGGCCAGTGGTGGGCCATCGCACGTGTCGATATATGATAGGCTCCTATCTGACCCACTGACGAGTTGACATGTGTTTCCTCCAGCCAATGAGAATTTTACACGTGGAAAATCCCCATTGGTCTGGGCTGTTAACGGGTTATCGGATCCAAAACTGGACCCGATAGCTTAATGGCGACCCGTTATGGTGGATGCCATGTGTCGGTTACCCTTGACGAAAGCACTTCCATGACGCATCATCTATCATCATGGAAGTGAACACTTCCATGATGATAATTTTGGTATTGTCATGGAACACTTCTACGACAGCACAGGTATGATTATCTTGATTCTGTCATAAAATCATCATGGATGTACATACATGACAGAAAAGGTGACCTACTGTGACAAACACGTATCATCACGGAAGTGTATTTTTTTGTAGTGACTAAGGCAAGCCATCCCAAATATTTGCAAGAGTGACATTTCAATGATTATGATTTTCACTTGAATATGGTCTCATATAATGTATATAGAAAATTAAAATAACATCACTTGTGCTAGTTTCATTTTCATGCTATGCTTGTTATGTTTTCAGTGGTATTTAAGTTGATTGGTTAAGGTTATGCAGTAGGGTAACAAGATCATGAGCATGAGTAAGTTCATATCGGCATTATGTTGAAATGGTGCATATGGATATTGTTGCATCTTCATGGCATACTATGACTCGGAAATATTTATTTGCAAGTTGAAACCTGATAATAATCCAACTTGAACATGTTGTTGATCGAGTCATGGTGCCACCGAATCGAGCTTCCCAGTGCAACAATATTTGCCTTTATAGGGAGACCCTTTCTCGGTTTGTTGTTATGCTTCTCGCCGGTGCCTCCAACTAGGGAAGGTTATGTGCTTGCGCTACCCTGGCCCGGTAGGCAGACATAGCCTTGTGTGCCCATAGTTCATTTGGTACCATTTTCCCCGTTTGGGACCGTTTTTTTTTTGCCATGACGGTGGTCGTTGGGTGTCAGGAGGTGACATCGGGGCCACCCAGGACTTAGCCCAAAGGGGAGTTGGTTGGAGCTGCCGGGAGAGTGTCATGGCAATAGATTCGTTCTGTCAGAACGATGTTGGTCCACCCGAATGGGACTTCGAGGCCATGGGTTCTGTGGTGTGGATACGGTGTGCTAACCTCTGCAGAGTGTGTTTAATCTATCAATAGCTGCGTCCTCGGTCATGGACACAATTCGTAGTAGGTCACATCATGGATCAACATAAATATTTAACATGCACACTAAAGTTATATTTGTGGCACTTGCTATGATGGTGAAGTTGTTGGAACCGTCGAGATGGTTTCTTTTGTGATCCAGAGGTCACCATGGTAAGATGATGTTCGTGGTTATGAGGTAGCCAAGATGGTAAGCGGGTCCGAGAGACCCTGTTTGCAAGCATTGTCACTTCATGAGTAGCATGCTAAGCTCTTGCATTTAACATGCTTAAGTATCATGTTATTGTTTGCCATTGTTGCTTTATTTGTGTGAGCATGCGAGTACATTCAAAGTACTCGCCTGGCGTGTCATGCAAGTTTCAGGAGAAGCCGTACCGGAGTTGGAGATGCATCATTGCATCGCAGTCTAGGCCGTATCCACATCAGTATCCCTGTGAGATGGAGTCCTTCTATGTCGTCTTTCCGCTGTCGCGTAGCTGTATCATTATGACCGAGGCCCCCCTTCATGTTCACTAAATAATGTACGTATGTGCAGCAACACCGTGTGTGCCGCTTGGCCTCGCTATCTGATGTACTATCGAACCTTTGTATCAATAAAGCGGCTGTCTATCTGTACCAAGTTGTTGTGTGTTGCCAGAAGACATGATCCATGGGCTGGCAATGCAAGGTAAACCGGTTGCTCTGAGCCGGGGTGCCACATATTGGGGACTTGCTTGTGCCTCGTACTGGATTGATACCTTGGTTCTTAACTGAAGAAAATACATATCGCTACTTTGCTGCATCACCCTTTCCTCTTCAAGGGAAAAATCAACGCAAGCTCAAGAAGTAGCATGGTACTCTGTGCACATAGAGATCATCATGTCATAAAAGTAAACGAATTTGTGTTAAAAAGGACATGGGAGTTAAGTTTTAGGGGTTCAGTTAAGAACTGCTTTTATACTAACTCGTATTTGAGGAGTTACGGTTTGAGGATGCTTTTGAGGAGCTAAATTTTGAGGAATCAATTAGAGCCTCCCTTAGGTCGTGCAATAGGAGGTCCCCCAGAGAACTACCACCAGACATGTGTCTCCCCGTGACTTCATGGGTTGCATATTAGCAAATTGCTGAAGTGCACGGGGATGGGCCAAGACAACATGTACACAATTGGTTAATGCTGGTTTATCCAATCCCTTCTAACCTATTTAATTAGATCATTGATGACAAGCGTTGTTGCACACGTCCATTTTTTCAATAGAAATTATCATTATTTGTGGCATGAAATATAGTATCTAAGTTGCTTGCATTTTAAGGACAACAAAGTCACACTATAACTAATGTAAAATATGCGAACGATATATCTTCATCTCAAAAGGAATATAATCGTTTGTTCTACATTCTTTTGCCGCAATTGATGTCGATTGTTCAATATCTTCTACATAAAAAATCATCAGTCCCCTCTATCTGGTACGAACGGGATAGGATACCAATGTAATATGTGAGTATTAAAGTTATATATATAAACCAATACTAAACGTAAAGCATACCATACAAAATTACTTATGGTGTGCTAGGTTTGTTAATATATTCCCAGAAGATAGCCCATAGTCCACATCGACTATCTCAATGCAGCTGTAAGAGAAATGAAACAAAATAAGTGGGACACAAAATAGTAATGGAGTCTCATCGTCTCCAGCACTCGTTGCACTGATCATCAGCACAATGAGCGTTACCCACCCACATAAAAGCAAGATATTGCATAAGTATTCCTCAAATAAAAATTATACATAAGAATCTTTCTTTACATTTGTATGTTCTACCAACTCCACTTTTTCCATTCACCAATATGGCGTGGCTAATACCATAATCCATCATAAGCGCATCCACCATAGGTATTTAAGATATGTGTTTGCATTCAACCAAATGGCAGGGCTCAACTCACTAATTGTTATGCGATTAGTTGTGTTTGATTACAGAAGCCTGTATGGAAGAAAACAAGAACCGGGTGAATAGTGAAAATGGAAAAGTACCTGATCATGGTTTCAAGCTCTCAATAAATGGATATGGTCAACACAGGATGAAAACAAACAATAATGGCAGAATGAAAGCAAACACAACCCATTGGAAAATGTCGCCTCCGTAGGGAGTCGAACAATATAATGAAAATGTACAATTTTATTGTTTTTCATAAAACATCACAATCCTTCATGATGATAATCGGAACTTTTACTTCAAAAAAGAAGTCACGAACATATTTCCAAATCTGTTAACATTTTTAAAGTAGGTGGATTTTTTGAATTCATAATTTTTTCGAATGTGTAAGAAAACCGTAGCCAATTTTTTGAACTACCAGGTGGAGGTTTTTTCACCCGATGAGCGAGCCAGTGAGACAAACCACTGCTATTGGGCAGCCTGGTGTGCGTTTTAGCGCCGTTTTGCTGCTTAAGGCGCGAAATAGGAGGTCCCATGGTTTGGTTAATAAAAAAACCTAAACGGTCATCCAATCAGTTTTTGGGCTTGGCTTGGAAAAAACGTTGGATGCCAACTTTTTACACCAGGGCTTTGGGAGAACAGCCCATTTCTTGCTTATGATTCAACATAGTCCTTTCCATTATCCAAAAATTGCTCACATTAGCACCGGAAAAATATCAAGGCTCATCATCTTGCACGCCTAGCTTCGAAAGTACATACTCCCTCCTTCCATTTATATAGGGCCTAATATGTCTTTTGAGGTAGCCTTTGACCAATAATAAATTATTAGTATATGAGATGTATGATATAAATATTATATCATTAGAAACTTCTCTCACATATGAATTCGATGGTATGCTTTGTGTAACTTGTATGTGATATATCATTGTGCTAATCTATGGTCAAAGGTAACCTCAAAAAGCGTATTAGGCCCTATATAAGTGGAAGGAGGGAGTAACATATCTGTATGGTATTGTTGCTTATGTATTGATACAGTACTTTGTTCAATCAGGAAAACTCTCTCTGTATCAAGCATGCTTGCTTTCACACTTGTGTCTGTAAAATGCTCATCAGTTAATAAAATCTTTATGTTAAAAAGCGGGGCCTTATCGTGTTTCTTTGAATTTGGTTCATCCACCTTAATTTTATTTAGTATCAAAACATCGTGCCATTTTTCTCTAACATAAAAACCTTTTTATCTATTCATCTCCAATCATGACGGTGCAATAAACACAAGAAAAAAATTACATCCAGATTTATAGATCATGTAACGACGACTACAAGAACTGAAGCGAACCGAAGGTGCGCCACTGTCATCACTCCTCCCTCGTCAGAGTCGAGCAAAACTTGTTGTAGTAGACAGCCGGGAGGTCGTCGTGCTAAGGGCCCATACGACTAGCGCACCAGAACAGCAATTGTCGCCGATGAAGAGTAGCATATTCGACCTGAAAACACATGAATGAAACAAACAAACGAGCAGATCCGAGCAGATCCACCAAAGATAGATCCACATGCCCACCGACAGTGCTAGACACACCACCCGAATGGGTGCTAAGCGGGGAGAACCTTATTCCATCTTCAGGGAGCCGCCGCCGTCTCGCCTTCCTGAGCAGGACACAAACCATAACAAAGCACAAAGCAATATCTAAAAATGGAGCTTTCCCACCGGCAAGGGCGGGGATCCACTGATTTCTGTTATCTACTCCTCGCTCAACACCGGCTCTCATACTGGCTGGAACTTAGAGGTGCTTCCTGCCAAGATATGTTTTGAGGAAAAAAAGGAGACTTGAACAATTCGAGTACATCTTGGGCCTTGCAATGCTAGAAATGAAAACATTATCCTCTTAAAAGAAAAGGGAAAAGAAATTTTAAAACCGTATATATACATATCAAAGACGGTGGAGTTCCCTAAAAAAGACGGTGGAGTTCCCTCAAAAAAGAAAATTTAAGACGGTAAAATGTGTTGTCATCCACCCACAAGAAACCGGTCCATGAGTTCACCCTGGGAAAGATTGATGTGAAACGGCTGAACTATGGTGTTCTGGCGCTACTCCCTAAAGTCCAGGGTGCGGACAATATTAGGCAGTACCGCCCGATCACCTTGATCAATGTGAGTTTTCGGCTCCTTGCAAAGGGATTTGCGACACGTTTGGCTCTGGTGGCCAACAAGATCATCGATCCAAACCAAACCGCTTTCATCAAAGGGAGAAGCATCCTGGATGGGATTGCGGTGCTTCACGAAGTTCTTCACGGAATCAGAACAACTAAGGAAGAGGTGTTTATTCTAAAAATCGATTTTTGAGAAGGCATATGATAGGGTTAGATGGGAGTTCTTAGATGGTTTTGATCCACTTTGGATCAGTTGGATGCGGCAATTGGTTCAGGGAGGGCAAACAACATTCAATATCAATGGGGAGGTGGGATCATATTTTAGGAATAAGAGAGGGGTTCGGCAAGGAGATCCTATTTCTCCCTTGCTCTTCAACATTTTGGCGGATGCCTTGGCTTCAATTCTTGACCGGGCCAAGGGGGCCGACCACATCTCAGGGGTGGTGGAAGGCATCATTCCTGGAGGCATATCACATCTACAGTACGTGGATGATACCCTTATTTTCATTAAAAACTCCGAACGTGAAATTCTGAATCTCAAGTTCCTCTTAATGTGCTTTGAGGAGATGTCAGGCCTAAAAATTCACTTTGCAAAGAGCGAGGCCATCGTCACAGGAGGGGATCTTGAATCGCAACTTAGGGCGGCTCATATAATGACCGATTCTGTGATATGTTCCCGGCCTTGTTTGCCATCGCCATGTGCAGCCATGGCTAGATAAGTGGTGTAATAATGACCGATTCTGTGATATGTTCCCGGCCTTGTTTGCCATCGCCATGAACCCGGAGGCGAAAGTGGCGGAAATATGGCAACATGGTCAATGGGTGCCCCAATTTCGTTGATCCTTGGGGGCTGCTGAAATTAATGAGTGGGAACAATTGAGAGAGAAATTAAGAGGGCAGCAAATTACTCTTGGTCGCGACGAAGTCATGTGGTGTCTTGAACCTTCGGGGTGCTTCTCGACTGGATCTCTATACAGAGAAATTTTTAAGTCCACAACCCCTTGTGACCTATCAGGAATATGGAAGGCAAGACTCCCAGCCAAAATCAAAATTTTCTTGTGGCAAGTGGCACGAGATAGAATAACTAGTGGGGATCAAGTTCAGAAAAGAAGGGGCCCGAGCGATGGCAAATGTATATGGTGCGGTGATCCTGAAGACCGTGACCATATCCTTTTTAGATGTATAATAATGGCTTGATTCATGTGGAGTGCGGTGAGGTCGGTGACAAGGTCCTCGTGGAATCCGAGCGGGTTCTCAGAATTCTATCGGTTAGCGGCTGCCACATCTGGGGGAGATAGACGGATGACATGGCTAGGGTTCGGGGCCATTGCTTGGGCTCTTTGGACCATGAGAAGTAAAGCTTTAATAGAGGGGCAATTCATCAAGCATCCAACTGATTTTTTGTACAAAATGGTGTCTTTTTATGCAGCTCTGGAAGCTTCTGGCAAGATCAAAGGATAGAGGGCGCGTTCAGGAGCTCATAGTAAAGGTGCGGGCGAGGTGCACTGAGCTGCCCGAACATCATGAGAGATATCTCCGGCTGACCTTCGCCGCCGCTTGCTACCTCGACAGCCCATGGTCTTCGCGTAGTTAGATCGCCAGCGCTGCGCCGCTGTGTCGCAGCCTACGGGCTTGTAGCTCTCCTTTATTTGATTTCTTTGTCTCATGAATGGTTAGACTTATGGATTTGTAAGGGCCTCAGTCTAAGGCCGGGCAAGCGCCTCTTTTCTAAGAAAACAAGAAACCGGCGAGAGGGGAATTTTCTTCCCAACGGAAAAAAAAGAGAGGGAAACAGAAAAAAGGAAGGGAAAAGAAAAGCCGGAGCCCCTCGCGTGTGGCCTCCCCCCATTTCCTCCCTCTCCTCCCCGCGGGCGGCAAACCCCTAAACCCTCGTCGCCTCCTCCGCCCGGACGCAATGCTCGCCGCGGCGGGGCTTCGGGGCGCCGGATCCCGCCGCCTCATGGCCGCCTCCTACCTCCACGGGACTCTGATCTCCGGCCCCGCCGTGCCCCCGCGCCCGCGCCAGCCGCCGCCGCCGCCGCCGCCGCCCTTGGCCGGGGCCCTCTGGCCGAGGTCCATGAGCACCTTCCCTCACATGTGAGTCGTCTGCCTCCCTCCCTCCGCTGATCGGTTGCGCTTCTTCTTCGGCAGCGCGCGCGTTCGATTTGCTTCGAGTCCCTGCGTCGGATAGGGCCCGTACGGACCGATGGCCCGTTTTGAACCGAGGAATTCGTGTTCCATAGGAACGAGCGCGTTCGGATTACGGGATTGGGCACCCTAGTTTCGCGTGATACCCCCGAGGCACGGTCGCATTAGCCAATCGGGTCGAAATCAAGCTCCACCTGTAGGAACCAAGTCCTAACTAGTCAGCACCAAAGTCAATTCAAGGGGCAACTTAGGAAGAAATTGGAACCGTGTCGGCGAGTGGAACCTAGCTAGCTAGCTAGGCCTGATGGTTGAATGATGAAAATGCCACTGCATGTTGTAATTAGTGAAGTAGGCAATAAATTGAATAAGGAATATGCTACTACAAGTTGTAATTAGTACGCCTAATTCTGGTTTTCCGTGAATATGTGACAGAAAACCACAAGTGAAGATTTGTGCCATTGGCCACGCCGAGCATGGAAAGACCACCCTTGCTGCAGCGATTGCGAAGGTTAGATTCAGTACATTCGGCTTATTGTTGCTAGTTGGCTCAACATGTGCACGCTTAGCATACTATTTGGGACATTCTGAAAATACTATACTTTTTTGTTGCAGGTGATGTCTGACACAGGGCGCTCAGATGTCAGTTTCTTGGAAGAGATGAAAAGGGCTCTAGAGAAGAAAGCAAGGGGAATTACTCTCACAACTGTATGAACTTACTTCTGTTTCAGTACTACATTGATCCATCAGATTTCTGCTCTTGCCTTTGCACGCCAAGTAACATATGTCGGTTGTCTTTGTAGGCTCCATTGGAGTTTGAGACTGCTAAAAGACGCTATGCTCATGTTGATTGTCCTGGGAATGGTGACTATGTCAAGGTATCATAAATCATGTCAAATGGATGACAATATGTCAGGTCATGGAGAATATATCTGGATATGCTCTGCTGGAATGTTGTGCTGTGGGCCATGACTGATCTACCGCTGTTAATATATATGATACTGCTGTTGCCTGAAGGGTTTATGGTGCCTCTTGAATTCTATCACCGCTCATTGCTGTTTGATTACTATAGGCCCTGCACATTAAGATTTGTACGTGATGTTATAGCAATATTTCTACAGTACCAGATGGTATATCTTTAGGTGTGGCATGATGCCTGCTAAGACTATTAATTGAACTGACAGTCTAGTCAGTTGTACTGTTTTGGGTATCCAAAGCTTCTGTGCATGTCTGAAAACATACTATGCCCTTGTGGCTGTGTACATGCTCTTCTCTGATGCTTTTGTTTTTAATTTCATGTGGAAATTCCAGTACATGGTAACGCAGTCTGCTCAAATGGCTGGGGGGATTCTTGTTGTGTCCGCTGTTGATGGCCCAATGCCTCAAACAAAGGAGCACCTTCTTCACGCCCGCCAGGTTTTTAGCTGCTGATGTGATTTTTACCAGTTATTTGTAATGTTTCTCATTCTGGGTTTGCGGTTCTGAGCAGAGGCATGTTCCCTCCTATATTTTATTCAGGTTGGGTTGCACCCTCTGATATGCTTCTTGAATAAAGTAGATTTATGCCCTGAGTTGGTTGAAATTGCTGAGTGGAAAGTGAGAGGTTTGTATGAACTTTCACTCATTAACTCTACTTGGTGATTTATATAGTACGATCATTAGTTTCTAATAAAGTCATTTTAGTCCTTTTTGTTTTGTCTTGTAGATCTGTTGCGTGCTTGTAAATTTCCAGGAGATGAGATACCAGTTATCCGCGGGTCAGCATTGTCAGCCTTGAATGGAACAAATTATGCTTATGGAACAAGTGCCATATTGGAACTAATGGATGTGCTTGATTCATACATTCCTGATCCTATGAGCATGTTTCATCATCTAGATTTCAGCCAGGTGGTTATGACTTCTGCACTACCAGTCTACCACAATCATATAGACCTGTTGGTCTTCAGCCTTTTCCATGATGCTTAACTGTTATTTATGTACTTGTTTTACTGAAACAGGGTAATCAAGTAGGTGCTCCAGCGTATGTTCTGAATGAGAATCAAATCGCGATGTTGGTGGACCGAGCGATCGATGTTTGCTCTGATCGGATTGCTGAGAAGGCCTTGCAAAAGGTATGATACCAATATTTTCCTTGTGTGCTCTTAATGGACTTAAGAAAATCATCAAAGTTGAACCATGGATTGCTGAGAAGGTCTTACATACATACATACAAATTGAACCAGAACTCATAATGTGTATTAGTATAGCTGTACAATTGCAACTGAACAAATTGCAAACGATGAGATGCCAAAACAGTGGAAGAGCAGCCAGCAATGGACTAGATTAGTTAGTAGGCTAATTGAGCGCAGCAATTAATTAGTAAAGCAGAGGCATGCTAGCATAATTGGTGGTGGCTGTTGTTGTTTACAAATCAACGAGGAGGAAAGCTAGTTGTTTTAGCAGCAGCAGCATACTAGAAATCTAATTGAGTACAATGGCCTCCTTCTCCATGCACACGTATTCCCTCTGTCAACAAATATAAGAGCGTTTAGATCACTATTTTAGTGACCTAAATGCTCTTATATTTCTTTACGGAGGGAGTACAAGAGAAGAGCAGACCAGAGGTGGATCAGACCCTCTGCTTTTGTTACAACGAGAATTCTTGTTGAAGGGAGTACAACGAGAATTTCTGCTGTTGTTACAAGGATTTCCTTTTATCAGCATACCAGACATGCATATTGATTTTGTTATATTAGTGTATTATTGAACTTTCTTTGCTGTTTAAATACTTGCCTGCTAAGTATAATGATCCAGGAATTTTTCCCAAGGTTATACACATGCACGTTTACTATTGATTTGTTATTAATATTGAGTTGTTCTAGATTCACTTTGTCAATATTGAGTTAATCTTGATGTTAGACTCTCAACAATTCGGAGACTTTCAGTCTATGCTCTTATGACTTATGTAGCTTGAGCTTGCAGAAAGAAACATCATGCATATTCCAACCCTATAGTTTAATATCCCGGTACAATGATCTATATCTTGTACTTATTTTCATGATAGTTGATGATGGATATGTGGAACTAACTTAACATGACTTGAAATTATTATTATTTCTGCTATGGCGGCCCGTTTTTGTTGCCATGGCATATTTTTCTTCCATGGCAAACATGTTTCATTGTCATGGTAGCATTTCTCTTACTCGACGGCTAGTTTTTGCTGCCATGGAATCTTTTTCTTTCACTGTATGGTAGCATTTTTCCACCATGACAGACAATTTTGGCTGTTATGTCAATGTTTTTCTTTCCTCCTCGTTGATTTGTAATTGGTGGTGGCTGTATAGTGTATCTCCCATTGCAATGCACGGCCAATTTTCTAGTAGACTTAAAACAATTTGTTTCCAAGTCATTATTTATGCTTATTTACTCATGTATTATAATTAGTACAAAGTTGTACGAAAGGTGAGACACTTATTTTGAGACGGAGGGAGTACTAGTTACTGAATTAATGTATCTGCTTTTAAATAAAACAGGTAGTATCTGGTGCAATAATGCATGATCCTCTAGTGCACAAGCTTGTGGATGGATGTGCTGATAAGATCGCAGCCAAGGAAGTTGATGCTCTGCAGGCTGCAGTTGCTGATATTACTGCAGTGATCGACGACAAGCACAAATCTTTAGAGGCAGCAGCGGAGCTCCAGCTTAGAGCCACCCGTATGATAGGCAACATCGGGAAGGGTGTATTGGCTATGCTGGGTGTGATCCTTGGTCTCATTGTGTATTGTCTGTACACGGTGTGGGCCAAAGCCGATAAGATCGCGAACTCAGCGCTGGGAAAAGCAGTCAAATTTGTGCTAAGCTTGTTCGGTGGTAAGTCATAGGTTGACTGGGAGGTGAACAGAGGGGGGGGGGAGGGGGGGGGGGAATGTAGATAAGTAACACTTTGGCTGTGGTTGTAGTTGTACGAATGAATGGCCATTGATTGTTGTTGTCCGGAGAAAGTTTTGCAACCTGCTGATTCACATAGTTGTATGTACTACGGTGCAGTGATTTTTGCAGATATCCACTGATGCTCTTTTCTGAAACTATTTTTGCACCGTACTAATTCACATAGTTGTATGTACTACGGTGCAGTGATACTGTTATTTTTCTGTACCATGGTACAATGCTACTTTAGCTATAGCTCTAGCGGTTCATTGTCGTTTGAATTCTTCTTCCATTGCTTCTTTAGTTCTACCAGTTCATTGTCGGGCATCTCATCTACTTCCTCTGTTCCTAAATACTTCCTTCGTCCGGAATTACTTGTCATCAAAACGGATGAAATTGAATGTATCTAGAATTAAAATACATCTAAATACATCCATTTCAATGACAAGTATTTCCGAACGGAGGGAGTATAAATCTTTTTAGAGATTATTTTACAAACTACATACGGATGTATATGGACATTTTAGAATATAGATTAACTTATTTTGCTTCGTATGTACTCCCTCCGTTCCAAAATAGATGATCCAACTTTGTACTAAGTTTAGTACAAAGTTAGTACAAAGTTGGATCATCTATTTTGAAACGAAGGGAGTACTCCCTCCGTCCGGAAATACTTGTCGGAGGAATAGATGTATCTAGACATAATTTAGTTCTAGATACATCCATTTTCCCGACAAGTAATTCCGGACGGAGGGAGTAGTTTATAGTGAAATTTCTAAAAGGACTTGTATTTAGGATGGTGGGAGTAGCTGCGTAGCTGTGCAACTGGGGCACTTCCGGGCATAGTTCATAGTTCAATGACGTCACAATCCGGGGGCAGCCAAAGGTAGGCAGTTCTTTGAGTAAAATACAACTGTCAGTGTAATTATCTCTCATTCATAAAGCACCTACAACCGCGTATAGCTAAATCGGCCCCTTATATGGGTGCGTTCGTGGACTGACCACACCTTAAATTTTCCTTCCCACGTTCGTTGACATGTTCTACCTTCATACTCCCTCCGTCCGGAAAAACTTGTCATCAAAATGGACAAAAAGGGGTGTATCTAGAACTAAAATACATCTAGATAGATCCCTTTTTATTTATTTTGATGACAAGTATTTCCGGACGGAGGGAGTACTAGCTATGGACAAAGAGCATCCACGCTTGCCCTTGGCATCTCTATCACAAAAGTAGCGGCTGAAGATGAATATGGATCTTGCCGGAGCTATCCGCCCTGTCATTGTCCTCCTTTTTGGGTGTGGGCGTGCATGTTCCTCCACTACCACTTTTGGAGGATGCGGACACAGATGATTTTCGCGCCATTGCATCCGCCAGCTCCGCCACATCGCCAGCGAGGCAGATCTCGTGCTCCGTCGCTCTTTGCTTGTTATGGCGGGCACACCAGTCCTTGTAGCGCTCATAAGCCGACAGACCAGAGATGGTGCGACAGACGTACCTCGAGCTTCTAGCACCCATAGATCCAAGCACCAGTTGCGCTGACACAAATGGATTCACATCGGGCGGACTCCGACATCAGTAAGGCGCACACCTCCTGGGAGCGGCGGAGGGCCAGATGAACGACCATTGCCTCCTCCGCCCAGCATGGGACGCCGCCCCAGTCGACGGTTCAGGAGTGGCCGGAGTCAGATCCGCTGCCCAACATGCCGGAGTGGGCCGAAGGTCGCCAGAAGGGAGCTTGGGTCGGATTGGAGTGGAGTGACTTAGGGTTTTGTTCGTAGAGCGGGTGGGATGAATATATGTGGGTTCAGAGCGGGCCGGATCCAACGCGGCGGACGTGGTCCGGGCCTTCCTATATATCCATCATAGATTTTGGCTGGCATGGGGGTGCTGTGGTCCGGGCCTTCCTATATATCCACCATAGATTTTGGCTGGCATGGGGGTGCTGTTCAGTTCAGGCGTTTAAGACCGATATAAGGCGTCCATCTGGATCGGTTTTCTTACTAGTATTCCTGGTTCTACCATAGAGTGTATTCGTCACGGAGTACGCCGCCCCGCTGTGTGTCAATACGGCCGGTCGCCACGCCGGCCAACGTACATTTTCCAGTCTATATATGTGGCACACGGTCTACCATTTTACCATGCTACTCCAGTTGGGCTCCTCGCAAGCCGCGAGCTTCTTTTTTCTGCCACCTGCACGCAAGCTCGGCTCTCTTCATCGGCGGTGCACGGCGGCGACATCGCGGTCCCGCTCTCAGTGCTGGAAGATCTGAGAGTTAATTGCAAAAAACCACTACATTTACAGCTTCTACTGCAGAAAACCATCTGGTCCCTAATTCTTCGCAAAAAGCACCATGCATTCAATAAACTTTTACAAAAAACACTGATTGGGGAATTTGGCTCATTTGATCACTTACATAATCACCCCTAAAACTAAAACAGGAAAGCAATCCAGCCCATCCCTGCTCCCGAACGGCCGATCCGATCGGAGGAGCCAATCGCCCCCCGCGGCTCCGTCACCCCCCACCGGCTCCCGTCGTCGTAGCTGGAAGCCCATCGCCGGAAGCACCACCCGGCCCTGCCGCTGTGCTGCCGGAGCTACCCCCCCTCTCCCCCGCGGCTCCCGTCACCCCTACTGGCTCCCGTCGGAAGCTCCACCCGGCCCTGCCGCTGCGCTGCCGGAGCTCCGCCGACCGGCGAGCGGTCCCTCTCGCTGCCCACTGTGGCCTGCTCTCCTCGTCCTTGGCCACGGCAGCAGCTGGCCGCGCACCTGGCTCGTCCCTAGCGAGCAGCAGGAGCGATGGGGAGCTGCGGAGGCAAGCAGCAACAGCCGCGACGGCAGGGAGCGGCGGTGAGCAGCATCAGCTGCGGCAGCGAGCAGCACCGACCGCGGGCAGCCGGACACTCATCATGCAACAACCGTCCTCATGTGCTCGTCCGTGTGCGCCATCTGACGACAACCAACTAGGAACAAGGACTGGATTGCTTTTCTGCTTTTAGAATGCAGGGCATGTGTGTAATTTTTTTGCTAAGCCAGCTCCTTACAAGTTTACCAAATGCGCGGTGCTTTTTATAAAGGATTAGGGACCAGGTGATTTTCTGCAGAAGAAGCCGCAAATGTGATGGTTTTTTGCAATTAACTCAAGATCTGGTGACCTGATGGAGTCCGGCGAGGACGACGTGGCCGTGCTCATTGATCAGGTGCGGGAGGGGACGACAACGCGGTGGACCCGGAGCTGCGCGCGCGCTAGTCTACGAGCTCGATCAAGCTGGAAGGACCGGCTGTGCACGTGCTGCGGTCCGTGGACATGACACGACGCCCGCCTGGCCGCCTTGCGGGCGGCATGGCGTAGGCCGGCGGCGCACCGTCACTCACGCTCATTGGCTAATTGCACCGCTCAAGTTCCTCCCCGCCGTGGATTGTCCAGGGCCCCGATCCGCCGCCGCCACCTTGCACAAGGCCTGCATGCTTCAAAGCTGGCATGGTACGTACGTACGTACAGTCGTCATCGTAGTCATCCATGAACCATGATGGCAATAATGGCATGCCTTGGGCTTAATCGTTTCTTGCGATGGTCTTGCAGATCAGCAACGGGTGCCAGTGGAGCAAGTAGCTAGGGGCAGAAGATGGCCACCGGTGCACCATGGTCGCCGGCTGCCCGGTGCGGAACGGAAGCTGCGGCGGTGCGTCGACGACCGGACGGTGCTCATCACCACGTACGGGGTCAACCACAACCGCACGCTGCCGCCGGTGGGCGTGCTGCTGTCGGGGTACACGCATGGAGCATACCCATGACTCCCCCAAAAGTGCTACCCATAGGACTCCGTCGCATGTTTGTCGCCAGCCGTCGGCCGACAGGCTCCCGAGAGCTGGCCGCAGTAAGCGCCGGCAAGAGCGTGTCGAAGTTGATGTCGGAGACGGTGGTGTAATGAATGCCATTGTCCAGCACATGAATGCTCGTGCCATCGAACAAGGCCAGTGTCAGAGCATCTCCACTAGTCCCCTCAAGAGGCCCTTTTCTCTAACTTTTTTCATCGCCGGCACTAAATAAAGTCTTCACTCACGTCCTCAGGATCATTTTTTTCGCCGGTTTCGTGTAATTTTAGCGCGGGCAGTCTCACCCGAAACCCAGCCCCCCGGAAGGCATCTGAGAGCGCCCACATGCAGCCTCTCTTCTTTCACTTTTCACCTAACACGCACGAGCTCTCTCTCTCTCCTCGTCTTTTCTTCCGACCTCGCCGTCTCCTTCCTCTCCCACCAGGCCCCATCCAGCCGCCACTCCGCCCGCGCCGGTCTCGCTCCGCAAAAGCCCCATCCTTCCAAGACGCCGGAGCACCACGGCGCCGCCGCCTACCCGCTGCCTTTCCCCCTCACCGCCAACAACTCCCGCGCCACCTTCCCGAAGCAGCACTACCCCGGCCCCCTCCCGCCGCGGCCTTTCTTCCCCGAGCACGTCCCTGCGCCGCGTCCTCGCCACGGCCATCCGCTCGGGCCCATGCTCGACCCCGAGAAGTCATGCTGGCGATGCACAACTTCAAGTACAAGCACAAGGCGCGAGCGGCAAGCCTGAAGGGCAAGGGAGGACCCGCGACTCTCTGCCGGCTGCGGGCTCGCGAGTGCGCGTCATGGAGAGCGTGCTCGCGGGCTCATGAGCGCTGCTGGCTCGTGGCGCAGATGAGGGCGGCTTGGAGCGAGGCCGACGAGGCGGTCCAAGAGGGCGGAAGCCCCGGCCAAGGGCGCGGCGATGGCTTGGCTGCCTCGCAACAAGACATTAACGGAGACGGCGTCGGAGACGGAGGGGAGGACGGAGACGGCGCCGGTAAAGCTGTGGCTCCTCTGCTCCGCCGGTTCGCGCTCGCGCTCATGCTGCTTTGCTCGAGCTCGGCTGCGAGGCCGGGCCGGCCGTGGCCTGGGGCGGGCGCGGCTTTTTCACCTTCAGACCAAAAATTCCGCCGGCAGCCCCAGTGGCAAAAAAAATGCCTCCTGAAGGGCTCAACGGCTGGAAATGCCCGCAGGTACGAGTAGATGTTCATTTTGAAGGGCACGCCGCTCTCGTTCAGGAACTACACGATCCCCGTCATCATGTCATGCCCCTCGTCGGGCACGCCATGGCAGAGAAGGGGTCGCCGTGGAGGCGGCAATCGTCCTCGTTTGCCGGTGGTCGTGGTGCAGCTACCGTAGCAAGTGATGGCCGGCTTTTAGCTCGGCAGTGTCGTTGTTAGTGTGCGGGACGAACGCACACAAGGTGCTCGAGAAAATGTTGCTATTGTAGGAGAGAGGGTGGAGAGAAACAAAACCGGTGACATGCCAGCGGTTTTCCAAACATTTCCGGTTTTAAATGACATGTCTCCGGTTTTGAAACATACCCAAGCCCCTATTTCTGGGGATGATTTCGCTTCGACGTCTGGCCACTTGTGTGAAAATGACTCCCTGATAATCTGGTTCACGGCACGTGTAATAATTTGGGAGCTTACCGTGTAGAATTACGCGGTGGATGTAGATCGTGGCTCAAGATTTTCTTGCCGTGTACCGGCTGTGTTGGTGCGCGTAGTGAACTAGGCTGTGTATGGGCCAGCGCGGCCCGTTGACTTCGCCTTCCGAGGTTTCTTCTGACGAAGATTTGGGACATTCTATTTGTAGCGATCTCGGGCCATGTGTGTTGCATGTGTTCGATTTGATTACGATCATTTGCATGCGGTGGGCCAGTTTGCATGTACTTGCGTGTCATTGGGTATGAAAGATTTGATCAATGTGGTCAGAGATTAAGTACGTGTCGTGGGTTGGAAGATTTTATCTTTTTGGCCACTTTCCTAGTTCGTCCTGGATGCTGCTTGAAATCGCCAGAGACGCGTCGGGAAGCATCCTGTTCAATCTTCTAGCACAGATCTACCGCCGTTTCCTATTATAAAAGCTCCCTTCGGCCTGCGTCTGCCGATCCAGGCTATGCCCACGTATGTATTCAACGCTCCGGCGGCCCCGCCCCAATCTCCTCTCCGCGCGGGCCGTGGTGATGGCACAAAGAGATCATCATAAACGGCCTGCGTGGGAAGCAGGATTAGGGCTGCGACAGCGCGCCATTCCCGTCGCTGATGTTGGCTGTCCGTCTCTTCCGATCTCATAATACTTTTTCTTTTCCTGCTACAATTCGTGGTGGGCCAGTGCAGTATGAACTCCATACCCCAACTAATCAAAGGATTAGCACAACTATTACAAACATAACGCAAAGATGTCTGCCCTAAGCTAATCCTCAAGCCGTGTATCGACAAGCACCGTTCACCTCGAAGTGCAACATCTTCAGCTGAACTTTTCTAGCCAACACACCATCACCTTTGAATACCTAAGAGGAGATGGCAGGTGGATGACGAGACTCGGTCTGTCCCGAGAAAGGCATCATCTTGAACTCACCGGCAGTTGTGTACATAGCGCCCATGAAGATCAACTCGGGCCAGCAGTGAGCACCGGAGAACCACAACACAAATACTCCAAGCCAACTCTTCACACACGATGCTCCGAATAGAGTAATGACGCAAGACGCCACCATCGCCAATCCAGCATGGACCAAGACTTTTGCCTGGATGTCGTGGAATTGTCACGGCAGATGTCCTCTTGCAAGGACTTAGTCGTGGAGCCATCGCAACTAGGAAGCTTAAAGGGGTTAATCGGGACAAAGGACACGAGAGGTTTTATACTAGTTCGGCCCCTTACGGTGAAGGTAAGGCCTACGTCTAGTTGGGTTGGTATTGCTTGAGGTTCCGATGACCAGGGAGCGAGATACGCTATGCCCGGTTCTCGATTGGTGGTTTCTTGCCCTAAGCCGCTAGCGGGTCGTCCCCTTATATACACGGGTTGACGCCCTGCGGCCTACAGAGTCCCGGCCGGCTCATAAACAGTGTCCGGCTCGGTGACTAGTTAATTCTACCTTATGATACAAGGCATGCCATCATGGCGGTTTATCACTACGGGCCTTAAGTCGCCTGTGGGCTTTAGACCCTTTATTGAACCGCCATCTCCACGCTTGGTCTTGGGCTTCTTCTGATGAATCCCTCTTTGCGTGACCCGGCCCCTCATGGGCGGCTTACACAAATAGTTATATCCCCAATACTGGAGATACAACTCAAGCAAGAGGAGAAGATACCGACACACCTTAGCGACGCCTGCAAGGAGGGGAACGACGCCCACGGGCGCCGCTACCGCCATCACAGACCGAAGACGGGCATGGTTTTCATCCGTAACACCGCACACCTCCCACTCCATCGGACTGGGGCCACAATCTATGTTGGGTCACGCCGCCGCCGCCACAACACCTCGCCATTGAGCCTATAACGTCGCCGAAAACCCACACCCCGCACAGCAGAGGGCACGCAACTGATCTTCCACCCCCCGCACGGCCAAAAATTGCAGCTTCAACCCCTCTCCAACTCTGGCAAGACCAGGAATTGCCGACAATGCAGAGATCCTAGAAGATGCGCTGACCGGACGCACCGCTACACGTAGAGATGAGCGCGCCGAGCCACACTCCCGTCCCCGAGCACCACCAACACCAGCACCCACCAGGGCACCACCGGTCTAGATCTAGACCGCGCACCCCCTCCATCTCCTACGGCGTTGACGCCAACTTCCACGCCGGCTTCAGCAGAGGACACCCCGCATGCCTAGCCACCACATCGGCTCCCGGACGTCGCTCCTGGCCGAGATCCACTATGCCGCCGCCAGACTGGCCCGGCCGCAACGCATCCACCTCCTCCCACGCCAGCACCACCAGAAAGACCACCGCACTTCGGCGCCTCCACTGCCAGCTCAAGGCCGTGCTCCGCCTCACCACGCACACACCATCGCGCCTCGCCACCCCGGTACAAACCACCCGTGCCGCCCGTTTGACGTCGCTCCCCTACGCGAGGGAGGCACGTCGGGGCAGGCCGCTCTCTCCCGCCACCTTCGTCGGCATGGCGCCGCCACCACGACCGGCGGCGGCGACGTCCTGGGAATCAGAGGGAGGAGGGGCTTGCTGGGCTAGGGTTTGCTCCTTCGGAGACGCCCACACAAGCGGCCCGGGAGGGAGGGGGAAAAGTTTTTCCTCTTCCTTTAGTCACCAAAAACAGTTGTGATGAGCGCAAGCTATTGGAGCAAGCCCCACATACATGCTTGGTGTACTGGAGCATTTCGTGTGGATCATGTGGTCTTGTTATGCTAAGGTACACAGAAGGCCATCAGGGACAAGTTCTGAAAAAAGGTCTGTGTATAAGTACCAGCAAAAAAGAAAAAGAGAAAAAAAATCCGCAGAAAGTATCCATCAGGACCAAGTTTGCAAGGACGGTTTTTCTGGTGGATCTTGTTTGTGGGAAGTGCTCGGGGTGTGTACGACAAGGGGCAAAGGACATGTGCATAAGGCTTGGAGCAGCCTGGAGTGCGTGTGTAGGGATCATGTTCTACAAGACGTTGAGCAATACATGATGATGTGCTGGGCTAATACGGTGCAAGATGAAGTGGACAAATTTGACTGCGGTCAAACATATAAGGCGTGTGGCCTGGACAATCAGGCGGATCCACATGGATGTCAATCAGAAATAGAAGATGGCGGTGATTTTAGCAACGACGGTGTCCGAGCGTGATGCTGATAGTGACCGACTTATGGGCGTGGAGACATGTGGTGCAGGTCTTCGGGCTTGTGCCCTTTTACATAGCGATGGCACATGTTCGATTCAAGAGTGTGTACACACCGGAGCTCGAAGTCAACGACCGCGAGGGTGGACCGATCATCTACCATGGAGTCATGTTAAAGATGGATCTAGAGTATGATGGAAGCCTTCACTCAATGCCGACGGAGATGCTACAACGTAAGTCGGCGGAAAGTCAAAGACTATTTCATCAGGAAAAGAGAGTAACATGTTCGGGCCGAGATCTAGTGATTCGAGGGATACATGAAACTCGGCATCGGTCGGCGAAGATTGGTGGTTCTCTGCAATTGGGTTTGAGGTGGTGTTGGTTCACGTCCCTTGATACTCGACAGGGACAACGGTGGTTCGGCGCGGTAATAACGACGAGGTGTGCGATAAGCACGGGAACACGATGACAGACCAAGACACTGATAGTCATATTATGGCCAGACTAAGCATGGAGAAGATGCTGAAACAGTTTTGGCGAGTATCAAGTTCAAGTTGGTGACTGTGTCTATCAAGGTCGACAAATTTGGAGATGGACGAAGGTTGATCATGAAGAATCTACGGAAGTAATGAAAAGTCTAAAAAAAGTGTAAAAAGTTTAGAGAAGACATGGCAGTATATTACGTGATGTTTAACGCACATGGCAAAGTGTGGATGATAGATGCAAAAGCAGGCAGAGTGCTATGGCTGTAAGGCATGTAAAAGACTAGACAAATGTGAATTTGACTAGAGATGACACTTCAAGTTCAAATATGTAGTCAACAGTAGCGAGAATGGTGAGTTCAGAAATTCTTCCGTGTGACAACCAATATGCGAGTTGTTCACTCTCACACAGATCAGGGAAGATGCTACCAGGGTGACAAGCATCAATGTTGTAGAATATGGTTACTTTATGGGCGACGTGTGATGGCGTTGGACAGATACTCCGGAAGATAAGGAACACAAACAGAAGTTGAAGAACTTAATTTGTGTGGGAGTTTTGACTATATATCATGGAGAAAAGGAAGGGACTACAGTTGTAGGCGGAGTCATGTGATGTGAAGAGAGTAGTAGGAGAGCTTATGATTAATTGTTCAAGTCCCACACGTGCATGGAGGTTTCGTGCATGAAGTTTCCAAGATAGTGAGGTCATATTCACTAAGGTGGAGTGTTAAAATATGTGTAGAATATTGCATATATAGTTGGACTTGTAATTAGCGAAGGGTTAGGTGTTTTGAGTCCGACACATGGAACCCAGGCCAGGTAGCGAAATAGACTGCACATGAATTGTGGGTTAAGACAGAGATTACGAGAGAGACGGTTCGGGCGCCAATGGCAGGGGTGGCAGGACCGGGCGTGGCGCGATAGTCAGAGAGCTGTCTAGTGGCCTTGAAGGGCTTATCATCAATCTGTATCATATGATTTGGTACACAAGGATGTGTGACCGTAATCATGTCTGAGGATGTAGCCATGTTGGTAAACCCCGTTAATAAATTTTAGTGTCATGCTCATGCTTGTGTGATTGCTTGTTCTGGACCGACATGCACTTCAATTTATATATTCTAAAACAAATAAGTTGCAAAAGAAAAAAAAAGAGCTCCTTGTCAAACAGAAATATATTAGTCTTCTCCCAAGTTATATATAGTATAATTTTGAATGAAATGTCATGATCTGCATAAAACTAGCTACGACGACCCTGACCAGCTCATGATCACACAAATATATGGCAGGTGCTTATATAACTTTGATACTCGTGGTGAGAACTGAGAAGACTATAGCTAAGACGACGACCCTGAGCAAGCTCCTTAATAAGGCGACACAAATTAATACGCCCATCCCCCGTCGATATGTTGATTCGATATGGTTATTAGTTTACCTTTTGCATAGCCGGGCAGCCGGCAGCTACCTGTGGAAGTGCAAGACAAATGTCTGGTCAGGTGGCCAAAGCCCAAAGGTGAGGAGGCCACTAAACTAAACTAAACTAAAACCAACTTGTATCCTGATTGAATAACTCCCCGGTGCAGATGATTCTTTGTTGGATTTCTAGGCCGGACTGACGAGTGTTTTGGTGTGAAGTGAGCAGGCCGACGTCTCTGTATATTGTAGCTCCATCACTGGAAAGCAACGGGCCACCGCTCTCCAACGTGGTTGTGCAGGAGCGCACGTGGAGACGAGCGACCCGTCAAAGCCGACGACCTCGCCAAGGTTAGGTCACGTCGCCTAGCTCGTCTTCTTCCTCCATCCAGCGACGCCGCCGGCCTCCATAAATCACCGCTCCTCTGCGGCAACGTACGCACACCACCCGCAGTGAAGCCACAGCAGTCCGCTCGACGCCCGCCGTCCCCATCGCCTCGCCTCCCGCTACACCCGGATCCCGGTGCGCAAATCCTTCTTTTATCCGTTCCAGCGGCGGTACCATAGGGTTGCTCTTGAATGATGAGGCGGGTAGATTTGTTGTTTTCCCTTGTGATTTTTCAAGAGCCTTGCATTGGCCGCTCTGCTCGTGAAAAATCTCAGCGCAAATGAGTGACATGTACGGCCACCAAAGTCTGGTTGTTGGAAGGATAGAGTTTGCCATGTCGTCGTCGTGTCCGTTGCGTGCTAAGCTGCTGCAATGTAGTACAAAAACGAATCAAAAGCAGAGCCGTCCGTATGGCATTTTCGCTTTCTCTAGAGTATATATAAATCATGTCGCCGTCCTTTAATATAGAAATCATGTCTGCTGGGAGTTTGAGTGGTTCACAGCTTCACAGCGCCTTCACAATTGATTGAGAGATCGCTCGGTTATCCTACTGAAGCCTGCAGAGCAGAAAGGATGGCGACCAAGGTGGTGGACCTGCGGTCGGACACGGTGACCAAGCCGTCGGAGGCCATGCGGGCCGCCATGGCCGCGGCGGACGTGGACGACGACGTGCTGGGCGCCGACCCGACGGCCTGCCGCTTCGAGGCGGACATGGCGCGGATCATGGGCAAGGAGGCCGCGCTGTTCGTCCCCTCGGGCACCATGGCCAACCTCATCTCCGTCCTCGCGCACTGCGACGCCAGGGGCAGCGAGGTCATCCTCGGCCACGACTCCCACATCCACGTCTACGAGCACGGCGGCATCTCCACCCTAGGCGGCGTCCACCCCCGGACCGTCCCCAACAACCCCGACGGCACCATGGACGTCGACAGGATCGTGGCCGCCATCCGGAGCACGGACGGGGCGCTCTACTACCCCACCACCAGGCTCATCTGCCTCGAGAACACCCATGGAAAGTGAGTGAGTTGCATTCTCTGTTAGTAGAACTCTGTTTTTTTCCCTGATTGATGGAGTATTTTTGTTGTTGCTGTTGCAGTTCTGGTGGGAAGTGTCTGACTGTAGAATACACTGACAAGGTTGGTGAAGTCGCTCAGGCTCATGGCCTGAAGCTTCATATCGACGGAGCTCGTGTCTTCAATGCTTCCGTGGTAAGTAACAACTGCTATGGGACTCAATTAACCGGCATGTCGAAGTACCAAGCATGTGTATCTTCTCCTGACATTTCTAGATCATCACTGTTATACTGCCTGTCAGGCACTTGGAGTTCCTGTTGACAGACTCGTGAGAGCTGCTGATTCAGTTTCGGTATGTATCAATCTGCTTGGCAGTACACTAAAATGCTACTTACTATATTGCATATGCAACCCACATAAGAACGGAAAATGGGCTGGTTCCTGTTTGATATATGATGTGTGACTGTATTTCTCCGTTAAACGTCGAAATGCAGGTATGCCTGTCGAAAGGGATAGGTGCTCCTGTTGGATCAGTTATCGTTGGCTCCAAGGCCTTCATACACAAGGTGATGATGGATAGATATTCTTCATGCTAGTAAGTTTAAGCTCCTTGCTTAAGAGAAGATGCAAGGGAAATCTGACAAATAATACTTACTTTCAGGCTAAAATTCTTAGAAAGACGCTAGGTGGTGGAATGAGGCAGGTAGGGGTCCTTTGTGCTGCTGCCGAAGTCGGTGTCCGCGACACCGTAGGCAAGCTTGCCGATGACCATCGGAAGGCCAAAGTGTTAGCAGGTTTCATATTGATCTATCTTTTTCCATCCTATCTATATTGGTATTCTATTTACAGGCCCTTAACGGCATCGATATAACCCTGAATTTGGTTTTCTTTTGTCCAAATGTTCAGATGGACTGAAGAAAATCAAGCAGTTCACAGTTGATTTGACTTCAGTGGAGACCAATATGGTTAGCCTGTTATTCCATCTATCTGCTGAGCTTGATGTGTTCTTTCAGATTAAATATCATGTTTGTGACCTCCGGCGATGTATTCCCTTGGGGTAGGTATTCTTTGATATGGCGGATCCGCGCATAACACCTGCCAAACTGTGCCAAGCCCTTAAACAGCGCAGTGTGCTTGCAATGCCAACAAGCTCCAAGAGGTTCAGTTCACTTCGCTCAACTTCCTTCCCTTTTTTAACTGCTTATTCATATTATCAACCTCAACTCCTCACTATAAGAATCATTAATTATGTCTGTTTGGACTGGTCTCTTAACTAAAACAATATGCTGTATTTAGTCAAAAGAAACGCACTGCTTTATCTGATTCTGAGCTCCCCTGATTAATTTGCAGTGTCAGATTCGTCGTCCACTACCAAATTTCAGACGGTGACATCCAGTATACTTTAAAATGTATCGAGGTACTACAGAAATCGTTCCAGATTTATACTGTATGTTTTGACCTATGTATCACCGTTGCTCTGATCGGGGTCTGTTACCGTATCCTTTCAAAAAAATCACCGATGCTGCTGTGATTGGTGGGATATCACTCACATGTTGCTGCTCTGTTTCCAGGAAGCCGTGGAGGAAATGCTGGCATGCGACGCCGAATCGGAGCGTTGTTCGACCAACGGCACAAGCTAGCCAGGCCACACTTCGTGAATTACTACGTGATTGCTATGCACGATGCACCATCCAGATCGTTTGTGAAATAATGGATTGCCTGTGTGTGCGCGCGGTGTCAATTTTGTGGGCATGATGCACTATCCAGCTCCTTTTGTTTTCTTCTGTGTTCTTCAGCTTGGGGAGCATGCAATGCAATTAGGAATGAGTGGTACTCTGTTTGGAGTATTGTTTGACCGTAGTACCCCTCGTCTACTATGACAGCTTATTCTCTTCTTCTTGGGAACCTGCTTTGCTATTGTCCAAACGACCGATCCACCTGTTCTGCGTTCCCCAAAGGGTCGCGGTTCATTTTTTAGGGTAAAATAAATAAATAAAGATCCGCGGTCTTGTGGGGAACGAGCGAAGGGTTAGGATCTCGCTGCCGAGCGCATGGCTTGGCGTTTGGTCACTGCTCCTATTTCTTCGCCCTTAGCAAAGGTTAGGAGGCAAAAGAGCTTTGCTACACCCAGGTAAAATAGCTACGAAGATTTACGTATGGTATTAGTTGGCATTTTTTTATTAGTGGGAGGAAGGCACGTGTTCATGTAAGGTAATTATCGCAACTTGCTTTGGTAGGTGTAGGATTTGCGGGAGGCAAAAGCTCTCTCAAGATGGCTGACACTAGCACGACCTATTTTTTACGTAAAGGGAAAAAGGCACGTCCTATTAGCTTATTGCAAACATTGTTACAAATAGTCATCCTACGCCCCTAAGTAAAACCTTGTACGTAATGTAGTAATACTGTTTACAAAACATAGTAATTTTAAAATAGTTTTTATACTATCCCGAATACTGCTACCCATGTCTCAAAATATAAGAACGTCTAAAACATAATACAATATAGAATATACAATAATTGTTGAAAACAAAGAATTATATTAGATGGCCACATAATATATTATGAATTAGAATATTATGAACTAAAACGTCTTCGTTGAGTATCGTGATTATTAGGAAAGCTAGGATAACGTAGGGTATTGTTCTATCTTGTATTATACTTCAAGATGATCATGCACTCCTATATATGCCTATGAAGCTCAAGCAATACAACAACTATTCCACCAAATCTCTCTCCCCTTTCTAACATGGTATCAGTTTTTGGGTTCTAAACCCTAGCGGCCGCTGCCTCCGCACCCGCGCGCCGCCCCTAGGGCGGTCGGCCTCCATGATTGCCGCCAGGGGCCGCGCCACCCGTACCTAGGGTTCCTCTGCCGGTCGCGTTGACCGGCTACCCTAGAGAGTCTTTTTCCCGAGCCCTCGCTCCGGGTTTTTTCGCTTTCTCGCCGGTCGTTTTGATCGGCGTTTTTCTTTTTGGTTTTCCGAACTATGCTTGACCGGTTGGCGTCGCCCGCCACCGCCGTCGACCCCCGTGCGCCTCTACTCCGACACCGACGTGACCGGCCGGCCTCTTCACCGCCCCGGCCTCGCGCGACAAAGCGACCCCTAAAGGCCGTCGTCCCGCGTCTGCCCGCCTGTCGCCCCGACCCGGCGGCCTCGCGCGACATGCGGCCCCTCACGGCCTTCGTTCGCGCATCGGCCCGCTCGTCGATCTACCCGACCATCACTGCCCTGTCCCTGAGTTCAGCGCGCCCCTCCGCCAATCGAGCAGTGGGCTGCCGCTGCGTCGCCCCGTTGGGCCGCAGCGCCGCCGCCCTATGGTTCTCCCTGTGGCTGCACCGATCCGCGTCGCCGCTGCGTCGCCCCTTCGGGTCGTAGCGTCGCGGCCACTGGTCCCTGTCGCCGCCCTGAGGCAGTTACCGTGGTTGCACCAACCCGCGCGCTGCCGCTGCGTCGCCCCTTCGGGTCGTAGTGCCGCGGCCCACGGTCAACCGCCGCCCCGAGGTCGTCCTCTCCAGGCCGTCCCCGAGGTTGCACCGACCCTCGCGCTGCCACTGCATTGCCCCGTCAGGCCGTAGTGAGCGTGGCACGCGGTCCCTGCAAATGCCATGTGGTCTTCCCCGTTGTCGCCTTGACCCACGCGCTGCCGCTGCATCGCCCCTTTGGGTCGTAGCACCGCGGCCCGCGGTCCACTCCGCCATCCCCGCGCGTCAACTACTACGTTGTATGCGTCGCGCCGCCTCCCTAGGTGTGGGAACGCTACTATCCGCTCCGGTCCTCGTCACGCTGTCAGGTTCTTCCTCGCCTACTTCGAGCACCGTCACCACGCTTCTGACCTAGCCGCCGCCGCCGTCTCCTCAGGCCGCCGCCGCCGCTCTTCTTCCTAGTCCATGGCGACTACCTCGACACCGGCCACCCCAACTTGACATCGACCATGGCTTCCCTCGCACGGCTACCTCAACAACGGCTACACCACCCTACACTTTCGGCTAAATCAACATCGACACAAAGGGCTACCGCCTTACTTGAGCAACCTCGTTAGTTTCCACTCCAGCCATGACTTCCACGATGCGTCGACCGTTACGACTGTGTGTGTGTGTGTGGGGGGGGGGGGGGAGTGTCGGTGTCAAAACCGGCGGATCTCGGGTAGGGGGTCCTGAACTGTGCGTCTAAGGCTAATGGTAACAGGAGGCTGGGAACACGATGTTTACCCAGGTTCTGGCCCTCTCGATGGAGGTAATACCCTACTTTCTGCTTGATTGATCTTCATGATATGAGTATTACAAGAGTTGATCTACCACGAGATCGTAGAGGCTAAACCCTAGAAGCTAGCCTATGATTATGAGTGTTGTTCTTGTCCTATGGACTAAACCCTCCGGTTTATATAGACACCGGAGGGGGCTAGGGTTACACAAAGTCGGTTACAGAGAAGGAGATCTAATATCCAAATCGCCAAGCTTGCCTTCCACGCAAAGGAGAGTCCCATCCGGACACGGGACGAAGTCTTCAATCTTGTATCTTCATAGTCTAACAGTCCGGCCAAAGTATATAGTCCGGCTGTCTGAGTACCCCCTAATCCAGGACTCCCTCAGTAGCCCCTGAACCAGGCTTCAATGATGATGAGTCCGACGCGCAGATTGTCTTCGACATTGCAAGGCGGGTTCCATCTCCGAATACTCCAAGGTAAATTCTGAACATGAGGATCGTGTCCGGCTCTGCAAAACAATTTCCACATACCACCGTAGAGAGCACAATACTTTATAAATCTAATCCGCTGACAACTTTGCACTGCATGTCCTAACGCCGCGGCCCGGTTTATTACGAACCGTTTTTCCCAGCCTGCCACTACACGTATTGCAAGGCGGTTTCATTGGCACGTCTTGTCGAAGCAAAGATCGTGTCCCCCTTATCGCGGGATTCTCATCAATACGGGTGTGGGTAACCCAACTACGCCAGTCGGTACAACTCCTCGATTTTAGGCAAGTCCCAAACGGCCACGCTGAGGACGCCTAGTATTCTCTCCCTTTATAGAGGGACCGAGGCCCGTCCCTTTCTTCCCACGCTTGCCCCTTCCCCCACCTTGAGTTCCAAGACCCAAAGCTCATGCTTAAGCACTTCAGACCTTCAATCATGTCCGGATCCAACCCTCAAGGTCGTTGGATGGCCTCCTCTGTCACAGAGGAAGACATCGAGAAGCTCAGGGAGGCCAGGTATCTGACCGCCGAATCCAGCACAGGCTACCTGCCCAAGGGCAGGTCATACCCACTCCCGAACCCAACGAGAGCGTTGTATTTCTTTCCCACTTCCTCCGAGGTTTAGGCTTTAGTCTTGATCCCTTTGTGAGAGGGCTCATGTTCTACTACAGTCTAGGTTTTTCACGATCTAGCTCTGGATTCCATCCTTCGCATCTCGTCGTTTATCGTCGTGTGCGAAGCTTTCCTCCACGTCACCCCACACTTTGTCTTATGGATCAAGACCTTCAGTATAAAGCCGAAGGTGATCGACGGGCGACACGTGGAGTGTGGAGGTGCTACAATAAGCCCAAGTGCCGATGCCCCATGGCCGGAGGGTTCCTTCCCGGAGGTGTCCGATTTATGGCAGCGGAGGTGGTTCTATATCACCGCTCCCCGAGGCACAAGGTGGGCGGCCGCCCCTGCCTTCCTATCGGGCCCTCCGCCTGAACTGGCGTCCTGGGTCAACGAGGGACTGGCCTGGGGGCCTGCTAATGACGTAACAACACTGCAGAGCCGCATTTGGGATCTTCTTGAGAGGGATGTCAGCCGCATCAAAGTAATTCAGGTAATGCTAGTTCGACGGGTCCTGCCGTGCAAACGTCGACCTCTCCGGATGTGAGAGTTCAACCCAGAAGGACCGCGAACTATTCAGCACTTCTTTGACATGATGCTCGAAGGGATGTACGGTTATTCTTAGGACCACGAATAAAGTGACTGGACACCACCGAGGATGCGGGCTTGAACTACAATCGTCCAGATACCCAAGTAAGTAACTCTGCGACCGAACACACTGTTCATGTTTATCATAACTTTATTCTGAAAACTATCCGCAGCCAGGATTGGCTAAGAAAGGCGGAGAGGATCAGGTGTCCGGCCCCTCTTCCTGAAGGCTTGCCGAATACGGTAATAACCCGGATGCTTAAACTCGCACCCTATCAAGTGCCATCGGGGAAGGACGAAGGGAGGAGCAGAGAAGCTGAAAGCGGGCTTCATACATTGCACATCCAAACCGGGGGAATTAATGTCTCCATGAAGGAGGATAATCGGGGAGGCAAATCTCAAATTCCCTCCCCCCACGGGAAGAAAAGGGCTGCCTCTGAAGACCTGGAAGTGGAGGCGTCAAAACTAGGGAATAAACCTTCGCCGGGGAGCCCCGCCCCAGAGGGCGTCCTCACCGCACAACGCCCGCAAACAGGCCAGCCCTCCACCGAGCTGTAAGTGAATTAAGAGTATTTTAATAAATATATACTGCTTTTCCTCTGAGAATAACAACCAAGTTCTATTTCTTGTAGTCCGGCTCGTAGCCCTTCTCAACAGAGTTCGTCTTCGGGGGATCTTATTCCGGAGATGATGGAGAGTGAAACTCCACCTGCCTCTCCGCCCCTCGGGGCGGGCGACTCCGAGGTGTCGTCATGGAGGATTCCTCATCCGTCAAGGCCAGAAGTTAATGCTCCGGCCATCCGAAGCCCGGAGTGTTTGGCTCCCAAGGAGGGAAATAGGAAGAGTCCGGGATTGTCCGGCACTCAGCCGGACACACTGACGGGCCTTCTAGAGCGAGCGACTCTCTCAGAGGCTCACCGTACTTTAATGGGTACGGTGTTTGAGAGTATTTCATCCGCCAAAAGCAGGTTGAATGAAGCTTTTACGAGCCTGCTCAAAGGCTTTGAGGTACGCAAAGAAGTATGTAATCTTTCGGCTGTACCGCACATGCTAGGTGTGCTCCGTATAGATAGTAGCCCCTGAGACTCCGGTTGCCAGCCCAAGGCGGCAAACGGAGGATCACACTTCCAAGTAATGATCGCGCTGCATTATGTGCAGATGGCTAAGGGTCCGGCCGTCGACCGGACTGCTGAATTCGCCGAACTGAGGCGACAACTTGATGTGGCGGATGCCGACATCGCGCTTGTGAACAAGCGGCTTGACGAGTCACAGGGTATGTGTTTTCTTTTGGATTGTCAGCAAATATCAAGAGGAGCATGATTCTAATATCTATAATATGCTGTGGCTGCAGATGGGGCTGCTGCCGTGAAGGCCCTAAGGGTGGAACTTTCCCTAGCCAAGGAACAAGCCAGGATAAGCAATGCGGCCGCCCTAAAGGCTACCAAAGAGTTAAGAGCCGAACAGGCTGCTCATCGCCGGAGCGAAGATAAGATAGCCGAGATGGCTGTGGAGCTGAAAGATGCCGCCGACCGATATGAGCTCCTTGAAAAGGAGAGCTAAGCGAAAGCGGCTGACCTGAAGAAGGCCTTGGATGCAACCAAGGAGACACGCTCTGAAGTCAGAGCTGTGCGGGAGGAGCTTCGACAAGCCGGAAATATCGCGGCTGGGAGTTCCTATTTGTTGCGGATGAAGTTCGGAGATCCAAAGTACGCTCCTCTGGATCAGTTATGGAGTGCTACATACGCGTATGCGGACCTGGCGAAAAGTACTGCGGATGCGACCAAGTTTTTCAAGGATCAGAAAGATCATGAGGTGGAAAGATTGTTCTGGTCGCAGTTCAGTGCCCAGACGCGTCCGCTGCCGTTGAATGAAAGGATGGCTGCTTGGGCCGAGTTCCATAGGTTGTCCGGACTTGCTATGAGGTCTGTCATGGATCATCTTTGGCCGAATGGACCAAGGCCGGACAATTATTTTGGTTTAGTGCAACAATTCCTTGGTGTTGTGTCGCGTATCGACGCTGTGAAGAAGTCGGCGTGCATAGAGGGTGCGTGGATGGCTCTTGACCGTGTTAAAACATATTGGGAAGATATGGAGGCTCCTGGTATTGCAACACGGGGTCCGGCAGGAGGCCAGGACCCGGCCGAGCACTATTTTGAGCAAGTCCTAGAAGACGCACGTTTAACAGAGGCTCGGTGCTCGAAGAGTATCATGTTCGAGTGACAAGTCTCTCGATTGTAAAAACAATGCTATTTTAATTATAAAGGCTGTATTTATACTTTTGCCCGAAAGTATTGAAGTGCCTCCTGTGCGACCGTTTATGTATGTATATAACCTGAAAGTTTGCAGTCGTTGGCTTCAGCCCCCACGCATATAATGCGGGGGTGTTCGAAAAATGCGCGTAATCAGACTTGATCCAACGTCTTGGTCCATTAAGGAGGTGATCGCACGTCGAACTAGGCAACCGGACTATATAGCTTTAACACTTTCACTTAGCCATAGGAGTTTGACGGTGGGGCTACTATATAGCCCCTGGTACTTCCGCGTTCATCCGTATATGGTGCGCATATGTACATGACCGGGAAACGGTCCTTCGTTAATGCGGAGGAATCCCGAAGATTCCGATAAGTCCTCGAGTGGTTGACCAGTCTCTCGCTGTATCCTGACAGTCAGTTTTCGGCTTTCTCTACTGAGGTGCTCATCCGGAATAACCAGGGCACAATCACAGTAGTTCTTCCTTGGCCGCCTTAGCCGATAAAACGGAACGTGAGGTAGCAAACCCAGGAGCCGGGCAAACCCAACATTTGACCAAAGACATGATTCGAAGCTGATGCATATAAGGCCGAACTCGCGACGCCGAACACTCCCGAAGGTATTCAGACTTTATAACATATACTGGGCTGAGTAACGCCCTCGACAATGAACCCCGTATTTCCAGGTACGTGCATTAATCTGTCGTGGCGAAATGCCAATAACGCCAATATCCCTCGTGGGTGTATTAACTACCCGTGGGATGTCAAACAACAAGAGACATTAAAGAAGGTTTACACATGGGCTTAATCTAAAGAGAAACCTTTGAGCGGGGCCCTGCTGCACGTCTACGCCTTTGTCTCCGTTGTGCCGTATCCTGGAAGGGTGTAGCACGATTGTCATCTGTAAGAAAAAAAGGAAAAAAACACCCAGGTAAAAAGGTCTGGTGTAATCGTGCGAGAAGTTGGTTATTTTCAATGAATCATGAAAATGCAATCTATTATTATATCAATAGAATTGAGCCGAACTGTGGGTTTTTTTACATGCGGGCAACCCCTAGCATAGCTTGTGGGGGTATATCTATAGGCCCGAGCTCGTGTTTATCCGGGCTGTTACAGCTGGCGGTGCGCTGGACTCGTCTGACCGTGTCTGTGGTCTTAACGATCGGCCGTGTATTCCGGTTGGAGAGGCCGCTCAGTGTTCGGCTGTGAGAGCCGCCACATACCCTTCTGCACGCAAGGAACGCTCTGTGTTGCCATTGACTGTTATGACGCTACGTGGACCAGGCATCTTGAGTTTAAGGTAGGCGTAGTGCGGGATTGCGTTGAAGTGAGCGAAGGCCGCTCTTCCCAGTAGTGCGTGATAGACGCTCCGGAATGGAGCAATGTCGAAGATTAATTCTTCGCTTCTAAAGTTATCGGGAGAACCGAATATAACCTCTAGTACTAGAGAGCCCGTGCAGCGGGCCTCAACGCCTGGTATTACTCCTTTAAAGGTAGTATTACTTTGGCTGATTCTTGACGGGTCTATCCGCATTTTGCGAACAGTGTCCTGGTATATCAGGTTAAGACTACTGCCGCCGTCCATAGGGACTCGAGTGAGATGGTATCCGTCAATTATTGGGTCGAGCACCAAGGCAGCCGATCCCCCGTGTCGGATACTAGTCGGATGATCCCTGCGATGAAAAGTGATCGGGCAGGCCGACCAAGGGTTCAATTTGGGGGCAACGGGCTCTATAGCGTATACTTCCCGGAGTGCGCGCTTGCGCCTTCTCTTTGGTATATGAGTTGCATAGATCATATTCACCGTTTTGACTTCTGGTGGGAATTTTTTCTATCCTCCAGTGTTCGGCTGGCGAGGCTCATCCTCGTCTTCACTTGGTGTCTCCCTTCCTTTGTGTTCGGCGTTTAGCTTGCCGGCCTGCTTGAAGACCCAACATTCTCTATGGGTGTGATTTGTAGCTTTTTTGGGGGTGCCATGGATTTGAAATAATCTGTCCAGAACCTTGTTCAGGCTAGACGACCCATCTTTGCTGCCTTTAAATGGCTTTTTCCATTGACCGGGTCGAGAGCCCCTGAATCCGGCATTGACTGTCGTGCTATCTGGACTGTCTTCATTGCTTTGACGCTTGTTTTTGTTGCGTTGCGGCTTCCCGTTGCCATCCCTCGTTTCGGATGTGGCTGGGTCGCTGGTGCCTCTACGGGCCAACCAACTGTCCTCTCCCGCGCAAAAGCGGGTCATAAGGCTTGTTAGGGCTGCCATTGTACTTGGGTTTTCTTGGCCGAGGTGCCTGGCGAGCCATTCGTCTCGGATACTGTGCTTGAAAGCCGCTAAGGCTTCGGCATCCGGATAATCAACGATTTGATTCTTCTTAGTGAGGAATCTGTTCCAGAGCTTACGGGCTGACTCTCCAGGTTGTTGGATTATGTGACTTAAATTGTTTGCATCCGGAGGTCGGACATAGGTCCCTTGAAAATTGGCCCTGAATGCATCCTCAAGTTCCTCCCAACTTCCAATTGAGTTTTCAGGGAGGCTTTTCAACCAATGCCGAGCTAGTCCTTTCAACTTGAGGGGCAAGTATTTAATGGCGTGGAGATCATCTCCACAAGCCATGTGGATATGAAGGATAAAATCCTCAATCCAGACCCCAAGGTCTGTCGTTCCGTCGTATGCCTTTATATTCACGGGTTTGAATCCCTGTGGAAATCCGTGATCCAGCACTTCGTCGGTGAAGCACAGGGGGTGTGCGGCACCTCTGTATCTGGACATGTCGTGGCATGCTGTTGACGGCTGTTGTGGTTGGTGTTGATTCCGGGATATGTTCGGCTTGTCCTGGTTCATCCTGCTCCATCGCTGGGTCCATGAGGTCGTCGTTTCCTTTGGAGTCGACCGAGGTGTTATTTTTTCTTGCACTGTTGTCGCCATTTTTACCATGGCTGGATTTGGGGTGGCGCTTGCACCGTCGCTTTGGTTTCTGCTCGGGGGGATTATCCCCCGTCGCATCCTTTTTGTCACTGTTGCCCTCCTTGGGCGTGTCCACCATGTATATATCATATGATAAGGTGGCTGTGCAGCGCCCCGTGGGCAGTGGTTCTAGATCGTCCCCCGCATCGGCGTCCATACCGTCGATGTCTTCGGAGTCGAAGTCAAGCGTCTCGGTTAAGTCATCAACATTGGATATTAAGTGGGTAGTGGGTGGGTAGCGAATTTCTTCGTCGTCCGTATCCCATTTGAGCCGGACATAGTTCAACCAAGAGTCTCCTGATAACGAGAGAGACCTCAATGAATTTAGCACGTCACCCAGGGGTGAGTGTTGAAAGATATCCATAGAGGTAAACTCCATGATCGATGCCCCATCAGATTCGATAGGCACGGATGGATGCGCTCCGGATCCTATGACCGGAGACAAGTCCGGGGGTCCGGTGGCACAGATTTCCTTAGAGGTGGAGTCTGTGTTTGGCTCCAACACCGATGAGTGTGCGGCCTCCGTGGCGGGGTCCATCCACCCGTACTCGGATGGCGCGATCTGCTCCAGATTGAAGTCCGGAGCTGCCGCAGGTGCGATATCCCGAATACTGTCTGATGGCAGATCTAGGTCATGCTCGTCATAATTGTTCGGCGCTCCTGACGCGGGCTCGAACCCGTCGAAGATCAATTCTCCGAAGATGTCGACTGTGTAGTTCAAGTTTCTGAACCTGACCTGATGGCCAGGGGCGTAGCTGTCGATTTGCTCCAGATGGCCAAGCGAGTTGGCCCGCAGTGCGAAGCTGCCAAATACGAAGATCTGTCCGGGGAGGAAAGTCTCCCCCTGGACCGTAGCATTGCTGATGATTGAAGGAGCCATCAAGCCTTGTCGCGGAAACACAGAGGAACTCTCAATGAAAGCACCAATGTCGGTGTCAAAACCGGCGGATCTCGGGTAGGGGGTCCCAAACTGTGCGTCTAAGGCTAATGGTAACAGGAGGCTGGGGACACGATGTTTACCCAGGTTCAGGACCTCTCTATGGAGGTAATACCCTACTTCCTGCTTGATTGATCTTGATGATATGAGTATTACAAGAGTTGATCTACCACGAGATCATAGAGGCTAAACCCTAGAAGCTAGCCTATGATTATGATTGTTGTTCTTGTCCTACGGACTAAACCCTCCGGTTTATATAGACACTGGAGGGGGCTAGGGTTACACAGAGTCGGTTACAGAGAAGGAGATCTAATATCCGAATCGCCAAGCTTGCCTTCCATGCAAAGGAGAGTCCCATCCGAACACGGGACGAAGTCTTCAATCTTGTATCTTCATAGTCCAACAGTCCGGCCAAAGTATATAGTCCGGCTGTCCGAGTACCCCCTAATCTAGGACTCCCTTAGGGGGGGGGGGGGTCCGACAGCTTGCCTTCGGATTCTTCTCTAGTCTCACCATCTGCGTCGCTACCGTTGTGACTACGTGGGGATGTTCAGTATCGTGATTATTAGGAAAGATAGGACAGCGTAGGATATTATTCTACCATGTCTTGTACTTCAAGATGATCATGTACTCCCATATATATATGCCTATGAGGCTCAAGCAATACAACAACTATTCCACCAAATCTCTCTTTCCCTTCTAACAGTCTTATATGTTGAGACGGAGGAAGTATTTTACTACATTATTTTAAAATCTACTACATCATGTATAGCTATACAATTATATTAGAAACTTTTTATTGAATTGAAAATATTCTCAAATATCTAATTAGAAAAATGTAGTAATACTGTTTACAAAACATAGTAATTTTAAAATAATTTTTATACAATCCAAAATATTATTTTACTACATTGTTTGAAAAAGCACTAGCTATACAATTACTAGAAACATTTTATTCAATAGAATTTGTAAATATTCTCAAAGTTCTAGTTAATATTAATTAAAAATCATACTATATAGCAAAAACAATCAAGCATGTATGTTAGTGTAAATGTTCATTTATGTAATAAAAATATTTATTATATTGGGAAAAATATGTTTAAAAATAGTTTTTCATGAGGTATGAATAAATGTTCATATACATAAAAACAATGCCCATGTATTTACCCCAAAAAGAGGCACAAATTGTTGGGGAACGTTGCAGAAAATAAATTTTTTCTACGCTTCACCAAGATCAACCTATGAGTTCATCTAGCAACGAGAGAGAGGAGTGCATCTACATACCATTGTAGATCGCGAGCGGAAGCGTTCAAGAGAATGGGGTTGAGGGAGTCGTACTCGTCGTAATCCAAATCACCGATGATCCTAGTGCTGAACGGTCAGCACCTCCGCGTTCAACACACGTACGGTTGGGAAGACGTCTCCTCCTTCTTGATCCAGCAAGGGGGAAGGAGAGGTTGATGGAGATCCAAAGACGACGGCAGGCGTGGTGGTGGATTCAGAATGATCGGCAGGCTTCGCCAAGCTGCAGCGAGAGGGAGAGGTGGTGCGTGGGGAGAGGGAGGTGCCAAGAGCATGGGTGCGGCTGCCCTCCCTCCCCCCTCTTTATATAGGACCCATAGGGGGGGGGGCGCCAGCCCTAGGAGTTCCAATCTCCATGGGGGCCGGCGGCCAGGGGGGGTTGCTTGCCCCCCAAGCCAAGTGGAGGCGCCCCCACCCCTAGGGTTTCCAACCCAAGGCACAAGGGGGCCCAAGGGGGTGCGCACCAGCCCACCAGGGGCTGGTTCCCCTCCCAATTCAGCCCATGGGGCCCTCCGGGATAGGTGGCCCCACCCGGTGCACCCCCGGGACCCTTCCGGTGGTCCCGGTACAATATCGGTGACCCCTGAAACTTTCCCGATGGCCGAAATTTGACTTCCTATATATAATTCTTTACCTCCGGACCATTCCGGAACTCCTCGTGATGTCCGGGACCTCATCCGGGACTCCGAACAACTTTTGGGTTACTGCATACTCATATCTCTACAACCCTAGCGTCACCGAACCTTAAGTGTGTAGACCCTACGGGTTCGGGAGACACGCAGACATGACCGAGACGGCTCTCCGGTCAATAACCAATAGCGGGATCTGGATACCCATGTTGGCTCCCACATGCTCCTCGATGATCTCATCATATGAACCACGATGTCGAGGATTCAAGTAACCCCGTATACAATTCCCTTTGTCAATCGGTATGTTACTTGCCCGAGATTCGATCGTCGGTATCCCAATACCTCGTTTAATCTCGTTACCGGCAAGTCACTTTACTGCACCGTAATGCATGATCCCGTGACCAGACACTTGGTCACATTGAGCTCATTATGATGATGCATTACCGAGTGGGCCTAGAGATACCTCTCCGTCATACGGAATGACAAATCCCAGTCTCGATTCGTGCCAACCCAACAGACACTTTCAGAGATACCCGTAGTGCACCTTTATAGTCACCCAGTTACGTTGTGATGTTTGGCACACCCAAAGGACTCCTACGGTATCTGGGAGTTGCACAATCTCATGGTCTAAGGAAATGATACTTGACATTTGGAAAAGGTCTAGCAAAACGAACTACACGATCTTTGAGCTATGCTTACGATTGGGTCTTGTCCATCACATCATTCTCCTAATCATGTGATCCCGTTAGCAATGACATCCAATGTCCATAGTCAGGAAACCATGACTATCTGTTGATCAACGAGCTAGTCAACTAGAGGCTCACTAGGGACATGTTGTGGTCTATGTATTCACACGTGTATTACGATTTCCGGATAACACAATTATAGCATGAATAATGTACAATTATCATGAACAAAGAAATATAATAATAACCATTTTATTATTGCCTCTAGGGCATATTTCCAACAGTCTCCCACTTGCACTAGAGTGAATAATCTAGTTACATTGTGATGAATCGAACACCCATAGATTTCTGGTGTTGATCATGTTTTGCTCTAGGGAGAGGTTTAGTCAATGGATCTGCTACATTCAGGTCCGTATGTACTTTAAAAATATCTGTGTCTCCATCTTGAACATTTTCACGAATGGAGTTGAAGTGACGCTTGATGTGCCTGGTCTTCTTGTGAAACCTGGGCTCCTTGGCAAGTGCAATAGCTCCAGTGTTGTCACAGAAGAGTGTGATCGGCCCCGACGCATTGGGTATGACTCCTAGGTCGGTGATGAACTCCTGCACCCAGATTGCTTCATGCGCTGCCTCCGAGGCTGCCATGTATTCTGCTTCACATGTAGATCCCGCCACGACGCTTTGCTTGCAAATCGCACCAGCCATCGCCCCACCATTCAAAATATACACGTATCTGATTTGTGACTTAGAGTCATCCAGATCTGTGTCAAAGCTAGCGTCGACGTAACCCTTTACGACGAGCTCTTCGTCACCTCCAAAAATGAGAAACATATCCTTAGTTCTTTTCAGGTACTTCAGGATATTCTTGACCGCTGTCCAGTGTTCCTTGCCGGGATTACTTTGGTACTTTCCTACCAAACTTACATCAAGGCTTACATCAGGTCTGGTACACAGCATGGCATACATAATAGACCCTATGGCTGAGGCATAGGGGATGACACTCATCTCTTCTATATCTTCTGCCGTGGTCGGGCATTGAGCCGAGCTCAATCTCACACCTTGCAATTCAGGCAAGAACCCTTTCTTGGACTGATCCATATTGAACTTATTCAATATCTTGTCAAGGTATGTGCTTCGTGAAAGACCTATGAGGCGTCTCGATCTATCCCTATAGATCTTGAGGCTTCTCCAAGGTCCTTCATTGAAAAACACTTATTCAAGTAGGCCTTAATGCTGTCCAAAAGTTCTATGTCATTTCCCATCAAAAGTATGTCATCCACATATAATATGAGAAATGCTAGAGAGCTCCCACTCACTTTCTTGTAAACGCAGGCTTCTCCATAAGTCTGCATAAACCCAAACGCTTTGATCATCTCATCAAAGCGAATGTTCCAACTTCGAGATGCTTGCACCAGCCCATAAATGGATTGCTGGAGCTTGCATACCTTGTTAGCGATTCGACGATCGACAAAACCTTCCGGCTGCATCATATACAGTTCTTCCTTAAGATAGCCGTTAAGGAATGCCGTTTTGACGTCCATTTGCCATATCTCATAATCATAGTATGCGACAATTGCTAACATGATTCGGACGGACTTCAGCTTCGCTACGGGAGAGAAAGTCTCATCGTAGTCAACCCCTTGAACTTGCCGATAACCCTTAGCGACTAGTCGAGCTTTATAGATGGTAACATTACCATCCGCGTCCGTCTTCTTCTTAAAGATCCATTTATTTTCTATCGCTCGCTGATCATCGGGCAAGTCTGTCAAAGTCCATACTTTGTTTTCATACATGGATTCTATCTCGGATTGCATGGCTTCAAGCCATTTGTTGGAATCTGGGCCCGCCATCGCTTCTTCATAGTTCAAAGGTTCACCGTTGTCTAACAACATGATTTCTACGACAGGGTTGCCATACCAATCTAGTGTGGAACGTGTCCTTGTAGACCTACGAAGTTTAGTAGTAACTTGATCCGAAGTACCTTGATCATCATCATTAACTTCCTCTTCAGTTGGTGCTGGCACCACAGGAACATCTTCCTGAGCTGCGCTACTTACCGGTTCAAGAGGTAATACTTCATCAAGTTCCACTTTCCTCCCACTTACTCCTTTCGAGAGAAACTCTTTCTCCAGAAAGGATCCGTTCTTGGCAACAAAGATCTTGCCTTCGGATCTAAGGTAGAAGGTATACCCAATGGTTTCCTTAGGGCATCCTATGAAGATGCATTTTTCCGACTTGGGTTCGATCTTTTCAGGTTGAAGTTTCTTGACATAAGCATCGCATCCCCAAACTTTTAGAAACGACAGCTTAGGTTTCTTCCCAAACCATAATTCATACGGTGTTGTCTCAACGGATTTAGATGGTGCCCTATTTAAAGTGAATGTAGCCGTCTCTAGAGCGTATCCCCAAAATGATAGAGGTAAATCGGTAAGAGACATCATAGATTACACCATATCCAATAGAGTGCGATTACGACATTCAGACACACCGTTACGCTGAGGTCTTCCAGGCGGCGTGAGTTGTGAAACAATTCCACATTTCCTTAAGTGCATACCAAATTCGTGACTTAAATATTCTCCTCCACGATCTGATCGTAAGAACTTTATTTTCCGGTCACGTTGATTCTCTACCTCATTCTGGAATTCCTTGAACTTTTCAAAGGTCTCAGACTTGTGTTTCATCAAGTAGACATACCCATATCTACTTAAGTCATCAGTGAGAGTGAGAACATAACGATATCCTCCATGAGCCTCAACGCTCATTGGACCGCACACATCAGTATGTATGATTTCCAATAAGTGGGTTGCTCGCTCCATTGTTCCGGAGAAGGGAGTCTTGGTCATTTTGCCCATGAGGCATGGTTCGCATGTGTCAAATGATTCATAATCGAGAGACTCTAAAAGTCCATCAGCATAGAGCTTCTTCATGCGCTTGACACCAATATGACCAAGGCGGCAGTGCCACAAGTATGTGGGATCGTTATCAACCTTACATCTTTTGGTATTCACACTATGAATATGTGTAACATCACGTTCGAGATTCATTAAGAATAAACCATTGACCATCGGGGCATGACCATAAAACATATCTCTCATATAAATAGAACAACCATTATTCTCGGATTTAAATGAGTAGCCATCTCGTATTAAACAAGATCCAGATACAATGTTCATGCTCAAAGCTGGCACTAAATAACAATTATTGAGGTTTAAAACTAATCCCATAGGTAAATGTAGAGGTAGCATGCCGATGGCGATCACATCGACCTTGGAACCATTCCCGACGCCAAGATCGTCACCTCGCCCTTCGTGAAGTCTCCGCTTATTCCGTAGCTCCTGCTTTGAGTTACAAATATGAGCAACCGCACCAGTATCAAATACCCAGGAGCTACTATGAGTACTGGTAAGGCACACATCAATTACATGTATATCACATATACCTTTGGTGTTGCCATCCTTCTTTTCCGCTAAGTATTTGGGGCAGTTCCGCTTCCAGTGTCCGCTTCCCTTGCAATAAAAGCACTCAGTCTCAGGCTTGGGTCCATTCTTTGGCTTCTTCCCAAGAATCGGCATACTGCGTACGGCAACTCCCTTGCCATCCTTCTTGAAGTTCTTCTTACCCTTGCCTTTATTGAACTTAGTGGTTTTATTCACCATCAACACTTGATGTTCCTTTTTGATCTCCACCTCTGCTGATTTCAGCATTGAATATACTTCAGGAATGGTCTTTTCCATCCCCTGCATATTGAAGTTCATCACAAAGCTCTTGTAGCTCGGTGGAAGCAACTGAAGGATTCTGTCAATAACCGCGTCATCCGGGAGATTAACTCCCAGCTGAGTCAAGCGGTTGTGCAACCCAGACATTTTGAGTATGTGCTCACTGACATAACTATTTTCCTCCATATTACAACTGAAGAACTTGTCGGAGACTTCATATCTCTCGACCCGGGAATGAGCTTGGAAAACCATTTTCAGATCTTCGAACATCTCATATGATACGTGTTGCTCAAAACGCTTTTGGAGCCCCGGTTCTAAGCTGTAAAGCATGCCGCACTGAACGAGGGAGTAATCATCAGCACGAGACTACCAAGCGTTCATAACGTCTTGGTTCTCTGGGATGGGTGCTTCACCTAGCGGTGCTTCTAAGACATAATCTTTCTTTGCAGCTATGAGGATGATCCTCAGGTTCCGGACCCAGTCCGTATAGTTGCGGCCATCATCTTTCAGCTTGGTTTTCTCTAGGAACGCGTTGAAGTTGAGGTGCACATGAGCGTTGGCCATTTGATCTACAAGACATTTTTGCAAAGGTTTTTAGACTAAGTTCATGATAATCAAGTTCATCTAATCAAATTATTTAATGAACTCCCACTCAGATTAGACATCCCTCTAGTCATCTAAGTGATACATGATCCGAGTCGACTAGGCCGTGTCCGATCATCACGTGATACGGACTAGTCATCATCGGTGAACATCTCCATGTTGATCGTATCTTCCATACGACTCATGTTCGACCTTTCGGTCCCTTGTGTTCCGAGGCCATGTCTGTACATGCTAGGCTCGTCAAGTTAACCTATGTGTTTATACATGTGTAAATCTGTCTTACACCCGTTGTATGTGAACGTTAGAATCTATCACACCCGATCATCACGTGGTGCTTCAAAACAATGAACTTTCACAACGGCGCACAGTTAGGGGGAACACTTTCTTGAAATTATTATGAGGGATCATCTTATTTACTACCGTCGTTCTAAGTAAACAAGATGCAAAAACATTATAAACATCACATGCAATCAAATAGTGACATGATATGGCCAATATCATATAGCTCCTTTGATCTCCATCTTCGGGGCTCCATGATCATCTTCGTCACCGGCATGACACCATGATCTCCATCATCGTGTCTCCATGAAGTTGCTCGCCAACTATTACTTCTACTACTATGGCTAATGGTTTAGCAATAAAGTAAAGTAATTACATGGCGTTTAATCATTGACACGCAGGTCATACAATAATTAAGACAACTCCTATGGCTCCTGCGGGTTGTCATACTCATCGACATGCAAGTCGTGATTCCTATTACAAGAACATGATCTCATACATCACATATATATCATTCATCACAACTTTTGGCCATATCACATCACAAGGCACATGCTGCAAAAACAAGTTAGACGTCCTCTAATTGTTGTAGCATGTTTTTACGTGGCTGCAATAGGGTTCTAGCAAGAACGTTTTCTTACCTACGTAAAAGCCACAACATGGTATGCCAACTTTTATTTACCCTTCATAAGGACCCTTTTCATCGAATTCGCTCCAACTAAAGTGGGAGAAACAGACACCCGCTAGCCACCTTATGCAACTAGTGCATGTCAGTTGGTGCAACCTGTCTCACGTAAGCGTACGTGTAAGGTCGGTCCAGGCCGCTTCATCCCACAATGCCGCCGAAGCAAAATAAGACTAGTAGTGGCAAGAAAGTTTACAACATCTACGCCCACAAAAAATTGTGTTCTACTCGTGCAAAGAGAACTACACATAAACCTGGCTCATGATGCCACTATTGGGGAACGTTGCAGAAAATAAAAATTTTCTACGCTTCACCAAGATCAATATATGAGTTCATCTAGCAACGAGAGAGAGGAGTGCATCTACATACCCTTGTAGATCGCGAGCGGAAGCGTTCAAGAGAACGGGGTTGAGGGAGTCGTACTCGTCGTGATCCAAATCACCGATGATCCTAGTGCTGAACGGACAGCACCTCCGCGTTCAACACACATACGGTTGGGAAGACGTCTCCTCCTTCTTGATCCAGCAAGGGGGGAGGAGAGGTTGATGGAGATTCAGCAGCACGACGGCGTGGTGGTGGATGCAGTAGCGATCTCGGCAGGGCTTGGCCAAGCTTCAGCGAGAGGGAGAGGTGGTGCGCGGGGAGAGGGAGGCGCCAAGAGCATGGGTGCGGCTGCCCTCCCTCTCCCCTGTTTATATAGGACCCCTAGGGGGGCGCCGGCCCTAGGAGATCCAATCTCCAAGGGGGGCGGCAGCCAGGGGGGGTTGCTTGCCCCCCAAGCCAAGTGGAGGCGCCCCCACCCCTAGGGTTTCCAACCCTAGGCGCAGGGGGGCCCAAGGGGGGGCGCACCAGCCCACCAGGGGCTGGTTTCCCTCCCACTTCAGCCCATGGGGCCTTCCGGGATAGGTGGCCCCACCCGGTGGACCCCCGGGACCCTTCCGGTGGTCCCAGACAATACCGTGACCCCGAAACTTTCCCGATGGTCAAACTTGACTTCCTTTATATATTTCTTTACCTCTGGACCATTCCGGAACTCCTCGTGACGTCGGGGATCTCATCCGGACTCAACAACTTTCGGGTTACTGCATACTCATATCTCTACAACCCTAGCGTCACCGAACCTTAAGTGTGTAGACCCTACGGGTTCGGGAGACACGCAGACATGAGTGAGACGACTCTCCGGTCAATAACCAACAGCGGGATCTGGATACCCATGTTGGCTCCCACATGCTCCTCGATGATCTCATCGGATGAACCACGATGTTGAGGATTCAAGTAACCCCGTATACAATTCCCTTTGTCAATCGGTACGTTACTTGCCCGAGATTCGATCGTTGGTATCCCAATACCTCGTTTAATCTCGTTACCGGCAAGTCACTTTACTCGTATCGTAATGCATGATCCCGTGACCAGACACTTGGTCACATTGAGCTCATTATGATGATGCATTACCGAGTGGGCCTAGAGATACCTCTCCGTCATACGGAGTGACAAATCCCAGTCTCAATTCGTGCCAACCCAACAGACACTTTCGGAGATACCCGTAGTGCACCTTTATAGTCACCCAGTTACGTTGCCAGGACGTTTGGCACACCCAAAGGACTCCTACGGTATCCGGGAGTTGCACAATCTCATGGTCTGAGGAAATGATACTTGACATTTGGAAAAGCTCTAGCAAAACGAACTACACGATCTTTGAGCTATGCTTACGATTGGGTCTTGTCCATCACATCATTCTCCTAATGATGTGATCCCGTTATCAATGGCATCGAATGTCCATAGTCAGGAAACCATGACTATCTGTTGATCAACGAGCTAGTCAACTAGAGGCTCACTAGGGACATGTTGTGGTCTGTGTATTCACACGTGTATTACGATTTCCGGATAACACAATTATAGCATGAATAACAGACAATTATCATGAACAAAGAAATATAATAATAACCATTTTATTATTGCCTCTAGGGCATATTTCCAACACAAATGTGGAAAAATAAAATTAAAACAAAAACATAAAATAAATAGAAAATACAAAAACAAATGGTAAAATTGGAAAAAAGGTGATAAGAAAAATCAACTAAAATAGGGAAAAAGTAAGTAAGAAAAATAACTCCCTTCTATGTAGCAAATGCCTAAGGAGTGGACCTCGGATTTTTAAAAAAATGTGGTATTTCGAAGTTCTTAAAAAATTCTATTTTTTCTATGAGGTCATACTTGAAAAAGCAACAACCTTGCAAGTATAAAAAAATTGAAAGTATATAAAAATCAAAAGTTCCAAGGGCCGCTGTTGAAGAAACAAATCCATTCTCAGACATTTTTTTGTACTAAATGTATAATTTTTTTGTAGCACCACATTCCACCGCGCACATCTTCAACCTCTAAATTATGATGCTATCCATCCGAATTTGTTGGTGGCTAAGAGGACCTCAAACCTTCTCTCTTGATTACCAATGGCGACTATAGTGTGTGACCTAGCTTTTTGCATCTTTGCGTCCATGTACTTCGTGACTCTTTCACAATAACGTGTATTCGGGTTGTTGAAGATATGTTGCTCTGCTTTTTGACATCTATCTCTAAAATACTTCACGGTGCCATAGAAAATACCCTCAATGATTGCTGTAAGTGGCAATGCCCGGTTTCCTCTGAGGAAAAAGTTGTATGTTTCCGCGAGGTTGGTTGTCATGACACCGTACCTCGCTCCATGTGCGTCATGTAGCAAAGATCACCTCTCCCGAGGCTCATGCTCTATCCACCGCTGGAAGGTTTTAATCGACCTCCCGAGCCTTCTCCTAGTACCAGGTGGGTCAAAGCCTTACAAGTCACATAGCCCAACAAGCTCCTCCTCTACAGCCGATGTTCCTGTTGCCAACTGTGCAGCTACTGCTTCAACATGTGCCCTCACCGCTGCATCTCTTGTAGCTTTCATGTCCCTAACGTGTCTCTGCATGCACACATTAATTCTGTCACGTTTCAAATTGTACTTCCATAACTGATTCGGCTTGCAGAGTTTTTTGAACAAATTCATCAGGTTCTTATTTCTGAACTGCGAGAAGAAATTAGCCCCCATATGGCGCATGCACCAACGGCTTTGCAAGTCCTGCCATGAAGTTTGTTCCTTAGGGCCTGGGTTTGTCAGTGTCCTTATCGCACTAAGTATACCTATATGCCTGTCATGAAGGATGCACACATTGGGCTTCTCCTTAACAACTGATGTTTTCAACTGCCTGAAGAACCATGTCCAACTTTCAATGTTCTCACTCTCCACAAAAGAAAATGCGAGTGGGACAACTTGATTTTGGCGTCTTGATCTATGGATGTTAGGATCTGACCCTTGTACTTGCCAGTGAGAAAAGTACCATCTACACATATCACCGGTCGGTAATGCCTGAAAGCTTCGATGCATACACCAAAAGAGAAGAAGAGACGATGCAGCACCCTCACAGTTGGGAACTTTGGCATCAAGAGGTCTTAGATATCAATATAGGTGCCTGGATTCCGCTGCTGCAGTGTGTGGAGGAGCTGGACAACAGAGTCATATGCATCAAAATAAGAACCAAATCTCCTCTCAAGCGTTGTATGCTTAGCCCTCCAAGCCTCGTCATAAGAAATTCTGTACTTGAACCTGGCGAAGACTTTTGTCTGGATTGCCTTCACTTCCATAGCTTTGCCCTCCACTATCTCATTGTAAAACAACCGAGCAATAAGCATCGATGAAAGGTTGGCATGATCTTGAGGGATGCAGGGAATATGACAAGTGTGATTAACTAAGTCACTGATCACCCAACTTGTGCCATACTTAGGGAGATAGCCGTGCACCCTGGCCGGACAATCTGCATTCTTGCATACCATTGTCAGGTATTTCTAACTTGACACCTTAGCTGTGAAAACCCTTGGATGGACATTGCCCATTTAATTATTGCATCCTTCAGAGCTTCCTTGTTGGGATACATAGCACCCGTCGCAATATTGCTCTGGTGATATTGCCAGGCAGAGTCATGTCCATCGTTCATGATCATCACAGATGAGAAGTCATGATTCCATGATGCAGGATTCGGGACCTCCTCCGCATGTTCTTCATCCGACTCGCCAGAATCATCGGCATGACCCCTCTCAAAATCAGTGTCTTCTTCTTCCATCACATTCTGCATGTGCCCATCTACCTCGCCAGCGTCCACCTCGCCCCTGTAATCACCATCAACATTTCCTCTTTCTACCTGACTACTTTGCCCTGGTTCGTAACCACCGACATTTCCTCCTTCTACCTGACTGCTTTGCCCTGGTTCGTAACCACCGGAATTTCCTCCTTCTATCTGACTGCTTTGCCCTGGTTCGTAACCATCACATCCAACATTTTACATAGATAACTGCATCCCTTCACTACTCTATCCAGGATCATAGCCACCCACACCTTCATATGCATTCACAACCTTCACGGTGGGAAGTACTAACGCAATAGGATGCATCCGCTGCGTTCACAACCTTGTAACCACCGCACCCACTTAGAGTCTCGCTCTATTGGCCTCAGGTAAAAATAAATGATTGAACTTGACCGTGTCCACAATGCATGAACACTGACAGTGTGTGTTTCGGTATCAAGACCTAAACTTGATGTCAATCATTCTTTCAACTAACTGACAAACTGTAAGTGCATCTAGTGCCCCTTAGTGATTTTGGTGTATTGAAGACTTATAGGTTAAGGGACTAATATGTTTGTGAGTGTACACAGGCTCTATAAGTCGATGAGGAATTTGATAGTTACTGTGAAAGTCGACCCCTAAAAAAGAATGTCTTCAGCTGAAGACTTTGGTTCTCCTGAAGACTTTGAAAGTGAAGAAATTGGTGTGACCTTAAAGACTTGGATACTCATGCGAGGATTATGAAGTGTGAATACTTTTGTTTTTGTAGTTTCATTTTCTCTTTCTTGAGTCATAGGAAACACCGTACTGTTAAAGGGGGTCGAGGTAATACTAAAGAAACTGATTTCCAAGTGATGCTCATCTCAAAATCCTATACATATCCAATCCTTTGAGTGAAGCCTTTGGAAATCTCATATAATTTCAGTTAATTTCTTCAATGACAAAGATGAATGTCTTCTGGTCTCTGAGGAATTTGTTCTGACTGAGGAGTTAGGAATTCACCAGTGCGGATTGCCTACACAGTGAGGAACATGATAGGCCTGAGGAATGTGATACCTCAAATCCGACCGTTGATGTGCTACGCGCTAGCTGTCCAAAATATCCTACCACCTAACGGTCATATCATTGAAGGGCATTTATGTCTTATCATGTCGGGCTGCTCCCTAGGCTATAAATAGCCACCCCCTACAACCACTAGCTGGTTGGCTGCTCTGAGAGAAACTGACACTTGTCAATTGAGAGCATCCCATCCTCTGAGGACTTTGAGCGAAAATCATCAAGTGAGGAAAACCCAAATCCCAAACCCAAACACCTCAAACCCAAAGTGATTGAGCATCACTGAAGAGATTGTTCATGTGTGGAACCGACGCTTGTTACCTTTGAGGACTATGTATCCTCCAGACAGTTAGGCATCATGGTCCGAGCATCCAAGAGGAATTATGGATCGCTGAGTGACCAAGTCTGTGAAGGTTTGGAAGTCACCTGTGAAGACTTACCACGAGTGTTGGGAAAGGTCTCTGTGACCTTAGCTCAAGGAGAATACGGTGAGGACTGTGTGTCCGGGACTATGTGTCCTCGAGTTTAAATACGCAACCGCTCCAACCAGACGTGCAACTGTCAAAGTAGTTGGAACTGGTGTACCAAATCATTGTATTCACCAAGACAACTGGTTCTATTTCCTCAACCGTTTTATTTCCTCATTGATGTATTGATGAACCTGATCATTACTGTTTAAAGACTTTGTCTGAACAATTTCTCTATTTCCTCAATCCAATTTCTTCAGTCACATAGTCTTCAGCCTGCTTATCCTGTTATCACGCTTTGTGTACTCTGTGCTTGTTTTCATTTCATCATGATGACTATGCTACTGCTCTGTTATGCTTATGCCTGAGTACTTGTTCCGCTGCTAGTGTGTCGTTACTCAGGAATTTCTTCACTTAGAAATTCCTCAGTGACGAATTTGTAAAAATTGCCTATTCACCCCCCTTTAGTCGATATAACGCACTTTACATTTGGTATCAGAGCAAGGTACTCCCTTGTTCTGTGTGATTTTGGTTTAACCGCCTGGAGTTTTAGTTATGTCGACTCAAGGTATGATCAAGGTCTCGGCTGGGTCTCCTACCTTTCGATGGGACGGACAACCCCTACTGGAAGAACAAGATGCGCATGCATCTTGAGGCAATTGATAGCGATCTCTGGTATGTTGTGGAAAATGGTGTTCCCTCAGTCACTCCGTCTATGAATGTGCTGATGTGAAGAGATTCAAGCAACTCGATTCTCAAGAAAAGAATATCATATGTGGCCATCTGAGCAAAGGACAGTATGGCAGAGTGAGTGCTTCGGAAACTGCTAAGATGATTTGGGACAGACTGTCCAAGGTCAACGAAGGAGTCTCTACTCAACGTGACTCCCAAGTTGATGTCCTTCGCAATCTCTTCAACCGCTTCAAAATACTTGACAATGAAAATGTTCAGCAAACCTTCGATTGCCTCACTGACATCTCAAATGAGCTTCAAGCACTTGGTGCCACTGACATCACCGACCATGAGGTGGTGAAGAAATGGCTGAAATCACTTGATTCCTCATTCGATGCTCTTGCATTGATGATTCAAGAGCGAGCCGATTACAAGTCTCTAGATCCCACAGATATCCTTGAGAGGCTAAACACTCATGTGTTCCAGCTTGCTGAGAAGATAGACCTCTATGGACCGAGCTTTGGAAGATCACATGACTGAAGGCCAAGGCAGTCTCTGAATCTGAAGGTGAAGATTCTGGCAGCAGCCTTGGTGACCCTGAAGAACTCAGCCAGGAGCTAGCAATGCTCGTGAAGAAATTCCAGAAGTTCTCTCGCCGCGGTCGCTTTCGAAAGTCTTCAAGGAATGATGATTCCTCGTCCCGTGACTACAAAAAGAGAACTTGCCACAAATGCAAGAAACCTGGTCACTACATGTCTGATTGTCCTCTATGGGAAAAGGAATCAAATAAGAAGAAATACAAAGATGGTTCCGATGACTCAAAGAAAAAGAAGAAATCTTCAAAGTCCTCATCATCAAAATCCTCAAAGTCTTCATCTCACAAGAAGAGCAGTTCCAAGATGGCCCGAGCATTCATTGGCAAGGAAATGGACTCTGAAGCTGAATCTGAGGAAAATGTGGAAGAGGAGGAATCTGAGGAGTCAGCTAGTGTGGCGAGCTTAGCCCTCGCTACTGCTTATGTCAGCAAGTCCATCCTCAACACTGAAGAAAATGACCTCCCCAACTCTGGTGACAAGAGTGCTGATGACTATGCTCCCACCTATTGCTTCATGGCAAAAGGTGCCAAGGTACTCAAACATTCCCCCTCTGACTCTAGTGAGGCTGAATCTGATGACAATCTCAAGCGTAGCTATTCCAAACTTGCTAAAATTGCTGTTGAACGACAGAAGGCTTTGGAAAAGATTCAAAATCTACTAGACAAAAGTGATGACCTGTTGGGTGAGGAATTGAATCGCACTAAAAATCTGACTGATAATCTTCAGAGACTTCAGTCACGGTTTGACAACCTTCAAAATCATCATCACACTCTCTTAACTGATCATGATAGGCTTTCTTATGAATTTCTTCAGAGAAAGCAAGATCTTGAGAAGTTAAGAGTGAGTTATGAAGATATTCAGAAGGAAAACGATTCATTGCTTGCTCAATAGGTCAGTTCCACTCAGGAAGAATTTATTCCACCATGTATGAAATGCATTGAGCGTGAATCTGCAAATTCTTCACCTGAATGTTCAAATGCTTCTATTGCTGAAAATTCTTCAAGTGTCTCTATGGTCACAAATTTCTCATCTAAGGATACCACAAGTATCACTGACGATAATGCAGGGCTGAAGGAATTGTATATGACAGGAATATACAAAAGCCTCAAAGCGCATCAGACTCTTTGTGATGCGCTCAAAAAGCAGATCTTGACAGGAACCCTAGGAAAGAGGGTATTGCCTTTGAGAGGAAACTCAATGCTGATGGGACCTACTGGAAACCTGAGTAGTACCCCAAAAACTCATGGCTTGCTGCTGCATGACCTCCTGTAGATCCATGCTGGCTTTTCTTGTGATTCTTCATATTCCTCTGATGAGTCATTTGACTCCAACTATAAATTTTTCAAGAATCAGAATGGTGAGGTATATGCTCGATATGTTGGTACTAACTGCAGGAACGGTCCTCCTATGAAGAAAATATGGGTTCCCAAAAGGTGCCTTGAAAATCTTCAGGTGAATGTCATCATGACACCACCCATGAAGAATAGGAACCTCAGATAAAATTCTTCATATGGATCAAAATCTTCATATGGACCAAATTCTTCATCTGGATCAAATTCATCACGTGGATCAAAATCCTCATATGAACATCATCGTGGTGATCCTTCTGTTTCGTAGGGAAAGTCTAAAGGCTATGAATATGTGCATTATTCTTCAAACCATTATGTTCATAAGTCCTCGAAGAATTTCTCTGCTTATTGATATGCTTATCCTAACCACTCTTCTGTGAAACAAAGTGCACTGGCTTCAATGCCATCGTTCTCCTATGGAGCTTGCAGAATGATGAACTCTTTTCCACCCCTCCAGATGTAGGTGGTGAAGAAAAAGAACTAATCTCTTTTGCATGATCAGGTCTCCAGACGAATTTAATCATCTGAAACATTTGCTAGAGACCTGAATGTGCTTGATTGGACGCAAGCTAATCATGAAGAAATGAATCACTCATTTCTCTCGTCCTCATATTACTATATCTGTTACTGTTGATGAAATTGATATCATATTCTTCACTGATGAAGTATATGAGTTCATAAGTTGCACTAATTCATATGCAGGATGAACAACCCAAAGCTACTGAGTGGGTCCTCGACAGTGGATGTACAAATCACATGACCGGTGACAGGAACTTATTGATGGACAATGATTTATCTCCATCTCATCTGAAGCATATCACCTATGCTGACAAAGGAAAAAGCAAGGTATTAGGTCAAGGTAAGGTTGCGATCTCAAAGGATAGACACATGGACAAAGTCATGCTTGTCGAGTCCTTACAATTCAACCTCACGTCTGTCTCAATGCTTTGTGATCTTGATATGGTTGTCGTATTTGGCAAATATGGTTGCATTGTGCTAATGGAATATGACAATTCCAAAGTCTTCGAAGGCTTTAGGAAAGGAGACTTGTATATTGTCGATTTCTCTGCAGGACCACAGCCTGCCACATGTCTACTTGCAAAAGCTTCAGAATGCTGGTTATGGCATCGATGACTTGGTCATGCTGGGATGAGGAACTTGCATACACTCTCAAAAAAGAAGCATGTCATTGGCATCGAGGGTGTCAAATTCCTCAAAGATCATCTCTGTGGGGCTTATGAGTCTGGAAAGATGACCATAGCCAGGCATCCCTCAAAGACTATCATGACCACTTCTCGTCCCTTTGAATTACTTCATATGGATCACTTTGGCCCTACTCATTATGCCACATTCTCTAGTTCTGCATCATTATATGGTTTTGTCATAGTTGATGATTATTCTCGTTATACATGGGTGCATATCACCACTTACAAAAATGAAGTGCAGGAAGTCTTCAGACAATTTTCCTCAAGAGCTTCCACAAACTCCGGTGTGAAGATCAAGCATATCAGGAGTGATAATGGAATTGAGTTCAAGGGCACTGGTCTCGATGAATATCTTGATATACTTGGTATTACTCACGAGTTATCTACTCCCTATACTCCTGAGCAGAATGGCGTCGCGGAGCGCAAGAACAGAACTCTTGTTGAGATGGCTTGCACTATGCTTGATGAATACAAGACTGACACGTCTCCGTCGTATCTATAATTTTTGATTGTTCCATGCCAATATTATTCAACTTTCATATACTTTTGGCAACTTTTTATACTATTTTTGGGACTAACATATTGATCCGATTGCTCGGCTGCGATTCTGATGCATTGCATGTTTTATGTTTCGCAGAAAACCCATATCAAACGGAGTCCAAACGGAATAAAAATGGACGGAGAATATTTTTGGAATATTTATAATTTTTGGGAAGAAGAATCAACGCGAGATGATGATCGAGGGGCCCACGAGGCAGGGGGTGCGCCCCTGACCCTCGTGGACACCCCGTAAGGCGGTTTCTGCTCTTCTTTTGCCGCAAGAAAGCTAATATCCGGAAAAAAATCCTAGTGAAGGTTTAAATCCAATCGGAGTTACGGATCTCCGGGAATATAAGAAATGGTGAAAAGGAAGAATCAGGGAACGCAGAAACAGAGAGAGACAGAGAGACAGATCCAATTGATGACCCGCAAGTATACGGGATAGTTGTAGCCTCTTTCGATAAGTAAGAGTGTCGAACCCAACGAGGCGCTAAAGGTAGAACAAATATTCTCTCAAGTGTTATCTGCCACTGATATGACTCTACGCACGCTTAGTGTTCTCTTTACCTAGAACAAGTACGAAACTAGAAGTACTTTGTAGGTGTTGTTGGAAAGGTTTGCAAGATAATAAAGAACACGTAAATATAAACTAGGGGTTGTTTAGATAAAGAAGCAATAAAGTAAATATAGCGAGTGTGGAAAAGTGGTGGTAGGAGTTGTGAAATTGTCCCTAAGCAATTGACTACATTACTAGACAGGTAATCATTATTGCAATTCTATTTGAGGGAGAGCCATAAGCTAACATACTTTCTCTACTTGGATCATATGCACTTATGATTGGAACTCTAGCAAGCATCCGCAACTACTAAAGATTCATTAAGGTAAAACCCAACCATAGCATTAAAGTATCAAGTCCCTTTATCCCATACGCAAACAACCTACTTACTCGGGTCTCAGGCTTCTGTCACTCACGCCACCCACCATAAGCAAATCATAAACATATTGCAAACCCTAGAGCGGGGATCCCTCACGCTTGCGCGACACAGAGGGCACAATAGGATAGCACCAATAATAAAACATGCAACTCAAACCAATCATAGCAATTCATCAATCACCGGTAGGACAACGAAAATCTACTCAGACATCATAGGATGGCAACACATCATTGGAAATTAATATGAAGCATAAAGCACCATGTTCAAGTAGAGGGTACAGCGGGTTGGAGAGTGGACCGCTGAATATAGAAGGGGGAAGGTGATGGAGATGTTGGTGAAGATCGCGGTGATGATGATGGCCCCCGGCAGCGTTCCGGCGCCACCGGAAGCAAGGGGGAGAGAGCGCCCCCATTCTTCTTCTTCTTCCTTGACCTCCTCCCTAGATGGGAGAAGGGTTTCCCCTCTGGTCCTTGGATCCCATGGTGTGGGAGGGGCGAGAGCCCCTCCAAGATTGGATCTATCTCTATGTTTATGCGTTCTGGGATTCTACCGCTTCACCGTTTCTTTAATATCCGGAGATCCGTAACTCCGATTGGGGTGAATCTTTCGCCCAGATTTTTCTTGTAAAATTAGCTTTCTTGCGGCAAAAGAAGGGCATCAACCGCCTTACGGATGGTCCACGAGAGTGCCAGGCACGCCCAGGGGGTGTGGGCGCGCCCCCCTGTCTCGTGGCCACCTCGGACACCGATTCACGTTGATTTTTTCCTCCGGAAAATCCCAAATATTCCAAAATAATTCTCCGTCCGTTTTTATCCCGTTTGGACTCCGTTTGATATTGGTATTTTGCGAAACATAAAACATGCAACAAACAGGAACTGGCACTGGGCAATGGATCAATATGTTAGTCCCAAAAATAGTATAAAAAGTTGCCAAAAGTATATGAAAGTTGAATAATATTGGCATGGAACAATAAAAAATTATAGATACAACGGAGACGTATCAACATCCCCAAGCTTAATTCCTGCTCGCCCTCGAGTAGGTAAATGATAAAAAAGATAATTTTTTATGTGGAATACTACCTAGCATAATCTTGATCATATGTCTAATCAAGGCATGAATATTAAGACATGAGTGATTCAAAGCAATAGTCTATCATTTGACATAAAAACGATAATACTTGGAGCGTACCAATAAAGCAATCATGTCTTTTCAAAACAACAAGGCCAAAGCAAGCTTATCCCTACAAAATCATACAGTTTGGCCATGCTTCATCTTCGTCACACAAAAATGCTCCCATCATGCACAACCCCGATGACGAGCCGAGAAATTGGTTCATACTTTTTAACACGCTTCAGCCTTTTCAACCCTCACGCAATACATGAGCGCAAGCCATGGATATAGCACTATAGGTGGAATAGAATATAATGATGGAGGTTATGTGGAGAAGACAAAAAAGAAGGAAGTCTCACATCGACGCAGCTAATGAACGGGCTATGGATATGCCCATCAATTGATGTCAATGCGAGGAGTAGGGATTGCCATGCAACGGATGCACTAGAGCTATAAGTGTATGAAAGCTCAAACTGAAAACTAAGTGGGTGTGCATCCAACTTGCTTGCTCATGAAGACCTAGGGCATTTGAGGAAGCCCATCTTTGGAATATACAAGCCAAGTTCTATAATGAAAAATTCCCACTAGTATATGAAAGTGACAACATAAGAGACTCTCTATATGAAGAACATGGTGCTACTTTGAAGCACAAGTGTGGAAAAAGGATAGTAACATTGCCCCTTTTCTTTTTCTTTCTTTTTTCTTTTTTCTTCTTTTTTTATTTTTGGGTGGGCTTCTTTGGCCCCCTTTTTTAGTTAGCCTTCTTTGGCCTTTCCTTTTTTTTAGTTTTTTCTTTTTTTATGGGGCAATGCTCTATAATGATGGTCATCACACTTCTATTTTCTTACAACTCGATATTACAATTCGATACTAGAACAAAGATATGACTCTATATGAATGCTTCCGGCGGTGTATCGGGATGTACAATGATCTAGCGTAGCAATGACATCAAAAAACGGACAAGCCATGAAAACATCATGCTAGCTATCTTACGATCATGCAAAGCAATATGACAATAAATGCTCAAGTCATGTATATGATGATGATGGAAGTTGCATGGCAATATATCTCGGAATGGCTATAGAAATGCCATGATAGGTAGGTATGGTGGCTGTTTTGAGGAAGATATAATGAGGCTTTTGTGTGATAGAGCGTATCATATCACGGGGTTTGGATGCACCGGCGAAGTTTGCACCAACTCTCGAGGTGAGAAAGGGCAATGCATGGTACCGAAGAGGCTAGCAATGATGGAAAGGTAAAAGTGCGTATAATCCATGGACTCATATTAGTCATAAAGAACTTATATACTTATTGCAAAAGTTTATTAGCCCCCAAAGCAAAGTACTACTACGCATGCCCCTAGGGGATAGATTGGTAGGAAAAGACCATCGCTCGTCCCCGACTGCCACTCATAAGGAAGACAATCAAAGAAACACCGAATGCTTCAAATTTGTCACAGAACGGTTACCATACGTGCATGCTACGGGACTTGCAAACCTAAACACAAGTGTCTCTACAATCCACAACCACCCACTAGCATGATTCTAATATCACCACCTTTATATCGCAAAACTATTGCAAGGAATCAAACATATCATATTCAGCGATCTACAAGTTTATGTAGGATTTTATGACTAACCATGTGAATGACCAATTCCTGTCATCTCTCTAAATAGATATAAATGAAGCAAGAGAGTTTAATTCTTTCTACAAAAGATATGCCCACGCTCTAACAAATATAAATGAAGCAAAAGAGCATTCTACAAATGGCGGTTTTCTATGTGAAGAGAAACCGGCAATCCATACTTCAAACGATATACGTGAAGCACATGAAGCATTCTATAAAGCAATACTCAAAGGATTTAAATGAAGTGCAATGAGAATACTATAAATCAACCAAGGAATATCTCATACCAGCATGGTGCATAAAAGAAAAGTGAAAACTAAATGCAAAAGACGCTCCAAGGTTGCACATATCACATGAACGAAACGAATCTGAAAACATACTGATACTTGTTGAAGAAAGAGGGGATGCCTTCCGGGACACCCCCAATCTTAGACGCTTGAGTCTCCTTGAATATTTACTTGGGGTGCCTTGGGCATCGCCAAACTTGAGTTCTTGCCTCTCTTCCTTTTCCTCATATCGAGACCTCCTCGATTAGACACTTCATCCAGACAAAACTTCAACAGAAAACTCGGTAAGATCCGTTAGTACAATAAAGCAAATCACCACTCTAAGTACTGTAGCAAACCAATTCATATTTTGTTTTCGCATTGTGTCTACTTTAATATAACTTTTCCATGGCTTAATCCACTAATATAAATTGATAGATTCATCAAAACAAGCAAACTATGCATCAAAAACAGAATCTGTCAAAAACAGAACAGTCTGTAGCAATCTGAACATTCACCATACTTCTGGTACCCCAAAAATTCTACCAAACTTAGGAAATATAAAAAAGTTGTATAGAAAGACAGTGCAAAAGGAATCATAACCGTTTGACTTTCCAGTTAAAAATGTAAAATCGAGCACTACAGCCAAAGTTTCTGTCCTGCACCGTACAAACCAACAAGCATTGTAAACATCCTAAAGGCAAACCTCGGGACATTATTTTTATAATACAATGGAATTATACAAGGGGATAATTATTTTTGATGAAAATTTTCTGTAATTAAGATTCACAAAGTTTCCGTGAGCATGAACAAAGTTCAAGGAGCTCTCCCACTTCAACAATGCTTGTCTCTCTCACTTTCACTTTCCTTTTTGAAAAGTTTTTAGGTTCCCCTCTTTATTTATTTTTTGTTTTTAAACTATATAAAAGCACTCAACAGAAATAAATGACTCTCTAAAACTACTAGGTTGTCTCCCTGGCAGCGCTTTCTTTAAAGCCATTAAGCGAGGCATAAAGTGCTCAAGTAATGGATCCACCCGGATCCCAAGGTATATCAAAGCCAATTTTAATTAACAATGATTTGTAATTTAGTAGTGAGCACAAAGTAATATATATCATGCAACAACGAAGTCTAACTCTCTTCCTATGCATCGGCATGTCATAAAAGAACAATTCATGCACACCAAGTAAAGGCCAATGCATAGTATAAACAGTTTCTTGCAATTTTATCATATTGGAAACATGGAGAGGCAGAGATGTAGTTCCTCTCTCATAATAATTGCAAGTAGGAGCAGAAAGCACATGCATATTACATTCATCAAAATCATCATGTGTAATAGTAAAAGGCAACCCATCAATATAATCTTTAATAAGCACAAACTTCTCCGGTATAGTGTAGTAGGGAGAATTCAAAAAGATAATAGGACTATCATGCGTGGGTGCAATAGCAATAATTTCATGTTTAACATAAGGAACTATAGCAAGTTCATCTCCATAAGCATAATTCATATTGGCATCTTGGCCACAAGCATAGCAAGCATCATCAAAAAGGTATGCTTCAAGAGAATCAACGGGATCATAACAATTATCATAGCAATCATCCTCCGGTAAGCACGAAGGGAAATTAAACAATGTATGAGTTGAAGATTTACTCTCATTAGAAGGTGGGCACGGGTAGCTAATCTGCTCTTCCTCCTTTTGTTCTTCGTTCTCCTCATCATCTTTTTCATCCAATGAGCTCACAGTTTCATCAATTTCTTCTTCCATAGCTTCCTGCAAAATATTAGTCTCTTCTTGGACAGCGGAGACTTCCTCAATAAATGCATCAATATAGTAATTGTATTCATAATTTTCATAGCAATATCTAAGTATAGCAAGATTTTCAGGCCTATAGACATCATCATCTAAAGGTTCATACTTTTCAAACAAAGATTCAATTTCACAAGCAGCCTTAAAAGCAACAAATTCTTCAATTTGTTCAACATCATAGTAATCATATATACCATTAGCATAAGAAGCTAAGGTTTCATTATCATTAAATTTGCATGAAAAGGGAAGGTGTGGAGCCTTCATCCTAGAGCAACAAGTAATATCATATCTCAAGCATAGATCCCGGGCATACCAACACAACATAATAAATTGATCCCATAATAGTTTTCCTTTTTGTGTCAAGCAATAATCCCTAAAGTATTCACGTTGATCCAACGTTTCTCCCATTATAAAGTTGAATGGGGTTTTCTCAGGATTATCAAAGTAGTACATAATATCTTTCACATAATGAGAATCGAGGGTTTTAGGAGTTACCCCATCTCCATGAGTAGCAAGTACACCTAATATTTTTGGTATTTCGTGTTCCATCTTATATTTACTAATTGGAGGCACCATTAGAGGCTCTACGTTTAATCCTGTAAAATTAAATTATGCCCGTTAGATATCTTGGGCATTGCCAATCTAACCATACATCGTTATATAGAGGAGTCCCATGTCCAACTAAAAAAATGAGAAGTCCCGTCAAAATAAAATAGAGGAGTCCCACGTCAATGCCTTCCTCTACCTTTTTCCTCGCAGGAATTGGACCCTCCTTAAACGCCTCCTTCTACAGTCATCTATCTCTCATGCTAGCCTAAAAAATCTTTCCTGAAGCGTGAGGGTTTGATCTTGGAGGCTACGTTCTCCTACAAACAATTGACCGTCATCTATCTCTCCTGCTAGCCTAAAAAATCTTTCCTGAAGCGTGAGGGTTTGATCTTGGAGGCTACGTTCTCCTACAAACAATTGGCCGAAGTAATCCTGATCTTGGTATTCTTCATGGTCTCCTTATTACAAGGCTAGGTATGACCAGCTCACCATCATCTCGCCTGGCCGTCGGTGTGTTCTTCAATATGCGTCTCGACAACTGAATTTCTGATCTCGACGATGAGTCTCATCTCGGATGTCCTTTCTATTGCAAAGGTATGTATTTGATTGCAGATATTATATCTGGTAGGAGGAGAATTTTGTTCTTTTGATAATTAAATGAGGAACACTGGATGTAATGTAATCATCCATAGGTTTCTGGATTTTTTTATCCTACACACGTTCAATAGCTCTCCTCCTCCATGTAGCTGGCATCACTGTTTTGAGGTCCACCTGCTCCACACGCCTGTGCTTGAATTCCTCCAGTAGCACTACCATATAGCACAGCCTGATGTACTCCCTCCTCACACTGTCTAGCATGCTCTGTGTGGGCACCATGTGTGATTATCCACGAGGAGGCATCAAATTGTATGTGTTGCCGGTGCCAAGCTGTGTTTTCATATTGTGGTGTTCTTCGCCATGAAAGAGCCAGAACAATCGGAGGAAAAATCATCATGAACTGCATCCATTAACACCTACGGCTTCTTCTTCTTTGGTCCCATTATGTTGAGAGGTTCAGTTTGTCTGCTTTATTTTTTTTCAGGTTTTGAGCTCTGCATCTTGCCGAAAGTGTACAACAAACAGGGTAGAATAAACACTGCAACCTGCTAATATACAATCCAACTCATCTAATATTTAGTCTTAGATGTACCAGAAAGGCTCCTGTGTCTTCATAGTTTAAAGTCAATCATCAATTTCCTGCAAGTACTTTACTTGATCCAATCATGTTATGTCCAACCGAATCCAAATGAGTATTCAGTTGGCAATAAGTTATAACCCAAATACAGATCTGTGAAATCAAGACTTGCCTCATGACCAGATTATTAATGCGGAGCAGGTGAGAACCAGCAGGAGTGTTCTACATCTCTAGCAGGAGAACGTAATTAGTCCTGACAGTGGCATTTGGATTCCCAGCATGGATCAATCAAACAACAGCGTCAGTACACTTTCAGTTCAGTGGAGGCCTTATAGTATAGATTTTCCCCCATGTTAGCCAACGTAATTAGTTGACATTTTTGTGTCGACATGATTTCGATCTCTTATATTGTTTCTTATGAATATATCCTAATTAAATCTCTGATTGTCTATGTGTATGGTGTATATAATTATTCCACCTTGCAGCATTAAGCAAAGGTACGTTCCCTAGACTTTTAATAGTTCGTATATATATATGACATTAAAGTTATACTAACTTTTCGGATATCTCCATTATGTCTATAGTGTAATATTTATTTCGAAGACCATCGTCCATGCAAATGATTGGGCTAACTTCCTGGATTTGTCGATCGTCCATCCACAAGGTTTGGCGTGCATCTCATCCAACGACGCTATGTAGTCCGTGCATTTGCATGGTTACATGAACGAATCAATTAACTCATTCGGATCACAGTAAGATATACAGATGGATTTACAGATGTGTAGATGAGAGCCAGAAGGATATGCATCGCCTCCGGCAGAACAATTTAATCCCTGCAGTTGCACTACTACAATAACACATAAACACCAGTATGTTAATTATCAAGTTTGAGTACTTTGAGATATAGAGCAGGCTTTATAGATGTTTTTATATGCCACCCCATGTTAGCCATTGGAATCAGTTCAATCCTCTATTTTTCTGTCCTACGTGTTGTCTATATGGCACTCAAATTTGTGTACAATCTGTCCTTTTCGTCCCCAGCAATCAGCCCTCTATTTTACTGCCTATACATGCTCTAATGTCATGTTTTTTATGCCTTGCATATGAGAACCACATGGAGTAACATTCAGGTTGTACGTATGGAGTAATGGTTGTTGAAAATAGTTAAAATGGCTTAGTTTTGGTACAGTTTCTGCGGTCCGCTTTGACCGGTTTAAGAACTTCTCTTTCCATACAAATATTTGCAGCTTTATATATCTTGAGCAGGATTACACTGGCAATGATTGTTGCATCTTCAGAAATTATCTCGCATGATTTAGGTTGGCTTTGTTATTGTCATGAACTCTCCTAATCCGCTGCCCCACCCACTTTTGCCTATTTTAGTATTTGTTCGATTCGATTTTATCTACTTTTGTGCCTAATTTTTCACAGAAGATTATAAAATAACCACAACACAGTTCAGTGAATGTGGATCTTTAAGAAGTAAGCGCTTCAAGTTTCTTTGTTCCTTGATATTGCTCATATTTTCCTACAATTTCCTCCGTAAAGGTATTGAGTTCTCTATAATTATTTTATTTTGTTCTCTGAGATATATTGTGCAATTCTGATGGAAAATAAATTTGCGGCAGGGGGCAAAGAAAACAAATGTTAATGCAATATAGAAATTTCAACCTTACTCAATATAAAACATATAGGCAGGACGTTGTGCATATACTGTAATTTCAACCTAACTAAACTGCATATATATTCTAAAAAAGCAATAGATTTGTAATATTGTTCTGAGATAATCCTTAGTGGAATAAATATATAAAAGCAACACTACCTTCGACAATGGTCAAAAAACATTGTGTGATATAATTATGAAAATGATCTGATGGTAACACATTAACGTAGGAGTCCCAAATTAAGAATGCATCTTCACACAACTATAATTAAGAAATAATGTTACATGTTTCTAAGTGATCATTTTCAATAAAATTGTTACACCTTATTTCGCTTTGCAGTTTTTTTCCTGTTTATTATGTAAAATCCTAGCCCGTGCAGTAGCACGGGTTGATGACTAGTATCCATAACTAAGATAGAGAACAACTTAGAACAACAAATAAAAATTACTTAGTGATAAAGCAAACAAGCACACACGAGAATATTCACCCCACGCTATGACTCCCCGGCAACGGCGCCAAAAAAAGGTCTTGATGACCCGCAAGTATTGTTGCGACCCGACCTCAGATGGTCAAGTCTCCGTGTTTCAGTGTCATCCCTGGATCGGTAATGCTGACACACACAGTACTCGAAGGATTTATAACAGAGTATCAATCACACACTTATTACATCGATGTCTCAAAAGAGAACTTATTAGAATAATATGGCTTAAGGCCATCTAATGTGATAACAGCGGAAGGCTTGGAAGATAAAGTGAGTCCATCAACTCCAACGGCATGGCTGAGCTGCATGGCAATGACCTATCGAACCTTACTCCTCGTCTGAAAAGTCTGTAACATAATACGTTGCAGCCCGAGAACGGGTCAACACATGGAATATGCTGGCAATATAACACAGTACAGCAAGAACAAAAATACTGCTATCACTACATGCATATTTGGCTGGTGGAAAGCTCTATGGTTATAGTTTTGCGAAAAGCCAATTTTTCCCTACAACAAAGGAATAGATTTTAATTTAACTATCATGATGGTTGAAACATCATTGAGAATGGTTGACAGCATTCTCAATCTCAATTAAAGTAGTTAACATCCCAACAATATTAATTTAAGAGTGATGAGATACATGTGAATACTCAAGTACTAGAAACTCAGAATTGTCCACAACTGGGGACACGGCTAACCATGATTAGATTGTACACTCTGAAGAGGTTTGTGCACTTTTCCCCACAAGACTCGATCGCCTCCGTTGATTTCTCGCACTTCATGGTGTTTGAGAAGCGGATGACCGAGACACGCCTTTCGTAAACATTAACTCTCTACTCCAGGTAGACCATACCAAACCTACAAAACCCACTATCTGCTGATCTACCTCTTCAAGAGCTTCACGTAACTTACTCAACTATGCTAGAGCCCATAATAGCTTGTGGCTGCACACGGAAGTTTCTAGCATGAATAATCTCAGTTCCCTTTGAGCCTGGTGGCAGTCCATAAAAAAACAGGCAATCCTGGAGTACCCAGGTACCTCAATCCACCCAGATGTGTATTAAAATTGCCACCTTAAAGTAAACCATTAATTAACAATCTCACATCTGTCATGGATACACTCACCCAGTCCACGTCTACTAGCATAGCATGACAATATAAGCAAACGTAGAAGTAACTCCCAAGGGTTTGATAGTAACAGAGCAATAGGTTCTACCTCAACAACTACTTACCAACCCACAAATTAATGATATCCTAATCATGCAATGTTTGAGGATTGAGCTAATGCATAAAAACTGGGTATGAAAAGAGTATGATCAACGTGTTACTTGCCTTGCTGACGATCCATGAATCCTAGAGACTCGTAGTAACACGCTTTGCACTCCGGGAATTCTATCGCAAGCAAACAATAACATACATAAGCAACAAGCAAAGATGCACAGGTAAAACTCAACTAAAAGAGGTTGACCAGAAAGTTCAACTTAAGAACTCCGGTTCGCAAAAAGAATCAAACCAAACGAAGCAACGAAACTCAAACGGCGAAAAAAATAAGATCCGTTTACTAATCTGAACTAGGGTCAAATTTTACAGAGGCAAAAACTTGTTTGATTTGATTATTCGAAAAGAGGGTTTCGAGACGAAACTCTAGGCGCTCGAATCGCCTGATTCCGATAAACGAGCGAAAAGTTATAATAGATCGAACATAGGATCAGAAATCGCGATCAGAAAAACCGCGGAACAAATCCGATAAAAAGAAAAGCGACGAACAGCTTAACGAACGAACGCTCGTTATCTGAACCTAAACAAAAAAACGCGTTCGTTAAAACGAACGATCGAGCGAACGCTCTCTAAATAAATAAACCGGAGAAAAACCGATCTATTTAAAAAAATAAAAACTAGGGTTTTGGAAAATAAACCGAACGGTTTTAAGAAAAAAACGGCGGTCTCTGATCCGGCGGATACCTCCGGCGATAGGTCCGGCGAGGCGGGGTGGCGTGGTCGGGCGGGCTCGGCGACGGGAGGCGGCGGCGGCGGGCGGCGAGAGGCGGCGGCGGCGACTCGGCGACGGGCGGGCGGGGTTCGCCTGCTCCGGGCGGTGGGGGTGGTGGGTGGTGGTGGCGGCGGGGCGCGGTATTTAAGAGAGGGGGGGGGGGGGCTCGGCTTGGAGGAGGGGCCAAGGTGGGGCGGCGGTGGAGTCCGGCTCGGACTCCTCCGAGTCGGCCGCGGAGGCGCGCGCGCGAGGGAAGGCGGCGGCGCGGGGTTGGGCCGGCCTGGTTCGGCTGGGCTTCGGCCAAGTCGGACGCGGGGAGTTTTTTTAAAATTGTTCCGCCGATGGAAAAATTCCTATAAAATAAAATAAAAATCTAAAAATGCCAAAACAAATTTTCGCCGTCTAAATGAAATATTTAGAACGAGATGAATATTTTCTTGGCCCTAAAAATGCAATTTTTAAAACATGCAATTTTTATAATGCAAATAAAATCCAAATAAACTCAAATAAAATCCAAATAATGATTTTAACATTTTTCCTCCAATATTTCAATTATTTTGGAGAAGTCATATTATCTCCTCTCATTTATTTTTATTATGAAATATTCTTTTCGGAGAGAAAAATAATTAAAATAAAAAATCCTCGTTCTCAGTATTTGATAGAAATCAAATATGAAAACCGGAAAATCCCCAACTCTCTCTGAGGGTCCTTGAGTTGCTTAGTGAGGGAGTTCCGGACTAGGGGGTGTCCGGATAGCCGAACTATCATCATCGGCTGGACTCCAAGACTATGAAGATACAAGATTGAAGACTTCGTCCCGTGTCCGGATGGGACTTTCCTTGGCGTGGAAGGCAAGCTTGGCGATACGGATATGTAGATCTCCTACCATTGTAACCGACTGTGTAACCCTAGCCCTATCCGGTGTCTATATAAACCGGAGGGTTTTAGTCCGTGGGGATCGAACAACAATCATACCATAGGCTAGCTTCTAGGGTTTAGCCTCTTTGATCTCGTGGTAGATCTACTCTTGTAACACACATCATCAATATTAATCAAGCAGGACGAGGGTTTTACCTCCATCAAGAGGGCCCGAACCTGGGTAAAACATCGTGTCCCTTGTCTCTGTTACCATCCGCCTAGACGCATACGCTCGGGACCCCCTACCCGAGATCCGCCGGTTTTGACACCGACATTGGTGCTTTCATTGAGAGTTCCTCTGTCGTCACCGATAGGCTCGATGGCTCCTTTGATCATCGACAACGACGCGGTCCAGTGGTGAGACTTTTCTCCCGGACAGATCTTCGTGTTCGGCGGCTTTGCTGCGGGCCAATTAAGCAGCCATCTGGAGCAGATCGAAGCTACGCCCGGGCCGTCAGTCAGATTTGGAAGTCTAAACCATCGACCGATATCCGCGGAGACTTGATCTTCGACGGATTCGAGCCCCACCAAGCGCCGCCAAGACTGTCTCGATGGGCATGATCTAGCTCGCAACCGAGCGATTGCCTCGAGGCCGCACCAGAATCCGCTCCGACCCTTAATCCGGAGCCGGATTTCCCGATCGAGGACGAGTGGTTGGACACCGCCTCGGGGGCTTCAATCTCTACGGCGATCGAGTCGAACTCCATCCCTGTCCTTTGCGAAGACCTCGACTCCAGGGTGCCGGACTCCTCTCCGGACTCCGAACCCTCCACGCCCTTGCCAATCGAATCTGATTGGGCGCCCGTTATGGAGTTCACGGCCGCGGACATCTTTCAAAGACTCGCCCTTTGGCGAGATCCTGAATTCACTAAAGTCTCTCTCTTTATCCGGAGAGCCTGGCGGACTACGGTCGGGAAGGTTGGGATACGGACGACGAAGAAATTCAATGCCCACCCACCACCCACTTCATAGCCACTGTCGATAGCCTACACGACGTGCTCAATTTCGACTCCGAAGACATCGACGGTATGGACGACGATGTAGGAGACAACAATGAACCAGCACCTATAGGATGTTGTACAACCTCACCCCATGATGTATACATGGTGGATACACCTAAAGCAAATGAAGACGAGGAGCAACGGGACACTATGAAGGATAAATCCCTCGAAAAGCAGTCAAAACGGCAACGTAAACGCCGAACAAAGTCCCGCCTCAACAAAGACCCAGCCATAGAGCAGGGCGAACCGGTGGACAACGAACAAGCTATCGAGCAATCGTCCGAACAAGACAACTTGGATAAACAATCTGTCCCCGACGAAGACAACAGTCCGGACGACCTCACGCCGGACAAACTATTGGAGCAAAATGACCTCCAGAAAAGGCTCGTCGCCACTGCGCGTAGCCTGAAAAAGCAGAAGCGGAAGCTCAAAACAGCGGAAGATGCACTCAGGATTAGATGGAGCAAAGTATTCAACACCGCAGATAAGTACGGCGACAGTCACCGAACAAAGAGCTACCCGAAGAAAAATCTATTGCCCGAATTCGACGAGGAGGCCTTAGAGCCCCCACAACTAAAAAGCAAGAAAGCCACCCGGTCGGATGGACGACCTCACGGCAAAAAGAGAGCGGCGAATGGCGCCGCACACAAGCCAATATGCAATCCGCATAAGGATTCACATCAAGAGGATGGCCCAGTTAGGTCCGTCTATGGGCCAAGAAAGCAGGCTCGTCAAAGCAATGCAATACGCCAAAATTCCGAAGATCACGGCACACCCAAATACAGGGGCGCCAAGACACCCCCTATGTTTCACCGACGAGGTCTTGGATCATGAATTTCCAGCGGATTCAAACCCGTAAACATAGAGGCATACGACGGAACAACAGACTCGAGTGCGGATCAAGGATTACATCCTCCACATACACATGGCTAGAGGAGACGATCTCCACGCCATAAAATACTTACCCCTTAAACTCAAAGGGCCAGCTCGGCATTGGCTTAAAAGCCTCCCCGAAAATACCATTGGAAGCTGGGGAGAGCTCGAGGATGCATTTCGGGCAAATTTTCAGGGGACTTATGTCCGCCCTCCGGATGCAGACGATCTAAAAGTCACATAACTCAACAGCCCGGAGAGTCAGCCCGAAAATTCTAGAACAGGTTCCTTACTAAAAAGAACCAAATAGTCGACTGTCCGGACGCCGAAGCCTTAGCAGCTTTCAAACACAACGTCCGAGACGAATGGCTCGCCAGACACCTCGGCCAAGAAAAGCCAAGAACAATGGCCGCATTGACAAGCCTCATGACCCGCTTTTGTGCGGGAGAGGACAGCTGGCTGGCTAGACGCAGTACCAAATGACCCGAGTACATCCGAGATCAGGGATGGAAATGGGAAATCACGAGGCAGAAAAGATCGGCGCGAAATAAGGAAAATGGCCCAAATAGTACGGGCGGTCAACGCCGGATTCAAAAGCTCTCGGCGAACAAAAAACACTGCCCCTAAAGGATAACGGTGACGAGCTATCCAACCTAAACAAGATTACGGATAGGCGTGTCAAATACATGGTACCTCCGGAAGCTCGCAAACCATACCCACAGAGATTGTTGGGTCTTCAAAAGTCCGCAATGAACGCCGAACACAAGGGGCTCGACACACCAAGAAAAGATGACGACGAGCACCACAAGCAGAACCCCGGAAAGCAAAAAACTTTCCCACAGGAGGTTAAAACAGTAAACTCACTTCACGTGATCACAAGGAAAAACAAAGCGGCGCCCCCTAAAAGGCGCGCCGCACACTGGTTGTCAAAACCAATCACCTTCGACCATCAGGACTATTCCGATAATATCCGGAACGCAGGATGGACTGCTTTGATATTGGATCCTATAATCGACGGATTCCAATTTACACATGTCCTCATGGATGGCGGCAGTGATATAAACCTGATATATCAGGACACTATCCGCAGGATGAGGATAAACCCAACCAAAATTCACCGTAGCAACACCTCCTTTAAAGGAGTACTGCTCGGCCCATACGCCTCCTCGCACGGGCTCCATATCTTTCGAAGTTGTGTTTGGTTCATCGACAACTTCCGTCGCGAAGGTTACTCTTCCATGTCGCCCGTTTAAAAGTAGCCATCAAGCACTATTGGGACGCCAAGCTTTCGCCCGCTTTAACGCATAATACCGCATTATGCATCTCTAACACTTAAAATGCCTGGTCCACGCGGCATCATCTCGTTAAAAGGAAGTATTAAGTGTTACTCGAGCACGGAAGAAGGGGAGACTGCCTTGACAGCCCCGGCTATCCGGCTCTGCTAGGCAAAGAACCTGAATTGGTCATTCAAACCCCGGACAAGGCTAGACGAGTCCGGCGCCTACTAGCGGCATACCCCCATACGAGGGGCCGCATGCTTGTATAACAAGAGACAATAAAGCTCAATTTTATTTCATTCTTCAAACCGTACTCTGTTTATTTAATATTAAGTACACCTTTCGCACGATCCTTTTTCTTTCAAACTAAGTTCCTCTCTTTTACAGATGAACAGCATGCTACACCCGTCCAGGATACGGCACAACGAAAACACAGGCGCAGACGTGCAGCAGGGACCCGTTGCAAGGATTCTTTTCAGATTAAGACCCTGCGTAAACCTTTTTTCACTGTCTCTTGTTGATATACATTCCCCCAGTTCCTTAATATAATTGAGGAGGAGGCTGGTGCTTTGGCATTGGCTGCACCAGAATTTTTTGCGCTGCATCGGACACAAGGGGCTTAGGGCATTATTTTGCCCATTTTCATAAAGACCGAATACCTTCGGAGTATTCGGCGTCTCGAGTTAGGCCTTATATGCATCAGCTCCGAATCATGTCTTTGGTCAAATGTTGGGTTGCTGGCTCCTGCGTTTTGCTGCCTTATGTTCCGCTTTTCACGGCTAACGCGGCACCGGAGAACTCTGCGATTGTGCCCGGTTCAGCGGGCGAGCACCTCGAGAGAAAGCCGAAAACTGATTGTCATGATATAGCGAGACTGGTCAACCACTCGATGACTCACAGGAATGTTTAGAATTCCTCCGCATTAACGAAGGACCGGTTTTCGGTCAGGCACATACGCACCCCGAATTCGGGAGAGTGCGGTGCCCCCGGGGGCTATATAGTAGCCCCACCCTCGAACTCCTATGGCTAAGTGAAAGTGATAAAGCATTATAGTCCGGTTGCCTGGTTTGCTACGCTATCACCTCCTTAACAGGACCAAGACGTTGGATTAAGTGTGAAAAAGCGCTTTTGCAAACACCCCTGCACTATGTGCGTGGGGGTTAAAGCCAAGGACTACCATCTTTCGGGTTATATACACATATACATAAACGGCCGCCTGAGGAGTAGTTTACTACTTGAACGCACAAGTATAAAAAGCACTTATATTACATTGAAAATGTTGTTTTCACAAATCATACATGTCATTTAAACATAATATCCATCGAGCACTGCGTCTCTATTAAACGAGCGCCCGGCAGGACTTCTTCAAAGTAGTGCTCGGCAGGTACTCGGCCTCTGTCCGAATCCTGGGATGCAACGTCGATGGCCTTCATCTCTGCCCGGTATGTCTTGACACGGGCAAGAGCCATCCACGCTCCCTCAATGCACGCCGATCGCTTCATTGCGTCGTCTGCTGACACCGCACCAAGAAACTGCTGCACTAAACCAAAATAGCTCTTCGGCTGGGGTCCGTCCGGCCACAAGTGAGTCAAGACATGCTTCATGGCAAATTCGGCCAACCGATCGGTCAGCGGCAGAGGACGCTCCGGACTATGGAATTGCGACCAATATAGCTCTTCCCTTCTGTGCCCCTTCTGGCCCCGGAAGTTCTCAACCGCGTCCACAGCGCTCGCCGCCAAGTCCAGATAAGCATCCTCGGAACTCCACAATTTATCCAACTGAGCATACTATGGATCTGTATATTTCCTCCGCAGCAGAAACGGTTTTCCAGCCGCAATTGCCCTGGCCTGACTCAGCTCCTCCTTGGCAGCTCTCAAAGCCGATTGGGCATTCTTGGATTCGGCGACGGCCTTCTTTAGGCCCTCTTGTTCCGTTTGATGCTCTTTTTCAAGAACCTCGCAGCGATCGGTAGTATTCCTTAACTTTTTGGCTATATCGGCCATCTCCTCTTTGCTTCAGCAGTGAGTAGCCCGTTCAGCTTCTAGCTCTTCGGCCGCCTTTAAAGCGGCCGCATTACTAATTCTGGCTTGCTCTTTCGCTCGGGCAAGCTCTGCCCGCAGCTCTTCCACGGCAGCGGCACCATCTGCATTAAGCATACAAACAGTAAGACATGGGCGTCAAGCTCCCTTACCAGGTGTCCGCATAGAAGTCGCATACCTTGTGACTCGTCAAACCGTTTATTGACCAGCGCGATGTCCGCATCCGCCTCATCAAGCTGTCGCTTTAGTTCGGCATATTCATCAGTCCGGCTGGCCTCCGGACGCCGCGCCACCTGTTTACGAGTGGCGATATGTTAAAACTGAGAATTTGATCCTCGGCACGTCGTCAATTTTGACAACATGCCGAGTCTCAGGGGCTACTATCTATACATGGCGCATTTTATATGCATAAGCGCGGAAGGTACATTATTTTTGCGTACCTCAAACCCGTCAATAAGCTTCGACGGCTTCGTGCAATCCGCTCTCTGCGGATGCAATCCTTTCAATCACCGTACCCATTAGAGCACGGTGATCTTCTGAGATAGCCGCTTGCCCGAGCAAATCCTTCAGCTCCTCCGACCGTGCACCACTCGGCGCCGGACCTTCCGCCCCCGCCGGACTTGGGGGAACCCTCTGCGACGACACCTCCGGGTCGTTCGCTTCACATGAGGGTGCGACAGGTGGAGGCGTTTCACTCTCCATCATCTCTGGAAGAAGATCCTCAAGACGAAGCTCACTGAGAAGGGCTGAGGTCCGAACTACAAGGTACAATTTCGGTTATCTTCATAAATAAATACAGGGATGCTCCTTATTTACAAGACCCTTCTTTCTACTTACGGCTCGCTGGAGGGCTGATCCCCTGGGGGAGATAATGCGGCTGGGTTACTTCCCGGCGCCGGACTCTCTGCCGAAGATTCCCTTCCTTTCTTTGAGGCCTTGACCTCCCGATCTTCTGAAGCGGTCCTCATCTCTCCTCGGAAGGTGGGACTCTTAATCCCTTCTTCCTTGATAGCCTCCTTCGCAGAGGCAGTTGCTCCCCCACTCCTCCCTTTGCCTTCTTCAAAAGGCGCGACCTTCAACATCTGGGTCAACATGGGATCCGGCGTGGTCTCTGGGAGGGGAGCCGGACACCTTATCAACTTTGCCTTGGCTATCCACCCCTGTTCAAGAAACGGCTCCTTTAAAGGGCATATATATATAATAAATGAATGAACAGCTTGTCCGGTTACAGGACTGCTTACTTGAGCATCTGGGAGATTGCAGCTTAGTCCTGCATCCTCGGTCAAGTCCGGACACTTCTCTTGTGATCCGAAGAACAGTTTATACATCTCTCATGGCGTCGTGCCCATAAAATTTTGGAGAGCTTCGTGGTCCCTCGGATTGAATTCCCACAAGCGGAGGGGGCGTTCTTGCAGGGCTGAAGGCGCGGATCACCATAACTCGCGCCATCGCAACCAGATTGATCCCTCTTTCACGGAGGTCTCGAATACGGCCCCGCAGAGGAACGTCCTTGGACGGCCCCAGTCGAGCCCCTTGTTGACCCACGACGCCGGCCGCTGTGGTGGACTGGCCGGAAGCGAGGCGCCGCCCATTTGGTGCCCACAGGAGCGGTGATATAAAACCCTTGCCGTTGCCACAAACCAAGCTCCTCTTGAAAAGAGCCCTCGGGCCACGGAGCATCAGCACATTTGCTTATGACCGCCCCTCCCACTCCGCTTGCTGCCCCTTGATCATCTTTGGCTCCACCTTGAAGGTCTTGAGCCACAATCCAAAGTGGGGGTAATATGGAGGAAGGCCTCACATACGACAATGAATGACGAGATATGGAGGATGGACTCCGGATTCAAGTCATGGAAATCAAGCCCATAATAAAACATGAGCCCCCGCACGAAGGGATCCGTCGGGAAGTCTAAACCCCGAAGGAAGTGGGACACGAATACCATGTTCTCGCCGGGCTCAGAGTGGGAGTGGTCCGCCTGAGCGGGCAGCCTATGCGAGATCTCGCCGGTCGATACTGGCGTCTCGCAGCTTTAGCACATCTTCTTACGTGATGGAGGAAGACATCCATCGGCCGTGCCGGTCGGAGCCGGACATCGCCGAAAGTCCGAAGCGCTGAATCTGAAGCTTTGGGTGTTGGAACTTCGAAGCGCGAGGCGAACTTCGATGGAGGGTGTAAAAGAAGAGGGCCTTGGTCTCACTATAAAGAGGTTGAATACCAAGAGCCCACCCGTGGTCGATTAGGACTCGCTTTTGATAGAGAAGGCAGGCCAAGACGCACGGTTGGGTTACCCACGTCCATATTGATGAGAATCCCGGAATAAGGGGGCACGATCTATGCTTTGATAAGACGTGCCAAGGAAACTGCCTCGCTAAACACGCTGAGGTGGAACAGTAAAAACGATTCATATGAAGGCCTGGCCGTGGTGTGATGTCACGCCGCGGAATACGTCAGCAGATCTGTGCAAAAATTATTCTCTCTACGGTGTTATGTGGAACTTGTTTTTGCAGAGCCGGACACTATCCTAGTGTTCACAATCTTCTATAAATTATTCGGAGGAAGAACCCGCCTTGCAATGCCGAAGACAATATGCGCGCCGGACTCGTCGTCATTGAAGCCTGGTTCAGGGCTCTTGAGGGAGTTCGGGACTAGGGGTGTCCGGATAGCGAACTATCATCATCGGCGGACTCCAAGACTATGAAGATACAAGATTGAAGACTTCGTCCCGTGTCCTGGATGGGACTTTCCTTGGCGTGGAAGGCAAGCTTGGCGATACGGATATGTAGATCTCCTACCATTGTAACCGACTCTGTGTAACCCTAGCCCTATCCGGTGTCTATATAAACCGGAGGGTTTTAGTCCGTAGGACGAACAACAATCATACCATAGGCTAGCTTCTAGGGTTTAGCCTCTTTGATCTCGTGGTAGATCTACTCTTGTAACACACATCATCAATATTAATCAAGCAGGACGTAGGGTTTTACCTCCATCAAGAGGGCCCGGACCTGGGTAAAACATCGTGTCCCTTGTCTCCTGTTACCATCCACCTAGACGCACAGTTCGGGACCCCCTACCCGAGATCCGCCGGTTTTGACACCGACACTTAGGATTTCGAGGATTGCGGAACGAAGGTGCGATAAAATATGATATGCATGGATGACCTATGTATAACATTGCAAATTGAAAATTTGGGATGTTACAAACCTACCCCCCTTAAGATGAATCTCTCCCTCGAGATTCGGGTTGGCTAGAAAATAGGTGCGGGTGGTCCTTGTGAATATCATCTTCGCGTTCCCAGGTGGCTTCCTCCTCGGTATGGTGGCTCCACTGAAGTTTACAAAACTTGATAACCTTGCTGCGGGTGACTCGGCTGTCAAAGTCAAGAATCTTTACTGGGTTCTCCTCATAAGTCAAATTACTGTCCAACTGTATCGCCTCTAGGGGCATTGTATCTCTTAACGGTATATCGGCCATCTCAGCATGACACTTCTTCAACTATGATACGTGGAACACATCGTGAACTCCTGACAATCCTTCAGGTAATTCCAGCTTGTAGGCAACTTCTCCCATCCGTTCCAAAACACGATACGGTCCTACAAATCTTGGAGCTAACTTTCCCTTAACTCCAAAACGTTTCACTCCTCGCAAGGGTGATACCCGCAGATAGGCTCTGTCTCCAATTTCATAGACTACTTCCTTGCGTTTTGAATCCGCATAACTCTTCTGCCTAGACTGAGCAATCTTCAGTCTGTCTCGGATTAGTTTAACCTTCTCCTCCGACTCTTTGACCAAATCTGGTCCAAACAACTGACGGTCTCCTACCTCATCCCACATCAGAGGTGTCCTACATCTACGTCCATACAGAGCTTCGAACGGTGCCATCTTCAAACTGGCCTGGTAGCTATTGCTATATGAGAACTCGGCGTAAGGCAAATTGTCATCCCAACTAGATCCATAATCTAGCGCACAGGCTCTCAGCATGTCTTCCAGAATAAAATTGACTCTCTCTGCATCCATCCATACATGGGTGGAATCTTTGTCTTGAACTCAATCTGGTACCTGTGGTCCGTGTATTGTTGCCATAACTTTGAAGTAAACTGTGTTCCTCTATCTGATACGATAGCCCTCGGGACTCCATGCAAACATACAATCCTGGACATATATATCTTGCCAACTTTGCACTTGTGTAAGTTGTTTTGACTGGGATGAAATGAGCTACTTTGGTCAAGCGATCCACTACTACCCATATTGAGTCATATCCTGCCTTGGTTCTGGGCAACCCGGTGATAAAGTCCATGCCAAGCTTATCCCACTTCCATTCGGGTATCGGCATAGGCTGTAGTAGTCCTGCTGGCTTCTGATGCTCTGCCTTCACCCTCTGACATACATCACATACAGCTACATACTCGGCAATATCCTTTTTCATACCAGTCCACCAGAAACGTTCCTTCAAATCCAAATACATCTCGGTGTTTTCGGGGTGTATCGAGTATGGTGAGTCATGAGCCTCCTGAAGTATTAACTTCCTGATCTCTGAGTTATTAGGCACATAAACTCGGTCCTCAAACCATAAGGTATCGTGCTCATTGAGGGAGTCCTGGATTAGGGTGTGTCCGGATAGCCGGACTATGACCTTTAGCCGGACTCCTAGACTATGAAGATACAAGATTGAAGACTTCGTCCCGTGTCCGAATGGGACTTTCCTTGGCGTGGAAGGCAAGCTTGGCGATACAGATATGTAGATCTCCTACCATTGTAACCGACTCTATGTAACCCTAACCCTATTCGGTGTCTATATAAACCGGAGGTTTTTAGTCCGTAGGACGAACAACAATCATACCATAGGCTAGCTTCTAGGGTTTAGCCTCTCTGATATCGTGGTAGATCTACTATTGTACTACCCATATCATCAATATTAATCAAGCAGGAGTAGGGTTTTACCTCCATCGAGAGGGCCCGAACTCGGGTAAAAACATCGTGTCCCTTGTCTCCTGTTACGGCCGCCTAGACGCACAGTTCGGGACCCCCTACCCGAGATCCGCCAGTTTTGACACCGACATTGGTGCTTTCATTGAGAGTTCCTCTGTGTCGTCGCCGTCAGGAAGGATGCCTCATCCCGTCTTTAAAGACGGCACTATTGCTAAAGAAGCTTTGGCTGTCGGCCAAACTCTCCGGCTAGGCGGTTTTCTTATGACCGCCTGTTCGGCCGCCGCGCCGACGATGACTTCTCGGGTCATCGAAAGCAATCTTCACGTTAACTGGAACTCGCCGAGCAGTTAGATCCGATGGAGCTCTCTTCCTTAAACGAGCTCTTGGATCGCATCGCCGCCCTGGGAGTCGCTACAGACTATGATCAGATTGGGCCTAAACCCGATTTGAGAGAGATTAACTCTCCCCAGGTTACCCACCACGTTGCTGTAGTAGAGGAACAATACAGAGACCCTTCTTCTATCTTAAGGACTAGCTACGTCCGGATTCCCAATCCCTCCATGCCGGATTCCCGCGGAGGAGAGGACGTCACTCAAGCCCTGAACCTAAAGTCAGGCAGCGGGCTAGATTCATTGGACAACATACAAGAATCCAAGCTTCCAAGTTCGGAAGCTCCTTGGCCCATAAGTCTCAGATTGGGCGCGATTCCGGATTTAATTCCACCCGCCCACCCAAACATAAGCGACCTATCTCAAATTCGGCAAGAGCCTGCAGAAACAGTACACCATTACTGGGCCAGATTCCTCCTGGTTATGGACAGGATAAAGGACTGCCGCGAGGAGGACGCAATCTCATTATTCTGCAACAATTGCACGTACAACGGGATCCTAAACGCTATAAGTCACCGTGACATCACACGCTTTACCGACTTGGCGTCCATAATACGAAAGTACTATGCGATGGAAAGCGCCTGGAAAACCGAAGCAAGATTTTGGGACAATCCGACCTTGAATACAACCCTAGTCCGAAATAAAAGGGTGCATCATCGCCAGGCACATGGGTTAAATACCAAAAAGAAAAAACCCTCTATAGGGCATGGAACCATACTAGAGGGATGGCTCAATGGACCCTGTAAAATTCATAGTACAGAGGGCGCCACTCCAACTCATAGCCTTAGAGCATGTTGGATACTACGGCAGGTGGCCAAAAGTGGCGAAGAGCTTCTAGCTCTAGAGCACCAACCCAGGGATACCAGTACGGTATTAACAGTCTTCAAGACTTTCGCATCAAATAATATGTGGAAACGAACACTCCGTAGCCTCGCCGAAGTCTACCAAGTAGCAACAATAAACCCATGGAGTGACACGGCTATTACCTTTAATGCCAATGATGAACCTAAATTCCAAACAGCCCGAGCACGAGCCGCATTGGTCCTCAGTCCGATAGTGGACGGCTTTCGCCTTACCAAGGTACTCATGGACGGTGGCAGCAGATTGAACCTCATTTACGAGGAAACCCTCCAAAAAATGGAGATAGACTGGAGCCGCATTGAGCGAAGTAGCACAACCTTTAGAGGAATAATCCCGGTTGGGAAGCACGTTGGCTGGGAAAAATCACCTTTGGATGTGGTGTTCGGCACGCCGGATAATTACAGGTCCGAGGAGGTCACGTTCCAAGTGGCCCCGTTCAGCAGCGGATACTACGCTCTATTAGGGCGAGAGGCATTCACAATTTTCCAAGCTATACCCCATTATGGGTACATGAAGCTCAAAATGCTCGGGCCCAACGGAATCATCACTCTTGCTAGTGACCCGGACATAGCAATCCGCACCGAAAATAAGACAACCGCATTGGCCCTTAAGGCACTATCCGAAGCCCTAGCGGCCGAGGAACTCACTGCGCTACGCTCCACGGTGAATAGGGAAGATGTGATACTCGATAAGAGATCCAAATCCACTTCCTTCAAACCAGCGGACGAAATAGTCAAATTCCAAGTCCATCCAACGGACCCTACAAAAACAGCCTCCATCGGGGCACAATTAAATCCTAATGTAGACGCTGCACTAATAGAATTCCTACGCGAAAATTGGGACATTTTTGCCTGGCACCCTTCAGACATGCCAAGAATCCCACGCTGGCTGGCCGAGCACAGCCTAAACATCCTAAAAGGATTCAAGCCAGTCAAACAGGCTCTTCGGCGTTTCTCCGAACCCAAGAGACATGCCATGGGAGAGGAGCTAGCCAAACTATTGGAGGCCGGATTCATTAGAGATATAAAACATCCGGACTGGCTAGCAAACCTGGTGATGGTACCAAAGCAGGACAAATCTGGCGCTGTCGGCCAATTTCAAGGACCTCAACAAGGCTTGCCCAAAGGATCCCTTCCCCCTCCCCCGCATTGATCAAATCATCGACGCTACCGCAGGACACGATTCATTGTGTTTCCTCGAAGCATACTCCGGCTACCACCAAATTAAGATGGCAGAGCCTGACCAAGCCGCAACGGCATTCATCACTCCATACGGCCCATTCTGCTTCAACACAATGCCCTTCGGGCTCAAAAACGCCGGCGCAACATATCAGTGCATGATTCAGACATGTCTGGCAAACCAGATTGACAAAATAGTGGAGGCATACGTAGACGATGTGGTCGTCAAAAGCAAGCGCGTCGAAACTCTAGTAGACGACTTGAGGCTCACATTCGATAATCTCCCAACATATGACATTAAGCTCAACCCGGAAAAATGCGTTTTCGGCGTATTTGGAAAGCTCTTGGGCTTCATTGTATCCGGTAGAGGAATTGAAGCAAATCCAGCCAAGATCCGAGCTCATCAAAATTGGATATCCCAAAGGACCTCAAACAAATACAAAAATTGACTGGATGCGTGGCGGCTCTAAGCCGCTTCATCTCCCGTTTGGGAGAAAAGGCATTGCCCCTTTATCGCCTCCTCCGGCGCACCGAACACTTCGAGTGGACGGATGCCACGGCCGGACTCGAAGAAATAAAAGCCATATTGGCAACAAACCCGGTCCTGGCCGCGCCCAACATGGGCGAACCAATGCTATTATACATCGCGGCAACTCATCAAGTTGTAAGCGCGGTGCTCGTTGTCGAACGAGAAACGGACGAACACAAGTTCCCCCTTCAAAAACCAGTTTACTACGTGTCCACTGTCCTAACTCCATGCAAGTCACGGTACCCGCATTATCAAAAGATAGTGTACGCGGTGTTTATGGCATCCTGGAAGCTGCAACACTACTTTCAAGAGTGTTCAATAACAGTAGCCTCCGAAGTACCCATTAACGACATTATAAACAACCGCGACGCGACGGGCCGGATTGCCAAATGGGCCATTGAGCTCCTCACGTTCGACATAACCTATAAGCTATGGAGAGCTATTAAGTCGCAAGTTTTGGCCGACTTCGTCGCCGAATAGACCGAAGCCGAACTCCCTAAAGAGTACGGCGCATATTCCAACTGGATAATGCACTTCGACGGCTCCAAAATGTTGGCTGGCCTGGGAGCTGGCGTCGTTCTGACGTCCCCAACCGGAGATACAGTTCAATACATACTCCAGATAATGTATACGGACTCCAACAACGCAGCCGAATATGAGGCCCTTCTACATGGTCTCCGGATGGCAGTCTCCATGGGCATTCAACGCCTAGAGGTGCGCGGGGATTCGAACCTCGCGATATCACAAATAAATGGAGACTTTGATGCCAAGGATCCGAAAATGGCAGCCTATCGCAATGCCGTCCTGAAAATGTCAGCTCGGTTTGAGAGGCTCGAATTTCATCATATAGCCCGGGACAACAACCAGGCAGCAGACTTGTTGGCACGCATCAGCGCAAAGTGCGATGTTGTCCCCCCCCCCCAACATCATCCTAGAGAGGTTGTTCAAGCCATCCGTATTATGGGAGGAAGAGTCCGGAAATAACAAACCGGACCCAACCGCACTACCCCACACCAGACATTCTGATACAGTTGGTTGTTCTACCAACGAAATAACATCCTCAGCCCACGTAATAATGGCAGTCATTGCCCCGTGGACAGAACCATTCCTAGCGTACCTAACCAGGCAGGAACTTCCCGAGGACCAAAACGTGGCCCGCTGCATAGTGCGGCGATCTAAAGCCTATAATGTCCATGAGGGAGAGCTTTATAAGAAAAGCACAACCGGAGTCCTTCAAAGGTGTATCTCCGAAGAGGAAGGGCGGAATCTTCTGGCTGAAAGACATGCCGGACTCGGCGAGCACCAAGCCGCAGCCTGGGCCCTTGTAGGCAAGGCCTTCCGTACAAGATTTTATTGGCCGACGGCCCGGGCAGATGCTCAGGACTTAGTCCAACGATGCGTCGGATGCCAGCTCTTTGCTAATCAAAGCCACATGCCACCCATCGCCCTAAAAACTATACCCATCACCTGGCCCTTCACGGTCTGGGGGCTTGACATGGTCGGATCCCTTAAAGAGGGAACCCACAAGCAAAAATACCTACTGATCATGGTGGATAAATTCACCAAATGGATAGAGGCCAAGCCTATCAAGACGGCCGAATCCGGACCGGTGATAGACTTCATATCGTGGGTCGCATTACACCGCTACGGTGTCCCCCACAACATCATCACTAATAACGGCACGAACTTTACGGCCGACGAGGTCAAACTCTGGTGCAAAAACATGGGCATTAAGCTCGACCATGCTTCAGTCTATCACCCTCAAACTAGCGGTCAAGTTGAGCGAGCAAATGGTCTAATTATGAGCAGCATCAAACCCAGATTGGTGCGGTCCCTCAAGGAATCCAACACGCACTGGGTAGAGGAGCTCGACTCCATACTCTGGGGGCTGCGGACCACTCCGAATCGCACGACCGGATTCACACCATTCTTTATGGTATACGGCGCAGAGGCAGTTACGCCTGCGACATAATTCATGACTCACCTCACGTGCGCATGTACGAAGAAAGAGAAGCCGAGCTCGATAGGCAGGACAGTTTGGACGCCTTGGAGGAGGAGCTTGACGTAGCAAAAGCCCGTTCCGCATTCTATCAACAGCAGGCTCGAAGATATCAAAGCAGAGAAGTACGGGCCAAAACTTACAATGTTGGCGAGCTAGTTCTACGCCTGCTGGACAAGAAAAAGGACAAACTAAAGCCCAAATGGGAAGGTTGCTTTATCATCGACCAAGTCCTGACCGGTGGAGCGTACCGTCTGCGAGATGCATCGGATAACCGACTCGAGCCGAACCCATGGAACGCAGCACGTCTCCGAAGATTCTACGCCTCGCGCCGGATTCTGAGTTCGTTTCCTTCCTCTGTCCATATTTTACATTTTAGCTGTCTTCTATTTTTTCTCCTTCTCCCTCTTTTTTCTTTAAAGCCTTGAAAGGCTCGTTAGCGCATTGTTCGCACAAATTTGATGCGCTATCAGCGCTCATTGTACCTGTGGGCTTCTTTCACAGAAGCTTAATTGTAAGGGCTTCATGCCCAATACATGTGTCACACTTCCGCATGTACCTTTTATTCACCATTATATGCATCGATATGACTTAAGTTTTGGCCAAGCTGGGTTGCTTGGCTCCTGTGCTTACCCCTACGTTCCCGATTGTTCGGCTAGGTGGTAAAGGGAGCACCTCTGCGATTGTTACTGCCGGGTCAGCCGGATGTGTACCTCAGACTGGGTGAAGCCTAAAGCTAGCGTTCTTAAGAGAATATTCGGTCGGTGAACTAAAAGAAGATTTCTTACCTATTTATTTATCTGCCCCCAGATGCTTTTTTGCTTTTTTCGCAGTCTGGACATGCACTTTAGGGCATGCCTCCCAGGGAAAGGAACCCCTAACGGAACTATTCTCCCTGGAAGATGTTTCTTACTAACCATGTAATATAACATAACTAGTTGGGCACTTGGCTGATAAAGCACTAATGACCCCTATGCCTGGTCTCCACGCATGCCCCGGTTTTTATATAACCGCGAGGGTATTCGGACACACTCCGGACTATCGGGTCCCGAGGTTGAAGCGAAAAGGTCCGCTAAGACAAACGATCTACAATCCGGCTAGTAGGCATTTTACATGTCACCTTAAATTACATAGTCAATTTGACTGATTGTATTCCTCTTCAATGCCATCTAACCGGCTGTCTAGTTTACAGTCCTGCTGGGAATACTTTGCGGACAATTCTACCTGGCCATGCACTAAGCTCATAGGGATCTCCTTCCTATCTGGCCCCACAGGTCCGACCTCGGCCATGTGGTTTGGGTCAGCCTTCGTGTACCGCGTCTTCACCATGGCCTGTGCCTCCTCGGCGCCTTTGACGGCAGGCCGATATCTTCCATAATCGGAAGCGCCTCCGGGCTCCCTGGAGCCTCTTTGCAAGCTCCCCAAGGCCTTCGGGCAGGGATACATATGGCCACAAGGCCTGGGCGATGCCTTTCATCACCTGCCAAACTCGTTCGTGCAGTTGTAAGAGCTCGGGAAGAAGGTCACCCATAGAACCGGGCATTTCCTCTGCAGGACGGCCTGTGAGCATACCTACAGACATAACTCTGTTAGTCGACTTCCTCGCCGATTTTTTTTCAAAATTTGGTTTAAGCACTTACTAAAAATGCCGCGTCGAAGCCGCCGGTTCTCCTTAACGGAGTCAGACAGCTGGGCACGAACATCTTTTAGTTCCTCACCCAGCTGGGTGTTGGCATCTTGGAGATTATTTTTCTCCTGCCTCACCCTCGTAAGCACGTTCTCGCCGGCCTTTAACCGGCGCAAGAGCTGTTACTTGTCCGGATCTACCCCGGCGCCATCTGCAATGTTATTATCAGATCTATATACACGCCACACTTCATAACATACCTATTTTTTAAAAGCGTATATTACCAGAGGGGGTCTCTTTGGCTTCCCCTGTCACGGCTTGTGCAGCCTCAAGTTGGGCTTTGCACTCTTCAAGCTCTTGGGACAGTTGGGTATTCTTTTCTGTAAGATCCTGCACAATAAATGATCCTTAAATCAGTTATTCTAACTATTTCAAGTCTCGAGACTCTTGGCATATATAACGTTAAATTTCCTCACTCGTATGTCTTTCACATACTGCTCCGTGGCTCTGGCTAGACCATTTTGAGCAGCACGGAGGTGCGCATCTCCCGAATTGAAGGCGTTCAACGCCTCTTGGGAGAAACATGTGTCACGAAGAATTGTCCGGCGGCGCCTGTGATTCATGGCACTCTCCACCTCGGAGTTGGTGGCGGACAATCTGTCGGCATCCTCTGTCGGAGGAGCATCCGACGCACGCCTAGTGTTCGCCTCCGCTTCTGGGCCTGGCTTTGAAGCCTGGCTGGCGGAGGCTCGATTGGCAACCTCTCCGGATATAGTTCGGCGAGCGCTCTTTTTCCTGAAGAGAGCACGAGCGTTAGTATGCCTTCCGGAATAAAACCTGGGAATAAGGCAACACGCCATACCGTTGCGCCGACGCTTCAATCCACACCGCACTTCTTTTCAGCCTGCTGGGTCTTGCTGCCCCTTGTTGGCTAGCCACCGCAGGTTCGGCCTTCCACCTCAAGGGCTCCCCCTGCAAAACACCATTGATATACGATGGTCAAAGATAAGCACGGAGGGATCATTTCTAAAGTATTGGGACTTCGGTCTCAATTACATGTGAGGCTGGAAATATTCCGGGGTAATCAGCCGTAATGGCAACCAAGGCATTGTCGATGCTTAGTTGGTAAAATACCCCATCGATCAGCTCCACAGATAGGTCCGAATCCTCTTGGGAGGCCGGATCGAGGGACCGTTCCGGATCCTCAGGTTGTGGAGGTGGCTGTTTATATCCTTTACAGCCCGGCGCAATTCCTGCGTCAAAATCACAAGATAAGGTACTTAACTATGGGAATATGGAACGGATGGGCATAAAGAAATGTCCGCTTACCCAGCTTGGAGGGTTGTTCATAGAAAACCCATCATGAGGATTGACGCGAAGAAATTCTTCCTCTTCTCCCTTGTACAATGCGGACAAGATCTTCATCAGATCGGCAACCGATCCCGGCCCCTTACGGCCATGGCGAGTGGCATCATCCTCCCCGTTGAAATCCCACATGGGGTGGCCCCTATACTGGAGCGGCTGCACTCCTAGCATAATGCATATGGCCATGACCCCGATCATGGTGAGTCCGGAATGAGCCAACAACCTTATTCGGCTCATCAGGTAGAGGACGTCCCTGTCATTTTCCCTCTGAGGGCTCCGTGGATGCCAGCTGAGGTGTTTCTTCAAAGGAGCATTACTGAACTCCGGGAGGCCGATCTGAACAGGGTCCGACAGGGGGACATCTTCTATATAAAACTATTCCGAAGGCCAGTCTTCGGACGCCTTCTTCGGGGTTCCGGATAGATATCTGGTCCCGGCAATGCGCCATAGTTTGGCTCCGCCCACTTGATATATCAACCCCTCCCGAGAACGGGGTACGAGGCAGAACAACCTCTTTCACAGCGCGAAATGAGCCTCGATGCCAAAAAACAACTTGCAAAGGGCCACGAGGCCCGCAATATGCAGAATGGAGGCAGGTGTAAGGTTGTGCACCTGGAGGCCATAGTACTCCAGGAGCCCCCGGAGAAATGGATGAATTGGAAACCTGAGCCCTCTTAACAAATAAGGGACAAGGCATACCCGCTCTCCTCGGGAGGGACTGGGGACGCTCTCCGCTTGTTTTCCGCCCTTACAGGTGGCGAGTCCGACTCGAACCGGAACCATGAAGGCTGGGGGAAGTAACCCCTTGGTTTGGAGCGTCACGAACTCGCTATGCGGGACGGAGCATCTCTCCCAATCTCCAGGCTGAGGACTAGGAGGGCGAGAGGAGGAGCCGCGTCGACTGTCCATGATGGAATGGGTTTCTGTCAGATGAGCTCTGATGAAAGCTTCATGAAGGGAAGGTGGTGTGATTCGGATCTAGATCCTCGTCTCTTATATAGGCAGCTCATTTGCGCAGGTAGAGGGGTAAATGTAAAAATACCCTGGCTTTTCGCATTCATTCAACGCGTGGAAGATGGCCATTATTGGGCGTGGAAGCCAAGGAGCACGATATTTACAAGAAGCCGGACACTATTCAACAAGTACACAGGCGTTGAAGAAGAACCCGCCTTGCAATACCGAAGACAATCTACGCACCGGACTCATCATCATTGAAGCTTGGTTTGGGGGCTACTGAGGGAGTCCTGGATTAGGGGGTGTCCGGATAGCCGGACTATGACCTTTGGCCAGACTCCTGGACTATGAAGATACAAGATTGAAGAATTCGTCTCGTGTCCGGATGGCACTTTCCTTGGCGTGGAAGGCAAGCTTGGCGATACGGATATGTAGATCTCCTACCATTGTAACCGACTCTGTAACCCTAACCCTATTCGGTGTCTATATAAACCGAAGGGTTTTAGTCCGTGGGGACGAACTACAATCATACCATAGGCTAGCTTCTAGGGTTTAGCCTCTCGATCTCGTGGTAGATCTACTCTTGTACTACCCATATCATCAATATTAATCGAGCAGGAGTAGGGTTTTACCTCCATCGAGAGGGCCTGAACCTGGGTAAAAACATCGTGTCCCTTGTCTCCTGTTACCATCCGCCTAGACGCACAGTCCGGGACCCCTTACCCGAGATCCGCCGGTTTTGAGACCGACACTCAACCTCATGAAATCCTTTGGCCTTTCCTTTACTCATCTTCTCCTTTATCGCATCAATCTCCTTGTCATTCTTCTGTGCTTCTCGAATATTATCCAACAATAGAGATTGAACGTCCATTGTTGCAATGAAACCTCTTGGAACAATCTCCAACCGAAGTTCCATGATATCCTCAGCTAACTCCTTGGGCAATCCCTTACTTTCAAGGATATTAGCGTAACTTTTCCGACTCAAAGCGTCCGCTACGACATTGGCCTTTCCTGGATGATAGTGTAGCTTCATATCGTAATCCTTTATAAGCTCCAGCCATCTCCTTTGTCTAAGGTTGAACTCCTTCTGGGTGAAAATGTACTTTAAACTCTTATGATCCGTGTACACATCACAACGGTTTCCAATAAGATAATGTCTCCAAGTTTTCAATGCATGCACTACGGCTGCTAGCTCCAAATCGTGCGTGGCATAGTTTAATTCATGGGGCTTCAGTTGTCGTGAGGCACACGAAACAACCTTTCCGTCTTGCATAAGCACACATCCATGTCCCAAGCGAGAGGCGTTGCAATAAACTTGGAACTCCTTATGTATATCTGGCAGTGTTAGCACTGGGGCTGTAGTCAAACGTTTCTTCAACTCCTGAAAACTTGCCTCACAGTCATCTGTCCATTTAAACTTAGTATCCTTCTTCAGCAATTCAGTCATTGGCTTGGCAATCTTGGAAAAATTTCCAATGAATCTCCGATAATATCCTGCGAGTCCAAGGAAACTGCGGATCTCGCTAACTGAAGTGGGTGCCAACCATTCATGTTGGCCCGAACCTTCTTTGGGGTCCACTGTTATACCCTCTCCTGACATAACATGCCCAAGAAATCCAACTTCCTTCAACCAAAACTCGCACTTGCTGAATTTGGCGTATAACTGGTGTTCCCTGAGTTTCTCGAGAACTAAACGCAAATGCTCCTTGTGCTCCTCTTCGTTCTTCGAGTATACCATAATATCATCAATAAACACCACAACAAACTTGTCCAAATACTCCATGAACACCTTGTTCATCATGCTCATGAAATAGGCAGGGGCGTTAGTCAGTCCAAACGACATGACTGTATACTCGTATAATCCATACCGCGTGGTGAACGTTGTCTTTGATATATCCTTCTCTCGAATCTTCAACTGATGGTATCCCGACCATAGATCAATCTTCGAAAACACCTTAGCTCATTGCAACCGATCAAATAGATCATTGATCATCGGTAATGGATACTTATTCTTAATCGTTACTTCATTCAAGGCTCATAATCAACTACCATCCTCGAGGATTTATCCTTTTCTCGACCAAAAATCTTGGTGCACCCCAAGGTGATGAACTCCTGCGAATATAACCTTTCTCCAATAACTCCTTGATCTGTTTCTTAATTTCCTCCAGATCATTTGCGGGCATCCAATAGGGTCTCTTGGACATTGGCCCTGTACCTGGCAATAGCTCTATCAAAAACTCGATGTCTCGATCCGGGGGCATGCCTGGTAACTCCTCTGGGAAAACATCCGGGTAATCCTTTACTACAGGCACTTCCTCCTGCACAACTCCCGTGTGGGTATTCACTTGGCTCCTCCTAGGCACATGCATAGATACATAGTTAATCCTTTTTCCCTCCGGGGTGGTAAGATAAATCGATTTACTAGCACAGTCCATACTTCGACATCCAGTCCATACCTAATATCACATCCAATCCTTGCGACTCCAAGATAATTAGGTCAGACGAAAAAACATGTGTGCCAATGGTTAGGGGTATCTGGGTGCACCATCGGCTAGCCCTGTACTCTGCTCCAGGTGAGCTCACTAAAAGAGGGGTCCTAAGGGTTTGGGTTGGTAACTTAAACTTATCCGCAATTCCCTTGATATGTACGAATGCGATGCACCAGTATCGAAAAGAACAAGAGCGGTAAATGACTTAACCAAAAACTTACCTATTACCACGTCCGGCTGCCCTTCAACCTCCTCCATGTTAACGTGGTTCACTTGTCCTTTGTTGAATGGATTGGGCTTCTTTCCAGCGCTCCCATTTCCGTTCCCATTCCTTCCTTCAGGGCATTCATTAGCATAATGCCCAGTCTTCCCGCACTTATAGCAAGTAACTTGACTTAGGTCTCTTTTGGCGGGTGTAGATGGGTTGGAGCGGTTCTGATTGTTAATCACTCCGTTCCCATTGCTATTCTTCGCACCATTGTGGTTATGCGATCCTCCTCCAGTATGGTTGTGACCTCCATGGTTATGAACAAGTCCTCCTGAGTTCGGGGTTAAACGGGGCTTCTGTTGAGCTCCTGAATTATACTTCCCTTGTCCATACTTCCTCTTACGGCTCTCAATCTGCTGCTGCTTTCCTTCAATCATAAGGGCCTTATCTACCAACTCCTAGTAGTTGTTGAAGGTTGCCACCATCAACTGCATGCTCATCTCATCGTTCAGCCCTTCCATAAACTTCTCCTGCTTCGCGGCATCTGTGGCTACATCATCAGGGGCATAGCGTGATAGTTACTAAAATCATCCACGTAGTGAGCCACAGTACGGTTCCCCTGGTGTAAGTTGGGAAACTCACGCTTCTTCATCTGCATGGCTCCAGTTGAGACATGGGCCGTGCGAAAGGCTTGCTGAAACTGGTCCCAAGTGACATTGGCTATAGGAAAAGTAGCCGTGTAATTCTCCCACCATGCGGCTGCTGGTCCATCCAATTGATGTGCGGCAAAGTGCACCTTCTTAGCATCCGTGCATCCTGCGGTGGTTAACTCCCTTCCAATATGGCGTAGCCAGTCATCAACAACTATTGGCTATGTGCTGCTGGAAAACACCGGCGGCTGTAACCTCAGAAAACGGCATAAATTATCCACTGGCGGAGGGTTGTTGTTGTTGTTATTGTTGCCCTGGTTCTGAACTAGCAATTGCATCAAGGTATTTTGCTGTTGGATCAACTGGGTGAGCTCCGGTGGGAAAACAAAACCGGGGTCACGTCTCGGAGGCATCTGATGGGTTTAGAGGGAAGAGATTAGAATAGAAGGAGGTCTAATGAGAAAACACTACCCATATGCATATGAGGCAAACACAATCAATTCACTCAATCAATCAAGCAAGGGCATACAAACGGTTTAGAACTATCGCAAAAGTGCTCAACTACTATTAGATACATTGGGGAAATACTACTAATATATGGTGGTCATCTAAAAATTTTGATCGGTGGAAGACTCCATGATGTCCGCTCCACCGTCTTCGTAGTCATCATCACTTGGATCGGAATCGGTGTAAATCGATGATGATGTAGTTGTCGAGCAAGTGGGGAATTAAGTCGGTCTTTGGTCCTCCCATGAATACTCCGATCTTCTTAACCAGGTCGTCGTTCTTTTCCAGTAGTGTCTTGATTTCCTCCTTGTATCCGTCACGTGTAAACTTGAGTTCTTCCTCCAGCTCGATGATCCGGGTTTTCGCCTTCTTCAACTCCATCATGTCTGCGCGCATCTGGTTCTCCTGGCGTCGAATGTGCTGGTTTAACTCCTGAATGAAAGCTGCAATGGATCTATCCTTCTTGGTGCTGATTACTTACCATTGCTCGTCTCGGCGCCCACATATTTGGTAGATGGTGTCATTTAGCTCCCTGTTGTAGACTTCTCCAATGCGTCCCATGGTAATGTGGGCTGCCATGCTCTTGCCTAAACTCCAGGTGGGTGCTTTGAAAGAAAACTCTATGGGCTTAGAAGTTGGTGAGAACGTCCTTCCTGGAACTTGTACTTGAATCATCCAACGCTCCTCTTCTGGTAAGGTGGCGTTGTACGTCCCGGTGAAACTTGGTATTCCAATGTTCAAGTACCTAGTGGCTTCCTTCAAGTGGCTTCCAAAAGGTGTGTCTTCATCCGGTTGTGCAAACTTGTTTTTCATCTCCGTCATCCTAAAGAGTGGAAAAAATGGAGAGGAGTCAGAAATGAGTAGATAAGAGTGACCTATGGTTTATCTTAGTAGTCGTGTCCTACACTCAGCGTGTGCTCTGATACCATCTTGTAGCGACCCGACCTCAGATGGTCAAGTCTACGTGTTTGATGTCATCCACTGGATCGGTAATGCTGACACACACAATACTCGATGGATTTATAACAGAGTAGCAATCACACACTTATTACATCAATGTCTCAAAAGAGAACTTATTACAATAATATGGCTTAAGGCCATCTAATGTGATAACAGCGGAAGGCTTGGAAGATAAAGTGAGTCATCAACTCCAACGGCATGGCTGAGCTGCACGTTAACGACCTATCGAACCTTACTCCTCGTCTGAAAAGTCTGCAACATAATACGTTGCAGCCCGAGAACGGGTCAGCACATGGAATATGCTGGCAATACAAAACAGTAGAGCAAGAACAAAAATACTGCTCTCACTACATGCATATCTGGCTGGTGGAAAGCTCTATGGTTATAGTTTTGCGAAAAACCAATTTTTCCTTACAACAAAGGAATAGATCTTAATTTAACTATCATGGTGGTTGAAACATCATTCAGAATGGTTGACAGCATTCTCAATCCCAATTAAGGTAGTTAACATCCCAACAATATTAATTTAAGAGTGAGGAGATACATGTGAATACTCAAGTACTAGATAATCAGAATTGTCCATAACCGGGACACGGCTAACCATGATTAGATTGTACACTCTGCAGAGGTTTGTGTACTTTTCCCCACAAGACTCGATCTCCTCCGTTGATTTCTGGCACTTCATGGTGTTTGAGAAGCGGATGACCGAGACACAGTCTTTCAGAAATATTAACTCTCTACTCCGGGTAGACCATACCAAACCTACAAAACCCACTACCTGCCGATCTACCTCTTGAAGAGCTTCACGTAACTTACTCAACTATGCTAGAGCCCATAATAGCTTGTGGCTGCACACGGAAGTTTCTAGCATGAATAATCTCAGTTCCTTTGAGCACGGGTGGCGGTCCATAAAAACAGGCAATCTGGAATACCCAGGTACCTCAATCCACCCAGATGTGTATTAAAGTTGCCACTTTAAAGTAAACCATTAATTAACAATCTCACATCTGTCATGGATACACTCACCCAATCCACGTCTACTAGCATAGCATCGCAATATAAGCAAACGTAGAAGTAACTCCCAAGGGTTTGATAGTAACAGGGCAATATGTTCTACCTCAACAACTACTTCCCAACCCACAAATTAATGATATCCTAATCATGCAATGTTTGAGGATTGAGCTAATGCATAAAAACTGGGTATGAAAAGAGTATGATCAATGTGTTACTTGCCTTGCTGACGATTCGTGAATCCCAGAGACTCGTAGTAACACGCTTCCCACTCCGGGAATTCTATCGCAAGCAAACAATAACATACATAAGCAACGAGCAAAGATGCGCAGGTAAAACTGAACTAAAAGAGGTTGACTAGAAAGTTCAACTTAAGAACTCCGGTTTGCCAAAAGAATCAAACCAAACAAAGCAACGAAACTCAAACGGCGAAAAAATAAGATCTATTTACTAATCTGAACTAGGGTCAAATTTTACAGAGGCAAAAACTTGTTTGAGTTGATTATACGGAAAGAGGGTTTCGAGACGAAACTCTAGGCGCTTGAATCGCCTGATTCTGATAAACGAGCGAAAAGTTATACTAGATCGAACATAGCATCAGAAATCGCGATCAGAAAAATCGCGGAACAAATCCGATAAAAAGAAAAGCGACGAACAGCTTAACGAACGAACGTTCGTTATCTGAACCTAAACAAAAAAACGTGTTCGTTAAAACGAACGATCGAGCGAACGCTCGCTAAATAAATAAACCGGAGAAAAAGAGATCTATTTAAAAAAACGAAAACTAGGGTTTCGGAAAATAAACCGAACGGTTTTAAAAAAACGGCGGTCTCGGATCCGGCGGATACCTCCGGCGAGAGGTCCGGCGAGTGGAGCTCGGCGGGCGGCGGGGTGGCGTGGTGGCGGGGCTCGGCGACGGAGGCGGCAGTGGTTCGGCTCGGGCTCCGGCTCGGGTCGGCTCCGGCGGCGGTGGTGGTGGGCGGCGGTATCTAAGAGAGGGGGGGGTGCTCAGCTTGGAGGAGGGGCCAAGGCGGGGCGGCGGTGGAGTCCGGCTCGGACTCCTCCGAGTAGGCCGGGACGGCGCGCGCACGAGGGAAGGCGGCGGCGCGGGGTTGGGCCGGCCTGGCTCGGTGGGCTTCGGCCCAGTCGGGCGCGGGGAGTTTTTTTTTTAAATTGTTCCACCGACGGAAAATTCCTATAAAATCAAATAAAAATCTAAAAAATTCCAAAACAAATTTTCATCGTCTAAATGAAATATTTAGAACGAGATGAACATTTTCTTGGCCCTAAAAATGCAATTTTTAAAACGTGCAATTTTCTAATGCAAATAAAATCCAAATAAACTCAAATAAAATCCAAATAATGATTTTAACATTTTTCCTCCAATATTTCAATTATTTTGGAGAAGTCATATTATCTCCTCTCATTTATTTTTATTATGAAATATTCTTTTCGGAGAGAAAAATAATTAAAATAAAAATCCTCGTTCAGAGTATTTGATAGAAATCAAATATGAAAACCGGAAAATTCCCAACTCTCTCCGAGGGTCCTTGAGTTGCTTAGGATTTCAAGGATTGCGGAACGAAGGTGCGATAAAATATGATATGCATGGATGACCTATGTATAACATTCCAAATTGAAAATTTGGGATGTTACAAGTATACATGATAGTTGTAGCCTCTTTCGATAAGTAAGAGTGCCAAACCCAACGAGGAGCTAAAGGTAGAACAAATATTCTCTCAAGTCCTATCTGCCACTCATACGACTCTACGCATGCTTCGTGTTCGCTTTACCTAGAACAAGTATGAAACTAGAAGTACTTTGTAGGTGTTGTTGGAAAGGTTTGCAAGATAATAAAGAACACGTAAATATAACTAGGGGTTGTTTAGATAAATAAGTAATAAAGTAAATATAGCGAGTGTGGAAAAGTGGTGGTAGGAGTTGTGAAATTGTCCCTAAGCAATTGACTACGTTACTAGACCGGTAATCATTATTGCAATTCTATTTGAGGGAGAGGCATAAGCTAACATACTTTCTCTACTTGGATCATATGCACTTATGATTGGAACTCTAGCAACCATCCGCCTACTAAAGATTCATTAAGGTAAAACCCAACCATAGCATTAAAGTATCAAGTCCCCTTTATCCCATACGCAAACAACCTACTTACTCGGGTCTGCAAGCTTCACACCACGCCACCCACCATAAGCAAATCATAAACATATTGCAAACCCTACAGCGGGGATCCCTCACGCTTGCGCGACACGGAGGGCACAGTAGGACAACACCAATAATAAAACATGCAACTCAAACCAATCATAGCAATTCATCAATCACCGGTAGGACAACGAAAATCTACTCAGACATCATAGGATGGCAACACATCATTGAAAATAATATGAACATAAAGCACCATGTTCAAGTAGAGGGTATAGCGGGTTACGGGAGAGTGGACCGCTGAATATATAAGGGGGAAGGTGATGGATATGTTGGTGAAGATGACGGCGGTGTTGGTGAAGATCGCGGTGATGATGATGGCCCCCGGCAGCGTTCCGGTGCCACCGGAAGCAAGGGGGAGAGAGCCCCCCTTCTTCTTCTTCTTCTTCTTCTTCCTTGACCTCCTCCAGATGGGTGTAGCGATCCGACCCGAATGGATCAAGTCTCTGTGCTTAAGTGTCATCCCTGGATCGGTATGCTGACACACATAGTACTCGAGGATTTACAACAGAGGTAAATCACATGTATAAATAACGTAAATATTATTACCTCAATCCAAATAGCGGAAGTAACAAGGTTGTGGATTCCCATCAACACCAACGGCAAAGTTGAGTGTAGAAATCGTAACCCTAACGTATCACTTACTCGTCGTAAGATCCTGCAACATGAGACGTTGCAGCCACAAGGGGTCAGTACATTGAATGTACTAGCAAATTCACACCATAGGATAATGATGAATAAAGGCTATCACTACATGCATATTTGGTTGGTGGAAAAGCTCTATGGTTATAGTTTTGCGAAAAGCCAATTTTTCCCTACAGCAAAGGAATAAATTTATTTAACTATCATGGTGGTTGTTAAACATTGAGAATGGTTGACAGCATTCTCAACCCCAATTAATCATCATCATTGAAACCCAACAAAATTAATTAAAGTAACACGATGAGATTCACAGGAAAATCCAAGTACTAGATACTCAAGATGTCCATAACCCGGGACACGGCTAACCATGATTAGTTTGATAGACTCTGCAGAGGTTTGCGCACTTTTCCCCACAAGACTCGATCTCCTCCGTTGGGATTCTCGCACTACAAGGTGTTTGAGAAACGGATGACCGAGACATAGTCTTTCAGAAGTGCTAGCACCTTAGAACGGGTAGACAGTACCAACCTACATCCCCTACATCTGCTAGTCTACCACTGTAAGAGTTCACACGACTTAGTCAACTATGCTAGAGCCCATAGTAGCTTGTGGCTGCACACGGAAGTTTCTAGCATGAATAATCTCATGAGCCCTTTGATCCTGGGTGGCGGTCCAAAAAGAAACAGGCAATCCTGGAATACCCAGGTACCTCAATCCACCCAGATGTGTGTTTAAGTTGCCACCTTAAATAAACCTTTAAATAACAATCTCACATCTGTCATGGATACTCTCACCCAATCCACGTCTACTAGCATAGCATGGCATAATAAGCAAATGTAGAAGTAACTCCCAAGGGTTTGATAATAAAACAGGTAATAGGTACTACCTCATCTACTTCCCAAAACCCACAATTTAATCAGATCCTAATCATGCAATGTTTGAGGATTGATCTAATGCATACAAACTGGGTATGAAAAGAGATATGATCAAAGTGTGAACTTGCCTGCAATGTTGATGAAGATGATTCGCACTCAAAACTCTTGACAGTTCTACTCGTCACACTTCGGTCAATCTATCATGAGCAAGCAATAATAACCACACATAAGCAATCACTCAAAAGATCTGAGAGAACGAAGAAAACAATTCGGAAAACATCAAAACCAAATCAAATAACTCTTGCAACATAAAACAATTTCTAACAGTACCAAAATTATGTGAATTTGGCCTTATCAAAAAGTTTAGGTCAAGAGCTTTTATTTGCAAAAAGAATCAACTCAAACGGAGCTGCTAAACTCAAGTTACGATCAAACGAAGTTTGAATTAAAATCTGGTCTAATTCAAATTTTATACTTTCAAAAACATGTTTAAGTTGTTTTACTGGAAAGAGGAGATTATAACGAAGAAGTAGGCGTTGGTTTCGTTGGATTTGGATAAACGGTTGAAAAGTAGTGATCGTTTGAAATCCAGGGGCTAAACTATAAAAGAAATTCTACTAATAGGTCCCTGGACAGAAAATAACAGAAAAGGAAAAAAACTAAAAAGTGAACGTTCGTTACGAAAACCTAACGAACGAAAATGTTCGCTGAAATTACCTAAACAGAAAACATTCACTAAAAAACAAAAACGGTTTAATTTAAAAAAACGATCTGGATCGAACCGGTCGGAGGCGGTTTTTTGTTCAAAACCGGCGGTGGATCGGGTTAGGGTTTACCACGGCGGCGGCGGTTGCAGCGGTTCTCCGGCGACTCGGGGCGTTGGCTCCGGCGATCGTCGAGGCCGGCGAAGAGGTCGGGGAGGGGCGGTGCTGGGCTGCGGGTGCCGTGGTGGCGTCGGCGGCGGTCGACGACGACGAGGGTGGCGGCTGCAGAGTTCGTCGTTGGCGGCGGCGGATAGCGAGGCGGCGGTGGTGGCAACCTACGGCGGCGGCGGCAGATGTGGCGAGGGCCGGCGGCGAGAAGAGAGAGGGGGGTCCGGGGCAAGGTATTTAAGGAGGAGGGGAGCCGCGGTGGCGTGGGGAAGGGGCGGCCGACGGCGTGGCTCGCTCGGACTCCGACGAGTCCGGGTTGAGCACGGGAGGAGGAAGGCGGCGCGACTAGGGTCGGCTGGCTGGGCTTCAACCCAGTTGGCCCGGTCGAGAGAAAGAAGTTTTAAAAAAACATTTTTCCAAACAAATGAAAAAAAGAAACAAAATAAATAAAGTATTATATAGGCATATTATATATCAAAATCTTGAGAAAAAGATTTTCTACATTGTGGACATTTTTGTCAAGTCAAATAAAATCGAGAAAAATTCAAATAATTTAAAGAGTGCTACAGCCTTCTAAAATCCAATACAATCATTTTTAAAAATGCCAAAATTTCTTCAAATTTATTTCTTTCCAATTTTCTAATGTAGGGAATCATTTTACCCTAATTTCCATTTATTTTATTTGAGGAGAAAAATAATTTGAATAAAAACCAAATAACTCCAAATTGAAAATTAATTTCCAAAAGAACTTTGAATTTAATTCTTTGAAACTCCCAACTCATATTTCATATGTTTTGAAGAAGTCATTTTATCTTCTCTCAAGAAAATCATTGAGTTGCTTAAAGTTTCTGAATTTGAAATATTTTCAAATGAAATTCAAATCTTTTTCAAAACCCTTTTTCATTTAATTAAATGGAAGAAGTCATGTCATCTTCTCTCCAGGGTTTTGTGATGAAAAAGTATTTGAATTCATGGAGGTCAGAAAAGCAAAGTGAAAGTTTGGGAAAGTCCTTTTATTCCCTCTCATTTAACTTTCAAAAGTTTCAAATTTCACTCAATTTCACTCAGCACAATCAAGCAAACAATCAAATCTATCTATTTATTATAACATTCCAAAATTTAGAATTTTGGGATGTTACAAACCTACCACCCTTAAAATGAATCTCGTCCTCGAGATTCGGATAGGCTAGAAAGAAATAGGTTAGGGTTTGGGGGCTCCTCAAAAATCCATCAATCGTCTTCGGGGGTGTCGGTTGCTACCACCCTTAGAAGCATTGTTACGGTTCCATCAAAACTCAGGTCGTACATCCTTAGTGTTGGCGGTGTCAGTCAGATCCTCTGGAAAATTTCCTTCTCTGGGCTCTTCTGATAGTGGGATAACCTTTACCGCAATTCTTCTGTCCTTTCATCTTGGTACGGTTATTCCATGACTAGGTCTTCTTAGCTGACGGGTCTGGCGCCAATACTAAACAACTATCGATATCTCATGGTGGTCAACCATTTATGGTTTCTCCTGCAGGAAATGGGTCTGGATTGAACCTCACCATATATCCTACGATTGGCAAAGACTACCGTGTACAAGGGGAAAAATTGCGATACCATTCTAAGGTTCAAACAAGGTTTTAATATCGTCGTCTCTCTACTATAGGCAAGTCACTTAGATTTTCCATCCCATATAGCACGGCGAATAATAAGAGTAAGTTGGTATGGTGATCAATCCATCACGCACCCAAATCATTACCTTGTATATGGTTTAGCAAATCTCGCATTCTAACACTCGGTCATCCTCACAAGCATTGCAGAATTTCTCTTGTCGACGAACTAGGTTCGGATAAATCCATAGATTCCGCAAGCCAAACAAACATCTGTCGTTCCTTAACAACTGTCAGGTTTTGCGTAAACTCCTATAGAATCGTCGGTTGATAAAATCGTAACTTCTTCCAAGGTTTTTCCTTCAGCAAGAATGTGCTTGCTTCTTGGCAGGTCCTAGGGCATCTGGGTTATGGCCCATCTCATCACTTGTAAACCTTGACCTCATCCTCAGGGCAGCTGATTGTTATTCCAACATCCAACTTCCAGCTTCCAAGCATACTTAAAATCCATCCAATTGTATTGTCTCCCTTCCTTCTATTTGCACCAAACTAAGACGTGATTACTCAGACTCATTATGGAATTTACCTTGATCCATATTTCCAACATCGTACCTCCTTTATATCCAATAGTAATTCATCTCTTCATCCTCGTGGGATATCCCACATATCGAGATAAAAACTTATACTTATGAAGTCCATACTCCACTTCGTGGAACATCATTATCCTTTCCAGGTCAAAGCGTCCTTACTGAGGGAATATTGGCCATCTCTGCATGGCACTTCTTCAACTGGGAAACGTGAAACACATCATGAACTCCTAACAGTCCTTCGGGTGACTCCAACTTGTTGGCCACTTCTCCCATACGCTCCAAACTCAGTATGGTCCTACAAATCTCGGGGCTAACTTTCCCTTAACTCCAAATAGTTTAACTCCTCGCAGAGAGGATACAGGAAGACATGCTTTGTCTCCAATTTCATAGACTACCTCCTTGCATTTTTGAGTCTGCATAACTCTTCTGCCTGGACTGAGCTACCTTCAGTCTATCTCGAAGCAACTTAACATTCTCTTCTGAATCCTTGATCACATTTGGTCCAGACAACGGACGGTCTCCAACTTCATCCCACATCAACGGTGTCTGGCTCCTTCTCCCATACAAAGCTTCAAAAGGGGCCATCTTCAAACTGGCTTGGTAACTGTTGTTGTATGAGAACTCCGCGTAAGGTAGATTATCATCCCTACTAGATCCATAATCTAGCGCACACGCTCTCAACATGTCCTCCAGAATCTGATTGACTCTCTCGATTTATCCATCTGTCTGTGGATGAAAGGTTGTACTGAACTCTATCCTAGTACCCAAAGTCTGGTGCAGTTGATTCCAAAACTTTGAGGTAAACTGTGTTCCTCTATCTAATACGATGGTCCTCGCTACTCCATGAAGACATACGATCCTGGTCAAATATATCTTGGCCAACTTCTCACTTGTATAGGTGGTTTTCACTGGGACAAAGTGAGCCACTTTGGTCAAGCGAATCAACTACTACCCAGATAGAATCATGTCCAGTTCGGGTTCTGGCGAATCCGGTAATGAAATCCATGCCAAACTTATCCCCACTTCCATTCGGGTATCGGCATAGCCTGTAGTAATCCTGCTGGCTTCTGATGCTCTGCCTTTACTCTCTGGCATACATCACCTACGACTACATACTCCGCAATATCCTTCTTCATACCAGTCCATCAGAAACGCTCCTTCAAATCCAAATACATCTTGGTGTTTCCATGGCGAATCGAGTATGGTGACTCATGATCCTCCTGAAGTATTAACTTCCTGATCTCTGCATTATTGGGTACATGTACACTATCCTCAAACCATAAGGTGTCGTGCTCATCCTTACAAAAACCTTTGGCCTTTCCTTTGCTCATCCTCTCTTTTACCTCAGCAATCTCTTTGTCATCCTTCTGAGCTTCACGGATCTTTCCCAACAATGTGGACTGAACTTCCATTGCTGCAACAAAACCTTTGGGAACAATCTCCAACCGAAGTTCCCTGAGATCCTCGGCTAACTCCTTTGGTAATCCCCCACTTATGAGGGTATTCGTCCTTGTTTTCTTTATGGTTGTGTCCTATTTATCCACAAAGCTTGTATGCACAAGGTTTCTTCACATCCTTTCCATAAGGCCTCAATTTCTGGGACACAAGCCAGACTTTAACAAAGTCCACTTAAATTCCTTCCAAGTGGTTACTCCTTGCCATCCATTGATGGTTTGATACATCTTCTACCAGGTAGTGGCACCTTTTACAAAGCACTGTAGAGCATGCTGGGCCATATTGTTTCCGGCTATAGGGTTATTCTCCATTTGATCCTCCATGTTCTGAATCCATCGGACTGTCTCCAATTGACTCATCGGTCCAGGAAACATGAGTTCATCTCCATTCATCCTTTATTGGGTCCATGGGTTTGGGGTGGGACAATAGAGATAGAGAGGGATACACACAATACAAACAATAGTTTTGAAAAGACAGATTTTATTATGGCTGTAGGAAAAACATCAAACAATTGACAGCTCACAATCGTCGCATCTGACGTAAGTATATACAGGGATTTGGTCTTCTAAAGGTCAATAAATCCTCAAAATCATCAAACTCTTCCAATCTTGATCATGTCTCCGATGGCTTCTTCCAATCATGCTTGTCCTTCTTAGGTTCCTCTGCCAGTTCTCTGTTGACGCAAAGTCTCTCGTGACGTCCTTTAATATTTCTGGAGTTGCATTCCAAACTTCTGGTTTCAACTTCCTTGACATGAACCATGATCCTACTGTCCTTCAGTTCCTGACGAATCTTTGGTGTCTCAAGGTTTTGCTCCTCTAGCTTAGCTACTTTCAGCTCTTGGGTCATAAGTTCTTAACAAATTGCCCCCCTTGTCAAATATGGCTGCCTAAAGGTCCATCTTAAGGTTCCTGATGTAATTCTCCAGATCCTGGTGATACACCAGCTAAGGTTAAAACCCCAACGTTTGCAGATAGATGCTCCATCAGCTTTCTACCATCCAATCCTTCCATGCATATGCATGCTTAACCCAGCACGGTGACAATAGCATAAGCGGGCGATGGCATCATGGATAGCTGTGTTTCTGCTCTTGCCCTTTCCATGAGCTATCATTCCATAGTTGATATCTCCTGCCTTAGGGTTTCTTGACAAAAACTTTGAGTTCTAATGCTCCATGTTCCGGTCTTTTTCTGATACACCTTGATCTCGGGTATTGACAGCTTCCATAGTCTGCCAGGTACCATAAGGGTAGCCTTCCTTGGTCATATCAAAACTGGAAATTCTTCATATTCTCCTAGTCTTTGAAGTCTTTATCCGTCGTAGTTTCCATCATTATAATGCTCGGTAAAATCCTCTTCATCCCGAAGTGGTCTTAGTTGTCCGATATCTGGTCCTTCTTGGAGTGGTCTCATCAGCCGAATCTTCATGTGGTCAAAAGGGGAAAGGGTATAGTCTAACTAGAAAGGAATATTTGAATAAGCTCAGAAGAGAAGAGAGGTAAGAGATCTTTTTTGAAAAGAAAGTTGTAGAGGAAATCTTTCCTATGGGCTTGCCAGTTTCTAATGTAACATCCTACAGTCAACCTGGCTCTGATACCATCTTGTAGCAACCCGACCCGAATGGATGAAGTCTCTGTGCTTAAGTGTCATCCCTGGATCGGTATGCTGACACACACAGTACTCGAGGATTTATTACAGAGGTAAATCACATGTATAAATAACGTAAATACTATTACCTCAATCCAAATAGCGGAAGTAACAAGGTTGTGGATTCCCATCAACACCAACAGCAAAGTTGAGTGTAGAAATCGTAACCCTAACGTATCACTTACTCGTTGTAAGATCCTGCAACATGAGACGTTGCAGCCATAAGGGGTCAGTACATTGAATGTACTGGCAAATTCACACCATAGGATAATGATGAATAAAGGCTATCACTACATGCATATTTGGCTGGTGGAAAAGCTTTATGGTTATAGTTTTACGAAAAGCCAATTTTTCCCTACAACAAAGGAATAAATTTATTTAACTAGCATTGTGGTTGTTAAACATTGACAATGGTTGACAGCATTCTCAATCTCAATTAATCATCATCATTAAAACCCAACAAAATTAACTAAAGTAACATGATGAGATTCATAGGAAAATCCAAGTACTAGATACTCAAGATGTCCATAACCGGGGACACGGCTAACCATGATTAGTTTGATACACTCTGTAGAGGTTTGCACACTTTTCCCCACAAGACTCGATCTCCTCCGTTGGGATTCTCGCACTACAAGGTGTTTGAGAAACGGATGACCGAGACATAGTCTTTCAGAAGTGCTAGCACCTTACGAACGGGTAGACAGTACCAACCTACATCCCCTACATCTGCTAGTCTACCACTGTAAGAGTTCGCACGACTTAGTCAACTATGCTAGATCCCATAGTAGCTTGTGGCTACACACGGAAGTTTCTAGCATGAATAATCTCATGATCCCTTTGAGCCTGGGTGGCGGTCCAATAAGAAACAGGCAATCCTGGAATTCCCAGGTACCTCAATCCACCCAGATGTGTGCTTAAGTTGCCAACTTAAATAAACCTTTAAATAAATATCTCACATCTGTTATGGATACTCTCACCCAATCCACGTCTACTAGCATAGCATGGCATAATGAGCAAATGTAGAAGTAACTCCCAAGGGTTTGATAATAAAACAGGTAATAGGTACTACCTCATCTACTTCCCAAAACCCACAATTTAATCAGATCCTAATCATGCAATGTCTGAGGATTGATCTAATGCATAAAAACTGGGCATGAAAAGAGATATGATCAAAGTGTGAACTTGCCTGCAATGTTGATGAAGATGATTCGCACTCAAAACTCTTGATAGTTCTACTCGTCACACTCCGGTCAATCTATCGTGAGCAAGCAATAGTAACCACACATAAGCAATCACTCAAAAGGTCTGAGAGAACGAAGAAAATAACTCGAAAAACACCAAAACCAAATCAAATAGCTCTTGCAACATAAAACAATTTCTAACAGTACCAAAATTATGTGAATTTGGCCTTATCAGAAAGTTTAGGTCAAGAGCTTTGATTTGCAAAAAGAATCAACTCAAACGGAGCTGCTAAACTCAAGTTACGATCAAACGAAGTTTGAATTCAAATCTGGTCTAATTCAAATTTTAAACTTTCAAAAACATGTTTAAGTTGTTTTACTGGAAAGAGGGTATCATAACGAAGAAGTAGGCGTTGGTTTCGTTGGATTTGGATAAACGGTTGAAAAGTAGTGATCGTTTGAAATCCAGGGGCTAAACTGTAAAAGAAATTCTACTAATAGGTCCCTGGACAGGAAATAACAGAAAAAGAAAAAAACTAAAAAGTGAACGTTCGTTACGAAAACCTAATGAACGAAAATGTTCCCTGAAATTACCTAAATAGAAAACGTTCAGTAAAAAAACAAAAGCGGTTTAATTTTAAAAAAACTGATCTGGATCGAACCGGTCGGAGGCGGTTTTTTTGTTAAAAACCGGTGGTGGATCAAGTTAGGGTTTACCACGGCGGCGGCGGTTCCGGCGGTTCTCCGATGACTCGGGCGGTGGCTCCGTCGGTCGTCGAGGCCGGCGAAGAGGTCGGGGAGGGGCGGCGCTGGGTTGCGGGTGTCGTGGTGGCGTCGGCGGCGATCGACGACGACGAGGGCGGCGACTGCAGAGTTCGTTGTTGGCGGCGGCGGCTAGCAAGGCGGCGGTGGTGGCAACCGACGGCGGCGGCTGCAGATGTGGCCAGGGGCGGCGGCGAGAAGAGAAAGGGGGGTCCGGGGCGAGGTATTTAAGGAGGAGGGGAGCCGCGGTGGCGTGGGAAGGGCGGCGCGTGGCTCGCTTCGGACTCAATGAGTCCCAAGGTTGAGCACGGAGGAGGAAGGCGGCGACTTGGTCGGCTGGTCAAGCTTCGGCCCAGTTGGCCCAGTCCGGAGAAAGAAGTTAAAAAATAACATTTTTCCAGACAAATGAAAAAAAAAGAAACAAAATAAATAAAATATTATATCGGCATATTATATATCGAAATCTTGAGAAAAATATTTTCTACATTGTGGACATTTTTTTCAAGTCAAATAAAATCGAGAAAAATTCAAATAATTTAAAGAGTGCTACAGCCCTTCTAAAATCCAATACAATCATTTTTTTAAATGCCAAAATTTCTTCAAATTTATTTCTCTCCAATTTTCTGATGTAGGGAATCATTTTACCCTAATTTCCATATATTTTATTTTTGGAGAAAAATAATTTGAATAAAAACCAAATAACTCCAAATTTAATTCCAAAAAAAAATTTGAATTTAATTCTTTGAAACTCCCAACTCATATTTCATATGTTTTGAAGAAGTCATTTTATCTTCCTTCATGAAAATCATTGAGTTGCTTAAAGTTTCTGAATTTGGAATATTTTCAAAAGAAATTCAAATCTTTTTCAAAACCCTTTTTCATTTAATTAAATGGAAGAAGTCATGTCATCTTCTCTCCAGGGTTTTGTGATGAAAAAGTATTTGAATTCACGGAGATAAAAAATGCAAGATGAAAGTTTGGGAAAGTCCTTTTATTCCCTCTCATTTAACTTTCAAAAAGTTTCGAATTTCACTCAATCAATCACACGACAATCAAACAAACAATCAAATCTATCTATTTATTATAACATTCCAAAATTTAGAATTTTGGGATGTTACAATGGGAGAAGGGTTTCCCCTCTGGTCCTTGGCTCCCATGGTGTGGGAGGGGCGAGAGCCCCTCCGAGATTGGATCTATCTCTCTGCTTCTGCGTTCAGGGATTCTACCTCTTCACCATTTCTTTAATATCCGGAGATCCGTAACTCCGATTGGGGTGAATCTTTCGCCCAGATTTTTCTCGTAAAATTATCTTTCTTGCCGCGAAAGAAGGGCATCAACCGCCTTACGGGTGGTCCACGAGAGTGCCAGGCGCGCCCAGGGGGTGTGGGCACGCCCCCCTGTCTCATGGCCACCTCATACACTGTTTCGCGTTGATTTTTCCTCCGAAAAATCCCAAATATTCCAAAATAATTCTCTGTCCGTTTTTATCCCCTTTGGACTCCGTTTGATATTGGTTTTCTGTGAAACATAAAACATGCAACAAACAGGAACTGGCACTGGGCTATGGATCAATATGTTAGTCCCAAAAATAGTATAAAAAGTTGCCAAAAGTATATGAAAGTTGAATAATATTGGCACAGAACAATCAAAAATTATAGATACGACGGAGACGTATCACCGATCTCGGATGAGCTCTCGCCCCTCCTACCCCATGGAGACCATGGACTAGAGGGGAAACCCTTCTCCCACCTAGGGAGAAGGTCAAGGAAGAAGAAGAAGAAGGGGTGTTCTCTCCCCATCGCTTCCGGTGGCGCCGGAACGCCGCCGGGGCCATCATCATCACCGTGATCTACACCAACACCTCCGTCATATTCACCAACATCTCCATCACCTTCCCCCATCTATATTCAGCGGTCCACTCTCCCGCAACCCGCAGTACCCTCTACTTGAACATGGTGCTTTATGCTTCATATTATTATCCAATGATGTGTTGCCATCGTATGATGTCTGAGTAGATTCTCGTTGTCCTATTGGTAATTGATGAATTGCTATGATTGGTTTAATTTGCTTGTGGTTATGTTGTTGTCCTTTGGTGCCCATTATATGAGCGCGTGCGTGGATCATACCATAGGGTTAGTTGTATGTTGATAGGACTATGTATTGGAGGGCAAGAGTGATAGAAGCTTCAACCTAGCATAGAAATTGATGCATACGGGATTGAAGGGGGACTAATATATCTTAATGCTATGGTTGGGTTTTACCTTAATGAACGTTAGTAGTTGCGGATGCTTGCTAATAGTTCCAATCATAAGTGCATAGAATTCCAAGTCAGGGATGACTGCTAGTAGTGGCCTCTCCCACATGAAACTTGCAATCAGTCTAGTAAAGTAGTCAATTGCTTAGGGTCAATTTCGCAACTCCTACCACCACTTCTCCACACTCGCTATACTAACTTTATTGTTTCTTTATCTAAACAACCCTTAGTTTATATTTATGCGCTCTTTATATTCTTGCAACCCTATCCAACAACACCTACAAAGTCCTTCTAGTTTCATACTTGTTTTAGTTTAAGCGAATGTTAAGCGTGCATAGAGTTGTATTGTTGGTCGATAGAGCTTGAGGGAATATTTGTTCTACGTTTAGCTCCTTGTTGGGTTCGACACTCTTACTTATCAAAAGAGGCTACAATTGATCCCCATACTCGTGGGTTATCAAAGACACCACAACACTTTTGGCCTGAAGCTATTGATACTGCATGCCACATCATCAACAGAGTATATCTTCACAAATTCTTCAAACAGACCTCATATGAACTCCTCACTGACAAGAAACCCAATGTAAGTTATTTCAAAGTCTTCGGTGCTAAATGCTGGATTAGAGATCCTCACCATAACTCTAAATTTGCACCGAAATCACAGGAGGGTTTTATGCTTGGTTACGGAAAGGAATCACACACCCACAGAGTCTTCAACATCAATCATCACAAGATTGTTGAAACTGTAGATGTGCGGTTCGATGAAACTAATGGCTCACAAAGAGAGCACCTACCTCCTGTGCTAGATGAAAGTCACCTGAGGAATTCATCAAGCTCAAAACTACTGAGGATATCATCCCTACCAAAGAATCTGCTGAAGAAGTCATTCCGGATTATGAAGAAAATCATACTGGTGTTGCTGAAGAAAATGGCCCTGACGAAATTGCTGGGCCTAAGCAAAGTCCTCAACCTGCACATCCTCATGTTGCAAACGACGTGCAGATCGAGAAAATCATCAGCGACATCAACGCGCCAGGTGCTCTCACGCGCTCAAAAGCTTCATATTTGTCTAACTTTTGTGGGAATTTTGCATTTGTCTCTACCATGGAGCCCACCAAAGTTGATGAAGCATTCATGGAATCTGAGTGGATTCAGGCCATGTAAGATGAATTGCATCAATTTGAGCTCAACAATGTGTGGGAGCTTGTCAAGCGACCAGACCCATGCAAGCACAACATCATCGGTACCAAATGGATCTACCACAACAAACAAGATGAAAATGGTCTTGTGGTGAGGAATAAGGCTCGTCTTGTAGCTCAAGGCTACACACAGGTTGAAGGAATTGATTTTGATGAAACTTTTGCACCTGTTGCTAGACTTCAAGCAATTCGCATATTCCTTGCTTACGCTAACCATCATAATATCATCTTACATCAAATGGACGTGAAAAGTGAATTCCTCAATGGTAAGCTTGAGGAAGAAGTATATGTTGCTCAACTAGAGGATCCAAAAAATTTAGATCACGTCTACAGCCTCAACAAGGCCCTCTATGGCCTCAAGCAAGCACCTCGGTCATGGTATGATACATTGAAGGAATTCCTCATGAAGAAAGGCTTCGAACCCGGTTCACTTGACCCAACTCTTTGCACCAAGGCATATGATGATGAATTATTCGTGTGCCAAATATCTTTGGCTATACTAACAATGTTAGTGACAAATTTGCCTATGTGATGAGTGAGGAATATCAAATGTCTATGATGGGAGAGTTGAAATTCTTCTTAGGTCTTCAAATTCGTCAATAACACAATGGCAAATTCATATCTCAGGAGAAATGCCTCAAGGATGTGTTGAGGACATTCGGCATGCAAGATTGCAAAGGCGTCAAAATCCCTATGCCCACAAATGGTCATCTATGCACCGATGAAAATGGTAAAGACTTTGATCAAAAGGTATACCGCTCCATGATTGGCTCTTTATTGTGCATCTAGGTCAGATATTATGCTTAGTGTTTGCATGTGTGCCCGATTTCAAGCTACACCGAAGGAATCACACCATAAGGCTGTGAAGCATATTCTTCGATATCTAGCTCATACTCCAACACTTGGATTATCGTACCCCAAGGGCTCTTCCTTTGATCTCATTGGATATTCTGACTCTAACTATGCTGGTGGTCGAGTGGACCGCAAGTCAACATCAGGCACATGTCATTTCCTCGGACGATCCTTGGTATGTTGGTCCTCAAAGAAGCAGAACTGCATACCACTCTCTACTACTCAAGCTGAGTATATTGCTGCTAGATCTTGCTGTGCTCAATTGCTATGGATGAAGCAAACCCTCAAGGACTATGTCATCAATGTGAAGAATGTGCCTTCTACTGCGACAATGAGAGTGCTATCAAGATTGCTCACAACCCAGTTCAACACTCGAAGACAAAGCACAACCAGATTCGTCATCATTTTCTTCATGACCATGTGTTAAAGGGCGACATCTCCATCAACCATGCAAATACTGAAGACCAGCTGGCCGATATATTCACAAAGCCCTTGGATGGGAAGAGATTTAGCAAGTTGCGGTGTGAGCTAAATATCTTAGAATCTTCAAATGTTCTTTGAAAAGGACACATATCCTAACACCTATGCAAATTTGATGACTTAGATGTGCAACACACAAAGTAACATTTTTCTTCAATCAATGAAGAATAACCATCTAAGTGTGAAGAAATTAATGAAGAATTTGATTCTCAGAACCCTACGCCAATTGTATGCGGTGTCTGAAATCATCATTCTTATACGGTGGGTTACGCCACCAACCAAAGTTGAAAATCTTCAATTTGAGTTTTTCTTCGTTTTTGAAATTCCTCAGTTGTTCAATTTCTTCAACTTTGCATTGTCTTCACTCTTTCCGTTGTTGTTCTTCATTGACTATATATATAATTGAGTTTTTATGTCCTCTACAACATTCACTTATTGCTAATTCTTCAAGTTGCTTTTTCTGCAAAGTGAATGTGATCGAACCCTTTTCCCCTCTATGCTAAACTCAACCCAGCCTGTTCACAAATTCTTCATGTGCGTTCTATTTGAAACATGTTCAAAATTTCACTGTGTCATGTCAGCTGAAGAATTTGCGAACGAAACACTAAAATTTTCTTATCTGAATTTTTGGCTTTTGCCGCTCAAACCGTTCCACATCCCACGATAAGATTTATCTAATCACCCATGATCTGACACGATCTCCACCACACTGTACGTGGGTGACACGTGTCGCCAGGATGAGAAGGGTCAGGGGCACGTTCGTCCATTTTCCTCGGGCGAGTGATTTTTCACCTCAGCTATAAATACCCCTCACCCTCCTCAGACTGCATTTACCCCGCTCAAACTCACTCCCCAAGCTCAAGCTCTCAAGCTCTAGCGCTGCCGCTACTTTCATCATCACCGGTGAGGAAGAGTTTCACTGCCTCGACCTCGTCATCGTCGTACTCGCGCCGGCCGCAGATATCTTCTCTCCGCCGCCGTCGTAGTTGTCTTCCTCTGCCAAGTTAGGGTGTGGAAGATCTGGACTGACGAACTTCCAATCTAACACTCCCAGTTCGTCGTGTTCTTCGTCAAGGGTAATTAAAAGTTACTTTTACTGCCTTTGTTGATTGTGATGATTTCCATAAAATCTTCAAAAGGTGTTTATTCTTCAACTTCCACACTTTAAACACCTCACACAATCATATGTTCTTGATATGTTTCTCCAAGTGACATTTTTCCTCAAGATTCCTCAATTGTGTGAATTTCACAGTCCATAGAACTCTAGAACCTAAGTCAAAGAACGCTTAGTGAAATTATTCAAGACATATCTGGTCAATTTCCTCAAACTTGTTTCGTTTTGCAAAAACTTCCGAGAACGCATATGACCTCTCCGAATTCTTTGCAATTATACTTTGTTCACAGGTACACATGTCTGCTGCTGAATCACTAGGTTCTCATCAATTTAACTCATTTGCATCGTTCCTCGAAGAAAAACTGCATACTTCTTCAGAGAACTCAATAGTTAAAAATCCTCAACTGAATAAAATGACAGATGGCAAGAGACCTCAGAAGGGAGGGAAGAAACTGGAAGTGAATACTGCTTTTGAAATCCCTGATGACATCTATGCAGGGTATTGCACTCCAGATGAGGCAACTCACGGAAAGGAAATGAAGAAGGAGCGCAAGGTGTCCATTCAGAAGATTGAACGAAGATGGGCACGGGAATGGAGGGAACACAGATATGTTACTCCAAAGTACATGAAGAAATTCGCTCTAAACCCTCCTTGCCCAAGACCTCCGTTGGCACCTGGCCAAATTGCTGATCCCACTAGCCTCAAGCGCGGTGAGGACTATGCTGATGAATGGGTCAAGCAGCAAGCCAAGTTGGCCAAATAGGCCAAGGAAGCAGTGAGGAAATTCAACAAAGACTCAGCTGCTGCCGCTGCTAATGCCTCCACAAGCAAGAAGGCTATGCCTAAGAAGCCTGCCCGCAAACCACAATCCTCAGCAATGCCCTCACGACCAAGCTCATCTACGCCCTCACGGCATATTCCTCAAGCTGCTCTAGTTCCTCAAGTTGAAAAACCCTCAGCTCCTCCAGCAAAGTCCTCGGCACCTGAGCATCTCGCCTCTTACCAAAGGACCACAGGAATCTCAATTGCTTCAGGAGCATTTGCAAGTTCTTCAGGTCCTCCTCAATCTTCAACATGCCCCACTTTGCTAAAGACCAAGGCTACTGCTGGACGAGGCACTAGACCAAGTCCTCACAAGAAGCAAGTTGCCTTCCAAGTGCCGTCAGATGATGATGAAGCTGATAATGAGGAATTAGCCGAAATCACTAGAGACAGACAGCAAAGGGCCGCTAGAGCCAAGGGCAGTGTTGTGCCACTCATGTTGGATCCAAAGAAGATCCTGGACTTCATTAACCTCTGGCACAAGGACCCAAACACTCCCTTGCCAGAATTAAATCTCACTCCTGGCCAAAGTCATATGTTGACGGCCTTCATTTCTGAAGAAAAATGGAAATTTGAGCAAGCCAGGTGTGTGAAGAAAGCTCAGTACAATAAACATCGCTTTTTGAAGGACAATGTTCTCAAGCTATCACCTGATGAACTTGTTGCTCTGCAATCTGAAATCAAGAAACTCAGTGATGAATTTAATGCCTACAAGGCGGAATGGCTTGGAGCCAAGGTCAGATTCATCAGAATGGCGAAGGGATTTACTTCCAATGTTGCTGCTCCAACGCACATTCAAATTCCTTAGGATGAATCATTTGCACAGCCAACTGAAGAACATGCCAGCACCGCTGATGAAACTGAAAGTACCAGGGATGGTGAAGCTATTCCTGCCACTGAAGAAACTACCAGGGCATCCACTAGTGTTTTGCATGAAGAACAAGACAGGCCTACTGAAGCATCTGTCGCCGCGCCTGAAGAAACTAAACAAGTCAGGACAACTGCATCAGTTGTGCCTGAAGAAACTGCACCAATTTCCTGTGCTCCTCCTGCACCAATGCCAACGCCAAGTCCTATCCTTCCTTCTGCATTAGAAACGAAGAAAACCAAGGCTGCAGAGCGAGGTGCAGTGAAGAAAAGGAAAGCATCTGCTTCCTCAGAATCTTCTGCTCCCAAGAAGACAAAGACTTTGACCAGCTCTTATGAAAATCCAATAGATGTTGTTCCTCTTTCAAGCATGCCATCAAAGAAAATCATTCCTTTTGGTGAAGATTATGTGATCGCTAGCGAATCAGATGAAGATATTCCTTCTGCTGCTTCGTCAGAGCAGATGGACGGAGAAATTGAACTGGACAATGTCACTTTAACTCCATTGGTATCCTCGCCCATGCCTCAGTTCATGGTTGAAGAGGCAGGTGTTGAGGAAATTGAAGAAGAAGAAGAAGACGTGGACATTGGGTGCACCACTCCAGTGTTGAATGATGACTTTTGGGAAATTCGTCACCCCTATTCCCCCATGTTCACCCCACTGCAATAGATTCCTCAGTCCCCAGTCCAGACTGAAGAAATTCATACGGGATCTGATGAACCTCAAGCACCTCCTCTCACCATGCCTGAAGAAATTCCAGCCACTAGTGCTGATGTTAATGCTGATGAAGAAAAGGAGACCCAGGCTGCCACTGAAATGGAAACTGAAATTCCTCAGCCTGTGGCCCCTGAGACTGTGATTCAAGATGCAGTGAAAACATTGACTGATACACCTCAGTCCAAGCCGAAGAATCCGTTCTCAAAGACGCAGAAGTTCAAGGCTGATGACATCTTTCACGAGCATGTATTCTTCATTGATTACAACCCATATGACTCTGCTCGCCTTCGACGGAAGATCTTTGACCATGACCATATTCCTTATGTGGATATGGAATCGCTGCCTTGCTTCACCCCAGTCCTCAGTGTTCTTCATGACACTGGGCTACTCAATTTCTGCACTGATATATGTGATTGGCATGAAGAGCTAATTCTTCAGCTCTACGTGACGCTGCACATCACCGAAAATTATGATAATATAAATTATTGGGTGTTGGACTGGATGATAGAGAACACTCACTTCAAAGCACCGGGCTCTGAATTGCTTCATGCCCTGTGTCGGTGTACTAAAGTAGGGGCTCTTCTTTGTACCCCTTACTAAGTGCACAGGCAGTCAGAGCCACGGCCACGACCACACTAAGCAGGGCAGAGGGAGGAGTCAAGGCTGCAAGACGGTCAGAGCAATGCCAAGACCAGAAGCGCAAGGGGCAAGGAGCTGAGGTGGTTCTCCCCGGCAAGATACTTGCCGGGGCAGCCTCCACAGTTTCGGCAGGAGCCTTCCCGGGGCAATTTGCCCAATCCCATGCCAGCAGAACGCGCCACCTTTGGGCCCAAGGTTTCCAAACATCGTCAGCCTCATTGGAACCAGGGCTCGGGAGGCACTTCTGTGGTGGCATGCAGATCTTTGTGAAGACAAGGAGTAGAAGACGACGATCCTTGGCAAAGATCCTTGCCAAGGAAACCCACAAGACCTCCTGCAAGATCCTTGCCGGGGACGACCACGGTGTCGTGGCAAGACCCTTGCCGGGGCCCCGACAAGGCCCTTGCCGAGGGCATCCGCGAGGCCACAGCCAGGCCCACGCCTGCCAAGATCCCACCGCCATTCCCATGCAGCTGCCAGCCCACCAGCTCGGCAGGCACCTGCGTGTCAACAGGAGGCCTCTAGGCCAACTCAGCGACGCCTATGTGGCGGCATGCAAATCTTAGTGAAGACCCTACCACTGCGCCACCTCAGCTGCCTGCCAGCTTACATGGCACCACATGCCCCGCTATCCTGGACACGTGTCGGAGCGGGGTGGAGCGGCGACGGACGGGACGGGGGTTAGTTTCCGCCGCCGATAAAGTGAGGGGGACGCCTAAGGGTAGCATTAAATGCACCTTGTCCCGTAAAGGCTAGCAATAAGCATAGCCACTGTACACTGATGCCACCTCCTGTGTGCCACTGTGGTGATCCCCTTGACTATAATAGGAGGCCCAAGGCATACTGGAGAGGGATTCAGACCCCTTAGCAAGTTACGCGTCGTAGCTAGCTCAAGAACTCGAAGAACACTCAAATAGACACCAAAAGTAGGATTAGGGTATTACGCACATCGCGGCCCGAACCTGGGTAAACAACCCGTGTGCTTTGACTGACTGTTGATCCTGCTCTCCTCTCGACCCCGCGCCCCGCAACCGTAGTAGGGATTCCCGTGATCCCATAGGTGTCGTTTCCACCGACACCCTGCCTGTCAGTCCTCCCCTTGAAGGTACACGCCTCCTCTATCATGAACCTGAGCTCTCTGATCATTTCATGCAAGTGTTGATGAAGCTGCTGAAGTTTGGCGAAGCCCCAAGAACCAAATTCCTCATGAAGGAATTGCTTTATGTGCCTTGGACTATCTATCGCATTTTGACCAAGACCCTGAGTCCAATCAAAGGCCACGACTCTAATGCAGAAGAGGTCGTTGGCATCATGAAGAATCTGCTATTCAATATCATGCATGGTATTCCAATCAACTACCATGATTTCTTCATGAGGACTATGGAAAATGTTTCTCTTTCTCCGTTTGAATTGAAGCCTTATGCTCCCTGCATCATGAAATTCATCAGATCAAGGTCTTCAATCAACTACAAGGCTGACACTCTTAACCATGAGAGCTACTTGCCCCCCATTGAAGTCCTCAAGCGGACTATTTCCTCAGCTGATGAGAAGGGCAAGGCCACTATTATTGATGAAGGCTTTCGTCCATTGAATGGACAGTTCCGCAAAGCTGCATCCTACTCCACCAATGATGACTCTGCCACTCATGACTCTGTTGCTAATGCTTCGAAGCAAAATCCTCAAGGCACAACTCCAAGGGTGATGACTGATCGTGAGCTTCTCCTCAGTCTTCATCAGAAGGTCGATCGCAACCACAAATGGGTCAAGCGTCAGTTTGGTTTAATTCTTCACAACATGACTGCTACACATAATTTAGTGAAGAAGAAACATTACTACCTCCATGAAGTATTTGATCACACATGGGCTGTTCTGTCTCATCTCTACGGTGAAGAAGATCTCAAGCAGATGGCCTTCAAGCAGGACTTTGGCTGGTCTAAGCTATCGTCGAAAAAATTCTAGAAAGTCGAAGTTCCTTCTTTCGTGGCCAGCTCATTCTCTTCATCGCGCGAGACTGATGAAAATGAAGATTTGGATGATACTGCAGGAGGCCCTACTCCAACAACCGACCCCAACAACGCTGGTGCTCCTCCATCGACTTCGTGATGATATTCTTCAGGGGCGTTAGTCCTCACCCTTCGTCCGTTTTGGTTATTTGATGACAAAGGGGGAGAAATTTGAGTTAGTCTTCAAGCGGGTCTATATGGGCGTTTTTTTGTTAAGTTGCAACTCTCGCTCTTCTGAAGTGTTTGTTGGATCGAGCTGTAAACTTAAGTCCAATGGTGACCTGATATTTTTTGCTCTGTTTTTCTGCATGCTATTTCCTCATATATGTTATGCACGCATGTTGAATTACATCATTCACCATATTCCTTCATGCATTTCAAATTCTTCATTCGACATTTAAATGCATGTATGAATTACAAGATATAGGGGGAGATCTCCATGCTATTACTCTACAATGTGCATCTGCTATCAAAAGCAATTTCCTCAAATATGCACATCTTCAGGGAGTCTTCTATATCTTACAATCAAATTCCTCAAAATTGAGCACTTTTAATTGATATGTTTATCCCCATTGAAAACTTAACCTATTTGTCATCAATCACCAAAAAGGGGGAGATTGTAAGTGCATCTAGTGCCCCTTAGTGATTTTGGTGTATTGAAGACTTATAGGTTAAGGGACTAATATGTTTGTGAGTGTACACAGGCTCTATTAGTTGATGAGGAGTTTGATAGTTACTGTGCAAGTCGACCCCTAAAAATGAATGTATTCAGCTGAAGACTTTGGTTCTTCTGAAGATTTGAAAGTGAAGAAATTGGTGTGACATTTAAGACTTGGATATTCATGCGAGCATTATGAAGCGTGAAGACTTTTGTTTTTGTAGTTTCATTTTTTTTCTTGAGTCATAGGAAACACCGTACTGTTAAAGGGGGTCGAGGTAATACTAAGGAAACTGATTTCCAAGTGATGCTCATCTCAAAATCCTATACCTATCCAATCCTTCGAGTGAAGCCTTTGGAAATCTCATATCAGTTCAGTCAATTTCTGAAGTGACAGAGACGAAGATATTCTGGTCTCTAGGGAATTTGTTCTGACTGGGGAGTTAGGAATTCGCCAGTGCGGATTGCCTACACAGTGAGGAATTTGATACCTCTAACCCGACCGTTGTTGTGCTACGCGCCAGCTGTCTAGAATATCCTACCACCTAACGGTCATATCATTGAAGGGCATTTATGTCTTATCATGTCGGGTTGCTCGCTAGGCTATAAATAGACGCCCCTACAACCACTAGCTATTTGGCTGCTCTGAGAGAAACTGACACTTGTCAGTTGAGAGCATCCCATCCACTAGTGCAGAACCGTGCTATAGCACTGGTTCATAAGGGCCTTTCGTTCTGGTTCTGTAATCGGCACTAAAGGGTGGAGACTAAAGGTCCCCCCCCTTTAGTACCAGTTTTGCACGAATCGGGGCCAAAGGCCCACCACGTGGCACGAGCCCGCGCGGTGATCTGGGGGACCTTTAGTACCGGTTGGTAACACCAATCGGTACTAAAGGATATATTGTTTTGAATTTTTATTTTTTTTTGTTTTTTTTTCGATTTTCAAATTTCTGAATTATTTGACGATGTTGTCTCTAATCACCGCTCATTATTGCTCTACTCACCCCTCATCATTCCAAATCGTCTAACTTCCCGGCCGGTCACCCATCCTTTCACTACTCCAGCCTGAGCATGCTTAACTTCCGAGTTCTATTCCCCCTAGTTTCCAAGTCTGCACGTGTTGTTTACCTGACAATAGTAAGCTGTCAATCCTATTAACCCTTAGGAATTTAGCTTGAGCATGAAGTCACATGTTTCACCGTTTTAGTTTGAAACTATTATTCTAAAAAATAATTAGTATTTAGTAACCGAGATATTTCTTGAATAAGTAGTGTGACCACAGTTTGACCAGATTTGACCATAGTTTGACCACAGTTTGACCAAAAGTCCAAAAAACTAAAATAACTATTTATTAACACTATTATTTCTTGAATAATTAGTTTGACCATAGTTTGACCACAATTTGACCAGATTTAACCATAGTTTGACCACAGTTTGACCAAAAGTCAAAAAAACTAAAATAACTATTTATTAACACTAATATTTCTTGAATAATTAGTTTGACCATAGTTTGACCACAATTTGACCAGATTTAACGAAAATTAAAAAAATGAAATTTGAGCATATCTTTTTTTCCTTTTAGAATTTGAGGATTCTAAAAAATTGCAAACAGGCCGTAGGCTGTCAAAATCGGGTGCGGATTTTCATGCTAATTTTTTTGATATCTTATGCTTTTTTTATATATTATGCGGATTTTCGGCCGTTTTACATTTTCATAACACTTTTTTGCAAAACATGTCCAAATTTAAGTTTTTTAATTTTCCTAACTAGTAGATGTTGTCACATAACTACATCACGAAGGATTTTAATTTTTGAAGTGTTTATCATTTTCTTTTGCTTTTTACAAAACTGAAAAGGCGATCCACAAGGGGGGTAGAGTTTGAAAATGGGCCCTTTAGTCCCGGTTTGTGTCTCCAACCGGGACTATAGGTCAAATCCCTTTAGTCCCAGTTCGTGGCGCAAACTGGTAATAAAGGTTAGCCCTGTAGTATCGGTTTGTGCCATGAACCGGGACTAAAGGGGATCATGGGGCCCTGGCCTGACGGCAGCCTGCCACCACCCCTTTAGTAGCGGCTCGTGGCACGAACCGGTACTAAAGGTTCACCACGAACCGGCATTAATGCATAGCCGTTCGAACCGGGACTAATGGTACCATTAGTACCAGGCCAAAATTGAACCGAGACTAATGTGTCTCACATTAGGTCCTTTTTCTACTAGTGATCCTCCGAGGACTTTGAGCGAAAATCATCAAGTGAGGAAAACCCAAATCCCAAACCCAAACACCTACAAACCCAAAGTGATTGAGCATCACTGAAGAGATTGTTTCTGTGTGGAACCGATGCTTGTTACGTTTGAGGATTGTGTATCCTCCAGGCGGTTTGGCGTCATGGTCTGAGCATCCAAGAGGAATTGTGGATCACCGAGTGACCAAGTCTGTGACGGTTTGGAAATCACCTGTGAAGACTTACCACGAGTGTTGGGCAAGGTCTGTGTGACCTTAGCTCAAGGAGAATACGGTGAGGACTATGTGTCCGGGACTGTGTGTCCTCGAGTTTAAATACTTAGCCGCTCCAACCAGACATAGAACTGTCACAGCAGTTGGAACTGGTCTACCAAATAATTATCTTCACCAAGCCAACTGGTTCTATTTCCTCAACCCTTTCATTTCCTCATTCATGTGTTGATGAACCTGATCATTACTATTTGAAGAATTTCTCTATTTCCTCAATCCAATTTCTTCAGTCACATAGTCTTCAGCCTGCTTATCCTGTTATCACGCTTTGTGTACTCTATGCTTGTTTTCATTTCATCATGATGACTATGCTACTGCTCTGTTATGCTTATGCCTGAGTACTTATTCCGCTGCTAGTGTGTCGTTACTTAGGAATTTCTTCACCTAGAAATTCCTTAGTCACGAATTTCTAAAAATCGCCTATTCACCCCCCCCCCCACCTCTAGTCGATATAACGCACTTTCACAAACCATGTTTGAGGGGCGGTCAGTGGCACCTCTATGTCATCAAATTCACTCAGATCAGCTCCCATCTTAGTTGTTTGGACAGGGAGATTTGATGATAACCCCCCCCCCCAGGCCACTTAAACCCCACATGTCAGAGATAGCGGCGGGGGGCATATGATCAACGATTTGCCAACAAGGGGGTTATCGTAAATTATCCCGTTTGGACAGTACCAGGACCATAGTAAAATAAGAACTTCACTACATCAGACATCTCAGCTCAGCTAATTTTTTTCCAACAACAACAGACAACTATTAAGAAGCATGACATGTATAATATATTATGAAACATTATCGGAGCAACTAAAAAAATTCACACAACCACAAGCTTGAACTCTAAATACATTACGGAACACTACCAGAGCAACTAAAAAATCCAGACACCTACAAACTTGAACTCTAAATATATTAAGAACATTACATGAGCAACTAAAAAACTATAACACCTACCTATTTGAACTCGATCGGAGGAATTACAAATATTGACATAACTAAATGTTTAACACCTAAATAAATTATGGAACTACAAAGACTGACACACCTAAATATTTGACATCCACATATAGTACCGAATACTACCCGGAGCAACTACGAGAGATAAAATGTGTGTTGAGATATAACCTTGAAGCGTGCGCACGAACGACAAATGGGATCCTTCAATCACCGGAACCGGAGCCGGAAACTCCGCAACACTGCCGGAGATTCACCTCCACCACCTGCAACACACTGCCCGACCTTCACCACCACCACCTCCACCTACGCCGCCGCCACAACCTCCACCATTGTGCTCAAAAAAATCTCCGAGAAAATGCTCACCACGAACACCACAAGCTACCCCATCAGTAGATCGAGGTCTCCCTTGGCTGCCTTAACTGTCTAGAATGCATCCACGGCGTCAAATCCGCAAAAAAAACCGGCTCAGATAGATGTACATTAGAGCATGTTCATGGAAGAAAGAGGATAAAGAAGAATAGAGAAGAGCATGCACAAGCTAGAGAAAGAAGGAACAGACGGGGAGAAGGAGTCGGCCATGCAGTGGGGTTCGCTGTTGGGGAACGTAGCATGCAATTTTAAAAAACTATGCTCACGCAAGATCTATCTAAGAGATGCATAGCAATGAGAGGGGAGAGTGTGTCCACATACCCTCGTATACCGAAAGTTAAAGCGTTAAGTTAACGCGGTTGATGTAGTCGAACATCTTCTCGAGTCAACCGATCAAGTACCAAACATACGGCACCTCCGAGTTTTGCACACGTCCAGCTCGATGACGTCCCTCGATCTCTTGATCCAGCAGAGTGTCGATGGAGTTGATGAGTTCCGTCAGCATGATGGCGTGATGACGGTGTTGGTGATGTGATCCGCGCAGCGCTTCGCCTAAGCACTACGATGATACTATCGGAGGAGCAAATGGTGGACACTACTAGGAAAAGGCCTACTAATGGCGCACCGGTTTTGCCTACTAATGGCGCACTACCGGTGCGCCATTAGTAGCACGCCATTAGAATTTTTTTACTAATGGCGCACCACTGGTGCGCCATTAGTATCTCGTATACTAATGGAGCACCTGGCAGTGCTCCATTAGTATGTAACTCCATGCGCAATTATTATGCCTCCCAGCGGGCCATATTTAACCAGGTGCTTTGTCACACACATGGCGCACGCTTCCATGATGCGCCATTAGTATCCTTTGGCATACTAATGGCGCACTCTGCCTTGATCGCCATTAGTATGAATATTTGGTTTTTTTGCTTTTCTGATTTTTGCACAGGTTACAAAATATATTATTGGACAGAATATAGACAGCAGCACACAACAACATCAGATTCATCGAATACAATAGAAGATTAGTCTCCGAATACAATTCATCATATTAGTCTCCGAATTCAAAAGACCGAACAAAGATAAAACATTACAAGTTGACCGCGAGTATCGAGTTTGTCTTCACATTACAAGTCGATATCGATCATCTAAACTACCATCACATAAAAGAGAGTTGTGGTCATCACGATGAGCATCATCGCGATCAACCTGGTCCTCATCCGGTTCCTCCAACGCTCCCTCCTCTCTCCCGCTAGATAGCGGGCATATCTAGATTCGGCCTCCGCCCTAGTGGTGTACCCTTTGTAACGTTACCGCTGAAACGGTGAACCTGTCTCCGACACTCCTCCCGATCGTAGACTCCGGGAACCTTACCCTTGTACACGACATACAACGGCATCTCTATGCACAAGCCAAACAACAGACAATACATAAGCAATATGTAAGTATGCAACAAAAGGATCGAAAGAGAAAAGCAAGACATTAATAGCACGATTCATGGTCCTACTAATAAATAGCATCGTACATCTAAGTTGAACGACTGTCCAAACCAAAGAGACATACGAATTCATTAAAGTTTAATTACAACATGAGCTAATCAATGTTTCAGAACTACACATCACTACTTTCGACTCGACTCATCGGACAGAGGCGTGGATGAAGCCGCCGTCTGTCGTGATGGTCATGAAATCATGATCGTTGTCACCACTGCATTTGTAGCGTTTCATCTATCTCCTTTGTTGGACGGTTGATATCCGAGGAAGAACTGCCACGAGGTATGAAGGACATCTTGATGGATGATGTCCGCAAACTCCATCGGATGCGAAAGAATTCTTGTCCGAGGTCCGCGTCTGGACTGCCGACAAGCTCATGGCCCAATCTTTGAGATTATCTGGTAGCAGAAGTTGATGATGGTCCCTTACGATCGCCCGCATGTGATGGAGGGCATAGTAGGCATCCTTCTGACCGCCAGGTGGCTGCTTGACACAGCAGAACTTCGTATTGTGTGAGAACATGTGCTTGCCGTACTTACGAACTGCCCTGGTGAAGGTGCCTCCAGATTTGGCGTAGCCGGAGAACATCATCAAGAACTTTCACGACATTTGTGTAGTCTATCTTGGAGTTACGGTTCGGGTCGAAATCATTGGCCATGGAATATTTCGGGCTTAAGAGGATGAGTGTGCAATGTGTGTCACCGCACGTAACACGGAATGTTAGAAAAAAGAACGATCAAAATCTAAGAAATCATATGTTACGGGCGGTTAAGGGATGACTTACTCAGGAAAGTAAGCCACAAGGAAGTTATCCTTATCCGGGTTTGCGAATAGCGCCTTCGAGGTGTGAACTTCGCAACTTGGCGGTCCCAGCGCTGTTCAAGTGGTTGTACGCATGTAGAAGGGGTCGACTATCACGATGTCCGGGTCTTGTCTCTAATGATCCGCATCTCCATACTCAGCGAAAAACAGCCGAACGAAGGTGTAGTGCAGCGGATGAAGGTTAAACATAGCAAAGATGTCATCAAACCGCGGGGACGATCGTACCCCGATGTCGCCATCCGCAAATCCCTTTCCCTCTGGCACCTTGGCCACGAAAACCGGGTATGCCACATCATTCCCTCTCAGACGCCGCTTCTCCAAAGAAAGAACACTGTCGTGCAAACTCCGCATAGCACCAGTTGCAGCATTCAGCATATTTGGCGGTAGCATCGCCCTACCCGCCACATGCACCCTCCTCGAGATATCCTTAGGTGAAGGTGGCCCGTCCTGAGCACGGATCGAACTCGGTGCCGGCTGGCTTGCACTGGCGCCCTTGTTAGTCTTTCGTTTCCGTCCCTTCTTCTTGATCTCCTGTAATGGGACCGAGTTACGCTCACGGAACCGCTTTCTTGAGCGTGTTGGGGCTGATAATATTTCGCACCTTAGCTATCTGAGGCTCGGTGAAGGCGGGAGCTGGAGGCGTCTCCTAAGAACTGAACGCCAGACGACGCCTATTGCAATTGGATTTCTCTGTCGTACCAGCTAGATTGCGGTCGTCTTGGTTGGGTTCTTGAGAAAGAGGCCCGCAGAACTCGTCAGCGTACCCATGTTCGGCAAAGTACTTATCGACTTTGGTAAATGTACCGTCGTCGTTGTTGTCGTCGTCCGGATCCTGTGCCATAGGGCTGTCCGGATCCTATGCCATAGGGATGTCCGACATAGGGATGTACGGAAGGTCCGGTAGCGTTGCGGCATTCTTGCCATGGCTTAGCGCCGGCACGACTGGCGGTCTTGTCTGTGTGGTGGTGTCCCCCGCCCCCAAACGAATCTGGCTCTTCGGCCAAAGCAGCGGCCAGTTTACGCAGGCGCTGAGGGTCATCTCATCTTCTTCGTCGGCCCCAGCGGGTCGAACCGGAGGTAACAGCTCGTCGCAACCTGGCAGCACCCGAACCACTTCAACCCTATACACTGTGGGTGGCATCGGATTACCGTGGAATATGCGGTTGCCCGGTTGAACGATTCTGCCCTTGGTGACATCGACCAACTCGGCGCCCACGAAGTGCAGAAGAGTGCAAGGAACGTCGGCGGTGCCCTGCGAAAACATGTACACGGCGTTAGGGATGCCCAGTCAAAGGCAAGGAGATGAAGTCATCGGCCGAGAGGTTTAGTTACCGTGATTCCGTCGAGCTCGGCTAATGTAGAGGCACCGCCAACGGCGGGCGGTAAATCGACGGAGGGGAGCTTCTTTGGCGAGTTGCCGGCAGCGTACACCGGGTGCATTAAGCTCCAATGCCTGCGGCGCGGAGACACGAATACCGCCTCCGCGGAGACACCAATAAGCGCCGCTGCGGAGACACCAATGGTGCCGCGCTGCCTTGTTGTCACGGTCTGGCGTGAAGCTGGGAACCGGGAGGCCCTGTTGGCCGCTTGACAATCCACATCGTCGACCCATGAATCAACGTAGGCACCATGGCGTTGAGCTTCGTTCCCGATTGTTGTTCCACTTGCTCTTGGACAAGCTCCGGAATCCGCGCCACTTGTGCCTTGAGTGCTTCAACCTCGCAGCGTCGGCTTTCCGAGCTGGCCTTTTCTCCTTCCGCACACCGTATAGTATGACCCCATTTTGTGGACAAGCCTTTGCCGCCACACGACCAGTGGACGTCGGCTTAGTGAGCTTATCCTTGCTTTTCATTATGTTCAACGCCCTATTTAAAGGGCTGTCGAAAGGGGAGCTCTGAGACGACCCCGCGCTACTGCTTTCGGTTTCCTATGAAATGACCCCGCGCTCCTTTGTTATCGGGTCCTCCTTGTACCGGGCCCTGACATAGTTCCTGGTCTGCTTGTTACCGCTGTATTTCTCGAAGCGGGGCGGTAGGCCTTGCTCGGCACGCTCCGCGTCCTCCTTGTCCCATATAGGCTCCGCCACTCTGTAACCGACGAGACCGAGTTTGTGTTCCCCTAAGTTCAACTCCCGCATTTATTTCCCCCACTGACTTGATTCGGAGGTTGCCTTTGGTCGAGCACTTGATCTTGAACTCCTTGTACTCATCTTCGCTCATCAAAGGATATTTCGCCTTGATCTTCTCATAACTATCAACTTTATCAATCATTTTCTTCACCACGCTTCTCCAAGTAGACAGGGCCGTGCTCATCTTCGTGAGGGCGGCACTGTTCACTTTATTCCCTGAGAGGCGTGTGTTTTCGAATTCGGCGGGGAACTTGTATCGTTCGTGCAGCCGTGAAGAGGAGGTTGCAAATTCCCTCGGTCCTTATGCCTAAGGTTCTCGGTGTTGATCAAGATGGTGCTCCGGAGAATGCACCCGAGCTGAACCGAGTACCCCTTGACTATATGTTTGGGCTCCGTTGGATTCCCGTCAGAGTCCACTTGAGTGAATTCCTCCTTGACGGTGCGGAGCGCATTCGGACGCCGGTCCTTCCTTTGCTTCTTCGATTGGCTGCCATCTGTGTGTGCGCCGCCATCATCAGTGGTGGCATCCTCGGCGGTACCATCATTGGTGTCATCCCCTACGCCACTAGGGGCTGTGTAATCAGGATCGGTGTCTTCCGCGGCGTCCTCATAGTGGTGAGGTTGTTCCTCCATCTCCTGGGACAGCTTCCAGAATTGCTTGCCGCCCGAACCACCGGCCTCATCGTTGTGGGCCATGTTTCGCTCTAAATAGGAAAAAAGTTTGGTCAAAAAGTTGGTTATTGTCAAGGAACAAGATCATGGTCTCATCATTTAGGGTTTGTCGACACCGAGGCACCCTAAATGCCTAAGCTTTCATCATTTAGGGTTTGTCGATGCCGAGGCACCCTAAAAGCCTAAGCGTACATCATTTAGGTTCTCATCGACACCGAGGCATCCGGGGCAGCCAAGTTAAGTTTTCATCATTTAGGGTTTATCGATGCCAAGGCACCCTAGGTTGGGCCTAATCACTTGGCACTAATCACTTGGCTCTATTGCCACCTATGTTGGGTTTATCATCTAGGGTTTATCGATGCTAAGGAGAATTCTAAGTTGGGCCTAATCACATGGCTCTATTGCCACCTATGGTTTAATGCAGCAAGAATGGCGGGGCATTCGATCCTACTTAACTAAGTACTAAGATACCCCGGCCCATGCAATAGTCGCAAGTACCCCATATGTCCTATTTTTAGCAAAGTCATGCTAAAATTCATGGAAAATTTCAGCATGACCTTTGCTGAAAATAGGACATATGGAGTACCCGAATTCTTGCCGGAACGGAAGTTAATCAACATTCCGGCAAACTCAAGGGCCTCTCGGTACTGCAAATTCATCACGACACACGATGGTCGGAGACATGACCTTTGCAAAATGGTCGGAGACACGATGGTCTTTCTCAATGTGATCAATTGATGGATCAACACATAAAACATGTCCAATAAGTATGATTTATAGAGTCAACATCAGTATGAATATATATAAAGTTTTTCTTCATCAGCCAGGCCCATGCAAGTTTACAAGAATGAATATAAACAAGCAAAGAATGCATGCATGCATATCAAAAGTTGGCATCTACTGCTACTGCTACTGCTTGCCTCTGCTGCTATTGAATATTTATAATTACCTGAAATTGTTCCTTTCACTACAAGTAAATGCAACTTTTCCATTAATTAAAACTAAATTGTTCCTTCATGATATTCTCTCTTCATCTACCCCTGGGATATTTCTAACTTGAAAATCTCTGGTGAACTGCCTGATGATGTACTGGCAGTACAAGCTCTCTTCTTTTCTTACATTTGCAAGTTCTGTACCTTTTTCTGTTAACTGATTAAACATGCAGTGGAGTAGTGCATTGCAGTGCATGCAGTGGAGTAGAGCAGAGAATTTGCAAAGAACTATAATATCACTGGAGTAAACTGCAGTAGTGCAAGTTTGATGAGACCGGAGAATATCCCTACAGTAGTGCCTCCAACAGTAGTTCTTGCTTGCAGTAGTTTTAGGGAGTACTGCAATTTTGCAAGTTTAAAGTAAAACGTTTCAGTTAATGCAAGTACTCCTCTTGCTCTCTACTTTCTCTCTTCTCTTCTTTAGTTAATTAACTGAATTTACTGATGTTGTTGTTAACTGAATTTTACTAGTTAAACACATTATAACTTGAGTGTAACTCAGGACAAGTTAAACTTAAGCTAGAAAATACAAGTTGAACACACACCATGCAGTTTTTATAATATTATCAGAAAAATATCTTGATGTAACTCAGGACAAGAAAAATCTCCACCAGAATAGGACTAGCATTTAAGAGTAATTTCCTCCAGTCAAACAAAGTTCAAACAAAAACTGACAACAGTCTTTTGATTAAGAGCCAAGTCACAACACTCTTTGAAGTTCAAACAAAAACTGACAACACTTGTTTGATCTGTCTCCTCCAAGAAAGAGCCAAGTTAGTCTCACCCAACTAGGGAAACATCAGTTAGACCACTAGCAATTGGGAATACACAACTGGGGCTAGGTTTGTTCTCTAGCTAGGTAGTAAAACAGAGCATATAGAGGCATTGCCTGCCTCACTGCAAGTGGGGATGTGAGCAGGATTATCACAATTAGATCACTAATTTGCTGGAATCTTATTTACAATTTTCTTCAAACTAGTTACCACTCACTAGTACAATGTTTTCTAAACTGGTTGCCATCATCTCCCTTTTATCATTTTGGTTATGTGAAATTAGTTGTAGTGAGTGGCCAAGCAACCACTAGCAATTTGTGCATAACAATTCCCAGTAGTTTTACTGTAAGCCCCCCCTCTTACGGCAACCTAGTAAAAAATTATACTACAGGAAGCATCTGTTTCCATCTCTCTGTATAAAGGTTTAGCATTTGTCTGAATTGACTGAACGAGAAATGGGAAAAACTAACAACTCAAACAGGAAATGTCATATATATGTTGGAAATTGCAGTGATAACTGATCGGCATGTTCCATTTGTCAGTGGTATTTACAAACTAATTCTCTTCGTTTTCTTGGGGAAAAGTTGCTCTTTGCTTAACTACTAGCAAAATCATTGTGCATTGTCTTTTGTAATATTGTATCAGTTGTTTAAATGCTTGTGCCATCATGGCCCTAACTATACCCCAGAATGATGCCACTGCCGTTCGGCGCTACTGTTGGATTGAAATACTACAGCCGGAATCAACAGGATTATCGCTGATTTGCTGGACCTGCGAGAAGGAAGAGGGGAGAGGAGGCGGAGCTCACCGGGGAGGCGCAAGGAGGCCCTGCGACAGCTTAGTAGCAACAGAGGTGGCCGAAGTTGAGGAAGACAGCGGCGACCCGAGGAAGAAGAGGTGGAGGGGGTGGGAGGGTCGAGCCCGTCAAGACTGGGTTCCTCGCCGCCCGGTGTTGAAGCAGATTCTGCCCGCCGCCTTGCCTGCCGCCTCGCATGGTGGAGCTTGAGGGCTGGGAAGGCGAGGGAGGGGGTGGGTAGGTGCGGTGAAGGCGAGGGAGGGGGTGGATTGGGAGCGGACGGTGATGGGGGGCAGGGCAGGGGCTGACTGGGGGCGGCAACGGAGATGGAGGCGCTGGGCGGGCGTGGCGTGGGTCGGGCAGCTGGGTGGATCTGTGGCGAGGGAGAGAGGGTCAAGGGGATCTGGCGAGAGGAAGGGAGGATAGCTAGGGAGGGTTCTAATGGCGCACTTTGTCCGCCAGGCGCCATAAGTATGACTATTCTAATGGCGCACCTCCCTCGGTGCGCCAATAGAATTTTGTTTTAATCTAGCCCACTAACCATATCTACAACCTAACCCTATCTACAACAGAACCCACCCACTAGCCCGACTGGTCAAAGACGCAAGACACACACACGGGAGGTCCTGGGTTCGATTCCTGTGCTCCCCAATATTTTTTTATGCATTTTAAATGCTGTTTTTTATATTTATTTGTGTTTAAATATGTTCAAACTTGTTTAAATCATAACAGTAATATTTTTTATAAAAACAGTAATACTTTTTAAAAATATGTTCAAATTTCTTACTTGAAAATATCATCGGGCGGCGGTGGAGTGGGGAGGGTGCGGGGATCGAGATCGAGATGGAGGGGAATCGAGATCGAGATGGAGGGGGATCAAGATCAAGTGTCCTCATGAATTCAAAAAGTGCCCATGAAATTTAAAAATATTCATGATATCAAAAAGTGCCCATGAAATACAATCGAGAAATGAAGACTATGATTTAAATACATTCGATCTTAGCTAGCTATCTGTTCACAATCTTCTTTCCCTTCTTTTTCGCAAATGGAGTTCTTCTGTGGAATGGACGTCCTTTAGGTAGGGTGGTCCTGCTTCTTCTTGTGGTGTGTGCTGCTACTTCATAAATGCGTCGTGATGTTCGATCTTGGTCGCCGTACTTGTAAGTCTTGCCCATTGGCTACTCCATCCATTCCGATGATCTTCCTTTTGCCTCTCCTCACGACAACACGACCGGGCTTTGGCGGGTCGGTAATGAAGAAGCATTGGTCCACTTGGGAAGCCAGTACCCATGGCTCATTTTTTCGCGGTGACGTTTGTGCCCGCGGTCTTGGATTTGGCCGGGTATAACCATGGTGGTGAAATATCGGTCTTCTTTTAGGACGCTCTTGGCCCATCGACACGGAACATCGGCACCTTCTCTCCAGTAGCTCAGCTCCCAGATCTCCTCGATCCTTCGTAGTATCTGTCCTTGTCCTTACCGGTGTAGGATTCCATCGTTACCGGAGTTACGATAACCATCGCTCTTCATGTCCTTGTCCTCGGTGTATAATGTGTAGCCGTTGATATCGTGACGCCTCATAGGTCATCAGGTTGTGCTCGGCGCTCGTGACAAGGCGAATATGAGTTGTTCTTCCGCGGAAGAATCTTCATGTAAAGGGTACGGCGAAGCTTCTGCTTGAACCAACGCGTGAAACATGAGTTGTGCTCTTTGAGTATATCTCCGTCCGTCCTCATTGGCCTCGGTCATTGTACGTCTTCTCAATAAAGGTTTTGTGCTCTACCAACCAAGGATCGACCACGTCTATGTGTTGTAGCGCGACTAGGTTTGCTCTTTCAAAGTCGGCGAGTCGACCCTCGTAGTCGACATGCATTTGGCGACCCTCATGGTGACCCCATCCAGCGAGCCTGCCGAGGTGCTCGCTGACGGCAGACCAACGGGGTTCTCGATGCCTAGATAATTCGTGCGATGGGAGATGCACTCTTGGTCGAAAGCCCGGCTATACTTCCCTCTGGATGTGACATGTTCAACGTATCCTTTGATGACACCATTCATCCTTTCGAACGGCATCATGCTGTGCAAGAACGTCGGCCCGAGTTGGATGATATCCTCCACGATATGGACCAGCAGATGCACCATAACGTCGAAGAATGCGGGCGGAAAGTACATCTCAAGCTCGCATAGTATCACCACGATCTCTTCCTGTAGCCTTCTGAGTTGCCTCACGCCAATCGACCTCCGAGAGATGACGTTGAAAAAGTTGCATAGGCCAAATAGCGTTTCACGGACGTGCGCGTCCATGATCCCACGGATTGCAACTGGAAGTATCTGCGTCATCAAGACGTGATGATCGTGAGACTTCATCCCGCTGAACTTCGCTTCGCTGGGTCTAGGTATCTGCTTATCTTCCCGCATAACCGTAAGGAAGTTTTACTCCTAGGAGGGAGGTGAAAACTGCTCGATCTCCTCGACTTAGAGTGAAGCACGGGAGGGTAGTCATTTCCGGTCTTCTTGGCCTTTTTGCCTTTATGACGACTTTACGTGTCTGCCGCCTCATCATCATCATCATCATCATCATCATCATCATTAGCGTGAAGCTCCTGCACGATGCCCATTGATTTCAAGTCCGCCCTTGCTTTCGCCCATCGTTGGTCCTCTCGGCATGTTGAGCAGGGGTACCAAGCAGACTCTCGCACACGTTCTTCGTGATATGCATGACATCAAGGCTGTGAGGCACACGGTGGATCTTCCAGTACGGCAAGTCCCAGAAAACAGACCTCGTTTTCCATACCTTCAGCAGCGGCTCTGGCGCCTTTCGATTTTTTCCCGGCTTTGGTGCCTTTTTTCCCAGCAGTGGGCAGTCTTTCCAATTTTTCAACAGCTCATCTATTTCCTCGCCGCTCCTCGTACACGGGCGTTTTCGGGGTTCGGTTTCACCATCGAACAGATCCTTGCATTTCCTCCATGGGTCATCGTCGCGAAGCCACCTTCGATGTCCCATGAACACGGTTTTCGAAGACCCGGGATCTCTATCTAGCTGGTGATACATTGTGTCATCCATGCACCTTACGCATCCAGAAAATCCGTGGACTACCTGCCATGAGATATCGAATCGAGATAGTCGTGCACCGTCGTGAGCAGTGCGGCTCTCATAGGGAAATATTCTTTCTCTGCGACGTCCCATGTATTGGCTGTCGTTTTCCACAGCGTGTCTAGCTCCTCCTTCAGCAGCCCCAAATACAGATTGATGTCGTTCCCTGGTTGTTTCGGCCCTTCAATTAGCATACTCATGTGAATGTACTTCCGGAGGGGGGCACCACACACGGCTAAGACAATAATGTGCCTTTGGGGTCCCTCCTGCCCCCGTATATAAAGGAGGGAAGAGGAGGCCAGCCACCAGGGGCGTGATTAGGGCGGGAGGATTTCTACTAGGACTCCACTCCTAGTAGGATTCGGCCCCCTCTCTTTTTTCCTTCTTACAGAGGTGGAAAGGGGAAGGAGAGGGAGTAGGAGAAGGAAAGGGGAGTGGCGCCCCTTTCCCTAGTCCAATTTGGCCTCCTCCCTTGTGGGGGGCGCACCAGCCTGGGCTGGTTAGCCTCCCTCCGATGGACCATATGGCCCATATGTTCCACCGGGGGGTTCCGGTAACCCCTCCGGCCGGTACTCCGGTTTGTACCCGATACACTTCGGAACCCTTCCGGTGTCTGAATACCACCTTCCAATATATCAATCTTTACCTCTCGACCATTTCGAGACTCCTCGTCATGTCCTTGATCTCATCCAGGACTCCGAACAACCTTTGGTCACCAAAACACAGAACTCATATAATATATATCATCATCGAACGTTAAGCGTACGGACCCTACGGGTTTGAGAACTATGTAGACATGACCGAGACACCTCTCCGGTCAATAACCAATAGTGGAACCTGGATGGTCATATTGGTTCCCACATATTCTATGAAGATCTTTATCGGTCGAAACGCAATGTCAACATACGTTATTCCCTTTGTCATCGGTATGTTACTTGCCCGAGATTCGATCGTCGGTATCTGCATACCTAGTTCAATATCGTTACCAGCGAGTCTTATTAATCATTCTGCAGTGCATCATCCCGCTACTAACTCATTAGTAACATTGCTTGCAAGGCTTCATATGATGTGCATTACCAAGAGGGCCCAGAGATACCTCTCCGATACTCGGAGTGACAAATCCTAATCTCGATCTATGGCAACCCAACAAACACCTTCGGAGATACCTGTAGAGCATCTTTATAATCACCCAGCTACGTTGCTACGTTTGATAGCACATAAGGCATTCCTCCGGTGTCCGGGAGTTGCATAATCTCATTGTCGGAGGAATATATATTTGACACGAAGAAAGCAGTAGCAATAAAACTGAACGATCATTATGCTAAGCTAATGGATTGGTCTTGTTCATCACATCATTCCACTAATGATGTGATCCCGTTTTCAAATGACAACTCATGTCCGCGGCTAGGAAACTTAGCCATCTTTGATCAACGTGCTAGTCTAGTAGAGGCATACTAGGGACACAGTATTTTGTATATGTATTCACACATGTATCAAGTTTCTGGTTAATACAATTCTAGCATGAATAATAAACATTTATCATGATAGAAGGAAATATAAAATAACAACTTTATTATTGCCTCTAGGGCATATTTCCTTCAGTCTCCCACTTGCACTAGAGTCAATAATCTAGTTCACATCGCCTTGTGATTTAACACCAATAGTTCACATATGTATGTGATTAACACCCATAGTTCACATCACCATTTCACCAATACCCAAAGGGTTTACTGAAGTCAATATTCTAGTTCACATTGCTATGTGATTAACACCTAAAGAGTACTAAGGTGTGATCATGTTTTGCTAGTGGGAGAGGTTTAGTCAACGGGTCTGATACATTCAGAGCCGTATGTATTTTGCAAAAAAAATATGTCTACCATGCTCTGCATGGAGCTACTCTAGCTAATTGCTCCCACTTTTAATATGTATCCAGATTGAGACTCAGAGTCATCTGGATCGGTGTAAAAGCTTGCATCGACATAACTCTTTACGATTAACTCTTTATCACCTCCATAACCGAGAAATATTTCCTTAGTCCTCTAAGGATAATTTTGACCGCTATCTAGTGATCTACTACTGGATCACTATTATACCCCCTTGCCGAACTCATTGGTAAGGCACACAATAGGTTTGGTACACAGCATGGCATACTTTATAGAACCTATGACTGAGGCACAGGGAATGACTTCCATTCTCTCTCTATCTTCTGCCGTGGTTGGGCTTTGAGTCTTACTCAATTTTACATCTTGTAATTCAGGCAAGAACTCCTTCTTTGACTGATCCATTTTGAACTCTTTCAAAATCTTGTCAAGGTATGTACTCATTGAAAAATCTTATCACGCATTTTAATCTATCTCTATAGATCTTGATGGCCAATATGTAAGCAGCTTCACCAAGGTCTTTGTTTGAAAAACTCCTTTCAAACACTCTTTTATGTTTTCCAGAAAATTCTACATCATTTCTGATCAACAATATGTCATTCACATATACTTCTCAGAAATGTTGTAGTGCTCCCACTCACTTCCTTTTAAATCCAGGCTTCTACGAAAGTATGTATAAAACTATATGCTTTAATCAACTCATCAAAGCATATATTCCAACTCCGAGATGCTTGCACCAGTCCACAGACGGATCGCTGGAACTCGCACACTTTGTTAGGATGGACAAAACTTTCTGGTTGCATCATATACAACACTTATTTAATAAATCCATTAAGGAATGCAGTTTTTGACATCCATTTTCCAGATTTCATAAAATATGGCAATTGCTAACATGATTCGGACGGACTTAAGCATCGCTATGGTTGAGAAAATCTTATTGTAGTCAACACCTTGAACTTGTCGAAAACCTTTTTGTGACTATTCTAGCTTTGTAGATAGTAACACTTACCATAGCGTCCGTCTTCCTCTTGAAGATCCATTTATTTTCTATGGGTCGCCTGATCATCAGGCAAATCCAATAAAGTCCACACTTTGTTCTCATACATGGGCCCTATCTCAGATTTCATTGCCTCAAGCCAGTTTATTGGAATTTGGGCTCATCATAGCTTCTTCATAGTTTGTAGGTTCGTCATGGTCAAGTAACATGACCTCCAGAACATGATTACCGTACCACTCTAGTGTGGATCGTGCTCTGCCAGACCTACGAGGTTCTGTAGCAACTTGATCTATAGCTTCATGATCTTTATCATTAGCTTCCTCTCTAGTTGGTGTAGGCATCACGGGAACTGATTTCTCGGATGAGCCACCTTCCTAATTGAGAGCATGTACAGTTACCTCATCAAGTTCTACTTTCCTCCCACTCACTTCTTTCGAGAGAAACTCCTTCTCTAGAAAGGTTCCATTCTTAGCAACAAAAAATCTTGCCTTCAGACTTGTCGTAGAGGGTGTACCCAATTGTTTCCTTAGGGTATCCTATGAAGACACATTTCTCCGATTTGGGTTCGAGCTTATCTCTTGGGGAACGCGGTAATTTCAAAAAAATTCCTACGCACACGCAAGATCATGGTGATGCATAGCAACGAGAGGGGAGAGTGTGTCCACGTACCCTCATAGACCGAAAGCGGAAGAGTTAGCACAACGCGGTTGATGTAGTCGTACGTCTTCACGGCCCGACCAATCAAGCACTGAAAGCACGACACCTCCGAGTTCTTGCACACGTACAACTTGATGACGTCCCTCGAACTCCGATCCAATCGAGTGTCGAGGGAGAGTTCCGTCAGCACGACGGCGTGGTGACGATGGTGATGTTCTACCGACGCAGGGCTTCGGCTAAGCACCGCTACGATATTATCGAGGTAGATTATGGTGGAGGGGGGCACCGCACACGGCTAAGAGATCAATGATCAATTGTTGTGTCTATGGGGTGCCCCCCTCCTCCGTATATAAAGAAGGAGAGGAGGGGGCCGGCCAGGAGGAGGAGGCGCGCCCAAGGGGGGAGTCCTACTCCCATCGGGAGTAGGACTCCTCCTTTTCCTACTTGGAGAGGGAGAGGGAAGGAAGAGGAAGGAAAGGGGGGCCGCCCCCCTCCCAATTCGGACTAGGCTTGGGCGGCGCACCCCCTCTCTTGCCCCTTTCCCCTCCTCTCCACTAAATCCCATTAAGGCCCATATACCTCTCGGGGGGTTCCGATAACCTCCCGGTGCTCCGGTATTATCCCGATCTCACCCGGAACCATTCTGGTGTCCAAATATAGTCGTCCAATACATCGATCTTTACGTCTCGACCATTTCGAGACTCCTCGTCATGTCTGTGATCACATCCGGGACTCTCAACTACCTTCAGTACATCAAAACATATAAACTCATAATATAACTGTCATCTAACATTAAGCGTGCGGACCCTACGGGTTCGAGAACTATGTAGACATGACCGAGACACGTTTCCAGTCAATAACTAATAGCGGAACCTGGATGCTCATATTGGCTCCCACATATTCTACGAAGATCTTTATCGGTCAAACCGCAAAACGGCATACGTTGTTCCCTTTGTCATCGGTATGTTACTTGCTCGAGATTCGATCGTCGGTATCTCAATACCTAGTTCAATCTCGTTACCGGCAAGTCTCTTTACTCGTTATGTAATACATCATCTCGCAACTAACTCATTAGTCACATTGCTTGCAAGGCTGATAGTGATGTGCATTACCGAGAGGGCCCAGAGATACCTCTCCGACAATCGGAGTGACAAATCCTAATCTCGAAATATGCCAACCCAACAAGTACCTTTGGAGACACCTGTAGAGCACCTTCATAATCACCCAGTTACGTTGTGACATTTGGTAGCACACAAAGTGTTCCTCCGGTAAACGTGAGTTGCATAATCTCATAGTTACAGGAACATGTATAAGTCATGAAGAAAGCAGTAGCAACATACTAAACGATCAAGTGCTAAGCTAACGGAATGGATCTAGTCAATCACATCATTCTCCAATGATATGATCCCGTTAATCAAATGAAAACTCATGTCTATGGCTAGGAAACTTAACCATCTTTGATTCAACGAGCTAGTCAAGTAGAGGCATACTAGTGACATTATGTTTGTCTATGTATTCACACATGTACTAAGTTTCCGGTTAATACAATTCTAGCATGAATAATAAACATTTATCATTAAATAAGGAAATAAATAATAACATTATTATTGCCTCTAGGTCATATTTCCTTCAGTCTCCCACTTGCACTAGAGTCAATAATCTAGTTCACATCATCATGTGATTTAACACCGATATTCACATCTGTATGTGATTAACATCCATAGTTCACATCATCATGTGACCAACACCCAAAGGATTTACTAGAGTAAATAATCTAGTTCACATCGCTATGTGATTAACACCCAAAGAGTACTGAGGTATGATCATGTTTTGCTCGTGAGATAAGTTTAATTAGTCAACGGATCTGTCACATACAGAGCCGTATGTATTTTGCAAATATTCTATGTCTACAATGCTCTGCATGGAGCTACTCTAGCTAATTGCTCCCACTTTCAATATGTATCCATATTGAGACTTAGAGTCATCTGGATCAGTGTAAAAGTTTGCACCGATGTAACTTTTATGACGAACTCTTTTATTACCTCCATAATCGAGAAACATCTCCTTAGTCCTCACTAAGGATATTCTTGACCGATGTCCAGTGTCCACTATTAGATCAAAATTGTATTCCTTTTCCAAACTCAGAGCAAGGTATACAATAGGTCTGGTACACAGCATATAGCATACTTTATAGAACCTATGAGTGAGGCATAGGGAATGACTTTTCATTCTCTTTCTATTTTCTGCCATGGTCGGGTTTTGAGTCTTACTCAACTTCACACCTTGCAACACAGGCAAGAACTCCTTCTTTGACTGTTCCATTTTGAACTACTTCAAAATCTTATCAAGGTATGTACTCATTGAAAAATCTTATCAAGCGTCTTGATCTATCTATATAGATCTTGATGCTCAATGTGTAAGCAGCTTCACCGAGGTCTTGCTTTGAAAAACTCTTATTCAAGTATCCTTTTATGCTATTCAGAATTTCTATATCATCAACAATATGTCATCTACATATAGTATTTGAAATGCTATAGATCTCCGACTCACTTTCTTGTAAATACAGGCCTTTCCAAAAGTCTGTATAAAATCATATGCTTTGATCAATTCATCAAAGCGTATATTCCAACTCCGAGATGCTTGCACCTGTCCATTGATGGATCGCTGGAGCTTGAACATTTTGTTAGCATCTTTTGGATCGACAAAACCTTCTGGTTGCATCATATACAACACTTATTCTAGAAATCCATTCAGGAATGCAGTTTTGACATACATTTGCCATATTTCATAATCATAAAATGCGGCAATTGCTAACATTATTCGGACAGACTTAAGCATCGATACGAGTGAGAAAATCTCATCGTATTCAACACCTTGAACTTGTCAAAAAACTTTTGCAACAAGTCGAGCTTTGTAGATAGTAACACTACTATCAGCGTCTGTCTTCCTCTTGAAGATCCATTTATTTTCTATGGCTTGCTAGTCATCGGGCGAGTCCACCAAAGTCCATACTTTGTTCTCATACATGGATCCCATCTCATATTTCATGGACTCAGGCCATTTCACGGAATCTGGGCTCATAGTTCGTAAGTTCATCATGGTCTAGTAACATGACTTCCGGAACAGGATTACTGTACCACTCTGGTGCGGATCTTACTCTGCAAGACCTACGAGGTTCGGTAGCAACTTGATCTGAAGTTTCATGATCATCATCATTAACTTCCTCACTAATTGGTGTAGGAATCACTGGAACTGATTTCTGTGATGAACTACTTTCCAATATGGGACAAGGTACAGTTACCTCATCAAGTTCTACTTTCCTCCCACTAACTTCTTTCGAGAGAAAATTCTTCTCTAGAAAGGATCCATTCTTAGCAACGAATATCTTGCCTTTGGATCTGTGATAGAAGGTGTACCCAACAGTTTCCTTTGGGTATCCTATGAAGACGCACTTCTCGAAATTGGGTTCGAGCTTATCAGGTTGAAACTTTTTCACATAAGCATCGCAGCCCCAAACTTTAAGAAATGACAACTCTGGTTTCTTGCCAAACCACAGTTCATAAGGTGTCATCTCAACGGATTTTGATGGTGCCCTATTTAAAGTGAATGCAGCTGTCTCTAATGCATAACCCCAAAACGATAGTGGTAAACCGGTAAGAGACATCATAGATCGCACAACATCCAATAAAATGCGGTTACGATGTTCAGACACACCATAACGATGTGGTGTTCCAGGTGGTGTGAACTGTGAAACTATTCCACATTGTTTTATATGAAGGCCAAACTCGTAACTCAAATATTCTCCTCCACGATCAGATCATAGAAACTTTATTTTCTTGTTACGATGATTCTCCACTTCACTCTGAAATTCTTTGAACTTTTCAAATGTTCCAGACTTGTGTTTCATTAAGTAGACATACTCATATCTTCTCAAATCATCTTGTGAAGGTCAAAAAATAACAATACCCGCCACGAGCATCAACACTCATTGGACCGCATACATCATTATGTATTATTTCCAATAAGTCACTAGCTCGTTCCATTGTTCCGGAGAAAGGAGTTTTAGTCATCTTGCCCACAAGGCACGGTTCGCAAGCATCAAATGATTCATAATCAAGTGATTCCAAAAGTCCATCAGCATGGAGCTTCTTCATGCGCTTTACACTGATATGACCCAAACGGCAGTGCCACAAATATGTTGCACTATCATTATCAACTTTGCATCTTTTGGCATCAATATTATGCATATGTGTATCACTACGATCAAGATTCAATAAACCATCAACATTGGGTGTAAGACCATAGAAGGTTTTATTCATGTAAATAGAATAAAAATGTATTCTCTGTCTTAGATGAATAATCGTATCCCAATAAACATGATCTAATCATATTTATGCTCAACGCAAACACCAAATAACATTTATTTAGGTTCTACAATAATCTCGAAAGTATAGGGACTGTACGATGATGATCATATCAATCTTGGAACCACTTCCAACACACATCGTCACTTCATCCTCAACTAGTCTCTGTTTATTCTGTAACTCCTGTTTTGAGTTACTAATCTTAGCAACCGAACAAGTATCAAGTATTTAGGGGCTACTATAAACACTAGTAAGGTACACATCAATAACCTGTATATCAAATATAGCCTTGTTCACTTTGCCATCCTTCTTATCCACCAAATATTCAGGGCATTTCCGCTTCCAGTGACTATTTCCTTTGCAGTAGAAGCACTCAGTTTCAGGTTTTGGTCCAGCTTTGGGTTTCTTCATGGGAGTGACAACTGGCTTGTCATTCTACTTGAAGTTCCCTTTCTTTTCCTTTGCCCTTTTCTTGAAACTAGTGGTCTTATCAATCATCAACACTTGATGCTCTTTTCTTGATTTCTACCTTCGTTGATTTCAGCATCACGAAGAGCTCGAGAATCGTTTTCATCATCCCTTGCATACTATAGTTCATCACGAAGTTCCAGTAACTTGGTGAAGGTGACTAGAGAACTCTGTCAATCACTATCTTATCTGGAATATTAACTCCCACTTGATTCAAGTGATTGTAGTACTCAGACAATCTAAGCACTTGCTCACTAGTTGAGAAATTCTCCTCCATCTTTTAGGCGAAGTATTTGTCAGAGGTTTCATACCTCTTGACACTGGCACGAATCTGAAATACTAATTTCATCTCTTGAAACATCTCATATGTTCCATGATGTTTCAAAAACGTTTTTGTAGTCCCGATTCTAAGCCATAAAGCATGGTGCACAAAACTATCAAGTAGTCATCATATTGAGCTAGCCAAACGTTCATAACGTCTGCATCTGCTCCTACAATAGGTATGTCACCTAGCGGTGCATCAAGGACATAATTCTTCTATGCAGCAATGAGGATAAACCTCAGATCATGGACCAAGTCCGCATCATTGCTACCAACATCTTTCAACATAGTTTTTCTCTAGGAACATATAAAAAACATAGGGAAGCTATAACGCGAGCTATTGATCTACAACATAATTTGCAAAATACTATCAGGACTAAGTTCATGATAAATTAAAGTTCAATTAATCATATTACTTAAGAACTCCCACTTAGATAGACATCCCTCTAAACATCTAAGTGATCACGTGATCCAAATCAACTAAACCATGTTCGATCATCACATGACATGGAGTAGTTTTCAATGGTGAACACCACTATGTTGATCATATCTACTATATGATTCACGCTCGACCTTTCGGTCTCAGTGTTCCGAGGCCATATTTGTATATGCTAGGCTCGTCAAGTTTAACCTGAGTATTCCGCGTGTGCAACTGTTTTGCACCCGTTGTATTTGAACGTAGAGCCTATCACACCCGATCATCATGCGGTGTCTCAGCACGAAGAACTTTCGCAATGGTGCATACTCAGGGAGAACACTTACACCTTGAAATTTAGTGAGAGAACATCTTATAATGCTACCGTCAAACAAAGCAAAATAAGATGCATAAAGGATAAACATCACATGCAATCAATATAAGTGATATGATATGGCCATCATCGTCTTGTGCTTGTGATCTTCATCTCTGAAGCACTGTCATGATCACCATCGTCACCGTCGTGACACCTTGATCTCTATCATAGCATCGTTGTCGTTTTGCCACCTATTGCTTCTACGACTATTGCTACCGCTTAGTGATAAAGTAAAGCAATTACAGGGCGATTGCATTGCATACAATAAAGCGACAACCATATGGCTCCTGCCAGTTGTCGATAACTTGGTTACAAAACATGATCATCTCATACAATAAAATATAGCATCACGTCTTGACCATATCACATCACAACATGCCCTGCAAAAAAGTTAGACGTCCTCTACTTTGTTGTTGCAAGTTTTTCGTGGCTGCTATGGGATGAGCAAGAACCGTTCTTACCCACGCATCAAAACCACAACGATAGTTCGTCAAGTTAGTGTTGTTTTAACCTTCTCAAGGACCGGGCGTAGCCACACTCGGTTCAACTAAAGTTGGAGAAACTGACACCCACCAGCCACCTATGTGCAAAGCACGTCGGTAGAACCAGTCTCGCGTAAGCGTACGCGTAATGTCGGTCCGGGCCGCTTCATCCAACAATACCGCCGAACCAAAGTATGACATCTTTGGTAAGCAGTATGACTTGTATCGCCCACAACTCACTTGTGTTCTACTCGTGCAAATAACATCAACGCATAAAACCTAGGCTCGGATGCCACTGTTGGGGAACGCAGTAATTTCAAAAAAATTCCTACGCACACGAAAGATCATGGTGATGCATAGCAACGAGAGGGGAGAGTGTGTCCACGTATCCTCATAGACCGAAATCGGAAGCGTTAGCACAACGCGGTTGATGTAGTCGTACGTCTTCACGGCCCGACCGATCAAGCACCGAAAGCACGACACCTCCGAGTTCTTGCACACGTACAGCTCGATGACGTCCCTCGAACTCTGCTCCAGCCGAGTGTCGAGGGAGAGTTCCATCAGCACGACGGCATGGTGACGATGATGATGTTCTACCGCTATGATATTATCGATGTAGATTATGGTGGAGGGGGGCACCGCACACGGCTAAGAGATCAACGATCAATTGTTGTGTCTATGGGGTGCCCCCCTCCTCCGTATATAAAGGAGGAGAGGAGGGGGCCGGCCAGGAGGAGGAGGCGTGCCCAAGGGGGGCGTCCTACTCTCCACCGGGAGTAGCACTCCTCCTTTTCCTACTTGGAGAGGGAGAGGGAAGGAAGAGGAAGGAGGGAGGAAGGAAAGGGGGGTCCGGCCCCTCTCCCAATTCGGATTGGGCTTGGGGGGGCGCCCCCGCCCTTGCTCCTTTCCCCTCCTTTCCACTAAAGCCCATTAAGGCCCATATACCTCCCGGGGGGTTTCAATAACCTCCCGGTGCTCCGGTATTATCCCGATCTCACCCGGAACCATTCCGGTGTCCAAATATAGTCGTCCAATATATCGATCTTTACATCTCGACCATTTCGAGACTCCTCGTCATGTCCGTGATCACATCCGGGACTCGGAACTACCTTCGGTACATCAAAACATATAAACTCATAATATAACTTTCATCTAACTTTAAGCGTGCGGACCCTACGGGTTCGAGAACTATGTAGACATGACCGAGACACGTTTCCGGTCAATAACCAATAGCGGAACCTTGATGCTCATATTGGCTCCCACATATTCTATGAAGATCTTTATCGGTCAAACTGCATAACAACATACGTTGTTCCCTTTGTCATCGGTATGTTACTTGCCCGAGATTCAATCATCGATATCTCAATACCTAGTTCAATCTCGTTACAGCAAGTCTCTTTACTCATTATGTAATACATCATCTCACAACTAACTCATTAGTCACATTGCTTGCAAGGCTTATAGTGATGTGCATTACCGAGAGGGCCCAGAGATACCTCTCCGACAATCGGAGTGACAAATCCTAATCTCGAAATACGCCAACCCAACAAGTACCTTTGGAGACACCTGTAGAGCACCTTCATAATCACCCAGTTACGTTGTGACGTTTGGTAGCACACAAAGTGTTCCTCCAAAGAAACGGAGTTGCATAATCTCATAGTTACAGGAACATGTATAAGTCATGAAGAAAGCAGTAGTAACATACTAAACGATCAAGTGCTAAGCTAACGGAATGGGTCAAGTCAATCACATCATTCTCCAATGATATGATCTCGTTAATCAAATGACAACTCATGTCTATGGCTAGGAAACTTAACCATCTTTGATTCAACGAGCTAGTCAAGTAGAGGCAATACTAGTGACATTATGTTTGTCTATGTATTCACACATGTACTAAGTTTCTGGTTAATACAATTCTAGCATGAATAATAAACATTTATCATGAAATAAGGAAATAAATAATAACTTTATTATTGCCTCTAGGGCATATTTCCTTCATTATCGGGATGAAGCCTTTTGACATAAGCATCGCATCCCCAAACTTTAAGAAACGACAGCTTAGGTTTGTTGCCAAACCATAGTTCATACGGTGTCATCTCAACGGATTTTGACGGTGCCCTGTTTAACGTGAATGTAGTTGTCTCTAATGCATAACCCAAAACGATAGTGGTAAATAGGTAAGAGACATCATAGATCGCACCATTTCCGATAAAGTGCGATTACGATGTTTAGACACACCATTACGCTGTGGTGTTCCAGGTGGCGTAAGCTGTGAAACTATTCCACATTGTTTTAAATGAAGGCCAAACTTGTAACTCAAATATTCTCCTCCACGATCAGGTCGTAGAAACTTTATTTTCTTGTTACGATGATTCTCCACTTCACTCTGAAATTCTTTGGACTTTTCAAACGTTTCAGACTTGTGTTTCATTAAGTAGATATACCCATATCTGCTCAAATCATCTATGAAGTCAGAAAATAATGATACCCGCCACGAGCATCAACACTCATTGGACCGCACACACCAGTATGTATTAGTTCCAATAAGTCACTAGCTCATTCCATTGTTCCGGAGAACGGAGTTTTAGTCATGTTGCCCATAAGGCACGGTTCACAAGTATCAAATGATTCATAATCAAGTGATTCCAAAAGTCCATCTTTATGGAGTTTATTTATGCGCTTTACACCGATATGACCCAAATGACAGTGCCACAAATAAGTTGCACTATCATTATCAACTTTGCATCTTTTGGCATCAATATTATGAATATGTGTATTACCACGATCGAGATTCAGCAAACCATCAACATTGGGTGTATGACCATAGAAGGTTTTATTCATGTAAACATAATAACAATTATTCTCTGTCTTAAATGAATAACCGTATTGCAATAAACATGATCTAATCATATTCATGCTCAACGCAAACACAGAATAATATTTATTTAGGTTCAACACTAATCCCGAAAGTATATGGAGTGTGCGATGATGATCATATCAATCTTGGAACCACTTCCAACACACATCGTCACTTCATCGTCAACTAGTCTCTATTTATTCTGCAATTCCTGTTTGAGTAACTAATGTTAGCAACCGAACAAGTATAAAATACCCAGGGGTTACTACGAGCACTAGTAAGGTACACATCAATAACATGTATATTAAATATACCTTTGTTCACTTTGCCATCCTTCTTATCCGCCAAATATTCGGGGTAGTTCCTCTTCAAGTGACCATTTCCTTTGCAGTAGAAGCACTCAGTTTCAGGCTTAGGTCCAGCTTTGGGCTTCTTCATGGGAGTGACAACTTGCTTGCCATTCTTCTTGAAGTTTCCTTTCTTTCCCTTTGCCCTTTTCTTGAAGCTAGTGGTCTTGTTTAATAATCAACACTTGATGCTCTTTCTTGATTTCTACCTTCGTCGATTTCAGCATCACGAAGAGATCGGGAATTGTTTTTGTCATCTCTTGCATATTATAGTTCATCATGAAGTTCCAGTAACTTGGTGATAATGACTAGAGAACTCTGTAAATCACTATCTTATCTGTAAGATTAACTCCCACTTGATTCAAGCGATTGTAGTACTCAAACATTTTGAGCACATGCTCATTGATTGAGCTATTCTCCTCCATCTTGTAGGCAAAGTACTTGTCAGAGATCTAATACCTCTCGACATGGGCATGAGCCTTAAATACCAATTTCAGCTCTTGGAACATCTTATATGCTCTGTGGCGTTCAAAACGTTTTTGAAGTCCCAGTTTTAAGCCGTAAAGCATGGTGCAATAATGATGCGGAGCATCCTACAGTCATCACCATGTAAGAGTCCATTTGACAAGTGACACGTGCGACCTCTACTTCTCATACATAAAGGTGAATCTTCTCCTTTAAACGTGTCCACTTGACCCCTTCGAGGATGGTATACTACTTGACACTCCACTCGTGTGCATGCATAGGTATTGCCGGAGCTTCTCGGATGACGAGGAGGAGTGCAAGCGACAAGGAACAACTACACCATCCATGAGAAAGGCATGGAAGCGAAGACGGAAGAAGAAGGAGCTGCGAAGTCTACAGCGACCGGACGACCGGAAGCCACCGGACGTCCGACCCCCCTACAGCGCCCGGACGACCAGACTACGCCGGACGTCCGACACCTGGAACTCTAGCCAGCCCAAGAGACCTGCCGACGAGATCTACAGCGACCGGACGTCCGACACCTCCCAGGCCACGGACGACCGAGCTTCGGATGTCCGACCCCCACCGGATGTCCGACGCCTGTGTCCGTAGCCGCGGGCCTTTCGCCTTGTATCCCTCTCCCACTTACCCCTTCATGGCTTAGACTATAAATAGACCACCTCCACCTCCTTTCTAGGGTTAGAAAATATGATAGCTCATTTTTTAGGTGAGCTTTGTTCCTACCACTACTCTTGAGAGAGAGAGACTACCACTCCCACGGAGTTCAAGACCTCCATGTGAGAAGATCCCGAGGGATTCAAGCCCCCCTTCGTGGGAAGATCCTTCTAGGATTCAAGCCTCCATCTCCTTTGGATTTGGGATGAACTCTACCGTGTATCTTTCTTTTTGTTGTTCATGTACCCTTGTGGACCTTGTGTGTTTGATTGTCTAGTGGATGTGTGATTCGACTTGTTCTTGAGTGTTTCCCCTTGTGATTTCTCCCCGTTCTTCCCCGTGTTCATCGTGTTCTTCGAGGGATCCCACTCCAATCGTGAAAGATCGGCCTACACCGGGTTAGCCCCGTATCATATGGTATCATAAGCCACGTTGATCACGTATTTGGAGCCCCTTCCCTTTGTTTTCTAGCTTGATTTTGTTGATTTCGTCCTAAATCCGAAAATCCCCACCAAAAATAGCCCCCAAATTTTTTTTGTGATTTGTTGGTTTGATGATATTTTGTTGATTTTGATCCGTGGATTTGCTTGGTTTCAAGTGGATCTAGCATCTCCCCAAATTTCCCCATCTTTCATCCACGAAATCCATCAAATTTTGACCCCGAAATCTCCATTTGCCGCTCAAAATCGCGCCCCGGATCTCGAATTTCGCGTTGACCCCGACCCACCGGACGACCGGCGTGTTACGGACGTCCGGAGCCCCAGGAACGACCGGACATCCGACCTTTCCCGGACGACCGGAACCCCTAACCGAGCCAAATTTACGGATTTCCAACCCGACCGGACGTCCGGCGACCGGACATCCGTCCATTTACGGACGTCCGTAACCTGTAGATATTGACTTCGGCTGATTCTTGTTTCGGCCATAACTAATTCATCCGAACTCCGATTTTGACATTCTTTAGCTCGTTTTGAAGCTCTTGACATCCCCCTTCCCAAAAAAATACCACCAAAACCATTTGACTCCATCAAAGTTTTGGAAATTTGGCATCTTTGCCTAGGGCCACCACCATATCATCCGCATAGCCACCCCCGACTTCCGCAACCTAACCCATTTTGTTCCCTATAGCATTAGTGGTTGCTTGAGTAGTGATTCGAGTCTCCTAAGGTGTTTAGATTACTTAGGGAAGGTTGCTTCTTCATCAACCACCACTACCACTTCCACATAGGCGTGCCCACCATACATTTCCGCCACCCCAACTTAACCCAATAGTTGTTTGAACTTGTTTGAGTTGTGGCTTGTGTCTCCTAAGGTGTTTCGGCTACTTAGGGACGGCAACTTCAACTCTGACACGTGTATAGCCCATCATTCCACTTCCTCATTGCCAAGTGCACACTACCACCGCTTTCTGCTACCACCATTTGACATTTGACGTTTGAGATTTTGAGTTTGCGGTTTTTCCGTTTCCTAAGGTGTTTCGGCTACTTAGGGACGAGTCTCCATCATCTTGGTTTCTACATCAAGAACACCGCCACTCATCATTGCCTCGGACGGTAACCTGCATATCATCTTGGTATCGTGGTACCCCTCCATTGTATATTCCCCTTGCCATTGCATTGTTAACCCCTAGCCCATTTTGCGTTATTTGCCTATCGAGACTAGCCATTTGAGTATTGCCAGCAACGTTACTTGTGCACATTAGTGGTCATACTTCCCATAGATACATACCATATCATATTGGTACCATATATTGTGTCACAAGTTTGTTCCCGCATATACACAATTGCTATCTTGGTTTGTGCAAAGTGGCCATATCATACAAAAAGAAGAAGAAAATTAAGCTTTTAAGCAAAATAGAAATAGCAACGAGCTTGTAAGCAATAGCCATAGCATCAAAATATATCATATGGTATCATACTTGATCATTTTGGATCATTGTGTGAGAAACACCGGGAACCATACATATATAGCATACTTGGGATAGAAAGTTTATCCATTTTGCATCTTACAGGTTGTGCAAAAGTGTTGTATCTGCCTATTGAGCAATCGTGCTAGCGTCTCTCTTGAGTTGTGCAACACGAGCGTTTTCCGTGGATTCCACATTTTGTGCCCATTCCTTGGTTGCACGACCCCATTTATCTATCCGTGTGTGTGTTTCCGTGTGCCACATATTGCTATTGGTCTACTTGTTTCGCTTGCGAATTTGTGAATCTCTTTCAACATTATTGACTCTAGCTAACATTTTGCATCAAATTTTTGTGCCACTATCTTCACCGAGCTCTACCATAAGCTTTACTTGATAGGTGTGAGTGAACAAGTCCGGTACCAATTCCACTATTCTTTCATCTCACATTGAGTGAAACGGGATACATCCTCAACTTTGGGAAAAGGTAACTTGGTATTGTTTATCTCATTTCCTACTCACCTCTACTCGAGTCTTGTGATGGATAGGCAACGCATTTCACCTTTGGTCTACAACAACAACGACGAGTTTGATGCCACGAACAACAACTCCGACGCCAAGATGCAAGCTCAAATGGAGGAGATAAAAGCCCTCATCAAGTCCTACAAGCGATCTTCCTCATCTTCGAGAATACGCTCAAGAGCACATCCTTCCGAGCTACCATCTCCGGCAAGATCACATTGGCATCGACACCATCACCATCAAGAACGTGAAGGTCAAGAGCTCAACACCAACAACCGCTCAACGACTTCACCATCTCCCTTGGCATCTTTGCCAAGCGACTTCAAGGCATCTTCGCCTACGGATATTCGGCATCTTCGCCAACAAGCACCTCAAGACTACGCTCAAGAGAAGCTCCCCAAGCTCAAGTCCGCGACTTCCATGAGCTACTACGACCTCGACATCGACCACGCGATTCCTTTCTATGGAACGCAAGAACCCGAGGAGTACCTCGAGTGGGAGCGTTTGATGGACGACTACCTCAAGCTACATCAAGTTCGTCCCGAAGATCAAGTGAAGTGCGTCACAAGAAACTTCCACGACTACGCATTGGCATGGTGGCTTCACACACCTTCAGAGAGCTACGAGATGAGTTGGCCCAAGACGAAGAGAGCTTTGCGGAGAGAGTTCGTGCCTCCAACCTACACGGAACAACTTCAATGCCAATTGGAGAACACCATCCTCCAAGTCCATCGACAAGTACTTCAAGGAGATGAAGATTGCCTTGCGACGAGCCGGCGTGGACGACCCCATTTGGATGAAGTTCCACTTCATGATGGGATTGAACAACGACATCTCCAAGACAATCTTCCTCGAGAACTACGAGTCCCTCGATGAAAACTACATTGGTGCCTTCAAGGCGGAACAAGAACTCATGAAGGCCAAGGCTTCTCCACCCCAAGCACACTTCGCGGCAACCAAGCTCTACGACAAGCATGAGGCTAGTACCACCACGATCTCCAAGCCCGACGAGCTCCAAGACGATGCTCCCAAGTTCGACTTCACCGCCATCCCTCTTTGTGGCATTGATGGTGCCGAGTCTACCTTGACTCTTTTTCAAGATGGTGCGGTGACAAGTACGACTACGGAGACCTTCATGAACCAAGCTTCGGAGGCGAGCGACAAGGTGGCGAGCAAGGATGATGCTTCCATCTTAGGAGGCGAGAGTGATGATGTGCCATCTTCGGCCTTCATCCACGGCGACGATGACGAGATGATCGAGCATGGGATGTTCCCTTCGGTCATGGAGGAGAGTGATGATGTGCCATCTTCGGCCTTCATCCACGACGACAATGACGAGATGATTGAGCATGGGATTTTCCCTTCGGTCATGGAGGAGAGTGATGATGTGCCATCTTCGGCCTCCATCCACGGCGACGACGACGAGATGGTTGAGCATGGGATTTTCCGTTCGACCACGGCGACGTATGATAACTTGAGTGACTTGTGCCACCATATTGAGAGTGAGAGTGACTTCACCACTAGCCCCATATATATGACGAGTTGCCCCAATTCCCATGTGAGGAGAGCCACAACCCCCACCACTTGAGTGAGATGAGTGACTCCACCATATGCGACTTTGAGCGCACCTACCTTGAGGGAGTGAGTGAAACACCACATAGAGAGAGTGTGCTAGTTGATAGGTCTCGTGAGGCCATTTGCATTTCTAACAACTTGACCTCTACCTCTATTGTGTCGTCTCATTTGGTTCTAGGTCCGATTTATGATGACGCGCCGATCCTCGACGACTTCGTCCTCCCTTTGGACAAGACGATGGCCATGGTGGACTATGATGCACCCCCACATGGTTCCATCAAGATGAAGATGACCAACATTTGTTCTTTCCCACCTCACCTACACCACTTGAGTGGAATGCAAAAGGTAACATAGGTGAAGGTGATGCTCTTGTCCCACTAGTGGACATTCTTGACATTGATTGCTTACATGATGTTCATCCACCTAGTACCATGCTTCATGCTAGTACGATTTCCCCATGCGATGATTTGCCCATTTATGATGAGTTTGATGATTATCATGTGGAGTCTATTAGTTGTGATGCCATGTTACATAGGATTTCTTGTGACAATTCTTTAGGTCACATCATGTTTGCTAATCCGCTTGACTTGCCATAATCTATGCATGAGATCCATCATATGTATTATTTGCAATCTCATCATAGTGACTATGCATATGCCATTAAAATAAACCCAATTTGCACATATGGCATAGATGACAAGCCCTTGGTTATTGGCATTTGTTTTTCTTGTGATGATATTGATATGCTACCTTTGCATCATTTATCTCATATGCCATGCCATGCCCACCTAGCTTCGGATATGCATTTTTTTGGATGTTGTCCATTTTCTCCATGTGATATTGCTCATGAGGAGACCCCCATAGTTTCTCATGCATTTTAAGAGATTTTGATTCATCCCATTCATTCCATGATCACCATACTTGTGTGCACCATATGCTCCCCATGAATGAAAATGCTATTGATGTGCCATATAATTGTATGCTCAATTTGCATCCCCATCGTGTCATACATAATAACTATTCTTTCATGATGAATGACATGTTCTTATACCATGCATCAAATTTCTTTGAGCATTTCTTATATTGTGCTAACTCATACGTGCACATACACATCATGATGGATGATGTGTACATTTACCACGCGCACAATTTCTTTGGTTTGTGTCTCTTTTGTGTAGGTACCCATGAATACTTGTCAACCTCGCAATACCACGAGTTGACAAAATGAGCTCTAGAGAGCAACGATGATTTGGGATCTCATGGATTGTTTTTCCCACTGCTCTCTTCGCGCAAAGACTTCGCGCATTTCTTCTACATGGCCCTCACTTGGCTATGGGTTGTTGTTCATTACATATTATATGCCCATCTGGCCATGTTCACTTTGCATGATATGCCCATTACTATGCCTTTGCCATGCATTTGTGACCCATGCTTTGCATTACACATGATGATTGATTCTAGCACTTGTATGTGTATTTGCAAGCTTGGTGGAGATATTGTTTGTTCTTTCCATGTTTACTTTGTGCCCAATGCTTATGATCATGCTATGATCTTGCTTCGTGTTCGTGCTTGTGATATGTCATGTGGATTGCCTATGCCTATTATTTGCTCACATGACATGATTGCCACGATTTCCCCTAGTGTGTTGCATCTTCACTCCACTAGTTTGCACGACTTGATTACTATGCTTTCTTATGTTGCATCACCATTTCATGCGGTTGATGACAACCATCTATATGCTTTGCACATGATTCATATTGCTTCTTGTCATATATCTCCATGTGTTGCCTCTCTCATGCTAGATGATTTGCCATGTATTGAGTGCAACAATGATTCTCTTATTGCTCATGAGATTGCCCCCATAGAATTCTTGAATATATTTGGAGATTTTGACATAATTCTTGTGAAGCATGCTTGTCTTACTTCTTTGCACCATATACCTAGTGACATGAATTTAGCCATTGTTGCATCATATTATTCATGCATTGTGCATCTAATGGTTTTGTGCAAAAGATGAAAACCATCATGATGGATGATATGTTTATCTACCATGCGCATACTTTCTTTGTTTTGTTTTGTGCATGTGTAGGATACTTGGACTTTGTGTCGACTTCCACTTCACGTGAGTTGACCATTCGATCTCTTGAGAGCAAGCCTCGTACATTCTACCACGACTCGCTTCTACACCGTATTTGCTTCCACTTAGGCATTGTGAAGAATGCACAAGGACACACCTTCAAGGTGACATCCTTCTTACACTTGGATATTGTGGATCATACTTCATCTGTTGCTTGTACCATTTGCACGCATGTTCGAGATATTTCTTTCACCCATGATTGCCACATTTCCATGCTTCATGATATATATACCTTGTGTGTTGCATCCAATTCTTGGACTACTTGCTACTATCATATGATTGGTTGCACCAATATCATTTCTTCACATATGCCATGTCCCTTGGCTTGTCACATGCTTGACTTGATTGCCTCACACATGATGAACACTTGCTATTTCTATTGTGTTGAGTGCCACACTATATTCACTACACCCTATGCACATTATGCTTGGATTGTCTTGCACTTGACCCATGTGTTTAGACACTTCATTTTATTTGGTGTTGTGAATACTTCCTATGCCTACCATAGACCTTTCATTGAGCAATTTGTGAATGCTTGCTATGATCTCAAGGTAGATGCTTATTCTCTTGTCACACATATTTGCATCTCTACCTCACATTTGCATACTTGTCCCCATGATATCTTTGCGTGTGCTCGATTGATATGCTTACATGCCATGTCACAATCCTTTGTCAAAACACATGCTATGCTTGATGACAACACTTGTTTGGTGAATCACCTCTTCAATGCTTGGTTTAGCACTAATGCTAACCACATTTGTTTTTCCAAGTGTTTGTTCTATTTGCTCCTTTTGAAGGAATCACAAGACGGTGCGACATTGGAGAGTGCCCATTTCGAGCTACTAGACGATGAGTGCTTGGTGATCGACAACTTCGAAACGGCACCGCAATCTCTTTCCCATGGTGATTTGGTTTTCGATCCGAGGTCAGATCTTTTCCAAGGGGGAGGGGATGATGCGGAGCATCCTACGGTCATCACCATGTAAGAGTCCATTTGACAAGTGACACGTGCGACCTCTACTTATCATACATAAAGTGAATCTTCTCCTTTACACGTGTTCACTTGACCCCTTCGAGGATGGTATACTACTTGACACCCCACTCGTGTGCATGCATAGGTATTGCCGAAGCTTCTCGGATGACGAGGAGGAGTGCAAGCGCCAAGGAACAACTACACCATCAGTGAGGGAGGCATGGAAGCGAAGACGGAAGAAGAAGGTGTGGCGGAGTCTACAGCAGACCGGACGACCGGAAGCCACCGGACGTCCGACCCCCCTACAGCGCCCGGACGACCGGACTACGTCGGACGTCCGACACTTGTAACTCCACCCAGCCCAAGAGACCTGCCGAAGAGATCTACAGCGACCGGACGACCGACCGAGATCGGACGTCCGACACCTCCCAGGCCACGGATGACCGAGCTCCTCCGGACGATCGGTGCCACGGAAGACTTCCGGACGTCCGGACCGTCCCGAGCATCCGGACGACCGACCCCCGCCGGACGTCCGACGCCTGTGTGCGCAGCCGCGGGCCTTTGGCCTTCTATCCCTCTCCCACTTACCCGTTCGTGGCTTAGACTATAAATAGACCACCTCCACCTCCTTTCTAGGGTTAGCAAATATGATAGCTCATTCTTAGGTGAGCTTTGCTCCTACCTCTACTCTTGAGAGAGAGAGACTACCACTCCCATGGAGTTCAAGACCTCCATGTGAGAAGATCCCGAGGGATTCAAGCCCCCCTTCGTGGGAAGATCCTTCTAGGATTCAAGCCCCCATCTCCTTTGGATTTGGGATGAACTCTACCATGTATCTTTCTTTTTGTTGTTCATGTACCCTTGTGGACCTTGTGTGTTTGATTGTCTAGTGGATGTGTGATTGGACTTGTTCTTGAGTGTTTCCCCTTGTGATTTCTCCCCGTTCTTCCCCTTGTTCATCGTGTTCTTCGAGGGATCCCACTCCAATCGTGAAAGATCGGCCTACACCGGGTTAGCCCCATATCAAATAAACTATCAAGTAGTCATCATATTGATCTAGTCAAACGTTCATAACGTCTGCATCTGCTCCTGCAATAGGTCTGTCACCTAGCGGTGCATCAAGGACATAATTCTTCTGTGAAACAATGATGATAGACCTCAGATCATGGACCTAGTCCACATCATTGCTACGATCATATTTAAACTTAGTTTTCTCTAGGAACATATCAAAAACATAGGGAAGCTACAACGCGAGCTATTGATCTACAACATAATTTGCAAATACTATCAGGACTAAGTTCATGATAAATTAAGTTCAGTTAATCATATTACTTAAGAACTCCCACTTAGATAGACATCCCTCTAGTCATCTAAATGATACGGGGTCCAAATCAACTAAACCATGTCCGATCATCACGTGAGATGGGGTAGTCTTCAATGGTGAACATCACTATGTTGATCATATCTACTATATGATTCACGTTCGACCTTTCGGTCTCCAGTGTTCCGAGGACATATCTGTATATGCTAGGCTCGTCAACTTTAAACCGAGTATTCTGCGTGTGCAAATCTGGCTTGCACCTGTTGTATTTGAACGTAGAGCCTATCACACCCGATTATCACGTGGTGTCTCAGCACGAAGAACTTCAGCAATGGTGCATACTCGGGGAGAACACTTATACCTTGAAATTTTAGTGAGGGATCATCTTATAGTTCTACCGCCGTACTAAGCAAAATAAGATGCATAAAAGATAAACATCACATGAAATCAAAATATGTGAGATGATATGGCCATCATCATCTTGTGCTTTTGATCTCCATCATCGAAGCAATGTCATGATCTCCATCGTCACCGGCTTGACACCTTGATCTCCATCGTAGCGTCGTGGTCATTTCGCCAACCATTGCTTCTACGACTATCGCTACCGCTTAAAGCAATTACATAGCGCTTTTATTTCATACAATAAAGCGACAACCATATGGCTCCTACCAGTTGCCGATAACTTCTACAAAACATGATCATCTCATACAACAATATTTATATCACATCATGTCTTGACCATATCACATCACAACATGCCCTGCAAAAACAAGTTAGATGTCCTCTACTTTGTTTGTTGCAAGTTTTACGTGGCTGCTACGGGTTGCTAGCATGAACCGTACAAACCTACGACACAAAAACCACAATGGTGATTTAACAAGTTTGTTGTTTTAACCTTCACAAGGACCGGCTGCAGTCAAATTCGATTCAACTAAAGTTGGAGAAACAGACACCCGCCAGCCACCTTTATGCAAAACTAGTTGCATGTCTGTCGGTGGAACCAGTCTCATGAACGCGGTCATGTAAGGTTGGTCCGGGCCACTTCATCCAACAATACCGCCGAATCAAAAATAAGACATTGGTGATAAGCAGTATGATGATCACCGCCCACAACTCTTTGTGTTCTACTCGTGCATATCATCTACACATACACCTGGCTCAGATGCCACTGTTGGGGAACGTAGCATGCAATTTCAAAAAAATCCTATGCTCACGCAAGACCTATCTAGGAGATGCATAGCAACGACAGGGGAGAGTGTGTCCGCGTACCCTTGTAGACTGAAAGCGGAAGCGTTAACTTAACGCGGTTCATGTAGTCGAACGTCTTCTCGAGTCAACCGATCAAGTGCCGAACATACGGCACCTCCGAATTTTGCACACGTTCAGCTCGATGACGTCCCTCAATCTCTTGATCTTGCAGAGTGTCGATGGAGTCAATGAGTTTCGTCAGCACGGTGGTGTGATGACGGTGTTGGTGATGTGATCCGCGCAGGGCTTCGCCTAAGCACTACGATGATACTATCGGAGGAGTAAACAGTGGAGGGGGGCACCGCACACGGCTAAGATAATGTTGTGCCTTTAGGGTGCCCCCCTGCCCCGTATATAAAGGAGGGAGGAGGAGGCCAGCAACCAGGGGCGCGCCAAGGGATGGGGGAGTCCTACTATGACTCCACTCCTAGTAGGATTCGCCCCCCCCCCCTCTTTTTTCCTTCTTATGGAGGTGGAAAGGGGGAAGGAGAGGGAGTAGGAGAAGGAAAGGGGGGTGGGGCCCCCTTTCCCTAGTCCAATTCGGCCTCCTCCCTTGTGGGGGGAGCACCAGCCCCTTGTGGTCTGGTTAGCCTCCCTCCCATGGCCCATATGGCCCATATCTTCCATCGGGGGGTTCCGGTAACCCCTCCCGTACTCCGGTTTGTACCCGATACACTCTAGAACCCTTTTGATGTCCGAATACCACCTTCCAATATATCAATCTTTACCTCTCGACCATTTCGAGACTCCTCGTCATGTCTGTGATCTCATCCGGGACTCCGAACAACCTTCGGTCAGCAAAACACAAAACTCATATAATACATATCATCATCGAACGTTAAGCTTGCGGACCCTAGGAGTTCGAGAACTATGTAGACATGATCTAGACACCCCTTCGGTCAATAACCAATAGCAGAACCTGGATGCTCATATTGGTTCCCACATATTCTGTGAAGATCTTTAACGGTCGAACCGCAATGTCAACATACGTTATTCCCTTTGTCATCGGTATGTTACTTTCCCGAGATTCAATCTTCGGTATCTTCATACCTACTTCAATCTCGTTACTGGCAAGTCTCTTTAATCGTTTTGTAGTGCATCATCCCGCAACTAACTCATTAGTCACATTGCTTGCAAGGCTTCATATGATGTGCATTACCGAGAGGGCCCAGAAATACCTCTCCGATACTCGGAGTGACAAATCCTAGTCGCGATCTATGCCAACCCAACAAACACCTTTGAAGATACCTCTAGAGCATCTTTATAATCACCCAGTTATGTTGTGACGTTTGATAGCACACAAGGCATTCCTCCGGTGTCCGGGAGTTGCATAATCTCATAGTCGGGGGAATATATATTTGACACGAAGAAAGCAGTAGCAATAAAACTGAACGATCATTATGCTAAGCTAGCGGATGGGTCTTGTCCATCATTTCATTCCACTAATGATGTGATCCCGTTATCAAATGACAAATCATGTCCATGGCTAGGAAACTTAGCCATCTTCGATCAACGAGCTAGTCTAGTAGAGGCATACTAGGGACACGTAGTTTTGTCTATGTATTCACACAAGTATCAAGTTTCCGGTTAACACAATTCTAGCATGAATAATAAATGTTTATCATCATATAAGGAAATATAAAATAACAACTTTATTATTGCCTCTAAGGCATATTTCCTTCATCTGCACGCTGTCGGCTGGCAGGCAGCCGATCGGCCCACAGTGGGCCGACTAGGGCGCCCGTGACCGATGGACCACCCACTAGTAGAAAACGGGCCTCTAGTCCCGGTTCTGGAACCGGGACTAAAGGATCGAGACTAAAGCCCAAACCTTTAGTCCCGGTTTGCTTACGAACCGGGACTAAAGGAGCTCCACGTGGCTGTTGTCTGGAGCTCCACCTTTAGTCCCGGTTGGTAACACCAACCGGGACTTAAGGAATTTTTTTAAAATTTTGTTTTCTGATTTTTTAATTTTTTTTGGAAGTTTTTTCGTATTTTCAAATTTCTCAATTATTTGACAGTTTAGTCTCTAATCACCCATCATCAATGCTCACTGCTCAATTATGAACCACTCATTCCAAATCGTCTAACTTCTCGGCCGGTCACCCATCCTCTCACTACTCCAGCCTGAGCACGCTTAACTTTCGAGTTCTATTTCCCCTATTTTCCAAGTCTCACTAGTAGAAAAGGGGCCTATTGACCCGGTTGGTGAGGGCCTTTAGTCCCGGTTCATGAACCGGGACTAAAGGGTCGGTACTAATACCCTGGCCCTTTAGTCCCGGTTCAATCCAGAACCGGGACTGATCAAACCTCCACGTAACCTGTCCGCTTAGCCCAGCGAGGGCCTTTGGTCCCGGTTGGTGGCACCAACCGGGACCAATAGGCATCCACGCATCAGCATTTCTATGGCCGTGGTTTTTGTTTTTTTTGAAAAGGGGGGAAGGTTGGGGGGGGGGGGTTGGGGGGTGAATTTAGGTGTTTCATATATTGTGCTATAGCTAGCTAATTAATAGAGAAAAGTGTCCTCTCTTTTGTCCGTGCTTGGTCGACGCTACGTACTATACATACGTATAGAGAGGACTAGCTAGACATACTAGCTAGCTAGTAATTAAGCAAACAGAAGATTGTCATGAACATATATGCATACAGAGAAAAGTGATATCGACCACCTCTCCTTCTCCGAGAGATTGGTCGAACAACAAGTTCTCGTATATCTATCCGACACAACCGGCTACATATATACAATAATTATCTTTTACAATACGGACGCGTGTTCCACATAGTATTCTCCGTCTTCAGCGATCATGTGGTCAAGAAAGAATGCCGCCAATTCCTCTTGAATTGCTCGCATGCGATCTGGTGCTAGGAGTTCATCCCGCTCAAACATCTAATTTTAAGAAAGGGGTCAATACATATATATATATATATACATATATATATATATATATATATATATATATATATGAATGTATGAAACTCAACACAAATGATGGTAATAAAATAAAATTGTGAATATTTTTATTTACGCACTTCTTATTGTGTGTCGGAGTAGCCCCTCTCACAGGTCGTGTGGCGGATGGACTCGCAAAGCGTAGTATCCACAGAAATCATTCCCTTGTTCCTGCCACAACCACTTTACAAGAAAGCAGAGGTCAATCAAACTGATAATTAGCAAGCATGCTAAATGGTATTGATGAAACTAGCGCTTGAATCACTAGGAGATGCGTGGAATATGCTACTATATAGTACTTACTTCGGTGTCTAAATTGCAGCTTCTTCGGTAGTCCGGAGCTTTTTGGTGAATTTTCCCCAAGCCCTGCCATACAAAGAAAACAATTACTTGATATCAGAAATGAACAAAGTTGCTGATATGGTGGATAATGATCGATTTAACTTACTTCTCGAGCATTTCAGTCATGTCCGCATACTCCTTGGGATCTTTTCGTCTCGAGTCTAAGACAGTTACTACTCCCTGCTCAAGCTTAATCTCTAGGAAAATATAGTGGTACGTGTGCACGCATGCATAACTCATCAATATTACATTACTATAACCTGGACTAATATGGGAAACCGAATATGCCACAAGACAGTAACACTCACGCGTAGTTGTAAGGAAAGAGTATTATATTTTTGTGTTCATTTATTTCCAACGATCGTAGCAAGTTGGCCTCGGCTTCGTCGGCACGATATTTAACCTCATTTGCATCTACGAGATATGTGTTAATGAACCCAATATCACCCACTTTTCTTTTCTTCATTTCGGCGATCTTCAATCTGCATAATATAGTGAGGATATTTATAAATACATGCAATGAAAGAGCTGAGTTATATAGAAATACTTAATGACAGAAGTAGTACTACTTACAGACAGTAGCAGGTGACCGTTGCTTTATCGAGGGCCAATTGACTGAAAAACTGATAGAACTCCTCAAATGGAATAGGCAACAGTTCAATTCCAAGGAGTTCATGCTCCTTTTTAACTCTCACATACAAAGTACTCCTCCTCGGACTCTTTGCAGGTTTTCATGTACCAATCATGCAATCTTAGCATCATCGTTGATAGAGAGCTTTCATCTTTGACGAGAGGCTTCCCGTACTCGTATCTTTGTATCTGCACCTCCAAGAAATCATAATGTACATCGTCGGGCAGGTAATCTACAGGATTGCCATAACCGGGCACCATCCTCGGATCGACGATGTCGCTAGCGAGCACCTTGAGCGGGGGCACGATTGCGCCAGCTTGTTCGCCGAGCTGGGCAATTTGTTTCCCAGCTCGTCGTTCTTTCATCCTTTGATCACTGACAGTACTTCCCGACCTCTCCGCTTCGGCAAATGCCTTTCCAATAATGCGCTCATAGTTTCCTTTCGGCGGAGACTTGGGTGGTTTTGTCAGGGCAGCCAGAGAGCGCTTCGCTTTGACCAGATCTACCTTCTCCTCCGGAGGTGGATGTCTCTTTGCTTTCAACCCTTGAAACCAGTCATCCACTTCGGTCTGCGATCTTCGCGTTTTCCTCCTTGCTCCTCTCGTACGGTAACTTCTCTGGAGTCTTCAGAGAAGGACCAAATCTGTATCTCCTCCCGCCTTTGGCTGTACTGCTAGACGCCGGCAGAGCAGACGTAGCGGATGTCTTCTTTCCTTGCTTACGAGGCGGAGGAGAAGGACTACGACGCACCGGAGCAGCCGGAGCGGCGGCGGGTCTCTTCCGGCCTTGCTGACGAGGCGGAGAAGGAGGAGGCTGGTTGCTCGGGGTGCCGCCACGCGCCGGAGAAGGAGCCGGCCGAGTGCCCTGATCGCCACTCGCCGGAGGAGGAGGCGGTGGAGGAGGCGGAGTGCCCTGACTCGCCGGAGGAGGAGGAGGAGGCGGAGGCGCCGATTCGGAAGGTTGATGAGATCCTTCCGCCATAGGCATGGAGTCTTGAGCGAGAACCCAGCCGATACTCCCCTTCACCGGTAGGGTGGTCAAGCCGAGGTCCTCAAATCCCTCCTTTATTTCATCGACCATCACCTTAGCATATCCTTCCGGAATCGGCGGCGGTGAAAAGTTGAGTCGGGTTTAGTAGGATAAACAGAGCCAACAGCCGCCTTGACCTTCAAATTGCTCCATTGCGCCATAAGGTGGCAATTTTCAGCATCCGTGATAGCATCCACGGGATAGCTGGAGGAGCCGTCAAGGCATGCTGCTCTGGCTGAAGCAGCTCGGTGGAAGCCACGCTGCTTCTCTGCTGAGATGGCGGGGTAGCTTCGGGGGAAGCTTCGGCAGGTCGTTTGTTGTGATCTGCTGCTTCTCGTTCCTCTTCTCGTTCCTCTAGCCCCATAACCCTTTCGTGCAGCCCCTGCATTAGGCTCTGCTCCAGTTTCTTCCTCCTCTCATGGGTTTTGTAACCCCTGCGTCTGGAAATCAAGCCTTCCACGAAACAGAGCCTGGCGTGCCTCGTGTCCGTCGGGGTGCTCGGGATTCAGGGGGCCATTGTGAGCTCGTCCTTCTCCCTGTCTCGAACGAACTTCCCTTTTCTGTTGCTTCGATATATTGCTGAAGCCTCTTGACTGGTATGTCCAATTGTTCGTCCGTCCAAATGCACTTCCCTGTTAGAGGGTCCAAGGATCCGCCGGCCCCGAAGAACCAAGTCCGGCAACGGTCTGGCCAGTTCATTGTCTCTGGTTCGATCCCTTTATCAAGCAGATCATTCTCAGCCTTGGCTCACTTAGGCCGGGCTATGAGGTAGCCACCTGACCCCGTGCGATGGTGAAGCTTCTTTTTCGCAGCATTTCTCTTGTTTGTCGCCGACATCTTTTTACTCTTTTCTGATGTCTTGTAGGCCACAAATGCGGGCCAGTCATCTCTGATCTTCTCATATTTGCCCTTGAATTCTGGTGTCTCATTTTTTTCGACATACGTATTGAGTTCTTTCTTCCAATTCTTGAATAGTTCTGCCATCTTCTTAAGAGCAAAAGACTTGATTAATGGCTCTATTACTGGCTTCTCCGGATCATCCTCTAGCGGTAGGGTAAAATTTGACTTCAGCTCGGTCAAAGATCATTTTTCGCATATCATTGACACAAGACACCTCGGGATCTTCGTTCTTAGGCTTATACCATTGGTGGATGCTGATCGGGATCTTGTCCCTAACTAGAACCCCGCATTGAGCAACAAATGCCTTCTTTGTCGGTAGGGTTCAATCGGTTGGCCGTCGCGCAATTTGTATGATCTCAAACTTTTCATCCGAGCTCAACTTTTTCTTCGGGCCTCGTCTCTTTATCGAAGTTGTGCTCGATCCGGAGGGCTAGAAAAAAGAACAAAGACGAGAATTAATTAATATGTGTACATACCAAAACAAAGACGAGAGCTAGTCAGCACAGGCTTAACTAATATATATACCTGGCCGGACTCGGTTTGGTGATCACCGGAGCCGTCCTCACAGTCTACTTCTTCACCCTCTCCTTCTTGCACCGGCATTGGGTCATCGGAGCCATGTAAATCATAGCCAGCTGCTTTTTCACCCTCTCCTTCCAGACCATCATTGTCGTTGAGAAACATCAACGAGCAGACGGCATCACTTCCTTGTGCGATTATGTCCCTCAACAACGCTTCTTGTGCTTCGTCTCGGGGGTGTCCATAGTTTCTACAAATATTTACAACATGGCAATTATTATTCAAACATGACAGATATGGATATATTAGTGGCAAACGTAGAACTAGCTAGCTAATCACAATAAGGAATCATATTAGTGGCCTCGACGCTGCTTCTCTAGGGTTTGGGGTGGCCTCGACAACGCTTCAAGGGTTAGGGGTGGCCTCGAGAACGCTTCAAGCTAGGAGGGGTAATATCGACCCCCCACGTGTTGAAGCTATCGGGAGGGTCGGCGTTGAACACTACATCTATGTCCCACAAGTGACGTGGGCATCGACGCCCATGTAGGGGTAGAGGGTCGTGGATCGCCCGGCGGTCGAGGTCGAGGGTCGAGGATCGCCGAGGGTCGGGAGGTTGTCTAGTGTCAAAGGATTCAACAAAACCATGTCTTCATAATTAGGCGAAAGTAACAGGTGCATGATGGTACGAAGCTCTCCAAAGTTATTTTGGAACGGAGTCCCAGATAGGATAATTCGCTTTTTGGTACAAAGTTCAGCAAGAACCTTCCGAATATCGTTATTTGGAAGGCCTTTGCTGAAATTGCATAAAAGGCAAATTATCCTATCCGGACTCCATTCCGTATCAACTTTGGAGGACTTCGCATCAGCATGCCATGGTTACTTCCGGCTAATGTTTAAGCCATGGATTTCTACAATACTTTGACTCTTGGAACCCTCTCGACCCCTCGGCGATCCTCGACCCTTGAACCTCGACGACCACCTCGAACCCTCGAATTCTAGGCGATCCTGGAACCCTCGATCCTCGACCCTAGAACCCTCGACCGGGATAATATCGATAACGCTTCAAGGGGTAATATCGACAACGACGAGATACATACAGGAGAAATTAATGTTATCGGGGAGGGGCATATCGACCCCCACGTATTGAAGTTATCCGGAGGGTATATGGACCCCCCTCATGTTGAAGTTATCGGGAGGGGTATATCGACGATGACAGGAGAAGATCGAAGAAAAAAGAAGAAAAAAAAGGAGAAGAAGAAAGGAATAGAGGAGAAGAAGAAAAAATAGAATATTTTCTATTTTTCTTCTTCCCCTATTCCTTCCTTCTTCTCCTCTTCTTTTCTTCTTTTTCCTCTTCTTATTTATTTCTCCTCTTCTTCCTCCCTCTTCTTCTCCTTTCTTCCTCTTCTTTTTCCTTTTCCTCTCATTCTTTTCTTCTTCTTCCTTCTTAAAAATACATGAAGTAGTATTGCTTGTTTTTTTAAAATAATGTTCAAATAAAAATCTATGAACAGAAAACATATATATACACAGAGAACATATATACATTTTTATAAAAATGCAAAAAACAAAAAAAATCTAAAAAAAGACATATAAACAGATATACATATACTCATACATATACACACATAATCAGGAAAAAAAGCTATATTTGCAAAAAAAGGGGGAAGAGGGGGGCAGTGCCGGCCCTGACCAAAGCGGCGCGGGGCGAGGCAGAGGCGACGGCGAGGCAGAGGCGGGCGCGACGGTCGGGATGGCGAGGGGTGGCGCAGCGGCGACGGCGTCGGGCGGCGCTGGGTGGCGGCAGCTGGGCTCGAGGGCGCCGGCGCACGGCAGCGTGGGCTCGGGACGCACGGGCGACGGCGGCGGGGCAGCTGGCGGGCGTCGAGGAGGTCCGCGGCGTCGTCGGGGGCAAATCTTGCGATGAAACTGAAAATTTTCACAAGTGTTGTTTATATACACTGAGCATTGGTCCCGGTTCGTGGCACCAACCGGGACTAATTCCCACCTTTAGTCCCGGTCGGTGACTAATTCCCACCTTTAGTCCCGGTCGGTGCCACCAACCGGGACCAAAGGCCAATTTTCAAGCAGCCCAAAGGGCGGAAGCGACCTTTGGTCGGTTGGTGGCACCAACCGGGACTAAAGGGGGGCATTAGTCCCGGATGGTGCCACGAACCGGGACCAATGCTCCCTTTAGTCTCCGTTGGTGCCACCAACAGGGACCAAAGGCTTTGTGCTGCCCCGCGCCAAATGTTTAGTCCCACCTCGCTAGTTGAGAGGGAGCCACACCAGTTTATAAGGTGCGGTGCGCCTTCCCTCTCGAGCTCCTCTCTAAAGCAGGCTTTCGGGCCTAAACGTGCAATATGTGCCTGTGGGCCTACTGGGCCTCATGGCCTGAATCCTGGCCCATGGTAGGGTTTCTAGTCGTATTCAGGCCGTGGGTGCCTAGTAGGTGGCACTTTTTTTGTTTTTTTGTTTTATTTGTTGCTTTATTTAGTTTATTTTGGTTTTGGTTTATTTTTCTTTTGGTCTTTTGCTTTATTTTTTACTTCTTTTTGCTTTTAGTTTTAGAAAAATTATAAACTTTCTGTTAGTGCCATTAGTTTTCAAATTTGAAAACTCTTTTTTTGTTTTCTTTGTTGATTTATTTATTTTATTTTGTTTCTACTTACAACAAAATACTTATTGTTGCTATTTTTACTTTTTTTTTCAGTTTTTTGTTCTGTTTTCTGCATTATTTAGTTTTTGTTGTTTTTTGCTTTATTTTTAAATCTTTTTGCTTTTAGTTTTAGAAAAATTATAAACTTTCTGTTAGTGCCATTAGTTTTCAAATTTGGAAACTCTTTTTTTGTTTTCTTTGTTGCTTTATTTATTTTATTTTGTTTCTACTTACAACAAAATACTTATTGTTGCTATTTTTATTTTATTTCAGTTTTTGTTCTGTTTTACGCATTATTTATTTTTGTTGTTTTTTTCTTTATTTTTTAATTCTTTTTGCTTTTATTTTTAGAAAAATTATAAACTTTCTGTTAGTGCCATTAGTTTTCAAATTTGAAAACACTTTTTTTGTTTTCTTTGTTGCTTTATTTATTTTATTTTGTTTCTGCTTACAACAAAACGGTGTGTAGAGGGACGGGCTTATAAACCGGTGTGAGTGCCCTTCGGTTGGCGAGGTTTTCAAATTCATAGTTTTCAAATGAACTCTGAAAAAGTTGGCATAGCATGTGCATGTACAAAACGGACAATGGTATCATACTAAATGCATTACAAAGTTGGCATGGTATCATCATAATAGTTGCGGAGAAAGTCTTCACTTTTTCTTCGCTTGTGTCGTTTGCTTATTGCGCCGTAACCATGGATAATCTTCATCGTTTATCGGATGCTTGGGTCAGCCTTGACTTTGAAGGGGGGGAATTTCATTAAACTTTTCATACTCTTCAGACATGTCTGTCTTGCCCTCCACTCCCAGGATGTCCCTTTTTCCTGAAAGAACTATGTGGCGCTTTGGCTCATTGTATGATGTATTCGCTTCCTTATCATTTCTTTTCCTCGGTCTGGTAGACATGTCCTTCACATAGATAACATGTGCCACATCATTGGCTAGGACGAACGGTTCGTCAGTGTACCCAAGATTTTCAGATCCTTGTTGTCATTCCGTCTTTGTGGGTCTACCTGCACTTCGCCTCCCGGCTGATTGACCCACTTGCACTTAAACAAAGGGACCTTAAAATCTACTCCGTAGTCAAGTTCCCATATTTCTACTATGTAACCATAATATGTGTCATTTCCCTTGTCGGTTGCTGCATCAAAGCGGACACCGCTGTTTTGGTTGGTGCTCTTTTCATCTTGGTCAATCATGTAAAATGTATTCCCATTTATCTCGTATCCTTTCCAAATCATTACGATCGAAGATGGTCCCTGGACAACAAGTACAGCTCATCACAAACAGTGTTGTCACCTACGAGACGTGTTTCCAACCAACTGTTGAAAGTCTGATCTGTTCACATGTAATCCGATCGTCGCCGCCTCCGGGTGTTTGGAGCGCAGACTGTTCTTGTGTTCATCGACATACGGGGTCACCAAGGTAGAGTTACGTAGAAGCGTGTAGTGTGCTTGAGACCAAGAATATCCGTCCCGTGCATATTATTGAGTCTCTTCCAAGCGTGCCTTTTCGGTCAGTCTTCCCTCATACCGCGATTTAGGGAGACCTATCTTCTTAAGGCCAGGAATGAAGTCAACACAAAACCCGATGACATCCTCTCGCTTGATGGCCCATGGAGATGCTTCCTTCCGGCCTAGCGCGATTCTGAACATATTTCTTTAGGACTCCCATGAACCTCTCAAAGGGGTACATATTGTGTAGAAATACGGCCCCAGAATGACAATCTCGGCCGACTAGATGAACTAGGACGTGTGTCATGATATTGAAGAAGGATGGTGGGAACACCAGCTCTAAACCGACAAGACATTGCGCCACATCACTCCTTAGCGTTGGTACGATTTCTGGATCGATCACCTTACGAGATATTGCATTGAGGAATGCACATAGCTTCACAATGGCTAATCGGACGTTTTCCGGTAGAAGCCCCTCAATGCAACCGGAAGCGATTGCGTCATAATCACGTGGCGATCATGAGACTTTAGGTTACGGAACTTTTTCTCCGGCATATTTATTATTCCCTTTATATTCTACGAGAAGCGGTCGGGACCTTCATATCGAGCAGGCATTGAAAGAATATTTCTTTCTCTTCTTCGTAAGAGCGTGGTAGCGGGACCTTCATCTTGCTTCGGAGGCATGCCCTCTTTTTCGCAAGCGTTGCAGGTCCTCTCGTGCCTCGGTGTATCTTTTGTCTTCCCATACACGCCCAAGAAGCCTAGCAGGTTCACGCAAAGGTTCTTCGTCACGTGCATCACGTCGATCAAGAGCGGACCTCACGTCTTTCCGTAGGGTAGGTCCCAAAATATAGATTTCTTCTTCCACATGGGTGCGTGATTCTCGGCGTCATTCGAACAGCTAGTCCGGGGACCCTTTCCAAAGATTACGTGTAAATCATTGACCATAGCAAGTACGTGATCACCGGTACGCATAGCGGGCTTCTTCCGGTGATCTGCCTCGCCTTTGAAATGCTTGCCTTTCTTTCGACATTGATGGTTGGTCGGAAGAAATCGACGATGGCCCAGGTACACATTCTTCCTGCAGCTTCCCAGGTATATACTATCGGTGTCAAATAAACAGTGCGGGCATGCGTGGTATCCCTTGTTTGTCTGTCCTGAAAGGTTACTGAGCGGGCCAATCGTTGATGGTCACGAACAGCAACGCCTTTAGGTCAAATTCCTCCTTTTTGTGCTCATCCCACGTACGTACATCGTTTCCATTCCACAGCTGTAAAAGTTCTTCAACTAATGGCCTTAGGTACACATCAATGTCGTTGCCGGGTTGCTTAGGGCCTTGGATGAGAACGGCATCATAATGAACTTCCGCTTCATGCACATCCAAGGAGGAAGGTTATACATACATAGAGTCACGGGCCAGGTGCTGTGATTGCTGCTCTGCTCCCGAAAGGATTAATGCCATCCGCGCTTAAAGCAAACCATACGTTCCTTGGGTCCTTTGCAAACTCATCCCAAGATTACTTTCTCTCGATTTTTCTCCACTGCGACCCGTCGGTGGTGCTCTCAACTTCCGTCTTTCTTACGGTCCTCAGTGCCATCGCATCAACTTGGCATGCTCTCCGTTTACGAGCAGACGTTTCAACCGTGGTATTATAGGAGCATACCACATCACCTTCGCAGGAACCCTCTTCTGGGAGGCTCACCGTCAACATCACCGTGGGTCATCTCGTGCGATCTTATACCGCAATGCACCGCATACCGGGCATGCGTTCAGATCCTTGTAGGCACCACGGTAGAGGATGCAGTCATTAGGGCATGCATGTATCTTCTCCACCTCCAATCCTAGAGGGCATACGACCTTCTTTGCTGCGTATGTCTTGTCGGGCAATTCGTTATCCTTTGGAAGCTTCTTCTTCATTATTTTGATAGCTTCTCAAATCCTTTATCAGCATGCATTCTCCGCCTTCCACTACAGCAATTCGAGTACGGTACCGAGCTTTGTGTTGCCATCTTCGCAATTGGGGTACAACCCTTTTTGTGATCCTCTAACATGCGATCGAACTTCAGCTTCTCCTTTTGACTTTCGCATTGTGTCCTTGCATCGACAATGACCCGGCGGAGATCATCATCATCGGGCACATCGTCTGGTTCCTCTTGATCTTCAGCAGCTTTGCCCGTTCCAGCACCATCGTGCACATCGTCTGCAGTGCATCTTGATGTTCAGTAGCATCACCGTATTCAGGGGCACATAGTTGTCATCGTACTCTTCTTCCTCGTCGTCTTCCATCATAACCCCTATTTCTCCGTGCCTCGTCCAAACATTATAGTGTGGCATGAAACCCTTGTAAAGCAGGTGGGTGTGAAGGATTTTTCCGGTCGAGTAAGACTTCAGTATTCCCACATATAGGGCATGGACAACACATAAAACCATTCTGCTTGTTTGCCTCAGCCACTTCGAGAAAATCACGCACGCGCCCTTAATGTACTCGGAGGTGTATGCATCACCGTACATCCATTGCCGGTTCATCTGCGTGCATTATATATAATTAAGTGTGTCAAAAATCATTACAGAACATCATGAATAGATAATTAAGTGACCAAATTAATAGAAGTTCATCATCACATAAAAACCAAAGTACATACATAGTTCTCATCTAACAACATAAAGCTCTGCAGAGCATCTAAATTAATTAAACCATACATTGAAACTATGTAAAACATTTCAATGCGAAAACAAATACGATCATAATCGCAACCAAGGTAACAACTGATCCAACGGCATAATGATACCAAGCCTCGGTATGAATGGCATATTTTCTAATCTTTCTCATCTTCAAGCGCATTGCATCCATCTTGATCTTGTGATCATCGGCGACATCCGCAACATGCAACTCCAATATCATCTTCTCCTCCTCAAGTTTTTTATTTTTTCCTTCAAGAAATTGTTTTCTTCTTCAACTAAATTTAACCTCTCGACAATAGGGTCGGTTGGAATTTCGGTTCAACAACCTCCTAGATAAATAAAATCTATGTCACGTTGGTGGCATAATTTTCATAAACAATAAATGAACCAATAGTTATGAAAAGATAATATATACCACATCCGAATCATAGACAGGACGAGGGCCGACGGGGGCGGATACCAAAACCATCGCACTATATAAGATGCAATAATAAAATTAAGAAAATAATACAAGTATCTATGTAAACAAACAAGTAATAATATTTTTTCTTTCAGAAAGAAGATAAGAACAAGAGGCTCACCACGGTGGTGCCGGCGATGAGATCGGCGCGGGTGATCGACGGGGACGGGGCGTGACGGGCCGCTAAACCTAGATAAATATTGAGGAAAATGGAGCTTGGCGGTCGAGCTTGGAGAGGAGAAACCTTAAGTAGTGTGGCTCGAGCATTCCATCGAACACCTTGTGTGCATAGGAGGTGAGCTAGAGCACCACCAAGCCCTCTCCCCCTCGGCCAGAAAAAACAGAGCAGTGTGCTCTGCTCTTGCGCGAGGGGCTATATATAGGCAGCACCATTAGACCGGTTGGTGGCATGAGCCGGGACTAAAGGGAGGCCTTTGGTCCCGGTTCAAGCCACCAACGGGGACCAATAGTGGTGGGCCAGGAGCCAGGACCATTGGTCCCGGTTCGTCCCACCAACCGGGACCAGAAGGTCCGGATGAACCGGGACCAATGGCCCACGTGGCCCGGCCCCCGGGCTCATGAACTGGGGCAAATAGCTCCATTGGTCCCGGTTCGATTGAACCGGACTAATGGGCTAAATCGGCCCGGACGAAAGCCATGTTTTCTACTAGTGTATGCGATTTGTTGTTTTCTCGACAATACTAAGTCACAATCCTATTAACCCTTAGGAGTTGAACTTGAGCATTAAGCACTGTTTGAGTTTGAAACTATTATTCTAAAAAACAATAATTATTTAGTAACACTAATATTTCTTGAACAAGTAGTTTGACCATATTTGACCATAGTTTGACCAAAATTCAAAAAACTAAAATAATTATTTAGTAACACTAATATTTCTTGAATAAGTAGTTTGACCACCGTTTGACCAGATTTGACCATAGTTTGACCACAGTTTGACCAAAATTCAAAGAAACTAAAATAATTATTTATTAAACTAATATTTCTTGAATAAGTAGTTTGACCACAGTTTGACCAAAATTCAAAAAAACTAAAATAATTATTTGTTAACTCTAATATTTCTTGAATAAGTAGTTTGACCACAGTTTGACCAGATTTAACAAAAATTCAAAAAAACTGAAATTTGAGCATATCTTTTTTTCCTTTTAGAATTTGAGGATTCTAAAAATTTGCAAACAGGCCTAGGCGGTCGAAGGATTTTCGTGCTGATTTTTTAGATATATTATGCGTCTTTTTTAACATCTTATGCGAAAGATATGGCCGTTTTACTTTCTCATAACACTATTTTGCAAAAAATGTCCAAATTTATGTTTTTTAATTTTTTTTTTACTAGTAGATGTAGTAACAAGACTATATCTCAAAGGATTTTAACTTTTGAAGTTGTTATCATTTTCTTTTGTTTTTTTACAAAACTGAAAAGGCGATAGGGGGGGGTTTAGAGTTTGAACCTTTAGTCCTGGTTTGAGACAGGAACCTGGACTAAAGGGCATCACACCCTTTAGTCCCGGATCGTGTTTCAAACCGGACACGAACCGGGACTAAAGGGCATCGCACCATTTAGTCCCGGTTCGGTGCCTCAAACCGGGACAAAAGGCCCATTTGAACCGGAACTAATGCCTTCCTGACGCCTTAGCCGCTCGAACCGGGACTAATGCTCACATTAGTCCCGGTTCGTGATGCAACCGGGACTAAAGTGTATATTGAGTTTGGAAGAAAGCCATGTTTTCTACTAGTGACCTCGCGACGTGGCCTGGCCACTTATCGGCCGACACGTGGCCGACCAGCCACCTGTCGGCAACAGTTGGCGGACAGAGCCCAGTCAGCCTTCTGCAGGCTGATGGTGTATTATTTTTGAAAAAATAAAATCCGGCTTAATATTTCTGAAAAATAATTAAAAAATATATTATTTTAAAAAACGATAAAGCTAAATTCCTGCCGACTGTAGATTTGCAACAGATTCGCACGCTCTGGATGCCGACCGTTCTAGATCGTACGACCATCGCGCTCCAAAATGAAAGTTCACTGATATTACAAATTTTTTGCCACCGCCAAGTGAAAGATAACGCTTCGCTGGCTCCCCGCCCGTGCCGCAAGCCGCTCCATGGCATCGCCGCCGTCCTCCCGCTCGCCGCGCGCCCCATCTACCCGACTCTGCCTTCTCTCCCTCGACCAAGCACTCCTGCCTCTCGTCTCATCTCTCACCTCGCTCCACCCTCCCCTCATCTCTCACCGCCGGCACACTCCTGCCGCTTGTCTCCACGCGGCCAACGATCTGACACCGACGCGAAACGAGGCGAGCACAAGCAGGCCCGGGCGGGATCCACGGGTCGGACCAGGACGGAGGCGCGCATTTGCGGGAGGAGATGGGTCTTGGCGAGATCCTCGGGTGGAAGGAGATGGGCGTTGGCCAGATCCTCACATGGAAGCGCTGGCGGCGCTTCTCAAAGGAAGTATGACGAATCACAGGCGGCAGGGACTTTGGCGTTGTGGTTGAGTTGGGAAGCACACTAACTTGATTGAAGGGATGATTCGGTGGCTTGTGGCAGCTTTTGAGCTCAAGTCGGGGACATCTTACCTGGACGGCCGTGTGTACATGTGTGTAGAACTGTAGATGTTGGGCACTTCCTTCCATCTCGCCGATGATCTGTGTAGATGCACACAGTGAATGCATTACCCTGAGTTTTTGACAAATAATGTTTAGTATCGATACTAGTTGAGACGAATTTCGTACTAGTGGTGCTAAATGATGTTTACTGCTAGTATTAGCACTGAATTTAGATAGTACAAAATTCCATCCTACCCTCTAACCAAACACCGAGATGGAACCACTCCATTCCATCTCATTAGTTGTACCAAGCATAGAGATGTAACCGTTTCATTATAGGGGTGGAGCAAGTCAACGAAACATGCCATGGTCTCTTATGTGCAAATAACACGATAACTCAAACATGGCGGACCTGATAACTTATGTACCCCGGTCCTGATAACTTGGTCGGCGAGGATGGGGGTGGGGCAAGTCGCTGGAACATGCCACGGTAACTTATGTGCAAATAACATGATAACTCATATATGGTAGACCTGATAACTTTGTAGGAGGGGTCGGGGTGGGGGTGTCGTTGAAACGTACGACGGTAACTTCTATGCAAATAACATGATAATTCACACATCGTAAACATGATAAATTATGTACCAGTCCTGGTAACTTTGTCGGAGGGGCCGGAATGGGGAGTCGTTGAAACATACCACGATAACTTCTATGCAAATAATATGATAACTCACACATCATAGGCATTAAATTATTTACCCAGTCCTGGTAACTTTGGCGGTGGGGTTGGGGTTTGGGGGGAGTCATTGGAACATACCACGGTAACTTCTATGCAAATAACATGATAAGTCACACATCGTAGAAATGATAAATTATGTACCCAATCCTGATAACTTTATCGGCGGGGTAGGGTGGGAGGAGTTGTTGAATCATATCACGATAACTCTTATGCAAATAACATGATAAATCACACATCGCAGACTTGATAACTCACATATTAAGCTGATAACTCACATATAAACGCCATTATAATTTTTGATTTTTTTGTTGAAAAATATACAACCGGTAATTTCTATGTAAAAAGCATGATAATGTATACAACACAGATTTGATAACTAATATCTTACATTTTAAACACCATGGTATCTTTCATCCAAGGGAAAAAAGTTTTTTAAACATTTTCATCTGTAATTTATGTGTTAAATTACCATACTTCCTCATGCCTTAACCTTCTCGTACTGTAGTTACCAGCCTTATCATGGTATAATTATCATGTTACTCAGACCATAGTTATCACGCTGGTCATTGCCAAAGTTACCAAGCCAAATTTTATTTTTTCTTTTGATATGGCAGAAATAAGAAAGGTTCAAATAACATTGTCATTTTACAATAGACAACAACAAAAGGTGGCTTAGTTGGTTATTAGGCTCGATAGGTATTACATAGACCTGGGTTCGAATCCTCTTTCAAGCACTTTTATTTTCTTTTCATATTATGCAACGAAAAACCAGAAAAAACCACTAGCAATTTACTACGGTTTTTGAGAGAAGGAAAAAAATCAATGAAAGCGGGAGGAAAGACGCAGCGGGACGAGCGGAAGGATCGATCGAAGGTGTGCGGATCTGTTGCTAACCACCAGTCGACTGGTGATTAGCACAGTCCTTTAAAAAATTAGCTTGCATTTTGTACCGTGCCCACAAATTTTTGGAGACAGCCATTGGTTGATATAACCCAGTTTACCTTTCAAAAAAAAATATAACCCAGTTTTGTAAGTCATGTATCCACAATGGCATCAACTACGCAAACATGATACGATTTCCAATAATGTAAGGTTTATTAAACAGAGTGAATAAGGGAGCACCGTTAAGAAGAATTTCTAGGTTAATTAAGAAGAAGAGGATTTCTAGGTTAATTAATGAAAAACAGGTGAAAACCGTTACAAACATGACCGCATGTGGACAAATCCAGAAGCATGGAACCCGACGACCGCAGAAGCGGCTCGGCGGACACTATCAACATGCTACAATTGCAAGTCAGCGACATATATATGGAATATAACATTGTAGAGGAACCCGGGCAAGAAACACCTCGACCAAGACATCGGAAACCAAAGTTCTACCACTAGTGGAAAAACAGGCTTCCGTCCAGCCCCATAAGTCGCGAAGCTGTAGGAACCGCGACTAATGGGACCTTTAGTCGCGGTTCTGGAGGTGAACCGCGACCAAAGGCCTGGGCTCAGGGCGCTCGGTGGCCAGCTGGTGCACGTGAGGGGCTTTAGTCGCGGGTGGCCAGGACAACCGCGACTAAAGGCCTTCGGGCACCTTTAGTCACGGTTTGCCAGGCCAACCGCAACTAAAGCCCCTCCCTATATATACCCATCCAGCAGCCAACACTTAGCCATTTGGAGCCATTCTCTTCACAAGTGGGTGTAGGTTTGCTTTTGGTTCCTCTTATGCACATAAGGTGTTTGATGAAATGCCCCAAGAGCATGAAACAAACATGACATGAAGTGTTGGAGCCACACTCTTCGATCGCGGTTAGCAACTTGATGAACCTTTGATGTGTCAATATGCATGTGTGTAGTTCATTGTTTAATTTATATTGTTTGTAGCTAGTTAGTTTAACAAATGCATGATGGTTAATTATATATTTTATATTATAATAATGCAGATGAATCGGCAATGGATGTACGGTAACCGACTCTCCGGCGAGTTCACTACGGGTTTGAAAGATTTCCTCGTAGTGGCTAATGCGAACAAGCGGGGGGTTTTGTTATCTGTCCATGTGTTATCTGTAAGAATGAGAAGGGTTACTCTTCCTCAAGAGTTGTTCACATGCATCTGCTTGAAGGGTTTCATGCCAAGCTATAATTGTTGGACCAAGCATGGAGAAAGAGGGGTTATAATGGAAGAAGATGAAGAAAGGGATGATTTCATCGATGAAAGCTATCTTGCTCATTTCGGTGATACTTTCATGGAGGATGCTGAAGGTGAAGGGGAAGGTGAAGAAGAGGCACGTGATGATCCCGTTGATGATCTTGGTCGGACCATTGCTGATGCACGGAGACGCCTAAACTGAAAAGGAGAGGGAGAATTTGGATCGCATGTTAGAGGATCACAGAAAGGCGCTGTACCCGGATGCGATGATGGTCTGAAAAAGCTGGGCTGCACAATCGGATTTGCTGAAATGGAAGGCAGAGGCAGGTGTAGCTGACTCGGCATTTGAAAACTTGCTGAAAATGTTGAAGAATATGTTTCCAAAGGATAACGAGTTGCCCGCTTGACGCGTCTGAAGCAAAGAAGGTTGTCTGCCCTCTAGGTTTAGAGGTTACGAAGATACATGCATGCATCAACGATTGCATCCTCTACATGGTGAATACGAGAATTTGAATGAATGCCCGGTATGCACGTGCATTGCGTTATAAGATCAGAGGCGATGACCTGGTGACGATGTTGAGGGCGTAAACCCGTGAAGAGGGTTCCCGCCAAGGTGATGTGGTATGCTCCTATAATACCACGGTTGAAACGTCTGCTCAGGAACAAAGAGCATGCCAAGTTGTTGCGATGGCACAAAGAGGACCGTAAGTCGGACGGGGAGTTGAGACACACCGCAGATGGAACGCAATGGAGAAAGATCGACAGATGGTTCAAAGATTTTGCAGGTGACGCAAGGAACATAAGATTTGCTCTAAGCACGGATGGCATGAATCCTTTTGGCGAGCAGAGCTCCAGCCATAGCACTGGCCCGTGACTCTATGCATCTACAACCTTCCTCCTTGGTTGTGCATGAAGCGGAAGTTCATTATGATGCGGTGCTCATCCAAGGTCGAAGCAACCCGGCAACGACATCGATGTGTACCTAAGGCCATTAGTTGATGAACTTTTACAGCTGTGGGGTGGTGTCCGTGTGTGGGATGAGCACAAACAAGAGGAATTTGACCTCTGGCGTTGCTTTTCGTAACCATCAACGATTGGCCTGCTCTTAGTAACCTTTCGGGACTGTCAAATAAGGGATACAATGCATGCACGCACCGCTTACATGAGACCGAAAGTGTACATTTGCCAAATTGTAAGAAGAACGTGTACCTTGGGCATCGTCGATTTCTTCGAAAATTCATCCAAAGAAGAAAGAAAGGCAAGCATTACAACGGCAAGGCAGATCACCGGCGAAGCTCGCGGAACGACTGGTGCTGAGGTATTTGATATGGTCAAGGATTTGAAAGTCATCTTTGGAAAGGGTCTGGCGGACAATCAGTTCGAAGGGAGCTGACGGGCACGCAGCCATGTGGAAGAAGAAATCTATATTCGGGAGCTAGAATATTGGAAAGTCCTAGATGTCCGCTCTGCGCAATCGGCGTGATGCACGTTCTGAAGAATATTTGCGTGAACCTCCTAAGCTTCTTGGGCGTGTATGGGAAGACAAATGATACAAAGGAAGCACGGCAGGACCAAAGCAACGTTTGAAAGACCACGATGACCGGCATCCGGAATGGTTTCAAGGTCGTGCTAGCTACGCCTCGACCAAAGAAGAGAAGGTCATCTTTTGAATGCCCGAGCAGTATGAAGGTTCCGTCTGGATTCTCGTCCAATATAAAGGGAATAATAAACATGGCGGAGAAAAGTTCCAAAACCTGAAGTCTCACGACTGCCACGTGATTATGACGCAATTGCTTCCGATTGCTTTGAGGGGCTCCTGCCGGAAAATGTTCGAGTAGCCATTGTGAAGCTATGTGCATTCCTCAATGCAATCTCTCGAAGGTAATCAATCCGGAAGTTCTACCACGGTTCTGTAACGATGTGATCCAATGTCTTGTCGGTTTCGAGTTGGTGTTCCCGCCATCCTTCTTCAATATTATGACGCACCTCCTGGTTCACCTAGTCGAAGAGATTTTCGTTCTCGGTCCTGTATTTCTACACAATATGTTCCCCTTGAGAGGTTCATGGGAGTATTAAAGAAATATGTTCGTAACCGTGCTAGGAAGAAGGAAGCATCGCCAAGGGCTATGGAAATGAGGAGGTAATTGAGTTTTGTGTTGACTTTGTTCCTGACCTTAAGCCGATTGGTCTTCCTCGATCGCGGCACGAGGGGAGACTAAGTGGAAAAGGCACGATCGGAATGAAATCAACGATATGTATGGACGGCCATTCTCGGATGAAGCACACCACACTTTGTCTTGACCAATTCCAGCTTGGTGGCTCCGTACTTTGAGAAACACAAGAATATTTTACGTTCTGACAACCCGGGGAAGCCTGAATCCTGGATTAGGAAGGCCCACATGGAGACTTTCGGCAGTTGGTTGAGAAAACATTTAATGAATGACAATGATGTTGTAGATCAGCTGTACATGTTGGCCAAGACACCATCTTCGACTATAACGACTTTCCAAGGGTACGAGATAAATGGGAATACATTTTACACGATCGCCTAAGATAAAAAGAGCACCAACCAAAACAGTGGTGTCCGCTTTGATGCAGCAACCGAGAATGGGCAAGAGGTCACATATTATGGTTACATAGAGGAGATATGGGAACTTGACTATGGACCCTCCTTTAAGGTCCCTTTGTTCCGGTGCAAATGGTTCAAGCTAACAGGAGGTGGGGTAAAGGTGGACCAGCAATACGGAATGACAATGGTGGATTTCAACAATCTTGGTTACCTTGACGAACCATTCGTCCTAGCGAAAGATGTCGCTCAGGTTTTCTATGTGAAGGACATGAGTAGCAAACCGAGGAAACGGAAAGATAAGAAAACGATCAGTACATCATGCGATGATCCAAAGCGCCACATTGTTCTTTCAGGGAAAAGAAACATCGTGGGAGTGGAGGACAAGACAGACATGTCGAAGATTATAATATGTTTGCTGAAATTCCGCCCTTCAAAGTGAACACCGACCCAAGCATTAAGTTAAATGATGAGGATGCTCCATGGATACGGCTGTCGTAAGCAAGCAGGGACACAAGGGAAGAAATGATGTGTAATAATTTATTGTACCAAACTTTGTTGAATGGATCATGTGAATTATATTACCCGTGATGTGTTTGGTGTCCATTTTCGAATGATTCGAGATACCACCGATGATACATGAAATTTGGAGTGATTTAGTCATACTCCTGCCTAGGCGTATAATATGCATACCGTAGTCTTCATAGCCGCCGTCGTCGTTATCGGGTAGTCGCCGCCTTCTAAGTTGCCGCCCGTAAATGCGTCATTCTTTGTCGCCGCTGCTGTGATGTAGTCCATGACGCTCTGCAGAGTCCGTCCATACCACCATAGCCGACGGCCGCCTCGTGGAAGTTCCTGTGAGGCAGACCGTCCTCCTCATACCGGCAAGCGCCCTCTCACGCCGATTGATGAAGAAGGCGTCCCAAGTATGCTGGTTATCGGGATGCCAGTGGGGATTCATCCGCTGCTCCGGCGTGAGGTCGAGGTAGTAGTGGTTCGTGATGGCCGCCCGGCGCGCAGTACCCTGAGGGACGGAGGGACTGCACGCGCCGGGCGCTTAGGCTCCAGCCGGTGGGGACGCGGTAGCCCGTGGACAAGGGTAGTTCGAGGCGCAAAGCTCCTCCACCTGGCCGGGTAGGTTAGAGTGGTGCGGTGGAAGCCATGAGAGAGTGATGAGAGATCGAGAGATGTGATAATGCTGGCCAAGCCGGGCTACATATATGTAGTGAGAAATGGCGGAAAAATGGGAGCGGGAAGACAGGAGGCAGGGAAGAAAGTGGCGGGAAGAAAGAGGCGGAAGACAGGGAAGAAATGGCGGAAAACCCTAAACTCAGTGGCCTTTAGTCGCGGTTGGGCAGGTGACCAGCGACTAAAATAGCAACAATAAGTATTTTGTTGTAAGTAGAAACAAAATAAAATAAATAAAGCAACAAAGAAAACAAAAAAGTGTTTTCAAATTTGAAAACTAATGGCACTAACAGAAAGTTTATAATTTTTCTAAAACTAAAAGCAAAAAGAATTAAAAAATAAAGCAAAAACAACAAAAATAAATAATAATGCAGAAAACAAAACAAAAAACTGGAAAAAAATAGTGCCGCCATCGGACCCCCACGGCCTGAATACGACTAGAAACCCTACATGGGCCAGGATTCAGGCCCGCAGGAGGCCAAGTAGGCCCACAGTGCACATAGCTAGTGATGATTAGGTTCGAAGCTGCGGTTGAGAGGAGCTCGAGAGGGTGGGCGCAGCGCTTATAAACCACTCTCGAGGCTCTCTCAACTAGCGAGGTGGGACTAAACTTTTGGGCGTGAGGCAGCACAAGGCCTTTAGTCGCTGGTCGCTGCACCAGCCGCGACTAAAGGTGGGGCCTTTAGTCATGGTCGCCCGGACCACCAGCGCGACTAAAGGTGGGGCACGGGAACGCAAAAAACCCGCCCAAAAAACCTTTAGTCGCGGTTGGGCAGGCGACCCGCGACTAAAGGGTACCTTTAGTCGCGGGCCTCGTAGCCCACCGCGACTAAAGGGGGGGGGGCGATAAATACCACGCACCGATCTATTCTCGTCTAATACGATCGGTTCGTCTCAACCGCGCCCTCGACGACGACCGCCCGTCGCCCTCGACCCCGTCGCTGGGACTGCCCGTCCCGCCTCTCCTTCGTCGGTCCTCCCGCGCATCGCCGCCTCTCTCCTTGGTGAGCTCCCCATCGGGCCCGTCCGGCCGTCTCCCGGCCCCCCTCCGAACGCTGCGCCCGATCCCGTCGCCCGCGCCCGCCTACTCAGATGGCGGCGCGCGTCAACTCCCGCAGACGTCTGTTGGCGCTTCGCCGGACCGGCCACTTCCCTCCGCCTGCCGCCCTGTTCGGCCGGGCGCCATCGACCCTTGTCACGCCGAGCTCGTGCCCGGCTCCCCCCGCCGCCCGGGCAGGCTACGGCCTCGGGCACGGGCACCACACCCGCTGCCTGCTAGCGCTGACGCCCGCTAAGGCCCCATGGCCCAATGACAATTGGGGCCCACGCCTAAAACGATTTAAAAAAGTAGAGACTACAATATAGAAAATAAATAAATAAATATATTAATTAATTAATCAGTGAATTAAATTAATTAACTTAATTAATTGTGTTTAGTAAACCTAATTATATATCTAATATAACTAATCTGTTAATTAATCTAATTAACTTGGTTAATTAGTTAATAGACAATTTAATTAATTCTGTTAATTGAAAAATGATATAAAACTTTAAAAATTAATATAAAATAATCCGTAACTCGGATGAAAATACTTTGTACATGAAAGTTGCTCGTAACGATGAGGCGGATCCGGACACGCAGCCCGCTCGTCCGCCACACATCCCTAGCATAGCAAACACGTAACTTTCCCTCCGGTTCATCTCGTCTGAAACGCGAATCACCGGGATACTTTTCCGGATGTTTCTTTCACGGCGACGACCCATCGCCGCTATTAGGGGCATACACCTAGCACCGCTGTATTGCCAGTGTTACGCTTTGTGATGCTTTGATTGCTCTGTTATTTATTGTGTTCCTCCGTTATTTCTTCTTTCCTAGAGACCTCGAGACTGCCGGGCGACCCTAAGTTCGACCACGGAGCACCTGCCTCAAGGCCTCATCATGACACCCTCTCCCACCCTTCCTCGCCCCTCCTTTTGCCACCGCCTTTCGCCACCGCCACCGCCACCGCCCCTTCTTCACTTAATTAATTTGTTTTTACTACATGTTTTCGGGGTGACATAATGGCGGACGATAGAGCTGACCCGATTATGGACAACTATGATCCGGACGGTGAAGCACATATGTTCGGCATCATAAACGGCGATATTCAATATGTGCCGACCGGAGAAGAAGAAGATGATATCTCTTCTTATCTGAACCTTGACGGTGAAGATGAAGGGCGCCACAAGAAGAAGATGTCAAGAAACGTCGATAAACGCATTTATCTTCAAATGGAAGTAGCAACCACCTCCGGCGCCGAGGTATATATATACATTGAGCCTCGGTGATACAAACTAACTGATTTGAATAAATATGTGTGTACTAACGCCGCGACTCTCTTTCTTATTTTAGCCCTCGCCGGATCGTCGAAACAATCGAGTACGCCGTCAAAGCGTGGCGCAACCAAGACGATGAAACAAGGAGAAACATGCACCATCGAGGTTGTCGACAAGGCAACCGGCAGCCGCTGGAGCCCGCAAGAACGCCACCAAGTTTGTCAGCCAATGCGGAGCCATTGTTAGAGACAACGTCTCGATCACCGCCCAGAGTGGAATGAGCCAAAGAAGGCACGAATTGATGGTTTCACTTTTGTCGATAAGAGAACAAAAAAGATTGCTTCAAGAAGCTTATGGAACATTTCGTTCTACCTCCGGAATACAACAAATTCGATGAGGAGGGTAACAAGATTGAGGAAAACAAGGAGAGGAGGAGGCTAGTCAAACAGTTCGCTCTTCATAAGATGGCCGACGCATTCCGGAAATTCAAGCAAAATCTAGCCCGTGACTTTGTCAAGCAGAACAAGACTCCGGATTTCAAAGGACAATATGAGAAACTGAAACATGATTGGCCAGAATTTGTGAAGCAAAAGAAATCGGAGCAGTTCATTGAAATATCGAAAAAAATAAGGAAAATGCGGCTAAGAAGGAGTACAATCATGTTATGGGGCCAGGAGGGTATCGCATTTTGGTGCCTAGGTTGGAGAAGATGGAGAACGAGATGAGGGCGCGAGAATCCGTCCAGTGCACGGAGGGATGGGACCCAAGGGCCAAAAGCTGGTGGTACGGGCATGGGGAACGCTGAACCCGGAGACAGGGGAGTGTGTTTACCGGGCAAATTAATTAAACCCACCCAAGCCCTTATTGACGCAATGAAGGATGCTCAACAGGGAAGATCAAGTTCAACAGAGAGAACGACGCTACGACAAAAGCCCTCGGGAATCCCGAACACGGAGGACGGTATTAATGCGAGGCATGGGGCACATTCCGTGGAAAATAGGGTTCCCCGAGCGATGACCCGTCTGATTCTGAAGCCGTAAGAGAAAGATGGATCGGGAATCAGATGTCGTGGCGCGGTTGGCATCGGAAATGGATGTGATGAAGAAAACCATGAGTGTACTAGTAGCGAAAGAGATGCAGCTCGGTGCAGCATGAAGATCATCCAGCGGATCTCGGAAGCCAGCAGCGGAGAAGCAGCGTGGCTTCCACGGAGGCTCCCACCGGCTGGTGCAGATGCACCGACGATCGAAATTACTGCACCGGAGCCTCCGGTGGTCGAAATTACTGCACCGGAGCCTCACGGTGGTCGAAATTACTGCACCGGAGCCTCCTCGCTACCCCGTGGACGATATAAAGGAGATGAAAGAATGTCATCTGTATTATCCTATCGGGAACATGTCCATGAAGGTAGCCATCGGCAGTGCTTTACCATGTTTACTGGAGCACTCCACCACAACAACCCCATTCAAGATGGCTATGCTCGTGTCACGGTGGAGGACATAGTCCAAGGGTTTGAGGACCTGGAGATTGACATTGCTACACCTGAAGGGGAGAAAAGACTTGGAGATGTCAAGCGCCATTTCATTCTATGGCAAAAGAAGTTTATCATTTTACCCGGCGAGGCGCCACGTACAAAATGTCCCCCCCCCTCCGGGGGGGGGGGTGGGGGGGGGGGTGGTGGTGGGGGTGGTGGTGGTGGCGGTTCACCTACACCTCCGTCACGTCAGCCGACGCCGCCCCCCTGTCCACAACGTCCGGCGGGTGATCAGCCGCCGCCCCCCAGTCCTCGTCCGGCGGGTGATCAGACGCCGCCCCCCAATCCACCTCCGACAAAGAAGCAGAAGCAGTCCTGGATTATTAACCCGGACCCTTATGTACCTAAGACCACAAAGGTACCGGAGCCATCATCAAGCCTCTCCCCACAAGGCCTTGGGAACGTAGTGCCGAGGAAGTCGACGCGCGGCTGCTCATTATGAGAAATGGAAGGCGGACTGCAAGAAGAAAAGAGAGCCCGAGCCCAAGCCAAGTATATTCTCGATGAGCAAAATAAGTGGGCTAAGTCATTTTTGAGCACACCGTCCCCAAGCCGCGAAGAATCTGCTTAACGACTATGCACGTGAACTGCAGGCAGGCACTCATGTTCAACGAGAACAAAGAGCGGAGAAGGCCGAAAGTAAAATAAGCGGGAAACAAGTTGCCCAGCTCGGGAACAAAGTAAACAATCGATTGCCCGCTTATAGTGGAAGCCTTCGTCCGGATGACCCCGAGATCATACAAGCTGCATAAAGCACTTGGATTGACTGTAACGAGTGCCAGAGAACAAGCGGCCAACTTAGGTATTACTCTTCGTGAACTGTTAGGCCTTGATGAGGCGCCGGTGAAGGAGTTAGTAATTACATATGTCAAGAATGGGCCTCTCGTCGAGCCTGCGCAGGAAAAGCGATCTACCTCCACAAATGAAAGGTCTGCTGAATTGGTACAAGGGTTACATAAAAAATAAAACGCCAAAGAATATATTTATGCGGAAGTTAGACATGAGCATCACTTCAAACATTACTATGTACAAATTGAACTGAGTGAATTGTTCCAGCTTTTCAATCTGCGCGAGCTCGACAAATCTATCATCGGTTGCTACGTTACGTAAGTGATTTATTAATTTCTACCCCATCTCGTTCATATTGCCTGCACTATATATATGTCCTAACTATATTGTTGTGTCCGCTATTATACATGCAGAATGAAGATTAAGGAATGCAGAGTAAGGAACATCCATGATGTTGGGTTCATTGACCCACACATCGTTAATGGACATGTGTTGGAGCGCCACCCCGCCGACGTGGAGGCAGACCTGTGGCGGTTTCTTACAAAGCAGGAACTCAAAAGTGATATTCTATTTCCTTACCATTTTGGGTGAGTGTTTCTGTCTTGAGCACATTCTCTTTTGTTTACTCCATGTGCATGGTATGTGGCCGGCTAATCGATGAGTTATGCATGACGTCTTGTGCATGTATCGTGGTCCGCAGGTTCCACCGGATTCTGCTAGTAATTAAAGTTAACACCTCAGAATGTCTCGTCCACGACTCTCTGAATATGGATCCAAAGCTTTGGGCCGACATGAGAAGAATGCTGCAGAAGTAATTATTTTCATTCATTTGCGCTCTATATCGATCGGCCTATTTCGTTCATTTCCTAATATCAAGTAACTAATAACTCTCTTGTTCATTTAATTTTCTTTGCCTCGTAGGGTTTGGAGACGGTTCGTAGATACAAAGGTCGGTGAATTCAAAAAGAGCTAGAATTCAAAATGTTAAAGCCTAAGAATGCTTGGGGATATTCAGCCACCGGAGACCAATCTATGTGGATACTATGTTCGTGAGAGGATCCGAGATACACCTCTGAGCGGGTTCCGAGTGATACCAATGCTCGGAGGAATAGCCTCCGGATGATGCTTAGTCCGTAAGCTCGCTTCCACCACTTCAAGAGGAACTAGCTGGATGGTTCAACAGGAAGTCCTCCATCCTAAAGGAGAACACTATTACGAGGACGTAGAACTTTATATGCATTAAATCATGTATGGAAACTTGTTCAAAATTGTATATGGTCATCCGATGATATTGAATATATATTGTATATTCCTCTTGAATTCTTTTTGGTTCTAATTTCAAATTTATTTGAAATTGTACATTCATATGCATGTATGTAGTATCGTAGAATATATGAAACTCCTTCAAAATTAAAATAAAGCACAAAAGAAATAAAACAATACAAATTAAACAGAAAACAGGTGTAGAGGGGCTAAAACCCTAAACCTGTGGCGGCCTTTAGTCGCGGTTGGCGAAGAACCGCGACTAAAGGTCCTCCGCCTGACGGCACTGGCGCCCCCGTGGACGGGCCGTTAGTCGCGGTTCTTAAGCAGCCGCGACTAAAGGTGGGGGGCTTTAGTTGCGCTTATTTGGTCGCGGTTGCGCAACCGCGACTAATGGCAGTTGCGAACCGCGACCAAAGGCCTTTTTTCCACCAGTGTACCATTGAAGAAAAATCAAATACAAATTTGACAATACTACTTTTGTCGCGCATAGCCCACATTTTATTGGTCAAATTGATTCTCGAAATGCGCTTGTGTCTTAGGGCATCTCCAGCCGCGCCCCCGGAAAGGCCTCCTCAGCGTTTTTTCGGCTTGGCTGAAAACTTTCAGCTCGGCCAGCGCCTCCGAGCCCGATTTTCGCCGCTTGGCCGAAAACAACGCCGGCGGACCCAGCCCGAACCCGGCGCGCTGGGGGGCGCCCGGGGGCGCCGAGCGAACTGTTTTGGCGTGAAAAAGCCGCGGGCCCGCCGCGTCAGCGACACGGCTCTCTTCTCGGCCCTTCGTCGTCCTCATCGCCTCGTTTCCCGTGGCGAATCAATGCCAAAGCAGCCGCCGTCAGCCTGCCATTGGTGCTCACAGCGGAGCGATGAAGACCGGACGACGCGTCCCTCGCCCTCTCGCCTCGCCACGCGTACACACACGGTGGCACGCGCCTCGGCCTATATATGACGCGCCCGGCGCACTCGGTGACTCACACTCTCCCGCGTCGCCGTTCCTCCCTCTCCTCTCCTCTCTTTCGCCGTCTCCAGTTCACACCCATGGCCGAGCGCTTCCCAGGCGACGGCGCGGCGGCGAACGGCTTCGGCCGCCGCCATCTTCATGAAGACGAGGCTCGCCTCCTTTACGAGGCCGAGTACCCGGTCCCGCCGGACATGCGGGTGCCCGGGGCATGGAGGATCAGGGGGGCGGCGTGCCGGTGCCCCCGATACCCACCAGAGCGGCCCGGCATGCGGAGATCGGACGCATCCGCTGAACTCGCTGCGGCAAGGGAGGGGCCACGCAGACGCCCCGACAGCCCGCCTGGAACCCTACGTCCGCCGCCGTCACGCCGAGCAGCTCGAGGCCACCAACGGCGTCGAGCCCTCCGGCAGGCTCAACGCCGCCGGCCGGCGTCGGTGGTGGGGCGTGCCCGGGCGCACGTTGGACGCCGTCGTCGAGTACATCGAGGGCGGCAACACGCCGCGCCTCGAGTACCCTCCCCTTCCTTCTCACGCCGCTGGAAGCTCTCGGACCCCGAGGCGCATGGAGACCGGGGTCCTCCTCCTCGTCCGGCGGCTTCGCCCGCCTCCGCCCGTCAAGCGAGCCCGAAGCGCGCCCGGTCAGCCGCAGCGCACCCGCAGCTTCGGCGTCCGCATCGGCGCGTAACGCCTCTCCACCCACCGGCCGCTTCGTCCTCGTCGAGCCCAAGCCGGAGCCCGGCTTGCCCGCGGAGTACGAGGAGGTAGCCCGGCGCGTCTTTTCCGACGAGGACGCCATGCGGTGGGCGCGGGACGACTACCTCCGCGACGAGATGGTCCGGCAGCGCCGGGGCCTGGAGGAGATCGCCGCCCGCAACCGTGGGCGCGAGGACGAAAGACGGCGTTGCGTGGTCTCGACAGCGACGACGACGACGACGCCCGGATCGCCCAACCCGCCGCGCCAACCGGGAAAGGGATGCAGCAGGACGGCGGAGGCGAGGCGGTGGCAGCGGCGATGACGACGACGACGCATTTACGGCGCGACGACGACGGCGGTGACTACACGCGGTTCTACAGCCTCCTCGGCATGTAGAACCGCGTGGGCGGGCGGCGAGGCGGGCGGCGGTAGCCCGCGGTAGTTTTTTTCTTTTTTTTTAAATATGTTTAAGTTTGAACGAACTCGCCGATGTTTGAGTTAAATTTGAGTCATTTTTGCACCGTATTTGCTTTTTTTGACTAACCGTGGGCGCCGCGAATGGGGGGCATCACGGCCCAGTACGCAGTTTAGCGTCGGTGCGCCCCCAGGGAGCGATTTTTTGCCCCTCCTGGGGGGCCAACGGATGAAGATGCCCTTGCTCGCTGATCGAACGTTGGATCCAACGAAAGGAGTACTACTATTCTAGGAAGTCTAGGAAGTCTAGGAAATTAATAGTTGGTGTCCTTCCCATGTTCGGCAATAATCAGTCGGTCGTGTCCACCATTAATACGTCTTTCTGCCATGATTGCATGATCGGAGTACCATCGATCTTGTGCCAGACGGCACAGTGACGACAAAGGATTTGTGGGGGTATATATTAGGGCATCTTCAATGTTCAATGTTGTCCATAAAAAACCCCGCAAACGTCCTGACAACGCGGCTTAGATACTTTATGTCATTCATTATCGTGCATCAAATGTTCGTGGGCGGATACACATGTTTGAATCCCACCAAATCGGAAGCAAACTAGTAGGAGGATTGCGGGCATTCGACACCCCTGGCCAACACGAACCCCCTCTCGCTCGTTCTGCTCCAACCACCACACCACTCTCCGCGCCACATTCAAGAAAGAGGCGCGGTAGGAGGAGTAGGTGGATGAGCAGGCGCCGCCTGTCTCCGCGTTTCCGATGCTGCAAGAGGAGTAGCGGTGTAGCCTGTCGCTTCTCGAGCACCACCGGCTCGGGGGGTACCAGGTCGTGGATGAGCAGGCGAACGAGCAGGCCATGGCGACGATGCTCGCGGAGAACCAAGGCTTTGTCGATGAACAACGGGCGATGTACGAGTCAATGCAGAGCACTAGCACCATCCACTCCACGTAATTGAGGCTGAGCACAACCGTTTGTTCGAGGAGATCGTGGCGGAGGCGTAGGCATGGGCGGCACATGCGGTGGTGGATGGGAACGCTGCCAACGCCGGCAACTCTTTGTCGTTTGCGCCATCTCACAACAACGAGGCCGGACTATCCTGCTCGAGTGTTGACCTCATCTCACCTCCATCCGCGACATCGACGACCAGGCATCTGACTCCGACGTGAAAGAGTAGAACATAAAAACACGGACCTGCCCACAACCGGCGACGTGCCCATGTCCGACCAAGACTGATAGGGTCGTTTTATTTTATTTTTTACTTTATGAAAGATATCCTAAATATTTCGGCTATCCGCAGACAAGTTCGAAGTGTTCGTGGATGTTTGACGTGTCTAATTTGATGCATGGCGTTGGGGATGAGGCCTTAGGGCATGTAGAATGGTTGATAAGATAGTCTTATTTTAAGTCTTGCACGTAATTTAAAGATGACAAGAAAAAAAATATCTATAATGGATCATCTCTTAGCCTTATCTTCAATAACTAGCTATTCCTAAAAATATGATGAGACATATATGCTAAGAGATCATCTCTTGTTTTCTCTTAAATAAAAGAAGACAAGCCTTTCTTACGAGTTCTCTCTCCTCCATCTCATTATTTATCCTACGTGTCACTCCTAAGATAGCACCATCGTACAAGCCCTTAGAGCATCTACAACCGGACTTAGCAAATCCGACCCCTCAAACGCCCGCTGACGCGTCCGCGGACAGTGACTGGTCACCCCTCAAAAAACTTTCACATTCGGATACCTCAAATTAGAAATCTTAAATCCATATTATTACATGCAACGTGAAACCTAATCAACGCGGAGGTCGTCCGGTTCCGCTCGCCGCTCGCTCGGCTCCTCTCTGGCCATGTCCGGCAGCCGGCTGCGCTCCTCAGAGTATTGGTCCGGTCGCGGCAAGGTAGGGTAGGGCATGGGACACGAGCTGGCTCACGGGAGTCAAGGCCTCGCCGTCTCCCATGCCCTACTCTTTCTCGTCGGACAACGAAACTCGAACGGTGCCGGTGGACGTTAGATCGATGATGGATCCGTCTAGGGACGAGCCACCGACGTCCACTACGATACGGTTGTGGCGCCAAGACTGATGCGCCATACGGTGCGCCGGAGAATGCGACTCCGCCTCGTTGACGTCCGTCGCCGCCTCCCGCGCCTGATGCCTTGCACGTCATGCATGCCGTGCCATGGCCTCATGGTGCGTCCCTAATATTGACACGCCACTAGAGGGATTGCGGTCCGCCAGCGCGTTGGAGATGGGGCCTTAGATGCCCTTACATAGTGACGATCGGCTGATGGGACGGGGTACTCTACATATCTACCGTACGTACGTAGCCCAAGTAGTCCATGACGACAAGCGCATAATTCGATCACGGCCTCACTTGCATAGCTGCGCAGAGTAGGGGGTAGGGGCGCACAAGGACGCACGCATGCGCTTAACTCTGCGTGCGTCACGTCTGTCTGGCTACACCCGAAGAGTAGCAGCTAGGTAGCGTAGGACTGTCGCAAAACAACAACAATAAAAAAGGGTAGCGTAGGACGATCGTTCTAGTATGTGGCTCAGGCTCACCGGGGAGGAGGCGGCGGCCGTGGTGCGGCAGGCGGTGAGCTTGGCGGGGCGGCGGGGCCATGCGCAGGTGACCCCGCTCCACATTGCCAGCGCCATGCTCGTGGCTTCCCCGGCAACGGCAGGCATCCTCCGCGCCGCCTGCGCCAGGTCCCAGTCCCACCCGCTGCAGCACAGCGCGCTCGACCTCTGCCTAGGCGTGGCGCTCGGCCGCCTCCCCTTGGCCAATGGGGCCGGGCCAGCGTCCGCCGTCGTCCACGACGCTGACCGCGTCCAGCCGGCGCCGTCGAACGCGTTCGTGGCCGCGCTGAAGCGGGCGCAGGCGCATCGGGGCCGCAGGGGCGGCGAGGTCGAGCTTGAGCAGCTCGTCCTCTCCATCCTCGACGACCCGAGCGTCGACCGTGTCATGCGCTCGGCTGGATTGTCGAGCTCCCAGGTCAGAGCCAGCGTCGTCTCGTCGGAGCAGTTGTGTAGGGCAAGTTCCGACGTCACGCCTTCTCCCAGTCCGGTTCCCGTGGAGGCTAGGGCTGGTGGACAAGCATCTCTTTCTCTCCGGACCGTCCCGCAACTCCACCCGTCGGTCGTCGCCGATGTCGTCCCGGGCGGAAGGTACTTTACTACTACTGTACATCCAAAGTGTCGCATGCATGCATGCACGTTTATGGTTGGCGTTTAAATTATGGGAAGCACTAGGAATCAGACTACTGCTGTTTAGCTTCCCATCAGACTACTAGTCCACTGTTAGATTGATGCAACCTGAACCGTGTGATTTGAGAGGTGGGCCTAGATAGCTATAGTAGTTTGCATGTTGCACTAATTGGGATTTGCTACCCATCAACTACTCCCCAGAAATCTCGCCAGACCAGTTTAAAAAAATCACGCTAGACCTACATCATTTTAGCAATATCCTCCTCCTTACTGCTTCATCCGTACCGGCTTTGAAAATGTCGTTGGCCAGTTTTTTGTGACTGGGAAGCACGTACTGTGATATATGGCAACACATTCTAGCACTTGAACAATTCATTTTGCTTCTATTTCCTAACGAATTTGCTTCCTTATCAACCGGAGATTGTTTCAATCCGGTGAGATTACTACCCAGCGCAACCATTTATTTTCTTCAGACTGCGGGGAAATTTTGCTTCGAATGACCATAGAGCTGTCACCTGTACAATAAAAAACCGCAAAAAAACCCAGTGCAACAATACAAATATATGATTCCATCAAATACCTTTTTTACCATTGTTATTACTGACGGTTTTGAAGAAATTTAATTGAGACTTTGCTTCCAAAGAATTCGGTATTTGCGTCCAAAGAAATGGGAATTTGCTTCCAAAAAATTGGTATTTGCTTCCAAAGAATTCGGCATTTGCGTCCAAAGAAATGGAAATTTGCTTTCAAAAAATTGGTATTTGCTTCCAAAGAATTCGGCATTTGCGTCCAAAGAAATGGAAATTTGCTTCCAAAAAATTGGTATTTGCTTCCAAAGAATTTCAAACTTGCATCTAAAAAAATGAGGATTTGTTTCACATACAACAAAAATAATGCATGTGACAAGGGTTTGTATCGCCTGGGCACAAAGCAGACGCCATGCTTCCAAAGATATATATTTTGCTTCTAAATCATTATGATACTATTTACATACATCAGAGAATTACTTTCATACAAACATATATTTGTTTCAAACAAAAAGGGAATACATATAATTTAAACATGGGGATAGTTTTCCACAATTGTGAACATTTGTCTTAGTTAGACGGAGAATTTGCTCGCATGGTGATCACGAAACATTGCACCATCTTCCGCCGTAACACAATCTGCAAGCATACGCACGGAGACGTTGTCACCGGCGCCGTGGCCTTGCAGAAAGACGTGTTGCATCTTACTACCTTTTTCTGTGCTTCCTGCAATTCAAGACATAATCATGCCACCAAGTTAGCAAAATTAGATGAAGAAAACCTAGAGAGATGGAGAAGAACTCGACAATGCTTCAAATAAGGAAAATGTCCCAACGAAAAAAGACAATACAAACCATGCCTCGTACATTCGCAATATTTTTGTTGATAGCTTATCAAGCTGACGACTTGGTACCTCGTACATTCATTTGTGATGAAATAATGATACGTACAATCCAGTTTCAAATTAGTGCATCAATCGGGACTACATGTGTTTACCATCGTCGCCTACATGTGACGCTGAGATGCGACGTCACCTGGTAATCCACACTCCTGTCTCCTGCATGGCGTGAGATCCTATCCCAGTTGGCCTCGTTTCCAAACCAAGAAGGCGCTCATGCGAAGTGGATCAGAGGCTAAAACTGCAGATGAAACAGGGCCTAATCCTGGTGGAATTAAGCACGGCGGCGAGGGAGGTTACGAGCTCGTCGGCCGGCAGGTGGTGGGTCAGTCCACGCGCGGTCGCCGGAGAAGTTGGCGCGACGACGAGGTGCGACGGGGGCTGCAGATGTGTGGGTCAGAAACTAGTGCTCGGCGAGAGATGAGAGGCAACAACGGGCATGGCGAGCTCGGCGATGTGCACGAGATAGGAAAGAGAGATGAAGAGAGTTAATTGAGGGAGAGATTATGGGGCGTGGGCCAGAATACTGGATGGTTAAACAGACTTGATTTCAGGGCATCCCTCAGCCGTGAGATCAAGACAAATCAACGTCGTCCGACGAGTCTGGTGAATCATTCTCATCAGACGTGTGTAGCAAAGTGTTTCCCTTAAATTATACTCCGTTCGGGACGTGCATCAGGTTTGTACATGAGCGGTGTTGTACTTTTCTAGTAAATCTCTATATTCCTTAAACGGTTGGACGACCCTATTATTTCTGTTCTCCCCGCCTTGCTATTGCAAGCACCAATCTCACCCCCAACAGCAAAAATGCTAAACACACGGGCTGTTTACTGGATCAAGCCCTTCGGCTTGTCATGTCCCACGGCCACCTTCCCCATTTTCTCTTCGCAGGTGGCTCCTCAACTCTGTTATATAGTCGCTAACACTCTCCTTACCTCATGCATGTACATATGGACGTGTGTTTAAGAAATAAACAAGACTAGCAAATTATAATAATGGTTCCCTAATATTATGAGTGTATGCACGTATATATGAGCGCTTGCGTCTGTACTATGTTGAAAAAATGTTTCTCTAATATTTAGTTTCACTTGACTGCATTATAATACTGGTTTTGAAGATGAAATACTAGTTGCCTAGCCAGCAAATTTAAAAACATCGAGGAAAGACATTTCTATGGCTTTAGTTATTCTTTGTAGTTTTCTCCTACTAGTAAATGTGTACTGAACTATGGCTTTAGTTATTCTTTGTAGTTTTCTCCTACTAGTAAATGTGTACCTTGGTGCCGCATAAGAAAGCCGGCTGCGATATTATGTAATAGAAGTTACTTCCCTTGTAAGAATTACTTACTCCATTCATAAAATTGCTCTTGTTTTAGATATTGACATGGTCTGTATATCTTTGACCGTCACATTGTATGCATGTACGTTGGTAAGAAAATATTTTTCATTATAGTACTATTTTTACTTTACCATTATTAATATTTTCTTATTTGTTCATATTCAAAGTTGAAAAGGTTACATTGCACACTTTGTATGAAGTCAAGTTTTTTTTTTTGCGGGTGAAAGACATGTATCTTCGAATGGAGATAGTACTATCCTAGTTTGTGCTAGAAGTAAATCTAGTTGGCAACAAGGCAACAATAGACTGCCATTTGGCCAATGTAAACGCATGCATGGAACTTAATTAGTCAAATGATTTAACTATCTACTCCCTCCGTCCCAAATTACTCGTCACTGAAATGGATGTATCTAGACCTAAAATATATCTAGATACATCCATACGTGCGACAAGTAAATCGGAATGGAGGGAGTATTTGCTAGGGGCTGAGAAATAGACTAATTATCCCTGTTTTCTTGTAGTGAATGTCAAGCGAGCAAAGCAAAATCAGGAACAGCGCAGCCGGCTTTCTTATGCGGCACCAAGGTAGACGCAACGACGGCGATCCTGCCTCCGTGGCTCCAGCGCTACAAATGTACAACGTGCACCAGTACAACATACTGCGGCTCGAGTCTTCAAGCGAGCGTATATGTACGCATAACACATTCATATTGATACATGTGTGTGTAATATCAGTCATGCATGAAGTCATGAACTCACGATCTGATTACCCGTGCCACATGCATGCAGGGTGCTTGCGGCCGGCCGAAGTTCACGGAGCTCACCGCGCAAAATCTCAGGATCCTGTGCGACGCGCTTGAGCAGCGAGTTCCGCGGCACGCAAGCATCGTTCCCGGCATATCCAGCACGGTGCTCCGGTGCCGATCCGGAGTGACGACGAGACTGAGGGCGGGGAACAAGCCAACGACCTGCCTGTTCTTCCGAGGGAGGGACGGTGGCGGCAAGATGGCGATTGCTCTGGAGCTCGCGAGGCTTGTGTTTGGCTCCTACGCCGAGTTCACCGCCCTGCAGGGTGGCACCGACATCCCCGCGCGCGCCGGCAAACTCGCCATCAAGAGGCAGCGATCACCGCACAGCGACGGCGACATTGGAGCGAGGCTGTTCGAAGCGATCGAGGAGAACCCTCACCGCGTAATACTGATCGACGGTGTCGACCGACTGGAACGCAATTCAGAAATACTCATAAAAAACGCGATCTCGGGAGGAACAATGGTGGGGGGATGCAACGGCGACGTGGTCGGTCTGGAGGATGCCATCGTGGTGCTGAGCTCTGACGCGTGTGACTCGAGGTCTGTGGCTTCCCCTTCCTCCCCACATGTGAAGCGACGACACAACAACGAGGATGGAGATGATGTCACGGACATTGAAGTGAGGCCACGTCCTCGTCTTTGCTGGGATCTGAACGTTTGTGCAGTGGAATGGGAAGAGGAGGAAGACAATTTGGCTGACGATGAGGGGTTCCTAAATGTTGTGGATGGTGTTTTCCTTTTCAATTAGCAGAGCTCCAGAGGATAATCTTCTTTCAGACCATTCTAGGTGTTTTCAACTCTTTTGAAAATGGATGGCAGGTGTTAGTTAGACCAAGTAGCATAGTTTAGAGTAGAGTTTATGAAGTCCAATATGAGTATTTTCTCAGACCAAAGCCCTTGGCCTGACCGTTTTAATAACCCCTCTAAAACCTCCTGCTTGTGCTGTAATTCTAGAACAATGGCGGCTTTGCAACTTAGTTTGAGACATTATCAATTCGGAGGTCTCTAGGGCGAAAAAAGCACATGGGGCCCTTTAATATAAATATGGAAATATGATTTCATACACATATTATATATGAAAAATATCCCTTGTCTTGTTATTAAGATTACCATAATTCTTGGTTCACAAACATCCAGAGTAAAAACAAATATCTCATTTATACTAGCAGATTATGGAGCAGATGAATTAAATATGAGATTATGGTCACCAACATTGTTATCAACCGTGTTGATGTCAACATTGTCTTCCATAGGATTTTCCTCTTCCAAACTTTTCAAATTGTTCCTCCATAGTGACTATTACCGAATCATCGCGGAACGCGGATGAAGTGCTTGTTCTCTTATAAAATTAATCAATGGATCACTATAAAATCAACGGATCATCTTTGACAACCTGTCGCTCCACGAGCACCATAGCTCGCGGAGGGCCAGGTTGTCGGCGAGTAGGCGAACAAGCAGGCCCTCGCGTCCATGCTCGCGGAGAACCCAAACCTCATCGATGGAATAGGGGGTGTTGTACGGTCAGTGCAGGCACCATCCGCTGCGAGCGGTGGCAGCTCCGCCTCAATGAGGCGGATCACGACCGATCATGTTGGAAGTGGACGTGGAGGCGGCACAATCAGTGGCGGACGGGAACGCTGCTAACATCGGCAGCCCTGCGTCGTTTGCGCTGGACAGCAACAATGATGCGGCCGGACCGTCCTACTCGATCGTCGACCTCACCTCAGCTGATGACGTCGAGAGCGAAGCGGTGGAGTTCAGCGAGAAAGAGTTAGCTTTTACTCCCTTCGTTCCTAAATATTTGTCTTTCTAGAGATTTCAAATGGTCATCACATACGGATGTATATAGACAATATTTAGAGTGTAGATTCACTCATTTTGCTCCGTATGTAGTCATCATTTAAAACCTTTAGAAAGACAAATATTTAGAAACGGAGGGAGTAGTATTTGGTACACCTGGTTGGATAAACGTCTCGCTTTAAAGTAGATGGTTGAAGTGCCCGATTTTATGGGCGGCATTGGAGATGTACTTACATAGTACTGAAGATCGGCTGACGCGACGGGGTCCTCCACATATCTACTGTACGCACGTAGCCCAAATATAATAGTCCATCACGACAACCGCCGCATAATTCATTCGATCACGGCCTCACTTGCATAGCTGCGCAGAGAGGGGGTGCGGGGCTGCACAAGGACGCACGCTATAAAATCTCTGCGTGCGTCACGCTGTCTACCTACACGACTAGTACACCCGAATAGTAGCTAGCTAGCTAGGTGCCGTAGGAGGATCTGTCTAGTATGTGGCCCGCCGGGGGAGGAGGCGGCGGCCGTGCTGCGGCAGAGCCTGACGGGCGGCAGGGGCACTCGCAGGTGACCCCGGTCCACGTCGCCCCCGACAGCCGGCCGGCAGGCATCCTCCTCGCCAGGTCCCGGTCCCGGTACGGCGTGGCGCTCGGCCGCCTTTCCTTGGCCAGCGTCCGCTGATTCGGACCGCGCTGAAGCGGGCGCAGGCGCACCGGTGGCCGTGGCACAGGGGCGGCAAGGTCGAGCTCAAACTGCTCGTCCTCTCTATCCTCGTCCACCGTGTCATGCGCGCGGCTGGCTTGTTGACATAGGGCAAGTTCCGACGTCACTCCTCCTCCCAGTCCGGTTCCCAAGAAGGCTAGGGTTGGTGCACAAGCATCCCGTTCTCTTCGGACCATCCCGGAACTCCACCCGCTGGTGGCCGGTCGTCGCCGACGTTGGTAGTTTACTAGTACATCCAGACTGTGGCATGCACACACGTTTATCTGATTGACCCCATCCGAATGGACGACGTTTTTGTCCGCTTTTTGTTTATTTGGGTCTGCCGCCTGTTTGGGGTCCGTCCTTTTTAAAATTTGGATCGGCAGTGCGTCCAATGGCCGCGACCCATTTCATGTCCGCATGCAAATTTTAAAAAAGACCCGCTGCCATAGATCATGTCAGCGGTCATATCATCGTCCGAAGTTCATGCCGGCACCATGCCAGCGCCGGCATACAATGCCAGCTTCAGAAAAACACCACACAGTTTCAGCTGGCGCACTTGCCAGCGGTCGGCACACTTGCCAGCACACAAAAAAGGGTGGGAGTTCAATCACGCCATCGCGACTGTGGTCATGCCAGCACACTTGCCGGCATACAAAAAAAGATGGCACTCGCCGCCATAGTTCACTCGTCGTCGAACTTGAGCATGTCAGCCTGCATGCCAATGCCGCTCATGGGGCGTGCCTTGATGCTCTCAAGAGTGGCACAAAACTTGTTGCAATCTTGTTGGATCACCTTCCAACGCTTCGAAATGGACACCCACCCGCGCGTGCTTTGCATTTGGTACGACAGAAACTTCTTTCCTTCATGGAACTCACGATGGACGCGAGTCCAAAAGGTTGATGCCTTTTGTTCGACGCCGGTCTTGGGGTCTTGCCCAATGTCCTTCCAACACTCACAAAGGACCTTGTCCTCGGCCGCCTTGTATGCCTTGGTCCGCCTGCTCTTGCGCTTCGTCTTCCCCCCGGCGGCTTGGTTAGCGAGCTCATCCTTGAGTAAACGCTCCCCTTCAATGTCCAATTCATCCTCTTCCTCGAGTCCGTAGTCCTTCGGGAAGTCGTGGTCGAGCCGGAAGCCGTACAGGTCCAGGCCGACCTGATCATGCATGAAGGCCATCGGATCTTGATCAAAGGTGGATGGCGTGAACGGCCCTCGGCCATCCTGGCTTTGTGTCTCGTCGGTATCGTAGCCGGCCCCGGACGCACCACCAGCGGCTGCCGCACCATCCTCGAAGATGATGTTCTGCATGTAGTCGTCGTCGCCGGAGGCCGGCATTCCGTCAAATAGGTTGCGTGCGCCCGGCAACACGTCGGCTGGCATGTGTCGCGCGCGTTTCCCCGCCCCTCCAGATGCCGGGCCACCAGCCACCGAGGTGGCGTTGAGGTGGATGGGCGCGGGCGTGGAAGGCGCCACCACGCTCACCTCGGGGGAGCGTTCCCCAGAGATTCGGGAGGCTTGCGGGTAGACGTGGAAGCCGGGCATCGGCTGCATCGCCGACACGTGGGGCGCCTCGGGCAGCACCATCCGAGAAAACGCAGATGAGCCGGTGTTGGCCGCAGCCACGGCGGCGTTGACGAGGACATGCTGGCCAGGGTTTAACTCTAGGGTACATCGGCGCCTCCCTCGTTGTCGTCGCGATGCGGGCGTTGGTAGCCTCCTGCTGCACGGTGGCGGCAATGGAGGCCGCCGCGATGGCTTCCTCCCTTGCGTCCGCCGCGTGCCTCATGCCCTTTCTATTCCCCGACTCCCTTGACCGCTCCTCGGGCGTCAGCTTCTTCTTCGGCTTAGGCGCGGCGGCGGTCTTGCAGAGGGCGTGAGGCTTGCCTTTGCCAGAGGGGGCAGTCGTGATGCTGGACGAGGCGAGGCCGGCGGTGGCATCGAGGTCGTCGTCCATGGCGGGCGGCAGGAGCACGCGCGGACAGGAGGGTTTTGGGAAATTGAAGGGAAATGATGGAGGCTGCCATCGACTGGCGGGCGAGGGGAAGGAGCAGGAGGGCGATGCGCGTGTCCGCCTCGTGTCTACGCCGACACAAATGAGGCTGAAAAATGGGCCAGCAATGGATCGGCAGGCGGACGAAAAGCGGACGCGCGTCCGTTTGGGTTGGCACGTTGGGCCGACTTTTCTGTCCGCGCCGACACAAACGGACGCGTGCAGACGAAATGGGTCGACGAGTTGGAGTTGCTCTAAATTATACTCTGTTTGGGTCGTGCATGCATCATGCTAGTACATCCCTCTGTCCGAAATTGCTTGTTGCATAAAATGGATAGAAATTAATGTATCTAAAACTAAAATACATCTAGATATGTTCATTTCTTGTACGGAGCCAACACTCCTAAACTTCATGCACTAGTAGAAAAAGGGCCTATAGTCCCGGTTCATAAGGGCCTTTAGTCCCGGTTCGTGAACCGGGACTAAAGGGTCGGTACTAATACCCTCACCCTTTAGTCCCGGTTCTATCCAGAACCGGGACAGATGGGCCTCCACGTGGCCTGTCCGCTGAGCTCAGGCAGGAGGCCTTTGGTCCCGGTTGGTGGCACCAACCGGGACCAATAGGCATCCACGTCGACAAGATTTCTTTGGCTCTGGTTTTTGTTTTTTTTCAAAAGAGGGGGGTTTGGGGGTTTTGGGGGGTTAATTTAGGTGTTTCATATATTGTGCTATAGCTAGCTAATTAATAGAGAAAAGTGTCCTTTCTTTTGTCCGTGCTTGGTCGACGCTACGTACTATACATACGTATAGAGAGGACTAACTAGACATGCTAGTTAGCTAGTAATTAAGCAAACAGAAGATCGTCATGAACATATATATGCATACAGAGAGAAGTGATATCGACCACCTCTCCTTCTCCGAGAGATTGGTCGAACAACAAGTTCTCGTATATCTATCCGACACTACCGGCTACATATATACAATAGTTATCTTTTACAATACGGACGCGTGGTCCACATAGTATTCTCCGTCTTCAGCGATCACGTGGTCAAGAAAGAATGCCGCCAATTCCTCTTGAATTGCTCGCATGCGATCTGGTGCTAGGAGTTCATCCCGCTTCCGAGACATCTAATTTTAAGAAAGGGGTCAATACATATATATATATATGAATGAATGAAACTCAACACAAATGATGGTAATAAAATAAAATTGTGAATATTTTTATTTACGCACTTCGTATTGTTTGTCGGAGTAGCCCCTCTCACAGGTCGTGTGGCGGATGGACTCGCATAAGCGTAGTATCCACAGAAATCATTCCCTTGTTCCTGCCACAACCACTTTACAAGAAACAGAGGTCAATCAAACTGATAATTAGCAAGCATGCTAAATGGTATTGATGAAACTAGTGCTTGAATCACTAGGAGATGCGTGGAATCTGCTACTATATAGTACTTACTTTGGTGTCTAAATTGCAGCTTCTTCGGTAGTCCCGGAGCTTTTTGGTGAATTTTCCCAAGCCCTGCCATACAAAGAAAACAATTACTTGATATCAGAAATGAACAAAGTTGCTGATATGGTGGATAATGATCGATTTAACTTACTTCTCGAGCATTTCAGTCATGTCCGCATACTCCTTGGGATCTTTTTCGTCTCGAGTCAAAGACAGTTACTACTCCCTTCTCAAGCTTAATCTCTAGGAGAATATAGTGGTAGCTGCACACATGCATAACTCATCAATATTACATTACTATAACCTGGACTAATAAGGAAACCGAATATGCCACAAGACATTAACACTCACTTGAAGTTGTAAGGAAAGAGTATTATATCTTTGTGTTCATTTATTACCAACGATTGTAGCAAGTTGGCCTCGGTATCTTTTGGCACGAAATTCAACCTCATTTGCATCTATGAGATATGTGTTAATGAACCCAATATCACCCACTTGTCTTTTCTTCAATTCGGCGATCTTCAATCTGCATAATATAGTGAGGATATTTATAAATACATGCAATGAAAGGGCTGAGTTATATAGAGATACTTAATGACAGAAATAGTACTACTTACAGACAGTAGCAGGTGATCGTTGTTTTATCGAGGGCCAATTGATTGAAAAACTGATAGAACTCCTCAAATGGAATAGGCAACAGTTCAATTCCAAGGAGGTCATGCTCCTTTTAACTCTCAAATACAAAGTACTCCTCCCCTCGAGACTCTTTGCAGGTTTTCATGTACCAATAATGCAATCTTAGCATCATCGTTGATAGAGAGCTTTCATCTTTGACGAGAGGCTTCCCGTACTCGTATCTTTGTATCTGCACCTCCAAGAAATCAAATTGTACATCGTCGGGCAAGTAATCTTCAGGATTGCCATAACCGGGCACCATCCTCGGATCGACGATGTCGCAAGCAGGCACCTTGAGCGGGGGGCACGATTCCTTCGCTTGTTCGCCGAGCTGGGCAATTTGTTTCCCAGCTCGTCGTTCTTTCATCCTTTGATCACTGACATGAAGGAAATATGCCCTAGAGGCAATAATAAAGTTATTATTTATTTCCTTATATCATGATAAATGTTTATTATTCATGCTAGAATTGTATTAACCGGAAACATAATACATGTGTGAATATATAGACAAACAGTATGTCACTAGTATGCCTCTACTTGACTAGCTTGTTAATCAAAGATGGTTATGTTTCCTAACCATGAACAAGGAGTTGTTATTTGATTAACAAGGTCACATCATTAGTTGAATGATCTGATTGACATGACCCATTCCGTTAGCTTAACACTTGATCGTTTAGTATGTTAATGCTTTCTTCATGACCCATACATGTTCCTATAACTATGAGATTATGCAACTCCCGTTTACGGAGGAACACTTTGGTACTACCAAACGTCACAACGTAACTGGGTGATTATAAAGGAGTACTACAGGTGTCTCCAAAGGTACTTGTTGGGTTGGCGTATTTGAGATTAGGTTTTGTCACTCCGATTGCTGGAGAGGTATCTCTAGGCCTTCTCGGTAATACACATCACTTAAAGCCTTGCAAGCATTACAACTAATGAGTTAGTTGTGAGATGATGTATTACGGAACGAGTAAAGAGACTTACCGTAACGAGATTGAACTAGGTATTGGATACCGACGATCGAATCTCGGGCAAGTAACATACCGATGACAAAGGGAACAAAGTATGTTGTTATGCGGTTTGACCGATAAAGATCTTCGTAGAATATGTAGGAGCCAATATGGGCATCCAGGTTCCGCTATTGGTTATTGACCAAGAATAGTTCTAGGTCATGTCTACATAGTTCTCGAACCCGTAGGGTCCGCACGCAACAAGGTTTCGATGGCGGTTATATTATGAGTTTATGAGTTTTGATGTACCGAAGGAGTTCGGAGTCCCGGATGAGATCGGGGACATGACGAGGAGTCTCGAAATGGTCGAGACGTAAAGATCGATATATTGGACGACTATATTCGGAGTTCGGAAAGGTTCGAATGATTCGAGTATTTTCGAGTACCGGGTAGTTACGGGAGAAGCAATGGGCCTTGATGGGCTTTAGTGGGAAGAGGAGAAAGGGCCAAGGGGCTGCTGCCCCCCTCCCTCTAGTCCGAATTGGACTAGGGAAAGGGGCCGCCACCTCTCCTTCTCCTCCACTTCCTTCTCCCTTCCTCCCTCTTGGTGGACTCCTACTAGGACTTGGAATCCTAGTAGGACTCCACATCTTGGTGCGCCTCCTCCCTTGGCCGGCCACCTCCTCCTTGCTCCTTTATATACGGGGGCAGGGGGGCACCCCAGGACACAAGTTGATCTACGGATCTTTCCTTAGCCGTGTGCGGTGCCCCCTTCCACCATATTCCACTTCGGTCATATCGTCGCGGAGCTTAGGCGAAGCCCTGCGCCGGAGAAGTCATATCGTCGCGAGCTTACGCGAAGCCCTGCGTCGGTGGAGCATCATCATCGTCACCACGCCGTCGTCTTGTGGAACTCATCCCGACACTTTGCTTTGGATCGGAGTCCGGGGATCGCCATCGAGCTGAGCGTGTGCAGAACTCGGAGGTGCCGACGTTCGGTACTTGGATCGGTCGGATCGTGAAGACGTCGACTACATCAATCAGCGTTGTTATAACGCTTCCGCTTTCGGTCTCACGAGTGCGTGGACAGACACTCTCCCCTCTCGTTGCTATGCCATCACCATGGTCTTGCGTGATCGTAGGAAATTTTTGAAATTACTGCGTTCCCCAACGATGGCATCCGAGCCTGGTTTTATGCGTTGATGTCATATGCACGAGTAGAACACAAGTGAGTTGTGGACGATACAAGTCATACGCCTACCAGCATGTCATACTTTGGTTCAGCGGTATTGTTGGACGAGACGATCCGGACCAACCTTACAGCGTCACGCTTCTGAGACCGGTTCCCTCGGCGTGCTTTGCACATAGATGGCTTGCGGAAGACTGTCTCTCCAACTTTAGTTGAACCGAGTGTATACGCCCGGTCCTTGAGAAGGTTAAAACGGAGTCTATTTGACAAACTATCGTTGTGGTTTTGATGCGTAGGTAAGAACGGTTCTTGCTCAGCCCGTAGCAGCCACGTAAAACTTGCAACAACAAAGTAGAGGACGTCTAACTTGTTTTTGCAGGGCATGTTGTGATGTGATATGGTCAAGACGTGATGCTATATTTTATTGTATGAGATGATCATGTTTTGTAACCGAGTTATCGGCAATGGCAGGAGCCATATGGTTGTCGCTTTATTGTATGCAATGCAATCGCGATGTAATGCTTTACTTTATTACTAAGCGGTAGTGATAGTCGTGGAAGCATAAGATTGGCGAGGCGACAACGATGCTACGATGGAGATCAAGGTGTCGCGCGGTGACGATGGTGATCATGACGGTGCTTGGCGATGGAGATCACAAGCACAAGATGATGATGACCATATCATATCACTTATATTGATTGCATGTGATGTTTATCCTTTATGCATCTTATCTTGCTTTGATTGACGGTAGCATTATAAGATGATCTCTCACTAAAAATTATCAAGAAGTGTTCTCCCGAGTATGCACCGTTGCGAAAGTTCTTCGTCTTTGAGACACCACGTGATGATCGGGTGTGATAGGCTCTACGTTCAAATACAACGGGTGCAAAACAGTTGCACACGCAGAATACTCGAGTTAAACTTGACGAGCCTAGCATATAACAGATATGGCCTCGGAACACGAGAGACCGAAAGGTCGGCGTGAATCATATAGTAGATATGATCAACATAGTGATGTTCACCGTTGAAACTACTCCGTCTCACGTGATGATCGGACACGGTTTAGTTGATATGGATCACGTGATCACTTAGATAACTAGAGAGATGTCTGTCTAAGTGGGAGTTTAGTAATATGATTAATTGAACTTTAATTTATCATGAACTTAGTCCTGGTAGTATCTTGCAAATTATGTTGTAGATCAATAAGCTCGCGTTGTTGCTTCCCTATGTTTTATATGTGTTCCTAGAGAAAATTGTATTGAAAATGTTAGTAGCAATGATGCGGATTGGATCCGTGATCCGAGGTTTATCCTCATTGCTGCCTGAAGAATTATGTCCTTAATGCACCGCTAGGTAGCGGACCTATTGCGGGAGCGGATGCATACGTTATGAACGTTTGGCTAGCTCAATATGATGACTACTTGATAGTTTAGTGCACCATGCTTAAACGGCTTAGAATCGGGACTTCAAAGACATTTTGAACGTCATGGACCATATGAGATGTTCCAGGAGTTGAAGTTAATATTTTCAGCAAATACCCGAGTTGAGAGATATAAAGTTTCCAACAAAGTTCTAAAGCTAAAAGATGGAGGAGAATCGCTCAACTAATGAGCATGTGCTCAGATTGTCTGGGTACTTCAATTGCTTGAATCAAGTGGGAGTTAATCTTCCAGATAAGATAGTGATTGACAGAATTCTCTAGTCACCATCACTAAGTTACTAGAACTTCGTGATGAACTATAGTATGCAAGGCGATTCCCGAGCTCTTCGTGATGTTGAAATCGACGAAGGTAGAAATCAAGAAAGAGCATCAAGTGTTGATGATTGACAAGACCACTAGTCTCAAGGAAAAGGGCAAAGGGAAGAAGGGGAACTTCAAGAAGAACGGCAAGCAAGTTGCTGCTCGAGTGAAGAAGCCCAAGTCTGGACCTAAGCCTGAGACTAAGTGCTTTTGCTGCAATGGAACTGGTCACTAGAAGTGGAACTACCCCAAGTATTTGGCGGATAAGAAGGATGGCAAAGTGAACTAAGGTATATTTGATATACAGATTATTGATGTGTATTTTACTAGTGTTCGTAGCAACCCTCGGTATTTGATACCGGTTCAGTTGCTAAGAGTAGTAACTTGAAACAGGAGTTGCAGAATGAGCAGAAACTAGTTGAAGGGAAAGTGACGATGAGTGTTGGAAGTAGTTCCAAGATTGATATGATCATCATCACACTCCCTATACTTTCGGGATTAGTGTGGAACCTAAATAAGTGTTATTTGGTGTTGAGCATAAATATGATTTGATCATGTTTATTGCAATACGATTATTCATTTAAGTAAGAGAATAAATTGTTGTTACATTTACATGAATAAAACCTTATATGGTTACACACCCAATGAAAACAGTTCATTGGATCTCGATCATAGTGATACACATATTCATAATATTGAAACCAAAAGATGCAAAGTTAATAATGATAGTGCAACTTATTTGTGGCACTGCCGTTTAGGTCATATTGGTGTAAAGCGCATGAAGAAACTCCATGCTGATGGAATTTTGGAATCACTTGGTTATGAATCATTTGATGCTTGCGAACCGTGCCTTTTGGGCAAGATGACTAAAACTCCGTTCTCCGGAACAATGGAACAAGCTACTGACTTATTGGAAATAATACATACCGATGTATGCGATTCAATGAGTGTTGATGCTCGTGGCAAGTATCATTATTTTCTGACCTTCACAGATGATTTGAGCAGATATGCGTATATCTTCTTGATGAAACATAAGTCTGAAATAGTTGAAAAGTTCAAAGAATTTCAGAGTGAAGTAGAAAATCATCGTAACAAGAAAATAAAGTTTCTGCGATCTGATCGTGGAGATGAATATTTGAGTTACGAGTTTGGTCTTCAATTAAAACAAAGTGGAATAAGTTTCACAGCTCACGCCACCTGGAACACCACAACGTTATGGTGTGTCCGAACGTCGTAACCGTACTTTATTTTGATATGGTGCGATCTATGATGTATCTTACCGATTTACCACTATCGTTTTGGGGTTATGCATTAGAGACAGCTGCATTCACGTTTAAAAGGGCACCATCTAAATCCGTTGAGACGACACCATATGAACTATGGTTTAACAGTAAACCTAAGCTGTCGTTTCTTAAAAGTTTGGAGTTATGATACTTATGTGAAAAAGTTTTCACCTGATAAGTTCGAACCCAAATCGGAGAAGTGCATCTTCATAGAATACCCAAAGGTAACTATTGGGTACACCTTCTATCACAGATCCGAAGGCAAGTTTTTCGTTGCTAAGATGGATCCTTTCTAGAGAAGAAGTTTCTCTCGAAAGAAGTGAGTGGGAGGAAAGTAGAACTTGATGAGGTAATTGTACCTTCTCCCTTATTGGAAAGTAGTTCATCACAGAAATCAGTTCCAGTGATTCCTACACCAATTAGTAAGGAAGTTAATGATGATGATCATGAAACTTCAGATCAAGTTGCTACCAAACCTCGTAGGTCTTCCAAAGTACAGTCCGCACCAGAGTGGTACGGTAATCCTATTCTGGAAGTCATGTTACTAGACCATGATGAAACTACGAACTATGAGGAAGCGATGATGAGCCCAGATTCCATGAAATGGTTTGAGACCATGAAATCTGAGATGGGATCCATGTATGAGAACAAAGTGTGGACTTTGATGGAGTTGCCCGATGATCGGCAAGCCATATTATATAAATGGATCTTCAAGAGGAAGACAAATGTTGATAGTAGTATTACTATCTACAAAGCTCGACTTGTCGCAGAAAGGTTTTCGACAAGTTCAAGGTGTTGACTACAATGAGATTTTCTCAATCGTAGCGATGCTTAAAGTCTGTCCGAATCATGTTAGCAATTGCCACATTTTATGAAATCTGGCAAATGGATGTCAAAACTACATTCTTTAATGGTTTTATTAAAGAAGAGTTGTATATGATGCAACCAGAAGGTTTTGTCAATCCTAAAGGAGCTAACAAAATGTGCAAGCTCCAGCGATCCATCTATGGACTAGTGCAAGCATCTCGGAGTTGGAATAAACGCTTTGATAGTGTGATCAAAGCATATGGTTTTATACAGACTTTTTGGAGAAGACTGTATTTACAAGAAAGTGAGTGGGAGCATTACAACATTTCTGATAAGTATATGTGAATGACATATTGTTAATCGGAAATAATGTAGAATTATTCTGCAAAGCATAAAGGAGTATTTGAAAGGAGTTTTTCAAAGAAGGACCTTAGTGAAGCTGCTTACATATTGAGCATCAAGATCTATAGAGATAGATCAAGACACTTGATAAGTTTTTCAATAAGTACATACCTTGTCAAGATTTTGAAGTAGTTCAAAATGGAACAGTCAAAGAAAAGTTCTTGCCTGTGTTGCAAAACGTATGAAATTGAGTAAGACTCAAATCCTGACCACGGCAGAAAATAGAAAAGAGAATGAAAGTCATTCCCTATGCCTCAGTCATAGGTTCTATGAAGTATGCTATGCTATGTACCAGACCTATTGTATACCTTGCTCTGAATTTGGCAAGGGAATACAATAGTGATCTAGGAGTAGATCACTGGACATTGGTCAAAAACATCCTTAGTGAGGGCTAAGGAAATATTTCTCGATTATGGAGGTGATAAAAGAGCCCGTCGTAAAGAGTTACATCGATGCAAGCTTTTTACACAGATCCAGATGACTCTAAGACTCAATCTGGATACATATTGAAAGTGGGAGCAATTAGCTAGAGTAGCTCCGTGCGAGCATTGTAGACATAGAGTATTTGCAAAATACATACGGCTCTGAATGTGACAGACCCGTTGACTAAGCTTCTCTCACGAGCAAAACATGATCATACCTTAGTACTCTTTGGGTGTTAATCACATAGCGATGTGAACTAGATTATTGACTCTAGTAAACCCTTTGGGTGTTGGTCACATGACGATGTGAACTATGTGTGTTAATCACATACAGATGTGAATATTAGTGTTGAATCACATGATGATGTGAACTAGATTATTGACTCTAGTGCAAGTGGGAGACTGAAGGAAATATGCCCTAGAGGCAATAATAAAGTTATTATTTATTTCCTTATATCATGATAAATGTTTATTATTCATGCTAGAATTGTATTAACCGGAAACATAATACATGTGTGAATATATAGACAAACAGTATGTCACTAGTATGCCTCTACTTGACTAGCTTGTTAATCAAAGATGGTTATGTTTCCTAACCATGAACAAGGAGTTGTTATTTGATTAACAAGGTCACATCATTAGTTGAATGATCTGATTGACATGACCCATTCCGTTAGCTTAACACTTGATCGTTTAGTATGTTAATGCTTTCTTCATGACCCATACATGTTCCTATAACTATGAGATTATGCAACTCCGTTTACGGAGGAACACTTTGGGTACTACCAAAGCGTCACAACGAATCGGGTGATTATAAAGGAGTACTACAGGTGTCTCCAAAGGTACTTGTTGGGTTGGCGATTTCGAGATTAGGTTTTGTCACTCCGATTGTCGGAGAGGTATCTCTAGGCCTTCTCGGTAATACACATCACTTAAAGCCTTGCAAGCATTACAACTAATGAGTTAGTTGTGAGATGATGTATTACGGAACGAGTAAAGAGACTTACCGTAACGAGATTGAACTAGGTATTGGATACCGACGATCGAATCTCGGGCAAGTAACATACCGATGACAAAGGGAACAAAGTATGTTGTTATGCGGTTTGACCGATAAAGATCTTCGTAGAATATGTAGGAGCCAATATGGGCATCCAGGTTCCGCTATTGGTTATTGACCAAGAATAGTTCTAGGTCATGTCTACATAGTTCTCGAACCCGTAGGGTCCGCACGCAACAAGGTTTCGATGGCTTATATTATGAGTTTATGAGTTTTGATGTACCGAAGGAGTTCGGAGTCCCGGATGAGATCGGGGACATGACGAGGAGTCTCGAAATGGTCGAGACGTAAAGATCGATATATTGGACGACTATATTCGGAGTTCGGAAAGGTTCCGAATGATTCGAGTATTTTTCGGAGTACCGGGTAGTTACGGGAGAAGCAATGGGCCTTGATGGGCTTTAGTGGGAAGAGGAGAAAGGGCCAAGGGGCTGCTGCGCCCCCCCTCCCCTCTAGTCCGAATTGGACTAGGGAAAAGGGGGCCGGCCACCTCTCCTTCTCCTCCACTTCCTTCACCCTTCCACCCCACTTGGTGGACTCCTACTAGGACTTGGAATCCTAGTAGGACTCCACATCTTGGTGCGCCTCCTCCCTTGGCCGGCCACCTCCTCCTTGCTCCTTTATATACGGGGGCAGGGGGGCACCCCAGGAGACACAAGTTGATCTACGGATCTTTCCTTAGCCGTGTGCGGTGCCCCCTTCCACCATATTCCACTTCGGTCATATCGTCGTAGAGCTTAGGCGAAGCCCTGCGCCGGAGAAGTCATATCGTCATGAGCTTACGCGAAGCCCTCGTCGGTGGAGCATCATCATCGCCACCACGCCTGCCGTCGTCTTGGAACTCATCCCCGACACTTTGCTGGATCGAGTCCGGGATCGCCATCGAGCTGAACGTGTGCAGAACTTCGGAGGTGCCGTGACGTTCGGTACTTGGATCGGTCGGATCGTGAAGACGTCACGACTACATCAACCGCGTTGTTATAACGCTTCCGCTTTCGGTCTCACGAGTGCGTGGGACAGACACTCTCCCCTCTCGTTGCTATGCCATCACCATGGTCTTGCGTGATCGTAGGAAATTTTTTGAAATTACTGCGTTCCCCAACATGACAGTACTTCCCGATCTCTCCGCCTCGGCAAATGCCTTTCCAATAATGCGCTCATAGTTGCCTTTCGGCGGAGACTTGGGTGGTTTTGTCAGGGCAGCCAGAGTGCGCTTCGCTTTGACCGGATCTACCTTCTCCTCCGGAGGTGGATGTCTCTTTGCTTTCAACCCTTGAAACCAGTCATCCACTTTGGTCTGCGCGATCTTCGCGTTTTCCTCCTCGCTCCTCTCGTACGGTAACTTCTCTGGAGTCTTCAGAGAAGGACCGAATCTGTATCTCCTCCCGCCTTTGGCAGTACTGCTAGACGTCGGCAGAGCAGATGGAGCGGATGTCTTCTTTCCTTGCTTACGAGGTGGAGGAGAAGGACTACGACGCGCCGGAGCAGCCGGAGCGGCGGCGGGTCTCTTCCGCCCTTGCTGACGAGGCGGAGAAGGAGGAGGCTGGCTGCCCGGACGCCGGTGCGAGGCGGAGAAGGAGACGGAGTGCCGCCACGCCGGAGAAGGAGCCGCCGAGTGCCACGATCGTCACTCGCCCGGAAGAGGAGGCGGTGGAGGAGGCGGAGTGCCCTGACTCGCCGGAGGAGGAGGAGGAGGCGGTGGAGGAGGCGGAGTGCCCTGACTTGCCGGAGGAGGAGGAGGAGGCGGAGGCGTCCAGTTTGGAAGGTTGATGAGATCCTTCCACCATAGGCATGGAGTCTTCAGAGCAGAACCCAGCCAATACTCCCCTTCACCGGTAGGGTGGTCAAGCCGGAGCTCCTCAAATCCCTCCGTTATTTCATCGACCATCACCTTAGCATATCCTTCGGAATCGGCGGCGGTGAAAAGTTGAGTCGGGTTTAGTGGGATAACAGAGCCAACAGCCGCCTTGACCTTTAAATTGCTCCATAAGGTGGCAACTTTCAGCATCCGTGATAGCATCCACGGGATAGCTGGCGAGAGCCGTCAAGGCATGTTGCTCTGGCTGAAGCAGCTCGGTGGAAGCCACGCTGCTTCTCCGCTGAGATGGCGGGGTAGCCGGGGAAGCTTGGCAGGTCGTTTGTTGTGATCGGCTGCTTCTCGTTCCTCTTCTCGTTCCTCTAGCCCCATTACCCTTCGTGCAGCGCTTTGCATTAGGCTCTGCTCCAGTTTCTTCCTCCTCTCATGGGTTTTGTAACCCCTGCGTCCGAAAATCCAGCCTTCCACGAAGGGAGCTGGCGTGCCTCGTGTCCGTCCTGTGGTGCCTGTGGATTCGAGGGCCATTGTGAGCTCGTCCTTCTCCCTGTCTAGAACGAACTTCCCTTGCTTGCTGCTTCGATATAATGCTTAAGCCTCTTGTTGGTATGTCCAATTGTTCGTCCGTCCAAATGCACTTCCCGTTATAGGGTCCAAGGATCCGCCGCCCCGAAGAACCAAGTCCGCAACGGTCTGGCCAGTTCATTGTCTCGGTTCGATCCCTTTATCAAGCAGATCATTCTCAGCCTTGGACCACTTAGGCGGGCTATGAGGTAGCCACGACCCCGTGCGATGATGAAGCTTCTTCTTCGCAGCATTTCTCTTGTTTGTCGCTGACATCTTTTTACTCTTTTCCGATGTCTTGTAGGCCACAAATGCGGGCCAGTCATCTCTGATCTTCTCATATTTGCCCGTGAATTCTGGTGTCTCATTTTTTTTGACATACGTATTAAGGTCTTTCTTCCAATTCCTGAATAGTTCTGCCATCTTCTTAAGAGTAAAAGACTTGATTAATGGCTCTATTACTGGCTTCTCCGGATCATCCTCTGGCGGTAGGGTAAAATTTGACTTCAGCTCGGTCAAAGATCATTTTACGCATATCATTGACATAAGACACCTCGTGGTCTTCGTTCTTAGGCTTATACCATTGGTGGATGCTGATCGGGATCTTGTCCCTAACCGTAACCCCCGCAGACCGAAAGCAACAAATGCCTTCTTTGTCCGGTAGGGTTCAATCGGTTGGCTGTCGGCGATTTCTATGATCTCAAACTTTTCATCCGAGCTCAACTTTTTCTTGGGCCTCGTCTCTTTACCGAAGTTGTGCTCGATCCGGAGGGCTAGAAAAAGAACAAAGGCGAGAGTTAATTAATATGTGTACATATATATATACCAAAACAAAGGCGAGAGCTAGTCGGACAGGCTTAACTAATATATATACCTGGCGGACTCGGTTTGGTGATCACCGGAGCCGTCCTCACGGTCTACTTCTTGCACGGCATTGGGTCATCAGAGCCATGTAAATCATAGCCAGCTGCTTCTTCACCCTCTCCTTCCGGACCATCGTTATCGACGCTGAGAAACATCATCGAGGAGACGACATCACTTCCGTGTGCGATTATGTCCCTCAACAACGCTTCTTGTGCTTCGTCTCGGGGGGTGTCCATAGTTTCTACAAATATTTACAACATGGCAATTATTATTCAAACATGACAGATATGGATATATTAGTGCCAACGTAGAACTAGCTAGCTAATCACAATAAGGAATCATATTAGTGGCCTCGACGCTGCTTCTCTATGGTTTGGGGTGGCCTCGACAACGCTTCAAGGGTTAGGGGGTGGCCTCGAGAACGCTTCAAGCTAGGAGAGTGCGTAATATCGACCCCCCACGTGTTGAAGCTATCGGGAGGGTCGGCGTTGAACAGTACATCTATGTCCCACAAGTAGGGTAGAGGGTCGTGGATCGCCGAGCGGTCGAGGGTCAAGGGTCGAAGATCGCCGAGGGTCGGGAGGTTGCCTAGTGTCAAAGGATTCAACAAAACCATGTCTTCATCATTAGTAACAGGTTGGTGCATGATGGTGCAGAAGCTCTCCAAAGTTGTTTTGGAGCGAGGTCCCAGATAGGATAATTCGCTTTTTGGTACAAAGTTCAGCAAAAGGCAAATTATCCTATCCGGACTCCATTCCGTAACAACTTTGGAGGACTTCACCATCATGCCATGGTTACTTCCGGCTAATGATGAAGCCATGGATTTCTTCAATACTTTGACACTATCGGGTACCCCCCTATCGGAAAAGGAAGAAAAGAGGAAGAAGGAAGAAGGAAGAAGAAGAAGAAAAAAAAAAGAAGAAAAAAAAAGAGGAGAAGAAGAAAAGAATAGAGGAGAAGAAGAAAAAATAGAAAAAAAATCTATTTTTCTTCTTCTCCTCATTCCTTTCTTCTTCTCCTCTTCTTTTCTTCTTTTCCTCTCATTCTTTTTCTTCTTCTTCTTCATTGTTCCTTCGGATCCTAGATCGCTCGAACCCTGGACCATAGAACCCTAGAACCCTAGAACCCTCGAACCCTCGACCCTAGAACCCTCGAACCCTCAAACCCTTGTGCCTCGAATCCTCGGCCCGGCCTCGACGACCCTCGACCCTCAAAACATTGACCCTCGACCGGCCTCGGCGACCCTCGACCCCTCTGTGACCCTCTAGAGCCCTCTAGCCTAGTTCCAGTCCGTCGACCCCTCAGCGTTTCTCGACACCCTCGTTCCCGATAAAAAGAAGAAGAAGAAGAAGAAGAAGAAGAAGAAGAATAAGAAGAAATGAGAAGAAGAAAAAAGAGAAGAAGAAGAAGAAGAAAAAAATAGAAGAAAAAAAGAGAGGAGAAGAAGAAGGAAAGAGGAGAAGAAGAAAAATAGATTTTTTCTTCTTCTCCTCTATTCCTTCTTCTTCTCCTTTTTCTTCTACTTCCTCTTCTTATTTTTCTCCTCTTCTTCTCCTTCTTCCTTCTTCCTCTTTTATTCTTTTCCTTATTTTCCTTCTTCCTCGGCGACCCTCACTCTAAACAGTACAACTTCCTCATATTCCATCATATTCCATCCACATCGATCCATGCATACATCATATATATGATCATATCTATATATGCAGAAAAATCACATATATATGCAGAAAAAAACATTAGATCAACACTGCAAAAATCACATATATATGCAGAAAAAAACATTAGATCAACACTGCAAAAATCACATATATATGCAGAAAAAAAAACATTAGATCAACACTGCAAAAAAGCATCATACATATATCCATACATCAATATATATACATTTATGAAAAAATCATGAACATTTATGAAAAAAAAATCATGGCGGCGGCGGCAGGGGGGCAGGGCAGGTGCGCGCGCGGGGGCTCACTGTGGGCGGAGGCGACGGCGAGGTCGCGGCGACGGAGGCGGCGGGGGAGGCGGAGGCGACGGCGAGGTCGGGAGGCAGGGCGGCGACGGCGAGGTCGGCGAGGTCGGCGACGCCGGGCGAGGTCGCTGGAGGCAGGGCGGCGACGGCGAGGGCGCGGCGACGGGGCGGGACGGCGACGACGAGGCAGGGGGACGGTGCTGGGCAGATGCGCGGCGACGACGGCGGGGCAGACGGGCGATGACAAGCGGCGACGGCGGGCGATAACGGCGCGGGCGACGGCGGCGCGACAACGGGCGGGCGACGGCGGCGATAACGGGCGCGGGCGACGGCGATGGTGACGACGTGGCGGCATGACGGCGCCGGGCGGCGTCGAGGCAGCTGGCGGCGTCGGGGAGGTTGGGGCAAATGGGCGATGAATCTGAAATATCCCAAGTGTTTTCTTATATAGCAAGGGCATTAGTCGGTTCGTGGCTCCAACCGGGACTAATGCCCCTTTAGTCCCGGTTGGTGCCACCAACAGGACCAAAGCCCAAATTTCAGCAGCCCAAAGGGCGGGAAGCGGCGACCTTTGGTCCGGTTGGTGGCACCAACCGGGACTAAAGGGGGGCATTAGTCCCGGTTGGAGCCACGAACCAGGACTAAACCCACACCTTTAGTCTCGGTTGGTGCCACCAACCGGGACCAAAGGCCTGTGCTGCCCCGCGCCAAATGTTTAGTCCCACCTCGCTAGTTGAAGGGCGCCGGCACTGGTTTATAAGCGCTGGTGTGCGTCCCCTTTCGAGCTCCTCTTAAATGCAGGCTTCGGGCCTAATCATGCTCTTGTCTGTGGGCCTATTGGGTCTCTGCGGGCTGAATCCTGGCCCATGTAGGGTTTCTAGTCGTATTCGGGCCGTGGGGGCCTAGTAGGTGGTAGTTTTTTTGCTTTATATTTTATTTCTTTTTGCTTTTAGTTTTAGAAAAAATATAAACTTTCTATTAGTGCCATTAGTTTTAAAATTTGAAAACACTTTTTTGTTTTCTTTGTTGCTTTATTTATTTTATTTTGTTTCTACTTACAACAAAATACTTATTGTTGCTATTTTTATTTTTTCAAGTTTTTTTGTTTTGTTTTCTGCATTATTTATTTTCTTTTGGTTTTTGCTTTATTTTTTAATTCTTTTTGCTTTTAGGTCAGCAAAATTATAAACTTTCTGTTAGTGCTTTTAGTTTTAGAAAAATATAAACTTTCTGTTTGTGCCATTAGTTTTAAAATTCAAAAACACTTTTTTTGTTTTCTTTGTTGCTTTATTTATTTTATTTTGTTTCTACTTACAACAAAATGCTTATTGTTGCTATTATTATTATTTTTTTCAAGTTTTTTTTGTTTTGTTTCCTGCATTATTTATTTTCTTTTGGTTTTTTGCTTTATTTTTTAATTCTTTTTGCTTTTAGGTCAGCAAAATTATAAACTTTCTGTTAGTGCCATTTGTTTTAGAACAATTATAAACTTTCTGTTTGTGCCATTAGTTTTATAAAATTTGAATTCTTTGAAATTTGTGTGAATCACAAGTTTGTGAGCTCAACAAGGCGTAGAGGACGGGCTTATAAACCGGTGTGAGCGTCCTTCGGTTGGCGAGGTTCTCAAAGTTGGCATAGTATGTTCATGAACAAAGCGGACAATGGTATCATACTCGTGTGTTACAAAGTTGGCATGGTATCATCATAATAGTTGCGGAGAAAGTCTTCACTTTTTCTTCGCTTGTGTCGTTTGCTTATTGCGCCGTAACCATGGATAATCTTCATCATTTATCGGGATGCTTGGGTCAGCCTTGACTTTGAAGGGGAATTTCATGAAACTTTTCATACTCTTGAGACATGTCTGTCTTGCCCTCCACTCCTGTGGATGTCCCTTTTTCCTGAAAGAACTATGTGGCGCTTTGGCTCATAGTATGATGTATTCGCTTCCTTATCTTTTCTTTTCCTCGTCTGGTAGACATGTCCTTCACATAGATAACCTGTGCCACATCATTGGCTAGGACGAACGGTTCGGTTCGTCGGTGTACCCAAGATTTTTCAGATCCACTTTGTTGTCATTCCGTCTGTGGGTCTACCTGCACCCGCCTCTGACAGATTGACCCACTTGCACTTAAACAAAGGGACCTTAAAATCTACTCCGTAGTCAAGTTCCCATATGTCTACTATGTAACCATAATATGTGTCATTTCCTTGTCGGTTGCTGCATCAAAGCGGACACCGCTGTTTTGGTTGGTGCTCTTTTCATCTTGGTCAATCGTGTAAAATGTATTCCCATTTATCTCGTATCCTTTCCAAATCATTACAGTCGAAGATGGTCCCTGGACAACAAGTACAACTCATCACAAACAGTGCTGTCACCTCCGAGGCGTGTTTCCAACCAAGCTGCTGAAAGTCTGATGTGGTCACATGTAATCCGATCGTCGCCTTTGCTCCGGGTGTTTGGAGCGCAGACTGTTCTTGTGTTCATCGACATACGGGGTCACCAAGGTAGAGTTCTATAGAACTGTGTAGTGTGCTTGAGACCAAGAATATCCGTCCCTGCATATTATTGAGTCTCTTCCAAGCATGCCTTTTCCAGTCAGTCTCCCCTCATACCGCGATTTAGGGAGACCTATCTTATTAAGGCCAGGAATGAAGTCAACACAAAACCCGATGACATCCTCTGTTTGATGGCCCATGGAGATGCTTCCTACGGCCTAGCATGGTTACTGAACATATTTCTTTAGGACTCCCATGAACCTCTCAAAGGGGTACATATTGTGTAGCAATACGGGCCCCGTAATGACAATCTCGTCCGACTAGATGAACTAGGGCGTGCGTCATGATATTGAAGAAGGATGGTGGGAACACCAGCTCGGCCCGACAAGACATTGCGCCACATCACTCCTTAAGCGTTACTACGATTTCTGGATCGATCACCTTCGAGATATTGCATTGAGGAATGCACATAGCTTCACAATGGCTAATCGGACGTTTTCGGTAGAAGCCCTCTCAATGCAACCGGAAGCGATTGCGTCATAATCACGTGGCAGTCATGAGACTTTAGGTTACGGAACTTTTTCTCGACATATTTATTATTCCCTTTATATTGACGAGAAGCCGGTCGGGACCTTCATCTTGAGCAGGCATTGAAAGAATATTTCTTTCTCTTCTTTAGAAGAGCGTGGTGGCGGGACCTTCATCTCGCTTCCGAGGCATGCCCTCTTTTTTCGTGCAAGCGTTGCAGGTCCTCTCGTGCCTCGTGTGTATCTTTTGTCTTCCCATACACGCCCAAGAAGCCTAGCAGGTTCACGCAAAGGTTCTTCATCACGTGCATCACGTCGATCGAAGAGCGGACCTCTAGGTCTTTCCAAGAGGGTAGGTCCCAAAATATAGATTTCTTCTTCCACATGGGTGCGTGATTCTCGGCGTCATTGAAAACAGCTAGTCCGCGGGACCTTTCCAAAGATTACGTGTAAATCATTGACCATAGAAATGCGTGATCACCGATGCGCATGGCGGGCTTCTTCCGGTGATCTGCCTCGCCTTTGAAATGCTTGCCTTTCTTTCGACATTGATGGTTGGTCGGAAGAAATCGGCGATGGCCCAGGTACACATTCTTCCTGCAGCTTCCCAGGTATATACTATCGGTGTCAAGTAAACAGTGTGTGCATGCGTGGTATCCCTTGTTTGTCTGTCCTGGAAGGTTACTGAGAGCGGGCCAATCGTTGATTGTCACGAACAGCAACGCCTTCAGGTCAAATTCCTCCTTTTTGTGCTCATCCCACGTACGTACACCGTTTCCATTCCACAGCTGTAAAAGTTCCTCAACTAATGGCCTTAGGTACACATCAATGTTGTTGCCGGGTTGCTTAGGGCCTTGGATGAGAAGCGGCATCATAATGAACTTCCGCTTCATGCACATCCAAGGAGGAAGGTTATACATACATAGAGTCACGGGCCAGTCTTTGTGATTGCTGCTCTGCTCCCGAAAGGATTAATGCCATCCGCGCTTAAAAGCAAACCATACGTTCCTTGGGTCCTTTGCAAACTCATCCCAGTACTTTCTCTCGATTTTTCTCCACTGCGACCCGTCGGCCAGGTGCTCTCAACTTCTGTCTTTCTTACGGTCCTCACTGTGCCATCGCATCAACTTGGCATGCTCTCCGTTTACGAGCAGACGTTTCAACCGTGGTATTATAGGAGCATACCACATCACCTTCGCAGGAACCCTCTTCCGGGAGGCTCGCCGTCAACATCACCAAGGTCATCTCGTGCGATCTTATACCGCAATGCACCGCATACCGGGCATGCGTTCAGATCCTTGTAGGCACCACGGTAGAGGATGCAGTCATTAGGGCATGCATGTATCTTCTCCACCTCTAATCCTAGAGGGCATACCACCTTCTTTGTTGCGTATGTACTGTCGGGCAATTCGTTATCCTTTGGAAGATTCTTCTTCAATATTTTCAGTAGCTTCTCAAATCCTTTGTCAGGCACAGCATTCTCTGCCTTCCACTGCAGCAATTCCAGTACGGCACCGAGCTTTGTGTTGCCATCTTCGCAATTGGGGTACAACCCTTTTTTGTGATCCTCTAACATGCGATCGAACTTCAGCTTCTCCTTTTGACTTTCGCATTGTGTCCTTGCATCGACAATGACCCGGCGGAGATCATCATCATGGGGCACATCGTCTGGTTCATCTTGATCTTCAGCAGCTTCGCGTTGCAGCACCATCGTGCACATCGTGCAGTGCAACTTGATGTTGATAGCATCACCGTATTCAGGGGCACATAGTTGTCATCGTACTCTTCTTCCTCGCCGTCTTCCATCATAACCCCTATTTCTCCGTGCCTCGTCCAAACATTATAGTGTGGCATGAAACCCTGGTAAAGCAGGTGGGTGTGAAGGATTTTCCGGTCAGGGGTAAGACTTCGTATTCCACATATAGGGCATGGACAACACATAAAACCATTCTGCTTGTTTGCCTCAGCCACTTGAGAAAAGCATGCACGCCCTTAATGTACTCGGAGGTGTGTCTGCGTCACCGTACATCCATTTCCGTTTCATCTGCGTCCATTATATATAATTAAGTGTGTCAAAAATCATTACAGAACATCATGAATAGATAATTAAATGACCAAATTAATAGAAGTTCATCATCACATAAAAACCAAAGTACATACATAGTTCTCATCTAACAACATAAAGCTCTGCAGAGCATCTAAATTAATTAAACCATACATTGAAACTATGTAAAACATTTCAATGGGAAAACAAATACGATCATGATCGCAACCAAGGTAACAACTGATCCAACGGCATAATGATACCAAGCCTCGGTATGAATGGCATATTTTCTAATCTTTCTCATCTTCAAGCGCATTGCATCCATCTTGATCTTGTGATCATCGATTTACATCCGCAACATGCAACTCCAATATCATCTTCTCCTCCTCAAGTTTTTTATTTTTTCCTTCAAGAAATTGTTTTCTTCCTCAACTAAATTTAACCTCTCGACAATAGGGTCGGTTGGAATTTCGGTTCAACAACCTCCTAGATAAATAAAATCTATGTCACGTTGGTATCGGCTTAATTTTCATAAACAATAAATGAACCAATAGTTATGAAAAGATAATATATACCACATCTGAATCATAGACAGTGACGAGGGCCGACGAGGCGGATACCAAAACCATCGCACTATATAAGATGCAATAATAAAAGTAAGAAAATAATACAAGTAAGAATATTTTTCCTTCGTAAAGAAGATAAGAACAAGAGGCTCACCACGGTGGTGCTTGGCGATGAGATCGCCTTGGGTGATCGACGGCGGTGAAGACGGGGCCAGGCGTGACGGACCGCTAAACCTAGACAAATATTGAGGAAAATGGAGGTTAGAGGTCGAGCTTGGAGAGGAGAAAGCTTAAGTAGTGTGGTTCAGGCATTCCATCGAACACCTTGTGTGCATAGGAGGTGAGCTAGAGCACCACCAAGCCCCTCCCTCGGCCGGAAAAAACAGAGCGGTGTGCTCTGCTCTTCTTGAGGGGCTATATATAAGCAGCACCATTAGCGGGTTGGTGGCATGAACCGGGACTAAAGGGAAGCCTTTGGTGGATTCATGCCACCAACCCACCAATAATCAGTGGGGCCAGAGCCAGACCATTGGTCGGTTCGTCCCCACCAACCGGGACCAAAAGGACCAATGGCCCACGTGGCCCGGCCGGCCCCTGGGCTCATGAACCGGGATAAATGTCAGATTAGTCGGTTACAGATTGAACCGGGACTAATGGGCAAAACAGGCCTGAACGATAGCCCCTTTTTCTACTAGTGATGGTACATGGATATGTGTTTCAATAAAGAAAATAAACAAGATAGCAAATAATAATAATGGTTCTCTAACATTTTGTTTCACTTGGCGTGGCATTCTGTGCGCATGGATAATGACAGCACTACCATACAATTCTAGCGTTAAAAATGTAATCGGGGCTCGCTTCATCGACTACTACAGATGACGGCCGGCCATCTGGGGTCGTGCCATTGTATTTTCATCTGTGCAAGTTTCCTTGCATTCCATCATGCATGCATACAAATGCACAACATACTACACCGTTACAACATACTGCGGCACCAGTCTTCAAGCAAACGTACGTACGTATAGCTCATTCAGCTGAATGCATGAAAGTCATGAACCGTGACCTGATGCATGCCGGCCGAAGTTCACGGAGCTCACGGTGCAAAATCTGAGGATTCTGTGCGACACGCTCGAGCAGCGCGTTCCGGGGCACGGGAACACCATTCTCGCCATATCGAGCACGATGCTCCGGTGACGATCCGGCGTGACGGGGCGGAGGGCTGCTCTTTCGAGGAAGAGACCATGCATGGCGGCCAGAGGGCGGTTGCTCGGGAGCTTGCGAGGCTCGTGTTTGGCTCCTACGCCGAGTTCAGCGCCCTGCAGGTTCAGGATGACTCCAACATCCCTGCACACACCGGCAAAATCGCCCCCAAGAGGCAGAGATCACTGGACAAGGACGGCGATGGCAGTGGTGGCGACGTGGAGGCGAGGCTGTGTTCAAAGCGATCGTAGACATCCCTCACCGCGTCATATTAATCAACGGTGTCAACCGACTGGATCGCGATACATATAACTCAAGGACGTCTGTGGCTTCCGCTTCCTCCCCACGGGTGAAGCAACGACATAACAGCAAGGACGAAGATGAAGTAACAGACATGGAGATGGAGGTCGTGCCACGTCATCGTCTTTGGGGGATCTGAATGTTTGTGTAGTGCATGGGGAAGAGGAGGAAGGCATTTTTGCCTGATGATGAGGGATACTGGACGTGCTGGATGGTGTTTTCCAGGTGGATGTTCTTTTCAATTAGCAGATCGAGGATGTTCTTTCAAACCATTCCAGGTGGTTTCAACGGTTTGGAAAATGGACGACAGGTATTAGTCAGACCAATTTTCATATTTTAGAGTATTTTTTAAATATCATAGTTTATAATGTCTAATATGAGCACTTTTTCAGACCCAAGTCCTAGGCCTGTCTAATATCATAGTTTATAATGTCGAGTATTTCCTCGTTAATGACCTTACCCCGTTCGTAACACTGCTGGGATTGCGGAAAGTAGAGGTGGCAACACATGATGACTTGGATGGGTGGTGCTTTTTGAGTAATTGGTTTCGAGCCCCAGGGTTACTACCCTAGGTCTGACCCTAACTGGTTATACCTAGCAATGGCGGTGTTTGCGCCGTTACCTTATTGAAGGCATTGCTTGGAATTTGCTCGGACATAATCTTCAGGGTGAAAACCCATGATCTGACATTCAATGGTTGGATCCGGTGACGGCGGCACTTGCACGTCGTTACCTTCCTGGAGGCGTCGCTTGCAGAACCTTTCTCGTAGTCCTTGTGTTATAAAGAGATGGTTGGTGCTGGTGGTTATTTTTTTTTCTTCACCTATGCATAGCTTCTGTCTTGTATGACTTTGCTTTTGCTAGTGTGATTCTTTGTGTGTGTGTGTGTGTTAATGCTGGTTGTGTGCATTATAGTTATGCAGAGGCCGGGTGTGTTCTCATTGTGTTTTGTATCTCCTTGATGCTACATTATGAGTCAATAAGAACACCCATTGTCGAAAAAAGGTCCTAGACCTGTCCGTTCTAATAACCTCTGTAAAACCTCGTGCTTGTGCTGTTCTTCCAGAACATCGGCTTCTTTGCAGCTTAGTTTGAGATATATATTCAGATGGGGCAGCTTGCACCTCTTGTGCATTTGTACGATAAAAATATTTTAGTTCTGTCAACTTTTTCTTTTCTAAGATTATTATGGTTCTATGAACTCATATATGCTGACTTTTTGTTTTTTAGGCCTCATATAAATTGATTTTTGCCAGCACTCCGCAAGGGCGGCACAAGAAACTACTGAGGGGCAGAAAAACTATTTGACGAGCACTTCATCAACTTGTCGGTGCTTCCCAGAGGGGCACCCACAACTGGGCCAGCCCGTTTTCAGTTTTTTCTTTTTCTATTTTTTCTTATGATTTTTTTCTTTTTATTTTTTTTCAAGTCTAATTTTATTTTCTCGAAAAATAACAGAAATTTAAAAAATGTTCAATTTTTCAAAATTTGTTCAAAATTTCAAAAAAGTTCCTCGTTCAGAAATTTAAAAAATGATTAGTAATTCAAAAAAGTTTATAATTTCGAAAATTGTTTGCTTCTTTTAAAAAATGCTCACATTTTTTAAACAATTTAAATTTAAAATTTTCAATAACAAATTTCAAAATTTTGTTAACAAATTCCAAAAATGTTTGGGAATTAAAAAATTCCCCTTTAATTTTTTTCAAAAAAAAATGTTCATGTTTTAAAATTTTGATAGAAAATTAAGCAAATATTTGGGAATGTAAAATTTTTTGGATTTCAAACATTATTTGCGTGTTCAAAAAATATTGAGGCATTTTAAAATTATTCGCAATTTTCAAGAAATGTTTCAAAAATGTTTTCGAATGTGAACACCGCTGTGTGTTCTTATATACTTCGCGCTTCCCATGATCACCGGTAGCCGTAAGGTCGCTCGCGCCCGGACTGCGAGATCATGAGTTCTAATCCTTGCAAGCTCGCTCCTTGACGCGTTAAAAATAAACAGATGTCTTCGCGCCGGTGGGTCGGCGTTAAAAAAAAAACAGGTGGCTTCGCGCTGGTGGGTTGGCCCAGTTTTGCGTGGACCATGTGTGTCAATGTGTCATATAGGAGGTCCATATCGACAGAGCTCGTATTTTCAATGCTTCAGTGGCAAGTACTACTAAGTATGGGATCAATTAACTTAACGGACATGTCAAGCTACCAACCATGTGTACATTTATATCACTGTGATCGTGCCCGTCAGGAACTTGGAGTTCCTGTTGATAGACTTGTGAGAGCTGCTGATTCGGTTTCGGTACGTACTATAAATCTGCTTGGTACTACGCTACAATGCTGTTGCCGTATGCATCTCCCAGATGCAGAGGCCGGGGGTCATCCTCCTTTTCTAAAAAAAAAACTACGCTACAATGCTAGATTGCATAGGCAACCCACCTGAGAATGTAATGGGCAACACTTGACTGATATAGGATGTGTGTGACTGTATCTCTCTGTTGAACGTCCAAGTGCAGGTATGCGTCTCGAAAGGGTTGGGTGCTCCTGTTGGATCGGTTATTGTTGGTTCCAAGGCCTTCATACAAAGGTGATGATGGATGCTACTTCCGCTAGAAAGTTCAAGCTGCTTGCTTAAGATAAAATGCAAGGGAAATCTGACAAATAGTACTTCCATTTTCAGGCTAAAATTCTTAGGAAGAGACTAGGTTGAGGCAGCCAGGCAGGTAGGGGTTCTTTGCGCCACTGCCAAAGTCTGAGTTCGCGACACCGTAGGCAAGCTTGCTGATGACCATAGGAAGGCTAAAGTTTTAGCAGGTTTCATGTTATTCTTTTCCATCATGTTTATATTCGTATTCCCATTGTGTGAATTTATTTTCTTGTCCAATTGTTCAGATGGACTGAAGAAAATTGAACAGTTTACATTTGATTTGACTTCAGTGGAGAACAATATGGTTAGTCTGTTACCCATCTACTGAGCTTGATGTCTTCAGATTAAATCATATTTGTGACCTCCGACGATGTATTCCCTTGGGTAGGTATTCAGAGGTACAAAAAAAAACTTGTTTTCTTGTATCGCCGATGCTCTAGTTGGTGTGTGGATATCACTGACATGTTTGCTCTGTTCTCAGGAAGCCGTGGGGAAAATACTGGCATGCCACGCTCAACTGGAGCATCTGAAGAACGGCGCTGCCGCGAATTCATAAGGGCACTAGCACTAGCTAGTCCACTTCCTTTTGTGCCCACCTACGCACAATGCATCGATGCAGACATGCGATACCATCCAGCTTGCTTGTGGTCGTGGCCTTGGTGGCAGTATTGACAACTTTGCAGAATAATCGGTTGGCTGCTTATGCGTGCAATGTCAATGTGACTCTTGTTCTTCAGTTTGGAAAGCATGCTATGCAATGCAGTTAGGAATAATAACGTCATTGGAAATGTTGGGCCGTCGCTTGTCAAGAATTATACTCCCTCTGTTTCTAAATATAAGTCTTTCTAGAGATTTTAATAGGGTCTACATACGGATGTATATAGACGTAGTTTAGAGTGTAGATTCACTCATTTTGCTCCGTATGTAGTCCATATTGAAATCTCTAGAAAGACTTGTATTTAGGAACGGAGGGAGTATGTTTTGAATTCATGAATACTTTTTGGATACAAAAACATTTTTGGGTTTTGAGAACATTTTCTATAAATTTGGTGAACATTTTTAATTCATGATTTTTTTTGATAATTTGTAAATATTTTTTCGGAAGACATGAACAATTTCGAATTTATATTTTTAAATAACATAAATATTTAATTTATATTTGATTTTTTCCTAATCCTCTAGCATTTTTAAAATTCACAAACCGATTTTATATTCATAACCATTTTTTAATTCTTTTATTAAAAAAATTATATTTCAAAATATTAGTTTTAAATATGTAAATAAATCATGTTGTCACTCTTTCAGGAAACCTTGCTGTAAACTCCGAAGAAAGTTGCTAGTCAAGCCCTCGGGAGAGCTAAGTTTTTCATTCTTATTTTAATGTAGTTTTTCTCTTGTTTTTGCATAGTTTTCTACACTATAATTATTTATATACGGTAAACATTTTTCAAATACACATTGTATAGGTTGGACATTTTATATATGTAGTGAATATTGTTTGTGAGTTTTTTAGTGTATGATGAACCTTTTTAACTATATGCAGAACATTTTTTATATATGATGACTTCTTTTAAATATAGTAATCAATTTTTATGGACAACGAACTTTTTCAATGTATGGCGAATTTGTTTTAATGTGCCGTGAACATTTTCAAAGGATCGTCATAACAGCTGAACATTAAGATTCTAGGGATGGTACCGAACTTCCGGAGTGAGCTGATCCTTCCCATTTTTCTATTACAAGCCCATCTATTAGTTGCATGGGTGTGCGCTTCTAAAAACACTGTTTTTGTGTGTGCATGTATGCATGTAAGAAAAGTATGCTGGTGTCATCAAGATTCAACTAAAATTTAAAATTCAAAATTTTCTGTATCTCAAACGTTTAGTCCTATTCAAAATCGGTTCTCACATAAAAAAATTGTCATGACGAGACCTTCAAAAATAGATCGTATGTTGATATGTTCGAACGAATTTTTTCGGGTCAAAAGCTACCATGTCTGGACTGCGTAAGTTATCATGTTGTTTACACTAAAGTTACCCTAATCTTCTTTCCACATGCATGCACCGGACGACAAAAGTTGATGTCATCCTAGATTGTCTCTAGTTTGAAAATACTAAATGTTTTGTCAGTCAAACTGTCGATTCAGTTCAAAATCTGTTTTCACGTAAATAATCCATCATGACGAGATCTTAGGGTAAATACTGGCATGAAACGCTAAACTAGAGCATTTGACCAACATAATGGCACTAGCACTAGCTAGGCCACTTTATTTGATGCAGATATTAGTACCATCCAACTTGTTTACAATGTGGCCCTCGTGGCAGTAGTGATAACTTGCAGAATAATCGATTGTATGCTTATGTGTGCACCGCCAATGTGACTGTTGTTCTTCGGCTTGGAAAGCATGCTATGCAATGCAATTTTGGATACTATCGATGCTCTCAGGCGCGCTTTTATTGGGTTGTTGAAGAAACCTGTTCCAGGGCTCAATGCTTCATCGCCTGGAATAACCTACGCAAACCAAAAAAGTATGATGGTTTAGGCATTAGAAACTTGCACATTCAAAACAATTGCTTGCTTATGAAATTTTCTTTCAAATCGTTGTCCCTTCTCCCACCCTCTGGCTAGACTGGATTTCTCTACAACACCCCAATGCCTTTGTTGCTCCAGTTTCCAACAATTCCTATTTATGCAAAACAATCAACACTTAAATCCCACTGCTACAAAAAGTATCTTTTGTCCTAACAAACATGGTTCCCCCACTGTAATTATTTAGTATCTTTGTTGCGGGATTTCATGCCCTCAGATGATCTGGATGCGCGCTTCCTCATCGAGGGCCTAGACTTCTCCACAAAAAATGCATACGAGGCCATCCTTCGTGACCCAGACGAGGACATCAACGCCAAGATTTGGGAAACAAAGGTTCCTAACAAGATCAAAGTCTTTGCTTGGTTAGCCTTTCGCGATTGACTCAACACCATGTCTAACCTAGCACACAATAATACCACCACGATGTCGGCTTGCGCTTGATGCAAGTGTGCTACCGAGTGTGCTTCACACCTCTTCATCACATGCCCCTACTCTACTTGAGTGTGGTGTGTTGGGGCTAATGCTAACCTCCACACTCACCAAGGATCTTTGGGTATGCTACTTCCGGCTCAAACAGCTCACCGCTTGGCCCTTTGTTCTCCTCTCTGTCATGTGGCGAATCGGGGATGCACGGAGTGCCAGAACTTTCAAAGGCAATGATACTCGTTCCATCACTACTCTCAAGCTCATCATAGAAGACTTGGACTTATGGTCACATAGGATATCTAAGCCAAGTGAGAAAGAAGATGTACTCTCATGGCGGATGTCCCTCTCCTCACGTATTCTAATGCTTATTTGATCTCCCTCCCCCTACCTTGTGTCTACCCTTATAACATTTCAGCCGCCACAACCTTTTGAGCAATATATTCAGATGGAGGAACTCCCCCTGCTGATTCTAAAAGTATAATGATACTGGAACGTTGGTCCATCACTTGTCAAGAAGTGTATTTTTAAATTCATGTATACGGTATGGGGTACATGAACATTTTTTATTTTTGATAAATTTACTGAATGTTTTTTAAATTAATTTTTTAAAGATTTGTAAAGATTTTTAAAATCATGAAATGTTTCAAAAATACCACAAACATTTCATTTACATATGACAACATTTATTTCTAATCCGCTAGCATTTTTAAATTAGCAAACGTATTTTTTCATCATTATTTATTAAAAGAATACGTTTACATTTCTATATTGAAAATATTAATTTCTAATTTGTAAATAAATCATGTTGTCGGTCATTTAAAGAACTTTTTGTAAAAGCCGAAGGAAAAAAAGAAGCTTAAGAAAGTCGCTAGAGGAGCCCTCATCGTTGTAGTTGGCAAGCACACATAAGCGCTTTGTGGGTCAACAAATGTGTTTCCATGATGCACAGAGCATTAGGTAGGGTAGATCCTATTTAACGCCCACAGACGGGAAATCTTATTTGACACATTTTGCGATAGATAGTCATCGATTCGCACAAGCACCACAATTATGTCACGGACTCGGGTATGTTTTTTTTTTGTTTTCTAGCACCGACTTACTTCGGTTTCTTTTCCATTTCAATTTTTTCCTTTTTAAAAAATGATCAAAACTGCAAATATTTCTCAAAATGTCCAAAAAAGTTGAGTTTTCAACATTTCATGTTTTTATTAAAAAAAATTGGCGTTTTCAAAAATTTCAGGGAGGTTTCATGCGATGGCTACGAAAAATCATGTTTTTTTTGCGGGTGGGCGAAAAATCATATTTGACGCATTCTGCGGTAGATTGCTGTGGATTCGCACGGGCACTGCACTATGCGCTAGACCTAGGTATGTTGTTTTTTTATTTTTCTTTCTCCTGTTGTTTCCTTTACCGATTTCCTTTGGCTTATTTTCCTTTTCAACTTTTTTATTTACAAAATTTTTCATAAATTTAAATATTGATCAATTTTTTTTGAAAAATCGTGGTTTAGAAGTTTGTTCACAAATTCTTTTTTAAAATAAATTCCTATTTTCATAATTTTTTGGAAAGCTTTTAAAAAAATTGTTTGCATTTTCAAGAATGATTGGAATATTCAAAAAATGTTCGCATTCTCGTCTCAATTTCAAGAAATGATCTTGTTTTTCAATTCGTATTTTCCAAAAAATATTGAAAATTTCAGTAAAGTTTGCAAATTTAAAAAAACCTTGGTGATTTCAGAAAAATTCGTACATTTGAAAAATCCATGTTTTAGAAAAAAAATTCTCTGTTGCCTCCGGCGCGGTCAACTGGTTTACAAGAGCCCCAATGATCAAGGTTCTCTTTTTGCATATTTGAAGGACCAGTTAGTAATTTTTATATTCCTTGATGTCATTTCAGTTAATAGTTGCGATATAATGGCCTTTGTTCGTTACGCCAGTCTCTAGGTCCTTCAGGACCCCTCTTTGTTGTTAAAAAGGGTAATCCGGCATGCAAATTGTATTAGCGAGCAGAAGATTGGCCCAATATTAACTGTCTTGTAAATGATCCAGTGAGTAGCCAGTCGCAGCTTGATCATCTGGGCACAGCACTTCAACTAACTCTACTGGAGAGAGGTAAATGTTAGCTGAAGGTACACTATCAAGATTTTCTCCGCCAAAGGAGGACGTGGGGCTAGTTGCAAGTGCAACGTTGCGAGCCAAGATCAGAAAATATTTGGCGTAAATGACAGAGCCGTGGCTCCACTTGCATGCCTTTACCGTTGGCTGTCTTTTGGATAAGTGCCGCCAGTACGACCATTTAATAGAGGAGGATCTAATGTTAGATCAGGATATCTTATATTTACTAATTGGAGGCACCTGAAAGCCTTTTCATTAATCCACATCTATAAAATTAATTACACCGTTGGATTAAATAATTAACGCCAGAGATAAAAAGAAAACTTACATAACACAATTGTCCAAAAAAGGGTCCTGGCACGTTCAACGTTGCTGTCAAAAAAATCCATCGTTGTCTTAAAAAAAGATATCCTCTCCATCAAAAAAGAATCCTCCTTCCACTAAAACTCTAGCAATGTAAAGGTAAAAAAATAACATCTTCTCCCGTGAAGAAAAAAAAAGAATCCATCGGTTCAAAAAAGATATTGACGTTGGTAGCTGAAGATTTCTTTTCCCACACTAGATATGCTGAACGTAATATGTGATTTTAGTCAAAATTGATAATTTAAAAAAAGCGAGTCCATACTGAGCGCTTTGGCATGTGTCTCCACGCTGAAATTAGGGAGTCCACGTATGGTACGATCCGTCATCCGCAGAAAAAACAAAGATACGCTACAAGTCATACATAATACAAGTTCAACACATGGTAAGTTAAAACGCAGGTTCAAGAGTCCGTCTATGCTACAACTCATACGTGCATACGTGATTTAAGTCCAAGTTGACAAGTTCATTTAAGAAAAAGATCAAACAAAGATTGCTACTCCTACGTGTAGAGAGAAATATGTCCATGCATAAAGGCATGTGTACAAAAAGAATACAAGGTCCCATGCAAAAAAAATAAGGGCAATGTGTACGGCCATTTTTTTAGCATAGTACAATCAAAGTCGCTCACATACACGAGCATATACTCATCCTCCTATGAAAACACACACGCACACCCTACCCCCATGAGCACCTCATTGGGATTAATGTAGTCCCTACAGACACCTACATTGTCGACGGGATGTCTCCTCCCATTAAACGGACATCTCCCAAAGGTCTGAAAAAATTCAGAAAAATGCGAGCACCAATGTCAAGTTTAGGACATGACTTTTGATGGGCCGGGCATAACACTGTCCCCTAACCATCCAATCACGGGATGGTTCGCCGTGTACGGCTATTAAAACATGGTTTCAAGAAAAAAAATAGGGTCTTTGCCTGTAATGACATACATGATTAATTCACCAACCAGATATTGCATTGTCTGGATCTTTTATGTGCATATAGAAACAAAGAATGGACACATAGAAAGTGGTGGAAGTTTGATCGGATAACAGAGCATTACAGATTTTTAAGGAACTTTTTTTCGTGGTCTAAGGAATTTAATTTGTAAATTCATATTTGACTAGAGATTCTTTCAATCTTCTCAGATTACATGCCCAGTCACAATGGACGAAGCTCTATAGGAGGTGCGTCGATGGTTCACCAATGGAGAGCAACTCAAACTCTGCCAATTCCGTTCCTCAATCCTATTTGTCCACGGATATACGGCTTTGCCTAATGTGCATGCGGTTCGTGTATTACATGCTTCTTTAGAGATGGAGATTGCTAAAACGTATTTGCATATATACTATGTCTATTATTGTGATTATAACAAAGAAAAAGTTAGAAATTAAAACATCATATATATATATATATATATATATATATATTACTATTGTAGAATAAACTGGATGTATCATGTGACACAAAGATTCATGTAAACACATCATTGTCTATGTGAATATTGATGGCGAATATAAAAAATCCATCCATGTGAGTCATAAAAAAATTGTTGGTTGAGGCAAGAACGTCTAATCTTAATAATCTATCTATAATGAGAATATACAACAATCTATATTTTAATATGTATACTATTTGATACGATATCACGTCTGTTGATAGAAAGCCGTGCATGCATGTGTCCATTATTGTGTATATAGAAACATACTCCATAATTCTATGGTGCTTCCATTACCAAACGGAAGATGTCTATATTTTTAGGCAGGCTATAGGAAAGGAAGATATATGCTTGAATAGTCGAAGCAATGTACCTCCGTTTGATCCTATGTCCAACCAAGGTACACATGCATGTGTTATTATAATAATGAACATCACACTATTCATATTATTGGATGCAAACAATCTAATCACGAAAAAGTCAAAGCAATGTAGCTTCGTTACACCCTATGTCCAACCAAGGTACACATGCATGTGCTACAATAATAATCTACGTCAACATATTCATATTATTGTTTGACATTTTGAATTTTCACAAATTAGTTATATCAAATATTAAATTTGCTAGCCCGTTCAGTTGCACGGGTTGACGACTATATTAAAACCACCGTGCATCTGCTAATAATTTCACTCCGTGCAGAAGAAGTCCAACGTAAAAAGGTGAAAGAAATTCAAGTCACCCGGCTGAACCAAAAAAAAAATCCCAATGTTTCAAGTTCTCTTATTAATCCGAATTATGGAAACAAATTACAATATTCGATTGTGCAGTTTATGTAAAAGAAAAAACCTGCGTAACGCATGTGATCCCATCCCACGGAAAAGGCATGACACGTCCAACGTTATTAATTTTTTTAGGGGTACACGTTCAACATTATTAGTGGTATACAAAACAAATAAATCATCCATCCATTCCCTCAATCAAATAAAAAGTAGAGTCCCGCGTCCAAAAAAAAGGAAAAGCCTCCATCCATAGTAAGTCCAACGAAAAAAGGAAATAAATCCATACGACCCTGCTAATTACCCATAAAAGCCTCCATCAATAAAATATTCTGCCTATTTAAAAAAGTTATTGTGCCGATCACAATCACTATGTACTCCTCTACATGGCCGCAGCCTGCTGCTGGCTCATATCATGAAGTGATGGCATGGACCAATTAGCATGAGGAGCTCCTCCTATACGCCGCTAGATGCTAAATGAGCTCTAGCATTGATTATATTTATTATTATGTATGCACAAAATACTATTCTTTTGGTAGAAATACGGCTTTGAATGACATGCTTGCGATTGATGAGTTAGACGGATTCACATGATATTCTTGGCGTGGTGCGGATTGCTAATACCTATTACTTACGTGTATGCATGTCTTTATTTTGGCCTTATCAGATAGAGAAAATTATACCAGTTAAAGCATCTTTGAAAATCCGTAGTTCTACAGTAACCAATAAAATCTTGATGTATCATTCGCCAGGAAGATCTCATATAAACACATTATTATGTATGTGATACATACATACATACATACATATATATATATATATATATATATCTGTGTGTGTGTGTGTGTGTGTGTGTGTGTGTGTGTGTGTGTGTGTGTTTAGTTGGAATGCAAAGTATTAAAAAACAGGAACAATCATAATAGCAATTCTTTCAGATTTTTTTGGGTATGCACAACTTCAATCTGAATAATCTATCACATAGTTCCACTAATCTATTAATCATAAAATAAAATTTGAAAAAAATTATTGGTTAAGATAAAAACTTAAAATCTGAATAATGTATGGCTCATGAAGGTATGCGAAAATAGAATCTCTTATTTATATATTTGCTACAGTTTCACATGTACTTTTAAGATAGATCCGACCGTATTTCGGAGGCAAAACATAGATGTTTTTTTTTCAGGTAGCAAAAAGAAATGAACATATATGCTACAACAGGGAACTTTATTATATACCTATTAGAAACTTATATGTAACAAATACATGATACATGCAACAACTTTTGAATTCATAACCATGTTATCAACGAATATAATAATGACAATCAATTATAATAATTTCATATTATTGTCCAACATTTGTAATAGGTACACACTTTGTCCTATATAATATTACAAGTGCTAGCCCGTGAAGATGCACGGGTTGATGACTAGTATTTACTAATTGGAAGCACCATACGAGACACCACGTTAATCGTAGAAAGTAAGAAATTTCATCCGTCTAATTAATATATAATTTGTTTTTAGCCATTGGATGAAATAGCAGATGTGTGCCCGTTGGTCTCTTCCTTCTACGGTTGAAAAGAAAGAAAAAAAATCTGCAGGAGACGTGCTACCCTGGGACTTCCTACATCGGTTGAAAAGAAAAAAAACTGCAGCCATATATCTGTAGTTCCTTCAAACGTTTACAAAGGATTTGGCATCGGCCTAAGAGTCCTTACGTGTTACACCAGGAAACATAAATGTAAGCTCACTGAACATTTTTTTTCTATAAACGTAGTGATGAAGTTACCCATGCATGCGTGACAGAACTAGGTAAGTATATTGTACGTACATGCATCTAGGAATGTGACCTATTATTTCTTATCCAAAAATCACCATGCACACAATCACAGCGCGTATATATGTCTACTATATAAATCATGCATGTACGTATATCACACTTAAATATATATTTATGAACCTATATAAGACATGAATAGTGTTTTCATACAATACTAAAAATCCCAGTGTCCAACAAGTTCTAAATCTATGTCGCAAACACATGTAACAAAAATCCTAAAATATATTTTTAAAAATTCAAAATTACTACACTGTGTGCATTAGAGATCCATTGATTTCAGAAGTGAGGCATGTAGACAAGCTTTCATATTTAAGACATTTATGGATAAATGCAGGACAATGAAGAGCACTTAAGTAAGTAAATAATTTGATTATTTGTAGCCAAAGAAACCATTGTTATTATTTTCCCCGATGAATCAGTTCGGATCAAGGATCAATTTCCAAAATGTACAAACCAACTTTCAAAATCCTCTAGGTGGGCATCCAATAATTTATGGAACTTTTAGAATAGAGAAGGGAGAGCTTCTAGAAATTTACATGTCAGTTCGGAAAAATAAATCAAGCTTCTAATTTTAATATTGAAATTTTAAAGTATAACAATGGCCTCTAGAACGGTGCGATCTAAGTGGAAAAAAAATTGACCAGAAAACAAAAAAAGTTGGGAACTTATTGGAAAGACGAATAAGGCATCCAGAAGTTTAACTAAAATCTTCAAGAAGTTCAATTATTTTTCAAACATTTTAAAGTACAAGGATAAGCTTGAACTAAGCCATGTCTCATTATGAGGCATGCGACTCAGTGGCATGTTGAAATGATGAGCCTTGACTGGTGGTGGCGACGATGAGTTACATAAGTTTATAGATTTGTGTACATGTGGATATGCATGTGTGACACGTAGAGAGAGAGAGAGAGAGAGAGAGAGAGAGAGAGAGAGAGAGAGAGAGAGAGAGAAAGAGAGAGACACAGAGAGAGAGAGACTGTGTAGGCAGAACTAAGAATGATCGACTTTGACTAACTCCTCCGAAAATGGTGGTACCTCATCTATATTTTTTGGAATATTTTAATCATACATACCATGTAGGTGCAAGCAGTAAATGTGTCAGTAGTAGCCAGTAGAGTATAAAATAAAAAAGTTGCAACACTATCGAAATTATATGATATATGTATAATAATGTTAAATAGAAAACACATTTTCAATCAATTCAGTAATTACAAAAGTTACCAGTTCAATATATAATGCCACCAATTTTTGTTGTGGTAAAATGCTTAATACAACTTTTTTTAAAAATATATAAGATGATCGATGATGTTTTGAGCATAATAGGAAGTAGGGAAATACAAACTGTTATACACTATGAAAATAATTAGTAAATGATATTTGTAAATATGTTGTACTTTTCTTTCTACATGATTCAAGCAAAACAATACTTATATAAACTTCCTTTGTAGAATATTAAAATTTCCAAAAATTGCTAGCCCGTGCAGTAGCACGGGTTGATGACTAGTGATAATAACTGAAAATAAAGAACGATAAGTACATTAAGAACAAACGAGTTACACAAAATGCATGCATGGTCATCAAATATAGTGCATGACGCCGACTATGTCTAGTCACAGTTTCAGTTTTGCCCGCCGTAATTATCTAGGTTAGGCTTTTTTGTTGGTTGGACTCATCTTCTTCGGAGTTATATAGAATCGGCCGAACGACGAGCGGATCTCCTTGTTTATGATAGTCGAGAACTTGGCTTGTTGTTCTTCAAGCACTAAGCCAGGTTCGGCCGAATTGTTTTGTACTTCCAGACCCCATTTGAGGACTTTATCATGCTGGTTTAACATTTTTGCGGACCGTATGAATTCTTCCATGTGAACGCAGGCGTAGAAGCCACATGTCAGACTAGTCAGCGGTTGTTGCATACAAGATGGAGTGTTCCATCGGAAGGCAATCATTTTCATTCCACTTCCTTTGTAGTTTTTTTCAACCATGTGGCCTCCTGTAGTATTCCAATAAAATAGACATTCATCGAGAAGGTCCTTCAGGAGGGACCAGTCTTTTCCCGAGTTCTTCATGGAATCCAGAAAGTAACAATTGCACCTTTGCGATCTTAGCACTAGGAGAGCCCAATGGTTGCTACACAAAACAGAATAAACATACCGCGATCATGACAAAGTTACAAATTGTCAGACATGAAAATATATATGAAGGAAAGAGGTACAAAAGCAAATTCGTAAATCCAGAGAAGGACATACATGGGTCAGTACATCACGAGGAGGAAGTTTTTATGCTTGTTCTATTGCATAAAATCAAAAGGGTAACTCTTCATTCACCGCCTCCCTTCATCATTTTTTTAGGTTTTCCTCATTCAGGAGATAAGGGTCGGCTATGGCGACATCAGTGGCTTGAAAATGCGCCCATAGCCTCATTAGGCAAGTTTCAAGACTAATCTGAACATATAGAAGATCTCTTTGAGATCTATATATATTTTGACCCCGTTGAATTTTTCAAAGATAGTATTTCCCTTTGGCACTTTCACTGTGTAATATGTTGGGTGAATGATGGATCCTTGCTTATTAGTGACTAGCTCCAATTCCACAGTTTTGTCATGTAGGAACTTCATCTTGAGCCTCAGGAGCTCATACACTTTGGCTCGTAGCATTCTCTAACCCGAATATAGGCAGGTGCTTTTGTGTTGTCAGCACATTATTCATATGCCAAAGACTTCTTATGTGCCTTCTTTACCGGTGGTCTAACATTTGCATGCGTGGTGGCAGAAGGTTTTGCCTTAGTATTCCTTTTCGCAACTGTCAGAGTCAAAACCGGCGGATCTCGTGTAGGAGGTCCCGAACTGTTGATCTTGGATTGATGGGGAACAAGGGATGCGGGACACAGTATTTACCCAGGTTCGGGCCCTCTCTAAGAGATAAAACCCTACGTCCTACTTTATTATTTTGCTTGTGTGTATGAGGATTACAGAGTCGATCTACCACGAGATCAGATGAACTAAACCCTAGGCTAGTAGGATTACGGATGTTCTCTTATCCTCCACAGACTAAACCTTCTGGTTTATATAGACAACGGGCGTACTAGCACTAGTAGAAAAAGAGGCTTTCGTTCGGGCCTGGCCAGCCCATTAGTCCCGCTTCTGCCACTAACCGGGACCAATGGAGGCATTTGTCCCGGTTCGTGAGCCCAGGGGGCCGGCCGGAGACTCATGGGCATTGGTCCCGGTTCGTCTGGGCCCATTTGTCCCGGCTCTTGGCACGAACCAGGACCAATGGGCCCAGCTCCTGGCCCACATACATTGGTCCCGGTTCGTGGCTAGAACCAGGAAAGAAGGTGGAGCTTTAGTCCCGGTTCCAGCCACGAACCGGGACAAATGAGTTGCCTATATATACCCCACCACCGGCGAGCAGAGCACTCCACAATGCTCTGTTTTTTGCTGGCCGGCGAGGAAGGGCTACATAGAAAACAATGAATAACCGGAAAAAGTGTAGATTAGTGTAAGCATTCAAAATTATTAGTGTTATTAGATCAGGATATGGTTAGCTAGCCTGGATACGGCACTGTGCTCTGACGTTGCTGCTGCCACACTGCCGGTGAACATCAGATTGATATTGTGTGTGTGTGCATACGGAGCAGTGCAGGATTAAAAGCTGCCGCAGCATGCTGCCTGCCATTTGGGAAGATTCTAGGCAGTAGAGTAAATCTGTTCCACAGAGGAGATGACAAGCTTTTCTGATTTTAGAATTTGTATTGCACATGTGTGTTAGTTTGAAAAATTAAGATGGATGGCAGTACTTCAGATCTGAACATGCATATCGTTAACATGCATAGTCTTGCTTTTAGAAGATACAACACTAGCTAGTAAGATATAGTGCACTGGGACTGCTATATTTAAACATCTACTCCCTCCGTCTCAAAATAAGTGACTCGACTTTGTACTTTTGGGTTCATCGTCCTAAAGTTCTCAACAACCAAGGTAGATGGTGAGTGGAGGACACGACTTTCGCGGGTTCAAAACTGCCTAATGAAATATGTCCCACATGTTCGACTCCCGAAGCTATAAGTGCATCATCCTCCTTGTTCATTATTGGATTTGCATGTACATGTAAAATAAGAGTGCATGTGTGGCCTCTAATTCTCCCTCCCATCTCAATGGATTAAGTATGGTGTGGGACTCAAAACACAACTGAATGAGACCTAACATGGGACTAATATAATGTAAATCTAATTTTTTCGACATATGCCCTTTAAACCAGAAGGGAGAGAGTATTTGTGAAAAGGTTCTCAAAACCACTTGCGGGTCACTTCGGGGATGACTTATTATGTTTTTATAAACTCACGGGATTAAGTGACTAGTTTTAGGGCTGAGGGGCTAACCTTGAAACCATAAGGGTACTTCATTCTTCACAGAATGATACATGCACATGCACAGACAATATTGCTTTGTTTTACAAAATTGAACTACTCCCAAAGCATAGAATCACGCGCCAGCGAATGTGACCGTTAGACACTACCCAGACGCAACAACTTCAAGCCCATGACATATGGAACATAACATCGCAAAGGAACCCCTGGCGAGAACACCTCGACAAATACGTCGGACAGCAAAGTTATACCATTGAAAACCTTTTCCATATACAAGTTTACTACTTTTGTCGCATAGAGCCCACATGTTATTGGTCAAACTTGATTCTAGAAAGGTGTGTCTTACTCATTGATGCAACGCCGGATGAAACGAAGGGAGTACACTACTCCCTCCGGAGGGTGGAGTTTAGATCTGTGATTTGACTAGTAGAAACTGTTTTGTATTTTACAAAAATATATACTTAGATTCTTCATCGATGAAATTTCTAAACATAGTTTTTGATATATTATACATGGTTTGGTACTTATATGGACGACGTCAGTTCCCGTGCGAGACTTATATTCCTATCTGAAGAAAACACACACTGTAGTAATAATCCAGCAAATTATAGCTGCTGTCCTTCGTATATATGTTCGGCAATAATCACTCGGTCCTGCGTCCACCATGTTTTTCTCCACAACGAGTACTGCCGATGACCACACATCCACAAATTCCACATAGATATAAATAGGCATAGATATATTTCTATATATATGGGTCCTGCACCCTTCTGCCATGACTCTGCATGTACATGGATGAGGATGATGTACGGTCGATCTTGTGCCGGGACTAGCGACCACAAAGCACTAGTAGAAAAAAAGGCTACCGTTCGGCCCTGGCTAGCACATTAGTCCCGGTTCTTCAAGAACCGGGACCAATGAGGGGTATTAGACCCGGTTCGTGAGCCCAGGGGGCCGGCCGGGGCCTCGTGGGCATTGGTCCCAGTTCGTGTAGAACCATTTGTCCCAGTTCGAGCCACGAACCAGGACCAATGGTCCTCGCTGCTGGCCACAACCATTGGTCCCGGTTCGTGGTATGAACCGGGACAGAAGGGGTGGCTTTAGTCCCGGTCCATGCCACGAACCAGGACAAATAACTTGTCTACATATACCCACCGCCGCGGCAGAGCACTCCATAGTGCTCTGTTTTTTCAATCCGGCGAGGAGAGGGCATTTGGGTGCTCTAGTTCACCTCCTATGCACATGAGGTGTTCGATGAAATGTCCGAGCCACACTAGTTAAGCTTTTTCCTCTCGAAGCTCGACCTAGGAACTCCATTTTTTTCGAGATTTGTCTAGATTTAGGGGTCCGTCACGCCCCGTCCCCGTTTTCACCGCCGTTGATCGCCCGCGCCGATCTCGTCGCCGGCACCACCGTGGCGAGCCTCTTTTTCTTATCTTCATTATGATACTTGTCTGATTTTCTTACTTTAGATAGATATTAATTCTTAATTTTGACACACATAATTATATGTAATGCACGTAGATGAACCGGCAATGGATGTATGGTGACAGACACACCTCCGAGTACATTAAGGGCGTGCATATTTTTCTTGAAGTGGCTGAGGCAAACAAACAGAATGGTTTTATGTGTTGTCCATGCAGTAAATGTGGGAATACGAAGTCTTACTCTGACCGGAAAATCCTTCACACCCACCTGTTTTACAAGGGTTTCATGCCACACTATAATGTTTGGACGAGGCACGGAGAAATAGGGGTTATGATGGAAGACGGCGAAGAAGAAGAGGACGATGACAACTATGTGCCCCCTGAATACGGTGATGCTGCAACGGGGGGAGCTGCTGAAGATCAAGAGGAACCAGACGATGTGCCCGATGATCCTGCAACGGGGGAAGCTGCTGAAGATCAAGAGAAACCAGATGATGTGCCCGATGATGATCTCCACCAGGTCATTGACGATGCAAGGACGCAATGCGAAAGTCAAAAGGAGAAGCTGAAGTTCGATCGTATGTTAGAGGATCACAAAAAAGTTGTACCCCAATTGTGAAGATGGCAACACAAAGCTGGGTACCGTCTTTGGAATTGCTGCTGCGGTGGAAGGCAGAGAATGTTGTGCTCGACAAAGGATTTGAGAAGCTACTGAAAATATTGAAGAAGAAGCTTCCAAAGGATAATGAATTGCCCGACAAAGACGTGACGCAGCAAAGAAGGTCGTATGCCCTCTAGGATTGGAGGTGCAGAAGATACATGCATGCCCTATCGACTGCATCCTCTACGCGGTGTGCGACGAGGATTTGAACGCATGCCCGGTATGCGGTGCATTGCAGTATAAGATCAGACGAGATGATCCTGGTGATGTTGACGGCGAGCCCCGCAGGAAGAGAGTTCCTGCGAAGGTGATGTGGTATGCTCCTATAATACCATGGTTGAAACGAAGGTTCGGAAACAAAGAGCATTGCCAAGTTGATGCGATGGCACAGTGAGGGCCGTAAGAAAGACGGGAAGTTGAGAGCACCCGCAGACGGGTTGCAGTGGAGAAAAATTGAGAGAGAGTACTGGGCTGAGTTTGCACGTGACCCAAGGAACGTATGGTTTGGTTTAAGCGCGGATGGCATTAATCCTTTCGGGGAGCAGAGCAACAATCACAGCACCTGGCCCGTGACTCTATGTATGTATAACCTTCCTCTTTGGATGTGTATGAAGCGGAAGTTCATTATGATGCCAGTTCTCATCCAAGGCCCTAAGCAACCCGGCAACGACATTGATGTGTACCTAAGACCATTAGTTGAAGAAATTTTACAGATGTGGAATGAAAACGGTGTACGTGCGTGGGATGAGCACACACAGGAGGAATTTAACCTGCACGCGTTGCTTTTTGTAACCATCAACGATTGGCTCGCTCTCAGTAACCTTTCAGGACAGACAAACAAGGGATACCACACATGCACGCACTGTTTAGCTGACACCGAAAGTATATACCTGGGAAGCTGCAGGAAGAATGTGTACCTGGGCCATCATCGATTTCTTCCGACCAACCATCAATGTCGAAAGAAAGGCAAGCATTTCAAAGGTGAGGCAGATCACCGGAAGAAGCCCGCCATGCGTACCAGTGATCACGTACTTGCTATGGTCCCGACGGACTAGCTGTTCCGAGTGACGCTGGGGGACACGCACCCATGTGGAAGAAGAAATCTATATTTTGGGACCTACCCTACTGGAAAGACCTAGAGGTCCGCTCTTCGATCGATGTGATGCACGTGACGAAGAACCTTTGCGTCAACCTGCTAGGCTTCTTGGGCGTGTATGGGAAGACAAAAGATATAAGCGAGAGGCACGGAGGACCTGCAACGTTTGCCTGAAAAAGACGGCATGCCTCCAAAAGCAGTATGAAGGTCCCGCCCTACGCTCTTATCAAAGAAGAGAAGGAAATCTTCTTTGAATGCCTGCTTAGTATGAAGGTCCCGACAGGCTTCTCGTCGAATATAAAGGGAATAATAAATATGGCAGAGAAAAAGTTTCAGAACCTAAAGTCTCATGACTGCCACGTGATTATGACGCAATCGCTTCCGGTTGAATTGAGGGGCTTCTACCGAAAACGTCCGATTAGCCATTGTGAAGCTATGTGCATTCCTTAATGCAATCTCTCGAAGGTGATCGATCCAGAAATCATACCAAGGCTAAGGAGTGATGTGGTGCAATGTCTTGTCGGGTTTCGAGCTGGTGTTCCCACCATCCTTCTTCAATATCATGACGCGACGTCCTAGTTCATCTAGTTGACGAGATTGTCATTCTGGGCCCGTGTTATACACAATATGTACCCCTTTGAGAGGTTCATGGGAGTCCTAAAGAAATATGTCCATAACCGCGCTAGGCCAGAAGGAAGCATCTCCATGGGCCATCAAACAGAGGATGTCATTGAGTTTTGTGTTGACTTCATTCCTGACCTTAAGAATATAGGTCTCCCTAAATCGCGGTATGAGGGGAGACTGACTGGAAAAGGCATGCTTGGAGGGGAGACAATAATATGCCGGGACAGATATTCTTGGTCTCAAGCACACTGCATAGTTCTACAGAACTCTACCTTGGTGACCCCTTTGTTGGGGAACGTTGGAGAAAATTAAAAATTTTCCTACGGTTTCACCAAGATCCATCTATGAGTTCATCTAGTAACGAGTCATGGGAAAGTGATTTCATCTACATACCACTTGTAGATCGCGTGCGGAAGCGTTCAATGGAACGGGGATGATGGATTCGTACTCGCCGTGATTCAGATCACCGATGACCTAGTGCTGAACGGACAGCACCTCCGCGTTCAACACACGTACGGAGCGGATGACTTCTCCTCCTTCTTGATCCAGCAAGGGGGAAGGAGAGGTTGATGATGATCCAGCAGCACGACGGCGTGGTGGTGGATGCAGCAGAACTCCGGCAGGCTTCGCTAAGCAACTACGGGAGGAGGAGGAGGTGTTGCAGGAGGAGGGAGGCGTCAGGGCTTATGGTTGCGGCCACCCCTCCCTCCCCTCCCTTTATATAGGTGCAAGAGAGGGGGGGAGGGCGCAGCCTTGCCCCTTCCTCCAAGGAAGGGGTGCGGCCAAGAGGGGGGAAGAAGTCCATCCTCCCCAAGGCACCTCGGAGGTGCCTTCCCCTCTTAGGACTCTCCTTTTCTTATATCTTGGCGCATGGGCCTCTTGGGGCTGGTGCCCTTGGCCCATATAGGCCAAGGCGCACCCCTACAGCCCATGTGGCCCCAGGGCAGGTTGACCCCCCGGTGGACCCCGGACCCCTTCGGCACTCCTGCACAATACCGATAACACGCGAAACTTTTCCGGCGACCAAAATAAGACTTCCTATATAAATCTTTACCTCCGGACCATTCCGGAACTCCTCGTGACGTCCGGGATCTCATCCGGACTCGAACAACATTCGGTTTGCTGCATACTCATATTCATACAACCCTAGCGCCACCGAACCTTAAGTGTGTAGACCCTACGGGTTCGGGAGACATGCAGACATGACCGAGACGGCTCTCGGGCAATAACCAACAGCGGGATCTGGATACCCATGTTGGCTCCCACATGCTCCTCGATGATATCATCGGATTAACCACGATGTTGAGGATTCAATCAACCCCGTATACTATTCCCTTTGTCAATCGGTATTTTACTTGCCCGAGATTCGATCTTCGGTATCCCAATACCTCGTTCAATCTCGTTGCTGGCAAGTCACTTTACTCATACCGTAATGCATGATCCCGTGACCAAACACTTGGTCACTTTGAGCTCATTATGATGATACACTACCGAGTGGGCGGTGATACCTCTCCGTCATACGGAGTGACAAATCCGATCTCGATCCGTGTCAACCCAATGACACTTTTGGAGATACCTGTAGTGCACCTTTATAGTCACCCAGTTACGTTGTGACGTTTGGTACACCCAAAGCACTCCTACGGTATCCGGGAGTTACACGATCTCATGGTCTAAGGAAGCGATACTTGACATTGGAAAAGCTCTAGCAAAACGAACTACACGATCCTGTGCTATGCTTAGGATTGGGTCTTGTCCATCACATCATTCTCCTAATGATGTGATCCCGTTATCAATGACATCCAATGTCCATAGTCAGGAAACCATGACTATCTGTTCATCAACGAGCTAGTACACTAGAGGCTCACTAGGGACATATTGTGGTCTATGTATTCACACGTGTATTACGATTTCCGGATAATACAATTATAGCATGAATAAAAGACAATTATCATGAACAAGGAAATATAATAATAATACTTTTATTATTGCCTCTAGGGCATATTTCCAACAGTCTCCCACTTGCACTAGAGTCAATAATCTAGTTACATTGTGATGAATCGAACACCCATAGAGTTCTGGTGTTGATCATGTTTTGCTCGCGAAGAGGTTTAGTCAACGGATCTGCGACATTCAGATCCGTATGCACTTTGCAAATTTCTATGTCCCCATCTTGAACATTTTCATGAATGGAGTTGAAGCGGCGCTTGATGTGCCTGGTCTTCTTGTGAAACCTGGGCTCCTTGGCAAGTGCAATAGCTCCGTGTTGTCCTGAGAAGAGTTTGATCGGCTCCGACGCATTGGGTATGACTCTAGGTCGGTGATGAACTCCTTCACCCAAATTGCTTCATGTGCTTCCTCCGAGGCTGCCATGTACTCCGCTTCACATGTAGATCCCGCCATGACGCTTCGCTTGCAGCTGCACCAGCCATCGCTCCACCATTTAACATATACACGTATCCGTTTGTGACTTTGAGTCATTCAGATCTGTGTCGAAGCTAGCATCGACGTAACCCTTCTGACGAGCTCTTCGTCACCTCCATAAACGAGAAACATGTCCTTTGTCCTTTTCAGGTACTTCAGGATATTCTTGACCGCTGTTCAGTGTTCCTTGCCGGGATTACTTTGGTACCTTCCGACCAAACTTACGGCAAGGTTTACATCAGGTCTGGTACACAGCATGGCATGCATAATAGATCCTATGGCTGAGGCATAGGGGATGACACTCATCTCTTCTTTATCTTTTGCCGTGGTCGGGCATTGAGCCGAGCTCAATTTCACACCTTGCAAAACAGGCAAGAACCCTTTCTTGGACTGATCCATTTTGAACTTCAAAAACTTATCAAGGTATGTGCTTTGTGAAAGACCTATGAGGCGTCTCGATCTATTCCTATAGATTTTGATGCCTAATATGTAAGCAGCTTCTCTAAGGTCCTTCATTGAAAAACTCTTATTCAAGTAGGCCTTAATGCTGTCCAAAAGTTCTATATCATTTCCCATCAAAAGTATGTCATCTACATATAATATGAGAAATGCCATGAGCTCCCACTCACTTTCTTGTAAACGCAGGCTTCTCCATAAGTCTGCATAAACCCAAACGCTTTGATCATCTCATCAAAGCGAATGTTCCAACTCCGAGATGCTTGCACCAGCCCATAAATGGATCGCTGGAGCTTGCATACCTTGTTAGCATTCTTAGGATCGACAAAACCTTCCGGCTGCATCATATACAGCTCTTCCTTAAGATAACCGTTAAGGAATGCCGTTTTGACGTCCATCTGCCATATCTCATAATCATAGTATGCGGCAATTGCTAACATGATTCGGACGGACTTAAGCTTCGCCACGGGAGAGAAAGTCTCATCGTAGTCAATCCCTTGAACTTGTCGATAACCCTTAGCGACAAGTCGAGCTTTATAGATGGTAACATTACCATCCGCTCGTCTTCTTCTTAAAGATCCATTTGTTTTCTATCGTCGCCGATCATCGGGCAAGTCTGTCAAAGTCCATACTTTGTTTTCGTACATGGATCCTATCTCGGATTGCATGGCTTCAAGCCATTTGTTGGAATCTGGGCCCGCCATCGCTTCTTCATAGTTCGAAGGTTCACCGTTGTCTAACAACATGATTTCCAGGACAGGGTTGTCGTACCACTCTGGTGCGGAACGTGTCCTAGTGGACCTACGAAGTTCAGTAGCAACTTGATCCGAAGTACCTTGATCATCATCATTAATTTCCTCTCTAGTCGGTGTAGGCACCACAGGAACATTTTCCTGAGCTGGACTACTTTCCGGTTCAAGAGGTAGTACTTCATCGAGTTCTACTTTCCTCCCACTTACTCCTTTCGAGAGAAACTCTTTTTCCAGAAAGGATCCGTTCTTGGCAACAAAGATCTTGCCTTCGGATCTAAGGTAGAAGGTATACCCAATGGTTTCCTTAGGGTATCCTATGAAGACGCATTTTTCCGACTTGGGTTCGAGCTTTTCAGGTTGAAGTTTCTTGACATAAGCATCGCATCCCCAAACTTTTAGAAACGACAGCTTAGGTTTCTTCCCAAACCATAATTCATACGGTGTCGTCTCAACGGATTTAGACGGTGCCCTATTTAAAGTGAATGTAGCTGTCTCTAGAGCGTATCCCCAAAATGATAGCGGTAAATCAAGAAGAGACATCATAGATCGCACCATATCCAATAGAGTGCGATTACGACGTTCGGACACACCGTTACGCTGAGGTGTTCCAGGCGGCGTGAGTTGTGAAACGATTCCACATTATCTTAAGTGTGTACCAAATTCGTGACTTAAATATTCTCCTCCACGATCTGATCGCAAGAATTTTATCTTTCGGTCACGTTGATTCTCTACTTCATTCTGAAATTCCTTAAACTTTTCAAAGGTCTCAGACTTGTGTTTCATCAAGTAGACATACCCATATCTACTCAAGTCATCAGTGAGAGTGAGAACATAACGATATCCTCCACGAGACTCAACACTCATTGGACCGCACACATCGGTATGTATGATTTCCAATAAGTTGGTTGCTCGCTCCATTGTTCCGGAGAACGGAGTCTTGGTCATCTTGCCCATGAGGCATGGTTCGCATGTGTCAAATGATTCATAATCGAGAGACTCTAAAAGTCCATCGGCATGGAGCTTCTTCATGCGCTTGACACCAATGTGACCAAGGCAGCAGTGCCACAAGTATGTGGGACTATCGTTATCAACTTTACATCTTTTGGTATTCACACTATGAACATGTGTAACATTACGTTCGAGATTCATTAAGAATAAACCATTGACCATCGGAGCATGACCATAAAACATTTCTCTCATATAAATAGAACAACCATTATTCTCGGATTTAAATGAGTAGCCATCTCGTATTAAACGCGATCCTGATACAACGTTCATGCTCAAACTTGGTACTAAATAACAATTATTGAGGTTTAAAACTAATCCCGTAGGTAAATGTAGAGGTAGCGTGCCGACGGTGATCACATCGACCTTGGAACCATTCCCGACGTGCATCGTCACCTCGTCCTTCGCCAGTCTCCGTTTATTCCGCAGCTCCTACTGTGAGTTACATATATGAGCAACGACATCGGTATCAAATACCCAGGAGTTACTACGAGTACTGGTAAGGTACACATCAATTACATGTATATCAAATATAGCTTTAGTGTTGCCGGCCTTCTTGTCTGCTAAGTATTTGGGGCAGTTCCGCTTCCAAAGGACCCTTCCCTTTGCAATAAAAGCACTAAGTCTCGGGCTTGGGTCCATTCTTTGACTTCTTCCGGCAAGCTGGCTTACGGGCGCGACAACATCCTTGCCGTCCTTCTTGAAGTTCTTCTTTCCCTTGCCCTTCTTGAACTTAGTGGTTTTATTGACCATCAACACTTGATGCTCCTTCTTGATTTCTACCTCTGCTGACTTCAGCATCGAAAATACTTCAGGAATAGTTTTCACCACCTGCATATTGTAGTTCATCACAAAGCTCTTGTAGCTTGGTGGGAGCGACTGAAGGATTCTGTCAATGACCGCCTCGTCTGGGAGGTTAATGTCCAATCGGGACAGACGGTTGTGCAACCCAGGACATTTTGAGTATGTGCTCACCGATGTAACTATTTTCCTCCATCTTACAACTGTAGAACTTGTAGGAGACTTTATATCTCTAGAAGCGGGCTTGAGCTTGGATAACTAGTTTCAGCTCCTCGAACTTCTCATATGCTCCGTGTCGCTCAAATCGCTTTGTGAGCTAGGGTTCTAAGCTGTAAAGCATGCCGCACTGAACGAGGGAGTAATCATCTTCACGAGACTGCCTAGCGTTCATTACGTCTTGGTTCTCTGGGATGGGTTCTTCACCTAGCGGTGCTTCTAGGACATATTGTTTCACGACAGCTATGAGGATAATCCTCGGTGTTCGGACCCAGTCCGAATAGTTGCTGCCATCATCTTTCAGCTTGGTTTTCTCTAGGAACGTTGAAGTTCATGGTGACATGAGCGTTGGCCATTTGATCTACAAGACATTTTGCAAAGATTTTAGACTATTGTTCATGATAATAAAGTTCATCTAATAAAATTATTTAATGAACTCCCACTCAGATTTGACATCCTCTAGTCATCTAAGTGATACATGATCCGAGTCGACTAGGCTGTGTCCGATCATCACGTGAGACGGACTAGTCATCATCGGTGAACATCTCCATGTTGATTGTATCTTCCATACGACTCATGTTCGACATTTCGGTCTCTTGTGTTCCGAGGCCATGTCTGTACATGCTAGGCTCGTCAAGTTAACCTAAGTGTATTGCATGTGTAAAACTGTCTTACACCCGTTGTATGTGAACGTAAGGATCTATCACACCCGATCATCACGTGGTGCTTCGAAACGACGAACTTTAGCAACGGTGCACAGTTAGGGAGAACACCTTTTTGAAATTGTTATGAGGGATCATCTTATTTACTACCGTCGTTCTAAGTAAACAAGATGCATAAACATAATAAACATCACATGCAATTATATATAGTAGTGACATGATATGGCCAATATCATATAGCTCCTTTGATCTCCATCTTCGGGGCTCCATGATCATCCTGTCACCGGCATGACACCATGATCTCCATCATCATGATCTCCATCATCGTGTCTTCATGAAGTTGTCACGCCAATGACTACTTCTACTTCTATGGCTAACGCATTTAGCAATAAAGTAAAGTAATTTACATGGCGTTCTTCAATGACACGCAGGTCATACAAAAATAAAGACAACTCCTATGGCTCCTGCCGGTTGTCATACTCATCGACATGCAAGTTGTGATTCCTATTACAAGAACATGATCTCATACATCACATATATCATTCATCGTTCATCACAACTTTGGCCATATCATATCACAAAACACTTGCTGCAAAAACAAGTTAGACGTCCTCTAATTGTTGTTGCAAGTTTTACGTAGCTGCAATAGGGTTCTAGCAAGAACGTTTTCTTACCTACGTGAAAGCCACAACGTGATTTGTCAACTTCTATTTACCCTTCATAAGGACCCTTTTCATCGAATCCACTCCAACTAAAGTGGGAGAGACAGACACCCGCTAGCCACCTTATGCAACTAGTGCATGTCGGTCGGTGGAACCAGTCTCACGTAAGCGTGCGTGTAAGGTCGGTCCGGCCGCTTCATCCCACAATGCCGCTGAAGCAAGATAAGACTAGTAGCGGCAAGAAAGTTGACAACATCTACGCCCACAACAAATTGTGTTCTACTCGTGCAATAGAGAACTACGCAAAGACCTAGCTCATGATGCCACTGTTGGGGAACGTTGCAGAAAATTAAAATTTTTCCTACGGTTTCACCAAGATCCATCTATGAGTTCATCTAGCAACGAGTCATGGGAAAGTGATTGCATCTACATACCACTTGTAGATCGCGTGCGGAAGCGTTCAATGGAACGGGGATGATGGAGTCGTACTCGCCGTGATTCAGATCACCGATGACCTAGTGCCGAACGGACAGCACCTCCGCGTTCAACACACGTACGGAGCGGATGACGTCTCCTCCTTCTTGATCCAACAAGGGGGAAGGAGAGGTTGATGATGATCCAGCAGCACGACGGCGTGGTGGTGGATGCAGCAGAACTCCGGCAGGGCTTCGCTAAGCAACTACGGGAGGAGGAGGAGGTGTTGCAGGGAGGAGGGAGGCGTCAGGGCTTATGGGTGCGGCCACCCCTCCCTCCCCTCCCTTTATATAGGTGCAAGAGAGGGGGGAAGGGCGCAGCCTTGCCCCTTCCTCCAAGGAAGGGGTGCGGCCAAGAGGGGGGGAGGAGTCCATCCTCCCAAGGCACCTCGGAGGTGCCTTCCCCCTTTAGGACTCTCCCCTTTTTCTTATATCTTGGCGCATGGGCCTCTTGGGGCTGGTGCCCTTGGCCCATATAGGCCAAGGCGCACCCCCTACAGCCCATGTGCCCCCCCGGGGCAGGTGGACCCCCCCGGTGGACCCCCCCGGTGGACCCCCGGACCCCTTTCGGCACTCCCGGTACAATACCGATAACGCGCGAAACTTTTCCGGCGACCAAAATAAGACTTCCTATATATAAATCTTTACCTCCGGACCATTCCGGAACTCCTCGTGATGTCCGGGATCTCATCCGGGACTCCGAACAACATTCGGTTTGCTGCATACTCATATTCATACAACCCTAGCGTCACCGAACCTTAAGTGTGTAGACCCTACGGGTTCGGGAGACATGCAGACATGACCGAGACGGCTCTCGGGCAATAACCAACAGCGGGATCTGGATACCCATGTTGGCTCCCACATGCTCCTCGATGATATCATCGGATGAACCACGATGTCGAGGATTCAATCAACCCCGTATACTATTCCCTTTGTCAATCGGTATTTTACTTGCCCGAGATTCGATCGTCGGTATCCCAATACCTCGTTCAATCTCGTTGCCTGGCAAGTCACTTTACTCGTACCGTAATGCATGATCTTGTGACCAGACACTTGGTCACTTTGAGCTCATTATGATGATGCACTACCGAGTGGGCCCAGTGATACCTCTCTGTAACACGGAGTGACAAATCCTAGTCTCGATCCGTGTCAAACCAACAGACACTTTTCGAGATACCTGTAGTGCACCTTTATAGTCACCCAGTTACGTTGTGACGTTTGGTACACCCAAAGCACTCCAACGGTATCCGGGAGTTACACGATCTCATGGTCTAAGGAAGAGATACTTGACATTGGAAAAGCTCTAGCAAAACGAACTACACGATCTTGTGCTATGCTTAGGATTGGGTCTTGTCCATCACATCATTCTCCTAATGATGTGATCCTGTTATCAATGACATCCAATGTCCATAGTCAGGAAACCATGACTATCTGTTGATCAACGAGCTAGTCAACTAGAGGCTCACTAGGAACATATTGTGGTCTATGTATTCACACGTGTATTACGATTTCCGGATAATACAATTATAGCATGAATAAAAGACAATTATCATGAACAAGGAAATATAATAATAATACTTTTATTATTGCCTCTAGGGCATATTTCCAACACCCTTATGTCGATGAACATAAGAACAGTCTGCGCTCCAAAAATCCGGAGCAGTGCGATGACTGGATTACATGTGAACACATCAGGACTTTCAGCAGTTGGTTGGAAACACGTCTCAGAGATGAAAACAGTGTTTGTGATGAGTTGTACTCGTTGTCCAGGGGACCATCTTCGACTGTTACGATTTGGAAAGGATACGGAATAAATGGGAATACATTTTACACGATTGCCCAAGATCAAAAGAGCACCAACCAAAACAGCGGTGCCCGCTTTGATGCAGCCACCGAGAGGGGAAAGGACACATATTATGGTTACAAAGTGGACATATGGGAACTTGACTGCGGAGAAGATTTTAAGGTCCCTTTGTTTAAGTGCAAATGGGTCAATCTATCAGGAGGCGGGGTACAGGTAGACCCACAGTACGGAATGACAACAGTGGATCTGAACAATCTTGGGTACACTGACGAACCGTTCGTCCTAGCCAATGATGTGGCCCAGGTTATCTATGTGAAGGACATGTCTACCAAACCGAGAAAAAGAAAAAATAAGGAAGCAAATACATCATACGATGAGCCAAAGCGCCACATAGTTCTTTCAGGAAAAAGGGACATCGTGGGAGTGGAGGGCAAGACAGACATGTCCGAAGATTATGAAAAGTTTCATGAAATTCCTCCCTTCAAAGTCAAGGCTGACCCAAGGATCCTGATAAATGATGAAGATTATCCATGGTTACGGCGCAATAAGGAAAGGACACAAACGAAGAAAAAGTGAAGACTTTCTCCACAACTTTCAACCTTTTTGTAGTTCATTTGAAATGCATGTTGTAACAGACAAGTTTCCGTATGAAATCCTGATTGTCCGTTTTGTACACGAAGTGCATCCAGTTTTGCCGTAACCCTCTCAACTTTCTTGCATATGCTATGTGGATGAAATGATGATACCATGCCAAAATAAAAGAGAGGCGCAATGCTCACCTGCACGTTGCTTCGCTTCAGGCTTATAAACCGCTGCGAGTGCCTCTCGCTTGGCGAGGTGGGACTAAAAAACAGCTGCAGAAAGAATCAACTAAAAAACTCTTTTACCGGTCCATGCCACGAACCTGTACTAAATGGTGCTCGTGGAGCCCCAGCCTTAAAACCTGTACCAAATAAAATGCCTTTGTAACAGCCTTAGAACTGGTACTAAAGGAATCAACTAAAAAGCTTTTATAAACCTCTAGTATTATTGAAACTAAAATTATATAGAATTTTGTTACAAACATTAATAGCAAAAAGAATTATCATAAAAGAAAATAAATAAGTAATTAGAATTTTGTTCAAAACATTAAAAGCAAAAAGAATTATCATAAAAGAAAATAAATAAATAATTAGAAAACATTAAAAGCAAAAAAGAATTATCATAAAAGAAAATAAATAAGTAATTAGAATTTTGTTACAAACTTTAATAGCAAAAAGAATTATCGTAAAAGAAAATAAATAAGTAATTAGAAACAAAAAAGATAGCAAAAAAACTGGGAAAAATATAAAAAAATGCCAACTACAGGGCCACCACGCCCTGCATACGACTAGAAACCCGTTACTAGGGCCAGGATGCAGGCCCGCAGTAGGCCCAATAGGCCCACAAGCACAGAGAGTGATTTTAGGCCCGTAAGCCTGCAGTAGAGAGGAGCTCAAGTGGTTGGTTCGGCAGGGCTTATAAACCACTCCGAGCCCCTCTCGGCTAGCGAGGTGGGACTAAACATAGCACCGCACCGCTCCAGTTCCAGCACACGACCTTTGGTCCCGGTTGGTGGCACCAACCGGGACTAAAGGGACGCATTGGTACCGGACATGAGGTGTTCGATGAAATGTCCGAGCCACACTAGTTAAGCTTTTTCCTCTCGAAGCTCGACCTAGGAGCTCCATTTTTTTCGAGATTTGTCTAGATTTAGGGGTCCGTCACGCCCCGTCCCCGTTTTCACCGCCGTTGATCGCCCGCGCCGATCTCGTCGCCGGCATCACCGTGGTGAGCCTCTTGTTATTATCTTCTTTATGATACTTGTCTGATTTTCTTACTTTAGATAGATATTTGTCTGATTTTCTTAATTTTGACACACATAATTATATGTAATGCACGTAGATGAACCGGCAATGGATGTATGATGACAGACACACCTCTGAGTACATTAAGGGCGTGCATATTTTTCTCGAAGTGGCTGAGGCAAACAAACAGAATGGTTTTATGTGTTGTCCATGCAGTAAATGTGGGAATACGAAGTCTTACTCGACCGGAAAATCCTTCACACCCACCTGCTTTACAAGGGTTTCATGCCACACTATAATGTTTGGACGAGGCACGGAGAAATAGGGGTTATGATGGAAGACGGCGAAGAAGAAGAGGACGATGACAACTATGTGCCCCTGAAGACGGTGATGCTGCAACGGGGGGAGCTGCTGAAGATCAAGAGGAACCAGACGATGTGCCCGATGATGCTGCAACGGGGGAAGCTGCTGAAGATCAAGAGAAACCAGACGATGTGCCCGATGATGATCTCCGCCAGGTCATTGACGATGCAAGGACGCAATGCGAAAGCCAAAAGGAGAAGCTGAAGTTCGATCGTATGTTAGAGGATCACAAAAAAGTTGTACCCCAATTGTGAAGATGGCAACACAAAGCTGGGTACCGTACTAGAATTGCTGCAGTGGAAGGCAGAGAATGCTGTGCCTGACAAAGTATTTGATAAGCTACTGAAAATATTGAAGAAGAAGCTTCCAAAGGATAATGAATTGCCCGACAAAGACGTGACGCAACAAAGAAGGTCGTATGCCCTCTAGGATTGGAGGTGCAGAAGATACATGCATGCCCTATCGATCGTGCATCCTCTACCGCGGTGCGTACGAGGATTTGAACGCATGCCCGGTATGCGGTGCATTGCGGTATAAGATCAGACGAGATGATCCTGGTGATGTTGACGGCGAGCCCCGCAGGAAGAGAGTTCATGCGAAGGTGATGTGGTATGCTCCTATAATACCATGGCTGAAACGACTGTTCATAAACAAAGAGCATTGCCAAGTTGATGCGATGGCACAGTGAGGACCGTAAGAAAGACGGGAAGTTGAGAGCACCCGCAGACGGGTCGCAGTGGAGAAAAATCAAGAGAGAGTACTGGGCTGAGTTTGCACGTGACCCAAGGAACGTATGGTTTGTTTTAAGCGCGGATGGCATTAATCCTTTCGGGGAGCAGAGCAGCAATCACAGCACCTGGCCCGTGACTCTATGTATGTATAACCTTCCTCTTTGGATGTGCATGAAACGGAAGTTCATTATGATGCCAGTTCTCATCCAAGGCCCTAAGCAACCCGGCAACGACATTGATGTGTACCTAAGACCATTAGTTGAAGAACTTTTACAGCTGTGGAATGAAAACGGTGTACGTGCGTGGGATGAGCACAAACAGGAGGAATTTAACCTGCACGCGTTGCTGTTTGTAACCATCAACGATTGGCCCGCTCTCAGTAACCTTTCAGGACAGACAAACAAGGGATACCACACATGCACGCACTGTTTAGCTGACACCGAAAGTATATACCTGGGAAGCTGCAGGAAGAATGTGTACCTAGGCCATCATCGATTTCTTCCGACCAACCATCAGTGTCGAAAGAAAGGCAAGCATTTCAAAGGCGAGGCAGATCACCGGAAGAAGCCCGCCATGCGTACCGGTGATCACGTACTTGCTATGGTCAATGATTTACACGTAATCTTTGGAAAGGGTCCCGACGGACTAGCTGTTCCGAGTGACGCTGGGGGACACGCACCCATGTGGAAGAAGAAATCTATATTTTGGGACCTACCCTACTGGAAAGACCTAGAGGTACGCTCTTCGATCGACGTGATGCATGTGACGAAGAACCTTTGCGTCAACCTGCTAGGCTTCTTGGGCGTGTATGGGGAGACAAAAGATACAGCTGAGGCACGAGAGGACCTGCAACGTTTGCACGAAAAAGACGGCATGCCTCCAAAGAAGTATGAAGGTCCTGCCAGCTACGCTCTTAACAAAGAAGAGAAGGAAATCTTCTTTGAATGCCTGCTTATTATGAAGGTCCCGACTGGCTTCTCGTCGAATATAAAGGGAATAATAAATATGGCAGAGAAAAAGTTTCAGAACCTAAAGTCTCATGACTGCTACGTGATTATGACGCAACTGCTTCCGTTTAAATTGAGGGGGCTTCAACCGAAAAACGTCCGATTAGCCATTGTGAAGCTATGTGCATTCCTTAATGCAATCTCTCAGAAGGTGATCGATCCATAAATCATACCAAGGCTAAGGAGTGATGTGGTGCAATGTCTTGTCAGTTTCGAGCTGGTGTTCCCACCATCCTTCTTCAATATCATGACACACGTCCTAGTTCATCTAGTTGATGAGATTGTCATTCTGGGCCCCGTATTTATACACAATATGTACTCCTTTGAGAGGTTCATGGGAGTTCTAAAGAAATATGTCCATAACCGCACTAGGCCAGAAGGAAGCATCTCCATGGGCCATCAAACAGAGGATGTCATTGAGTTTTGTGTTGACTTCATTCGTGACCTTAAGAATATAGGTCTCCCTAAATAGCGGTATGAAGGGAGACTGACTGGAAAAGGCATGCTTGGAGGGGAGACAATAATATGCAGGGACGGATATTCTTGGTCTCAAGCACACTTCATAGTTCTACAGAACTCTACCTTGGTGACCCCTTATGTCGATGAACATAAGAACAGTCTGCGCTCCAAACACCCGGAGCAGTGCGACGACTGGATTACATGTGAACACATCAGGACTTTCAGCAGTTGGTTGGAAACACGTCTCAGAGATGAAAACACTGTTTGTGATGAGCTGTACTCGTTGTCCAGGGGACCATCTTCGACTGTTACGATTTGGAAAGGATACGAGATAAATGGGAATACATTTTACACGATTGCCCAAGATCAAAAGAGCACCAACCAAAACAGCGGTGCCCGCTTTGATGCAGCCACCGAGATGGGAAAGGACACATATTATGGTTACATAGTGGACATATGGGAACTTGACTGCGGAGAAGATTTTAAGGTCCATTTGTTTAAGTGCAAATGGGTCAATCTATCGAGAGGCGAAGTGCAGGTAGACCCACGATGCGGAATGACAACAGTGGATCTGAACAATCTTGGGTACATCGACGAACCGCTCGTCCCTAGCCAATGATGTGGCCCAGGTTATCTATGTGAAGGACATGTCTACCAAACCGAGAAAAAGAAAAAATAAGGAAGCGAATACATCATACCATGAGCCAAAGCGCCACATAGTTCTTTCAGGAAAAAGGGACATCGTGGGAGTGGAGGGCAAGACAGACATGTCCGAAGATTATGAAAAGTTTCATGAAATTCCTCCTTCAAAGTCAAGGCTGACCCAAGGATCCTGATAAATGATGAAGATTATCCATGGTTACGGCGCAATAAGGAAAGGACACAAACGAAGAAAAAGTGAAGACTTTCTCCACAACTTTCAACCTTTTTGTAGTTCATTTGAAATGCATGTTGTAACAGACAAGTTTCCGTATGAAATCCTGATTGTCCGTTTTGTACACGAAGTGCATCCAGTTTTTGCCGTAACCCTCTCAACTTTCTTGCATATGCTATGTGGATGAAATGATGATACCATGCCAAAATAAAAGAGAGGCGCAATGCTCACCTGCACGTTGCTTCGCTTCAGGCTTATAAACCGCTGCGAGTGCCTCTCGCTTGGCAGGTGGGACTAAAAACAGCTGCAGAAAGAATCAACTAAAAACTCTTTTACCGGTCCATGCCACGAACCTGTACTAAATGGTGCTCGTGGAGCCCCAGCCTTAAAACCTGTACCAAATAAAATGCCTTTGTAACAGCCTTAGAACTGGTACTAAAGGAATCAACTAAAAAGCTTTTATAAACCTCTAGTATTATTGAAACTAAAATTATATAGAATTTTGTTACAAACTTTAATAGCAAAAAGAATTATCATAAAAGAAAATAAATAAGTAATTAGAATTTTGTTCAAAACATTAAAAGCAAAAAGAATTATCATAAAAGAAAATAAATAAATAATTAGAATTTTGTTCAAAACATTAAAAGCAAAAAGAATTATCATAAAAGAAAATAAATAAGTAATTATAATTTTGTTACAAACTTTAATAGCAAAAAGAATTATCATAAAAGAAAATAAATAAGTAATTAGAAACAAAAAAAAGCAAAAAAAACTGGAAACAAATTAAAAAAAATGCCACCTACAGGGCCACCACGGCCTGCATACGACTAGAAACCAGTTACTAGGGCCAGGATGCAGGCCTGCAGTAGGCCCAATAGGCCCACAAGCACAGAGAGTGATTTTAGGCCCGTAAGCCTGCAGTAGAGAGGAGCTCGAAGTGGTTAGTTCCGCAGTGCTTATAAACCACTCCGAGCCCCTCTCGGCTAGCGAGGTGGGACTAAACATAGCACCGCACCGCTCCAGTTCCAGCACACGATCTTTGGTCCCGGTTGGTGGCACCAACCGGTACCAATGCCTCTCTTTTGTCCCGGTTTGTGGCAACAACCGGACCAAAGGTCTCTGTTTCCCGCCCTTTGGGCTGCTGAAAAGAGGCCTTTGGTCCCGATTGGTGCCACCAACCGGGACTAAAGGGGTGCATTGGTCCCGGTTGGTGCCATGAACCGGGACCAATGCTCTGCCTATATAAGCAGCACTCGTGAAAATTTGGTTCAGTTCATTGTTCCCCGCCGCCGACGCTGCTGCTGCCAAATCTCCGCCTCGTTGCCTCTGCCGTCTACGCCTCGACGCGCCGTCGCGCCGCCCGATGCCGCCGCGCCCTGCGCCCGCCATGACGCCGCTGCCCTGCCGCCGCCTCGCCCGCTCAAGGCCGCACCACCTCACTGCCGACTGCCGCGCCCGCCCGCGCCGCACCTTGCCGTCGCCATCGCCGTCCCCGACACCATCGCCGTGAGCAATAATTTTGCTAATTTAATTTGTGTTAGTAGTAGTTAATTTAGATGTGTAGTTAATTGAGTTAGATTTTGTTAGCTTTTTTTTAGATTTTTTTGTTAGATTTTTTTGTAATTCATAGATTTTTTTGTTAGATGTGTAGTTCATAGATTTTTCTGTTAGATTTTTTTTCATATTGTGTAATTAATTTGTTCATATTGTGTTAGATTTTTTTTCTGTTAATAGATTTTTTTGGTGATATTATTGTTGAATATGCATGTTTGTATGTTCATATATATGCAAAGATCGAATATGTCAAATTTTTATGATTTTTTTCTTTTCATAGAATTTTTTTGTTTTTTTTTCTGTTGTAATTTTGTGTCATTGAATTTTAATAATTTTTTTGTTCATAGTATTTTCTTTGTCAATTTATTGTGTATGTATAGGAAAATTGTGAATGATAGAAGTCATTTATGAATATGTTCATATTTAGAATAGAGGAAAAAGGAAAAAAATAAGAAGAGAAAGTGTTTAATATAATTAGTTAAAAAAATAATAGAACTATAGTAAAACTAGTTTATTTTTAGTAAGTATTATTTTATTTTATTTATAGTAAGTGCTTCATATATAGTTGAACTAGCTAGTTGATTTAATAAACTACTTTATTTTACTATATATAGAAGTAGTTTGTTTTTAGTAAGTACTACTTTATTTATTTATAGTAAGTGCTTAGTAGTTGAACTAGTTGATTTAATTAATAAAACTATTTTATTTAACTATATATAGAAGTAGTTCCGCATCGACGTTGGCGATGCCTATCCCGCATCCTTGTCATCGTCGACTCGGCGGTGGGGGCCTGTTTGATCAGGGCATGTTCGGGACTGGGCTCCGCCGGGCTGGTATCGGGAGGTGCTACCTTCCGGGGGATGTAGGTTGGTGAGGAGGCAACCCGTTGTTGACCCGATCCTTGTTTGTTGGCGGTCGCGTGGGCCAGTGACGGTGCCGAGGCTTCCGGACACCGCGGAGGTGGTACGTCACCGTGTCAGCGAGGAGGACGAGCACGTCCATCGCTACATGGTTGCATTGAAGGGTAGGTTCGACAATACCTGGCAGGTTCTTCAGGGATCTCACTGGAGCTATGATCATGTGATGGTTCCTTATCTTTGGGTGTCCACTGCCATGCATTTATACCTGGCCGGGCGCTACGGTTCTAACTGTATTAGTGATGCTATATGTATGATAGTATTCGAGGAGTATTAGTGATAATATTCGAAGATGTACAGACACAAGAGATGATGTACTTTTACTTATAATTGAATGCATGCTAATTTGAATACTACTTCATTTTATGATTTTGTTTTGCTTATTGAATGCTCATATTGGAAAAGTACTCCTACTTTGAATGCTAAAATTGGAGAGCACTATGCAGAAATCTAGGAGCCCCCTCTATCATCCAAGGCTGTTGCAGAAGCTTCTCCTTCATTCCCGTGTGCTAGACAATTTGGTGTAATAATGCACTCGGGAATGAAAGGAGGAGCTACGTACCATCACCGATAGTCAACCCGTGATTAATAATAATGATCTAATTTAGGTTTTTAGTACATATACTTAATTATACAAGTTTAATATTTGAATTATGAACATAGGCCGGAAATGTCGTACTCGGACGACGAAAACCGCCCGGGGGAGTGCGACTGGTGCCACGACGACCGAGGTATGTGCGACAGGTTCATTGAGCTGGACGAAGATCGGCGCTTCAGCATTAAGCTCGAGGAGACCTTCGATGTTCATACGGTACGCAACGACGACAATAGTTTTTTTCGTAATTAAGCACGACTTCAACTATTTTAACGTGTATTTTTCATCTTTTCCAATTCGACTAGCTTATCCCATGCTATGCAAGACGCTATGTTTGGAGAAGATGGGTTTTGAAGACCATGAAAATATGGAAACCAAAAAAATTCTCCTAAAGACCCATCATGGTGTGGATTTTAAAGTAAAATTGTACAATGCTGAGAGTGTAACCTATTTTGGTTGCAAAAATTGGTAAGCACTTTGCAAGATGTATGGTTTTGATGAGGGTATGATTGTCACCATGGATCTTGGTGATCCTACAATCGAGCAAGACAATATGGACATTTGGATCCTTGTGAATATACCTCCAGTTCTTCCCCCATGTGAGCTTAACATAGTTATTAAGTAATTTATATTGTTTATTTCAAAATAGTTGACAGCTTATTTCCATTGACAGCTTATTTTCATTCTTCAAAGAATGTGCGGAAGATGGTAGACAAAACCCACTACACCGATGGCTCCGAATTAACTTATAAGGAGAAAAATCATCTGATCGTATTTTGTACTGATCTTGAGAATTACAATGTCGACAATCGAACTCCTCAACATTATGGTCAATACGTGCCACTAGTGCACGTGTTGAACTACGGTAACTACCATGGAGATACCCTGGTAATTTTTTTTACTATTACGACATCCGTGCATCTTTTTGCATACTTCTAAAACTAGTACATCATTGCTAACTACGAAGTTATTACTATGTTTTCAACAGATAATCCCGAATGATTGTGTGCCTCATCTGATGTATACGCACGGTCGCCTTGATGTTTTGAACATACAACCAGGTCGTCCTACGAATCTCAACTGTCCATACCGGATTTCTAAAAGAAGTGGAGACATGACAATCAAAGAATGAAAAAAAATGTATGAACAGTCGTAAGGAGCTTCTTGGAAGCAAAAGGAAGCGAAGCGCAAGAATTGGAGACAGGATGATCTCCATTCTTCATAATGGAGAGTCAGGGTCTATATTATTTTATGCTATTTTACCTTAAGGGTGTTTAGGTCCTACCTGATACTGATGATCATGTGCTAAGAACAATTATGTAGGGTTGGGTTCGATGACTATGAGGATGATGATCGTATGACTTATTATTAATAACGAGTAGAAGTTGTATGATGATGCATGATTAGTAGGACTTGTTATTATATATGATGATGTATAATGCAAGCATGCATGAGTTATTATATATCAGCCGGTGAAATAAACATAGCAGTAGCGTTGGTAAACCAAGGACGAAGATATAAGAGAGGATACTTCTCTCTATTAGCTAGCTAATAACAACCTAAAATTAACCCCTCAAACCCCTAAACCATCCACTTTTTTTTAAAAAAAAAAACCTCAGCTCCAGCCAGCTGCTGACGCGTGGAAGCCTTTTGGTCCCGGTTTATGTCATCAACCGGGCTGCCTCAGGGACCACATGGATGCCCATCTGTCCCGGTTCGTGTAAGAACCGGGACTAAAAGGGAAATGCATTAGTAACGACCTATTAGTTCCGGTTCAAGAACCGGGACTAAAGGCCCTTACGAACCGGGACAAATGCCCTGTTTTCTACTAGTAAAGGATTTGCGGGGCATACACACTGAAGAGGTCCTCAGATCTATCGTAAGTACGTAACCGAAATAATGCATCAAGAAAACCACGACATAGTTCGATCACGGCCTCACCTGCATAAATCTCGGCGTGTGGGTATGTTTACCACACCCGAAAGTACGTAGGAGTAGCTAGCTAGCGCGCGTGGGGCGATCGGTCTAGCATGCGGATCACCGGCGGGCAGGAGCACGCGCTGGGGGAGGAGGCGGCGGGCGTGGTCCGGCAGGCGGTGAGCCTGGCGAGGCTGCGGGGGCACGCGCAGGTGACCCCGCTCCACATCGCCAGCGCCATGCTCTCGGCGTCCCCGGCACCAGCAGCCATCCTCCACGCCGCCTGCGCCAGGTTCCAGTCCCACTCCCAGCTGCAGCAGCACAACGCGCTCGGCCTCCGCCTAGACGTGGCGCTCAGCCGCCTCCCCTTGGCCAGGCCAGCGTCCGTGCTCCACCACGGTGGCGACCGCGTCGTGCAGACGCCGTCGAACGCGTTCGTGGCCGCTCTGAAGCGGGCGCAGGCGCACCGGGGCCGCACGGGGGCCGTGGTCGGCGAGCTCGAGCAGCTCGTCCTCTCCATCCTCAACGACCCGAGCGTCGACCGCGTCATGCGCGTGGCCGGCTTCTCGAGCTCCCAGTCCCAGGCCGGGGCCAGCATGGTGGGCGCCGCTGTCTCATGGAAGCAGCCGATCTGGGCAAGTTGCGACGTCCCGGAACTTCAGCCGTCGGTCATCGCCCACGTCGTCCTGGACGGAAAGTACGTAGCCTACTAGCTCGAGAGTGTGGCATGCATGCACGTCTATGATTGCCTTTTTCCTTCTTCCTGTGAGCATCTCCAACAAAGCGCGGTTGCGCGGCGTGCTGAATTTTTTTTTCAGCACCGAAATAGCGTTTTAACGCGTTGGGCTGGTGTTTTGCTTTACCAGAAGCGCAAAAACACGGCACATAATCCGGCGGCCCCATTACAGCAGCACCAAATAAGCGCGAGCAGCCCAGATTTTGCAGCGCGCGCGAGCGAGCGCACCAAATAAGCAGCGCGCGATGCCGTTTTCCCCAATGTGCTGAACCTACTTTGGCGCACGTGGGATTTTAGCGCGTCTGCTGGAGCGCCAGTTTCGGTCACGCACACGCAATATAGTCATTTTTTCCAGCGCGCGGCTAATCTAGCGCGTCTGTTGGAGATGCTCTGACTGACACAAATGACAGCATAGGCATCGTGCGTGGTTCCGCAAGGGAAAGAGTGGCAACCTCTCCCCAGTCCGCTCCCCTGACCCTGAGGAACCTATGTGTTAGACTGTTGGCTCGGCCTGTGTATAGATGGATCTTTAGCAACATAGGGTTCAGTGTTTTGCCTCTTTTTTTCCGAGTTACTTCCTCCGTCTCAAATTGCTTGTCACATAACTGAATAAAAATGAATGTATTTAGAACTAAAATACATCTAGATATATCCATTTATACAACAAGTAATTCCGGGCGAAGGGAGTATTAAATAGACCAGGCCCTCACTATTACAAGGCACACGCTTCGAAACACAACAAACATCTTGGAGGGAAAGTTTACCTTTAGCAAACCAGCCTAATAGTACAACTAGAAAGCTACTTGAAATATCACACTATGGAATCACGCGGTAACCGTGATAAAAGCAAGTGAATACCGCAGGAACTCCTATAAGTGCAACTTCTCTGGCTTTATGAGGAAAACGCATAAGCCACATAACTAACACTGTGAAATTGTTGAGAGCTATCAGTTTCTAGTTGTGCATTTTGCAACTCCACAGATAAATCTAGCAAGTGCACTATGCAAGAAAAGGCGCTCAATGATTACCACTTGATGACATAACATGCATTTATATCTTATGTAACATTATATCCCCGCTTGAACAAATTGTCTTTAGCCAGAGAAAACTTTGACTTTCAAAGAGATCTAACAAGCCACAAACTTTAATTAATGAAACCAGTTCACCTGACTCGAACTTTACAGCTTGGTACATAGACTGAATACAGAACTTTCTCCTACCTTATGGTTCATGGATGCGAATATGTCTATGTCTAACTGGTTCTCTAACATTTTTGTTTCACTCGGTGGCATTGTGTAAGGTGTCACTACCGCAGCCGGTCATGGCGGGGCTCCAGGCCGAGGCGGTGCTCCTGGCATGGGAGGCGCAGCCGGTCCTGGTGGGGCTCCAGGCCGAGGCGCTCCGCCTCACGCGCCTCCGGGTGCTGCTGACCAGTGCTTCCGGCCGTCGCTCCTGGGGTAGGGGCGTGGCGGCCCGGTCATGGCGGGGCTCACGCGCCCCCGGGGCATGCAGTTGACCCGGCGCTTCCGGCTGTTCCTCCTGGTCTAGGTGGCGCCGCCGGCGGGCCTCATGGAGGGCCTGGCATGGGCCGAGGTCGAGGTGCTCTGGGCCATGCTCCCCCTCCCGAGTTTGCCCAGCTCCCAATCGCTCAATGCCAGAGGTGCCGCCAACAGGCACGGTTCTGTACCGTATGCTGCCTCGGAGGACACCGCCTATTTTGTGCCAACTGCAGGTGCGGGTGTGAGGCGCCGGACAGACGAGCACTGCCGCCGATGAGGCTGGAGGGGCTCCATCAAAACCTGTTTATCTTAATGGAATATCCTTGGCCAGCCAGAAACTTCATTTTCTACAAGGCTTCGCGGTATGACACTGAGCTGGACTATTGTTTTGTCGAACTCGACGAGCTGTTTGCAGGAGGAGGTGAAATCGTGAGCAACGTCATATACAGCTATGACATGCAGCGAGACGGCAGGTACTGGATGTGTCGCTATCTTCACGGCCATGTTCTTCGAGATCATTTGTATGCAGGATAGGGTAGCTTCTACTATTTTGACTTTGGGATCTTTGTTTGCAAGTGATATGAGAGTTTTTAAGAGGTGCTAGTACTTATTAGTTGCTTTTGGCACTACTGCTTTGTTGGCAATTGAAACCGGTAAATTTTTCGGGGTGTGGACATACCCTTGTTGTGAACCACGAAAACTTTGATGCATCTGTGTACATTAGTATGTGGTAATTCATTGAGCAAAATGGAGTACTAGAACATAGGTTTGCCTATTTATGTTCTGTCACATGAAAATAATCCGACTCTGATGCTCTAACATCCTACGCCACACTGAACTTTTTTGTATGTGAGCATGGCTTTTTTCTTCAAAGATAATTTGAGTTTTAGATAAACCTGGACCATTGCTTCATACAAAGATACTGTTGGAACGTGGATATCATATAATTTGATGAATATTTTCAAAATTAGGTTTTTTTTTAAATTTTAAGTGTGTTGGAATAGACAATGAAATGACCAATGTTTTCTTTTACGAGAGAATGGACAAGTTTATGAAATTATGCATAAATGAGCAGAATGCTGACGGTGGCTATGCAACTTCTGAGCCGGTTCTTAGGCCAACTCCAACGGGGCCGACCCGAATGGGCGTATAGTTGATTCATTTTTTGTCCGTTTGAGTCGGTTGGACGCGAGTCGTCCTGCTCCATCCGCACAAATATTCTTCATTAGACATTGTATGCATATAAATCTAAATAAAAAACATTGCAACCAAATAAAACTCCATCCTGGAAATAAGAAGAAAGGAAATCATACAAGGTTGCGCTCTAGTCCGGATCTTCCTTGAGCCGGTAATGGCTTCATCCTTCATGTCCTCGCTACTCTGTTTCTTCACAACTTCTTCGCCGGGTCAAAAATATGGAGCGGGATCCCCTGACGTACGGCCACCTGACGTTGGGCCATTGACGCGTGGGTCCGGGTCCACACGCCAGCGAGTGCGCCGTACGTCAGAGGAGCTGCGTCCCAAAAATATTTGCCGGCTCTCATGGTTCTTCTTAACACTTGACCATTTTCGCCTCTTCTTATCATGGCATCACATCCTCTGCTTCGACATGTGCATATGTCATCATAACGGATCTTTGAATGAATGTCAAATCTTGTCAGCGTGAAAATCGAGTCAACTTTTGAGCCTAAATTTATTGCACCACCTGGGGTTTTGCTCCTGTAGTTTCGGGTTCCACCTTCCCTAAATAGACAGGCAACCCCCGTGGCTCACTCTTACATCTTCCTTCTCTCGCTCCTGACGCCGCCGCGCCCCTTCGAGCTCGACGCCGTCTAGGTCAGCAGCAAACAGCGACCCCAACGCCGCCCCTGGAGCCCGTCGAGCACGCCGCGGCCACACTTCGAAGTTCGAAGCTTTCAAGCCTCTTTCTCTTACACTTGTCTTCATTGCGTTTGATTTCTTCGATCTCTCATTTATGTTCATATGCAGAGTCTTTACTTTCCGCTGCACAACTGTTGGACTTCCATGTGTAGGTTGTTGCTTGACTTTGTAGAATTCTAAAAACTTGCCCACAACTAAAATTGGGAAAATGACAAGTTTTTATTTGGTCAAGTAGTCTAATCATACACACCCTCTAGACATACTTTCGATCCTACAGCGGCGCCCGACTACACTTTGTCCTTCGTGCTGTGTTGCAACACCGGCGACTAGCAGCCTAACCTCTCATGCGTGTTGTGTTACAGCACTGGCGCCAGCGAACGCCAACAGCACCGTCGAGTCATCGGGTCGCATCACCGACAGCATCCGAGTCAACGACGAGGGCTGCGTTGCAGCACTGGCTGTCGTCAACAAAAATCACTGCGTCCATAGCGCGCGGCGTGTGGAGCTTGAGCAGCAGGTGGAGCTTGGGAAGCTGGTCATGGCGGACGGGAGGCCATGCTGAAGGTGATCAAGCTCGTTGGATATTGACTGGTTCTCGCTCCAACTGAAGAGATAAAGCCGGGCAGGTCGTGGGCGGCCCTCCACCAGGACACGTGGTGTCCGTAGCGCGCGGCTTAAGGGAGAGAAAGATCATCCGGTGGAAAATAAATATTTCCCTTTTCCTAAACATATGCATATCGGATTTTACAACGACCCCCGTCGATACGAAAGAAATGATGAAAATGGATTGCCAATGTTTAATCTATAAAAAAGGAGTCATATGACACCCGCAAAAAAAAATGTATGTGAAACACATTTAAAATTTCAATTATGTCATAAATTTTTAATGTGCTGACTTCATCGGTTTTATCTCTTTACCTATTAGTACTCAGCACATTAACAAAATCAATTTTCTCATATGTGCATTACCCAGTCATTTAATTTCTGATAAAAAAAAGAAACTATTCGGAGTATCGCACCGGCCGGCCTCGTTATATTTTCCGAATCAAGTTTTTTTTGAGCCAACATTATTCGAATCAATAAACATTGTATATATTTCTTTTGCATGGAATAAAGCCGGCCCTTACCGAAACCGAGTGGCCCAAGGAAGCAATCCGGATTATAGTTATATACAGTATAATTCGGAGTATATTGTAACTGAGAGCCAGTCGGTTTCGGTTTCGTTGCTCGATATATATATGGAAAGAGCAGTAGTCCTCCTATCGCCCTATATTGCCATCGAATACCCCTCCGTTCGCCCCACGAGTCCAAGCCAGGACAGGAAGATTTCCTCGCAGTTGATGTTCTTTTGTTTCACATCGAAGATAACAGATCCTTCCTCTTGAGTATTGAGATGGTTTCAGCTGTTCCAGTCGCCGGTCTAAGCCTCCAAGTCAACAAGAGGAGGAGGGCCGTAGTCGTAGGATCGTTTGGGGCCTCGGTGCTGCCGGACGAGCTGACGACGGAGGTGCTCCTGCGGCTGCCCGTCAAATCCATCCTGCGCTTCCGCGCCGTGTGCCGCTCCTGGGCCTCAGAGCTCTCCTCCGAGGAGTTCTGCAGCCTCCACATGGCCAAGGCCGAGGCAAAAAAGGAGCCACCTAAGCTCATATTCATCTCGCCGTCAGCGACATTCGACTCCACAGGAGTGTACTCAAGCTCGTTCCCCACCGACGGCCCGCTGTTCACCTTCGACGACGTGTGCGGCGACTTTGCGGCCTTAACTCCTTCGCCATGCCGTGGCCTCACCCTCTTGCACGACGCATTGGCGCCAGCCTACTACGTCTTCAACGCGGCCACACGGGCGGTCACCAGGCTGCCTCCTTGCCACAGCATGCCATCTTCTCAACCACCGGTCTCGGTTTTGACACGAGCACCATGGAGTACAAGGTAGTGAGGTTGTTCCTCGGGAAACTGAACGAGAAGCAGAGGATCAGGTGCGAGGTGTACGTCCTTGGTGGCGAGCAAGGGGATCGCTGGAGACCGGCTGCTGGAGGTGTGCCCTTCAGGTTTTGCAGTTTTGTTCAGGCCGCCATTACAACGGCATCATGGAGCTTAGTCGGTCCGCTGCTGCCGGTATTTGCGGACGGATTTCTCCATTGGCTAATCTACCCAGGTGCTCTCTGTAGACGGCCAAGAGCTGGTGTCTTGTCATTTTCTCTCAACTATGAGACCTTCGGCTGGGTCCCGTCACCACCTTTCGAGATACCACGAACAGGAGTGCACTTGGTGGAGCTTGCTGGCCGCTTGTGTATGGTCCGGGACCTTCGTCCTCAAGACAATAATATGTTGGAGATTTGGAACTACAGCTCTAGTGATTGGTCACTGCAGCATAGCATTGATTTGTCGCAGAACGTTGCAGGAGATTTGATCAGTAGTGCACAGGTTATTAGAGTTATCGCTTCTGTTGGCGATTGTGGATCAACGGACAAGGTAATCTTGGCCACTTCCAAACACAAGGTGATTACCTATGACCCACCGTCTGGGATCCTGGAGGCCATTGACGGTATAAGGGAAACTTCATCATTATATGAAGCTCCCAGATTCAGTTTATTCAAAGAGAGTCTTGCTCCGGTACACAAAACAAACCAAGAGACGGCATTATCAACTCCCCTAGCTAAGGCGATCAAGGAGGTCCTGCTCCGGCTCCCGGGTGATTATGTCGCGCAGTTCAAACTTGCATGCAAGCAGTGGCTTAGCTTCATTGAGAGTGGAGGCTTCATTCGCTCTTTCCATGTGCATAACAATGTGGATAAGAGGCCAAAAGTAATGCTTGTTGGCAAGGGAGCTGGAGGATTGGGGTTCAGCTTTGCTCCCTCAAAGAGATTACTTGGGGAGGGTCCTAGCCAAGGCGCCTGGCTTGACACAAAGGTGGTTTGCTCTAAGCCTTGCCATGGTTTGAACCTGGTAAGTTGTGAGATAGAGGACTATCTATACAATCCTTGCACAGGTTATCACCGGACCTACCCTGCTATAGTGCCGCCACACCGAGTGCCCCGCCATGTACTCGCAATGATGCATGGCAATGTTTGTACACCAGAAGACCACACTTTTGCAGTTGGCAACAAGAATTCTGGCCTGGGATTCAACTTGTTGAGCATGTCGTCGTTCAGATTTTCTATCATCTCAAGGACTTCAAATCTCGTCAGTATTTCTTGACATGCTCAGTCATTGACCTCACCTCGGCCCAGGACCACCATGAACCGCCTCTGCCCTTAAATGGCATGCCACCGGCCTATTTGTCGGGGGCTCTATATTGGATGAGTGAACCAGGGTTGGGCCAGAGTTATGAAAGGGCCATTGTGTCGTTCGACGTCGCAAGCGAGAGGTTTGGTGTCGTCCCTTGCCCTTCATCCATTGCAATGTGGAGCGACACAAGTCCTAATCAAGCATTTGTGGTCGAGCTCGAGGGAATACTGTGTGTTGTCCTTGCAGATCCAGTTGCACAAGAAATAGATATTTGGAAGCTAGAGCATGATCAATGGGGCAGAGCATATAAAATCTATTTGGAAGGTTGTCCAGGCTATTCCCCTGCGGAAAATGTTGTGGTCCCGTTGATTATTGACCCTAGGGACGAGAGAATCTTGCTCAACACAGGGAGGGAAATGGGTCTTTATGATCCGGTGAGGCGCACAATTGACAACTTGTATGATCTTGACGAGGTGCTGCATGTCATATGCTCGGAGCAATCACGAGGGAAGCATTTTACGTGCTCTAGCGAGGTGCCTTTGCTGGGAGAAAATCTACTAGACAGTAATATTTTGCCTTTGGTACCTTTGTTATATGAGGAGAGTCTCGCAAGTTATCCATGTATGCCCAGATCACGGTACTTACGCCGATGAATAGCCACTAGTTATTGCAGTTTGATACCACTTGGTTTTTGTCTAAATTATTGATGGCACAAATTGTAATCTGCTTTTCTCATACGCTTTTTTTATAATATATATACTGTTGGGATATCAGTGTGTCGGTATCATCTCTTCTATTTTCGTTCTCTTTCTTGCTGCTAAACTGTCAATGTAATAATACTTACTTGTTCTCCAACATATAGCACTGCTGACTCTTTTTCGATTACTATGTAGTAAGGACATCTCCAACACCGATCCTCAAACCGCCCGCATCTATTTGAATCTCGGTGTCCGGACCGCGGAAGCCATCCAATTGGGCATGTATTGGTCCTCGGCACAGTCCAGACGTACATTCTCCCACAAACTGAAGATAGACGTAGGGGGCTTTACGAGCATCCGGACACCACCCAGGCCCGCGTCTCACCGACCTGACCCACCCAAACTCCTCCCTCGCTTTTCATCCCACACGTCGTGCCGCATTCATGCCGGCCCAGAGAATGCAGCGGCCGACATTGATACCGCGATTTGACCAGACGGGAGGGCGGTGCTGACGAACGTGACCAATTATGTCCGAACTTCAATGAAATCCGCCCGGTTTGAACGAGTTTTTCCAATCAGTTTGGATTGTTGGCTGGATGTATGCGGACGGCGTTAGATGCTGGCCTTTCGCATCCATTTTCGCGGACTGGTCTCCCTATCTCTCGAAACAGGCTCGCGCCCCGCTTTATATAAAAAGCAATAACACCCAAGTTACACGGCGAAACGATACAAAGTGGTGAGGTGGCCCTCTAACACAGCAGATCCCTAGATAACCAACCGGCTACCATAACCGCACACGACTATGATGCCGAACCACTAAGCACAGGACGATCAGAATACAACGCCACGACACGACCTAGACACCTAGCCTCCACGACAACGCCCTCAGGAGGGGAACGCAGACGCCGCTGCCGAGCCCAAAAGGACTAGGGTTTTCACCCCGGAGGCTTGCCACAAAGAGGAGAACCACGACGCTATCTTCAAGAAGATAACGACACCCGCAGATGTCGTCGTCGTCGAGGCCAAAGCGCGGAGCTTTCGCTCGGCAGCTCAGTGTGACACCATGAGGCACCCAGACCAGTCGCGGCGAGAACCGGTCTCCATATCCGGATCTGGGCAACGCCACTGCCAAGGGCAGAAAGTGTGCCCGAAGCATCCACCGCAACACCCCTCGCCGTCCAGACTACCAAGGAGCGCGACCACCATGATACGTCTCCAACGTATCTATAAATTTTTATTGTTCCATGCTATATTATATTCTGTTTTGGATGTTTAATGGGCTTTATTGTACACTTTTATATTATTTTTTGGACTAACCTATTAACCGAAGGCCCAGCCCAAATTGCTGTTTTTTTGCTTTTTCGGTGTTTCGAAGGAAAAGGATATCAAACGGAGTCCAAACGGAATGAAACCTTCGGGAACGTGATTTTCGGAACAAACGTGATCCAGAGGACTTGGAGTCTACGTAAAGCAATCAACGAGGAGAGCACGAGGCAGAGGGGCGCCCTACCCCCCAGGCGCGCCCTCCACCCTCGTGGGGCCCACGTTGCTCCATCGACGTACTTCTTCCTCCTATATATACCCATATACCCTGGAAAAATCATATACGGAGCCAAAACCCTATTTCCACCGCCGCAACCTTCTGTACCCGTGAGATTCCATCTTGGGGCCTTTTTCGGCGCTCCGCCGGAGGGGGCATTGAGCACGGAGGACTTCTACATCAACACCATAGCCTCGCCGATGAGAGTGTTATCATGCAGCTCTAGTGTTAGAAATGTAACCAGGGCTCTCTTAATCGACAACTACATATGATGGCCTCTTTGTCCGACCAACCCGAGGGATGGCACTATATTTTCATCTATGCAGTTTTCCTTGCATGATGCACTATTCTATCCTGTCGCTCATGCTTCGCATAGCAAACTTTTTACACAATCTTCGCTTTGTCATATGCCAACTTCTTTGGGATTAGGAGCCGACATAAAGGGTGTTTGTGGAACCAGGACCAACCAAACCTTATCGATCTCGAATATCCTCGTCTGTGCTGGAAGTAAATCTAGTTGCTAACAAGGCAACAATAGCTCACTTGGCCAATGTAGATGCATGCGTATTTATGGAACTTAATTAGGGCTGAGAAATAGACTAATTATGCCTGTTTTCTTGCAGTGAATGTCAAGCTGGCAAAGCAAAATCAGGAACAGCGCAGCCGGCTTTCTTATGCGGCACCGAGGTGGTCGCAAAGACGGCGATCCTGCCTCCGTGGCTCCACCGCTACAAATGTACAAAATACACCAGTACAACGTACCGCGGAGCCAGTCTTCAAGCAAAAACGTACGTATAACACGTTCAGATAGATACATGTGTCTAATGTATCATGCACGCATGAAGTCCAAAACTCACGATTTGATTATCCGTGACACGTGACACATGCAGTATGCTTCCCGCCAGCCGAAGTTCACGGAGCTCACCGCGCAAAATCTCAAGATCCTGTGCGACGCGCTCGAGCTGCGTGTTCCGCGGCACGCGAATATCATTCCCGGCATATCGAGCACAGTGCTTCGGTGCCGGTCGGGCGTGACGAGGCGGATGGCGGGCGTATGGCCGACGACCTGGCTGCTCTTCCGAGGAAGGGACAGTGGGGGCAAGACGGCGGTTGCTCGGGAGCTCGCGAGGCTCGTGTTTGGCTCCTACGCAGAGTTCACCACACTGCAGGTTCAGGGTAACCCCGACATCCCCGAACACACCGGCAAACTTGCCCTCAAGAGGCAGAGATCACCGGACATCGACGGGGACGGAAATCATGGTGATGTCGGGGCGAAGCTGTTTGAAGCGATCGCAGAGAACCCACACCATGTCATATTGATCGATGGCGTCAACCGACTGGATGGCAATTCGAAAATGCGCATCAAGAATGCCATCGTGGGAGGAACAATGGCGAGGGGACACAACGACGACGTCGTTGGTTTGGAGGATGCCATTGTGGTGCTGAGCTCTGACTTGTTTGACTCGAGGTCTGTGGCTTTCGCTTCCTCCCCACGGGTGAAGCAACGTCATAACAACGAGGACGAACGTGACGTCACGGACATGGAAGTGAGACCACGTCGTGGTCTTTCCTGGGATCTAAACGTTTGTGCAGTGGACGGGGAAGAGGAGGAAGACAATTTGGCTCATGATGAGGGGGTCGTAAGTGTCGTCGATGGTGTTTTCCTTTTCGATTAGTAGACGATATTCTTTCAAACCATTCCAGGTGTTTTCAACCATTTTGAAAATGGACGGCTGGTGCTAGTCAGAGTGTCAGACCAAGTACCATATTTTAGAGTTCATAGTTTATAAAGTCTAATATGAGCATTTTTTTTGGACAAAAACCTCTTGCAAAGCTTATTTATAGGGGTGCCAACAGAGACTCCCTCAGCTCCGACCCAGGAGCACCATGCATGGACAACAGGACGCTACCACCAGCCACCACGAGCTAGTTGCTCGCCTGCTCCAGCGGCTTCTTCCCGCGGCTTCTTCCCTTGGGCTAACGTCAGTCTTCCATTCCACATGAGAAGTTCACATCTACCACTAATAGTAATTATACAAAAACACAACGCGTTGCTGCAAAATTTTAAGAATAATGTAAACTTTATACTAAATCCAAATTTTAAATAAGAATCATCATGTAGTTGCTTATGAAATACTCTCTCCGCCTCAAAATAAGTGTTTCAACCTTAGTACAACGTACAAAGTTAAGACACTTATTTCGGGACATAGGGAGTAATATATAATAAGAGTGATCACAGAGATATAATTCATAGTTTACAGCAAATGCTATTATTAGCACATAATTTTGACAACATACACGCCGGTAAAGCATACCTTTAAATTGCTTTGGAGCGATTCTTCTAAAATATAGAATACATAAACCTTGGGATGTGACCAAATCCTGCAACCAAAATAGTGCATATGACTTGGTATTCTGTTGTAATCTATAAAAGCTGCTTTGGATGAAAAAAAAAACAATCACATGGTTTGATTGTTTCTTAGTTAACAACATACATAGATGAATGACGGGGATAAAGCATACACACTATTGTCTTGTTGTATCTTCGTATGTTTGTGGACCAGATGAAGAGAAGTTGACGCCGGACCGATAGGCCGGCACTCAGGCGGCTGTTCAGGGCCATGTGCGTCGTGCAGACCTGGGCATAGTGAGTGAGCAGCACAGGGAAATTCCAAGGAGCCAACCGCATGCTGTAGCTAAATGTTCAACTAGTCTGGACGGTAGCTTGGCATGGACAATGGAGAAGTGTGGAATTCTATGGGGAGTAGAAGAGACATGGACATGAAGCGCATGATTATTAGAAAAGATGGTCGGTTGGGCTTTCGGAATCGAATGATTGCATTAACAACACGTGAAGTCCAACCAAATGGTTGGTCAAGGACTCGTGTCGGATGTCCCAACTGGATCGGACGATGTCAACACATGTACACATAGCAAAAGAAATGTAGGATGATGTGGATGCTTGAGAGTGCATGAAAAAATGGTTATTTATGGCAGGTTGCATGCGCATGAAGATGTAGTGAGAAGTGTTTATTGCATGTTGGACCTACTTGAGGCATGTCAAGATAAATAGAGTAGTGGTGGTCATCCTCCTAGATATATAGGATACCACTCTCTACATAATGATGCCTGCCCCCAATGGCTGGTGAGTCCACTCAGAAGAGAGAGAGGGAGGAGCCCAGGGCATATCTAGTCGACTCTCAAGAAGGATCTATGTACATAATTGAAACTGCATATGCGCCCATAGCGATGCCAGATATACGCATCCCGAACACAAAGTGTGAGATACAATTTCCCCTGATACACCTGGGAGGGGCCACATGCCTCGATGCATCAAATTTACCACTAGGTCCACATGTTGGCCACCCGCCAGATCCACGTCCGCACTGGTGGGCCACGCACCGACACCCAATCAACCTTCCATGCGCATATACCAACGTCTGCAAGCAAAGGTAGATGCCCTGCCGCTGCTGCTACCGCCGCTGCCGCAAGGGCTTTGCCTGATGACTGTGAGGAGGGGGAGGTGTTGAGAAGTGCCGGCGGGGAGGGTTGGCACTCCCAGGTCATTGTAGGTTTGAACCATCCGCATGCTATGGCAAACTCTAGCCTTGTCGGCAATGTGTGTTTTCCATCTTCCTTGGTTCTACGAGCATTGATTGAACTTCCATATTTCTTCTATTTTACTAGGCCCGTCTTCTTTTCTTATCGTTGTCATCTCGGGCGATGTCTATTTCTTCACACTAGTGTCATTATTGTGAAAATCTTGCTGTTGCAAATCTAGTCACCGAAGAGTGCAACAACAAGCGAGGAACCATAGAGAAAATTGGAGAAGCGACAAGGAGGGCGGCGCTGGTGGAGGCATATGGAAAAATGACTTGTCTCCTTTCCCAAAACAATCAGCAGATCTGTACCTATTCTTAAGAATATACTGATTTAGCATGATAAACATACACAAATGCTTGTCCACTAAACAATTCAAAAACAAAGTTATACACATACCAAAACAACAAAGCTTAACATCTCAAATTGTTGGAACATACAAACATGCCACATACATACATACATACATACATACATACATACATACATACATACATACATACATACATACATACATACATACGAGTGGTTACGTGCATACAGTTCTGAAGCGACCGGCCCCTTACCACTTCGTCTACTTAAGAATTTGTTGCATTTTCCATTGACGAGTAAGGCACTGTACTTATTTTTTTATTTCACACTGCTGTTCATACAGAACACACACCAGATGGACATCTGCAACAACCTTATGGATAGACCTCGATGACACCTCGGTGGCCAAGTTTCTTGACAATCTTATAGTCGCTAAACCCTGCTTTCGTAAAGATCGTGCTCCACTCCTTTTCATCCCGTTGCCATCCTCTGGTACATATGAACATCAGCATGTCCATCAGCAGTTCGGTTTCAGTTATTGTCTCTAGAGAAGATCCAAGCACTATGTCTATGATGATCACTTTTCCTCCCATTTCTCGGGAAGGTATGGCCTTCTTGCATTGAGTGAGGATCTTGATGCAATCCTCGTCGCTCCAGAAGTGTAGAACAAGCTGGAATGCAAAAAAAAAAAATTGTTTAAGCAATGGATAATCAGGGACGCGAAAGTTATCAACATAAATGTAATTATGCGTAGGTGTTGGTAGTCCTACAAAAAACCAATACCGAAACATGAAAAAATTGGTGCAATCCAAACTCTCAATTCCCTCTGTGTTATGTGGTATGTTATATGGAAGACAATTTTAAGGTGCTCCCACTTACCACGTTAGAGGCAAGAAGAATATTAATTACAGTCCTTCGTTGGCAAAGGGTAAGTTTGTGTATAAAAATGTCTAATTATAGCAAGTTGTTGTTGTTTGTTAGAAAATGGAAGGCTCCAATGAACTAAATTACTCCCTCCGTTTCTAAATATAAATCCTTTTAGAGATTTCAATATGAGCTACATACGGATGTATGTAGACATATTTTAGAGATTAGATTCACTCATTTTGCTTCATAAATAGTCCATACTGAAATATCTAAAAAGACTTATATTTAGAAACGGGGGAGTACCATTTTCTTCTTCACTTGGTTACTACCATATGTATCCATAACACATAATTTCGATCGCACGAATTGCACGAATTGCACTAGTAAAGAGCGTAAGGAAACCACTACTATTTTGTATGCACCTTAAAATGTTAGGCTTTCTTTACTAAAATAAAATCATGCCATAGTAGAGAGATTGATCATTACATGTGTAGTCGTATACATGGAAATAGGTGCATCACTTAATAAGATTGCGAGGAATTAAACATTTTGCCTATTTAGATCATTTTAGGATGATTCATATTTAAGAAAATAAATTTGTACCACGTCCCAAAGTAAGATGTATCTAGCCTATGTGTTAGTATATCACTTACCAAAATCGCTGAACATTTTTGAAATGATAATTGTTCATACTGACTTGTAGTCAAAATCAAACCTTGTACTTGCGGGATATAGCACAAAAATAAAAATAAAAAACAAAACACTCAAGAAAAAAATAGTAACTTTGTGCTTATGATGACACTATTTACCTATCTTTTATATATATATATATATATATATATATATATATATATATATAGATAAGTAAGTCTATATTGTATTTTTTAGTCAAGGACATAGCTATTACCGCCTTTGTTTGATAATGTAGTGTCTATAGATTTTTTGAAGTCAAACTTTGCAAATTTTGACCTAGTTTATAGATGAAAATGTCTATATTTAGAATACAATATATACATCATTAGATACCCCACTAAGAAAGATATGTCATGAGATATATTTTTATATTGTAAGTGTTTGGTATTGTAGATATAGATTATTTTTTCTAGAAATTGGTCAAATTTTGCTAAGTTTGACTTTTGGAATAAAAAAAATCTTGTGTACCTATTAACAGGCAATACTGTCTACAAGTGGCTAGCAGTTGGATCACAAAGAATTAACGGTCTATATTAGTTTGGTTATATCCCAAAATTGCTCTGTACGTATATCCATGCCAAAAAAAAGAAACATAAATATTAGAACATTAATTAAATGTAAAGAGAACGCCATATATATCGTCGTACCTTGAGCATGATGGCCTGAGCTGGTGGGACGGTATGGAAGAGATCGCCAGCGACATAGTTAACAACACCATCACTCGGGACTTTCTCGATCACCTGTGGAAGGTCCAACACATTGCACTTGATATGCGGGAAGGCCTTGACGATGGCCCTGGCCGTCGTCCCGTCACCACCACAGCAGTCGGTGAGTGACTCCAGACCATTGAACAGCCCACGGCATTCCCGCACCACCGTGCCGATCCCCATATGGTCATGGGCGGCCAAGCCCTCGTAGAAGAGCTTGTCGGTCTCATGATCGAGAAGCGTCATGCTCTCTTCGAAGGGCGCCGCGGCGTGCACATGCTCAAATGGAGATGGCACTGGTAGCGCACCATCGTTCTTGAACCAATCGGCCAGTCCTAGACCTGACTCCATGTGGTACCGCGAGGTGACGGCCAGCGGGAAGGCGGTCTGCCTGGCCTCGCCGTCGATGAGCACGCCGTCCACGAGGATGTAGGACAGCGGTGTGAGGCTGTAGCTCCCGGCGTCGGTGCACGCCAGGGCGTCGGATTTGGCCAGCAGCCGCGGCGGAGAAACGGCTCCTTGGGTGGCGGAAGGGACAGCACGGCCATGAGGTCAGGCAACGACGCGGTGCCGCCGAGGCGGTGGATCGCCGTCGGGATGCCGAGCTCGATGGCGCACCTGAGTGACATGGACGTGAGGTAGGTGAGGCTGTGGCGCTGCAGGAAAGCCTGCGCCTTAATCAGCTGGGCGTCGCTGGGGACTGTCATGTGAGCTGCCATTCTTGCTCTATCACTCTCCAGTCTCAGGGCTGTGTAGTGGGTGTAAATTGTTCAGCTGGCTCAAGGGATTGATATAGCATGCGTTTGTGTTACTGCCAGCTACTAACATGATTTAAAAATTCACTCGTGGAACCCGTGGAGGGCCATGATTGTGGATATGTCTTGCGTACACGCCGCGTAGGAGCACAGCCGGGAGCTGTTTCTTGCATGGAAGATGATACGATCGACCAGGCCGGGATCGTGACTGTTGGAATTAAAGGACGCGTCTACTTAACTTCTAACTACCTCCTACGACAGCAACTAATGCGGATTTAAATTTTTCACTCGTGGAACTCGAGGTGGGCCATGCTTGCGTACACGGCTCTTAGGGCATGAGCAGTGGAAGCATCACCATACGGTAGCCTCAGTGCTTCCAGCGAGGAAAGAGACGATGAGACTACTGTCATAGTTGCTCTTGTCCAACGCAGGCAGCACATTTGGACCACCATCTACTTTCTCTCTCAAACTTTCTCCTTCCTCGATGTGAAAAACAAACCATGATTACTAGCGGTCCTGCACAGGGATTCCTGCCTTTTACCACTTTCTCATGCTTTTGTCAGGGAAGAGGCTGCCTCTTCTGCAGGAGGCCGTTTTGGCCTGCAAGCAGCAGGTTTGGCTTAGCTGGACCGAGCAGGTTGATGTGGAAAGCTGGGGCATCTGTCCATCGTGGAGCGATGGCCATGCTCTTAGGAGCAGAGCGGGAGCTGTTCCTTGCAGGGAAGATGAGCGTCTTGCACCGACCGTACTGCAAACAATTACGACGCGTTTGGTTCAATTCAGGTAATGTATTCAACTTTGTAATCGGACTGCACTGTATTAGGTGGAGGATTGATTGACTCCCTGATCTGTTTGGTTCAGCATTGGGATGCTTTCTGAATTCAAAGAGGAACACCAGAAGAACACGGACGATCCTGCCACCACGAGGAACCTGATGGGGGAGGGAGGGAAGAGGCGAGCGAGCTCGCGGTGGATACGCGCGGGGGGGGGGGGGGGTTGCGCTGCCGCCCGCGTCGTCAAGGGAGGTCACGGCGGCGAGGGGAGGGGCGTATGGTCGGGAGTCGGGACGAAGAGACGGAGATGAGCATTTTCGCTTCCCACTCGATGCTTCCCGTTTTGGCCTTTGTGAAGCGGTGTATCCGATTACAGCGGGATCGAATCCGGCCCAGCCGAAACAAACACCTGTAACGTATTCGGGAGGCAGTGTAATCGATAGACGGAGTAAAAGTCGCGAACCAAACGCGTCGTTAGCTTCTTCTTCTTTTTTGCGGGTGCAAACAAACTATTAGCTTGAGAGCAGCCCATATATATGGATTCATTACTTGTACACCATGTCACCATCCGATCCATTGTCGCTCAAACGAATGTATCTAGATGTATGGATCAAAGGGAATAGCTTAAACGGATTTATCACAGGAAAAATGACCTATTTTACTGTAGGAAACAACTTTCCTTAAGGGGCATCGTAGGGGCAACTATGCCTCACAGAAAAACATGTTTTATGTGAGTGTCTAAGGCTGGCCATAGTGGGAGTAACATAATCGGTAACATGCACTTAGGACTAGCAAACATGCTTATGTGGCACATAATTAAAGAAGAGAGAAAGAGTTAGAGTAACATAGGTAGATGCCGTATCATGTTAAATGATATGCTACTTTCTGTCATGCATGACAATAAATATGATCATCTATGATACACTATGAGTAGCCTAACCCAGAGGAAAAATAGTTTAGGCCCAGCCTACGATGATTGTGGATAGGAAGAAAATCTTATACGACCAGGTCGTACGCTTTGCTACGTGAGACCCATTCCGATTCAAGACACATGTCAGTACCTATCTCAAAGGGCGATGCTAGGCGCCGGCGCACCGGCCCAATAATTCCGCCGGTCTAGTCCTAGCCGCCCGATCAGTCTCTAAATACCCATTGGATCTGACCCAAGCGTTCTTCAACCTCGCGACGCGAGATAGAAAAAAGCACAGGGAAAAAGAAAAGAAGGCAGCGCCTTTGCTCACGCTTGCCCGCTATCGTCGACGCCGCTCACCAGCATCCCTGCCGCTTGCTCCCAGCATGGCCCGCCCCCGTTTGCAGCGCCCCCTGTTCGCCCAGGCTCTCGTCGGTTCGCCGCATGCAGCTCCTACCGACGAAGGTCACAGCTCCGGCGAACAGCAGTGCCCCATCCAGCTTGTAGCAGCGCTGTTCGTTCGTTGACGGTCGCATCCTCGATGAAGTCGTCCAGTAGTTCGCCGGATTGTGTCAAGCAAAAAGGCCTCGTCGCAGCAAAAGCATTCATCGTTACCCCACAAAAAAAAAAGCATTCATTGTTCCAGCAAAATCAAAACATCACCGTGGCTGGGTTGTAACAAAAATTGTCACAGGTTCCAGCAAAACAAAATGATGGTGCCAGCAAAAACGAGTCACCATAGTTTGGTTCCAGCAAAATGTTAGTGAGGTTGCAGCTTCCTCGGCGACCGGTTCCAGCAAAAAATAATGACGGTGCCAGCAAAACGAGTCGACGGTCATTTGGTTCCAGCAAAATGTCAGTGCGGTTGTAGCTTTTCCGGCGACCGGTTCCAGCAAAGTGACGCGCCGCTTGCAGCATCGGTGTTGGTTCCAGCAAAATATCAGTGCGGATGTAGCTTTTCCGGCGACCGGTTCCAGCAAAGTTACACGCCGGTTGCAGCATCGATGCCCTCGACAGATGCTGGTCGTAGTTGACGCATGCAACATGGGTGCTGCCATACCATGGCCACCCGTCGAAGCATCCGTGGCCGCCCCACCGATGGTTCGAAGAGCGGCTGGTTGCCGTCGCCGGTACATGTGGACTCCGCCTAGGCTGCTGGGGAAAAGAGGAACGCCGGCCATGGAGAAGAGCTCCTACAGACATGCGCACGCGCACTTGAAGCACCGGTGCAAAAGCAAAAAATGAGAACAGGGGGAGAAGGTCAGGCGTTTAGGACGGCGTCGAATGGGCTTCCAGCGCATCCGCTCGTCGTCGCTGTCGCTGTCGCCGGCGGTGTCTACAGCATGCGTGCGCGGGAGGATACAGAAGGACTGGAAAGATATGGTATGTGTGGAGGACGATGCGACTGTTGTGTGCCATACGATCTGCATGGATTCAGCGGCCCGCGCGCGACCGGCTGAAGTTTCACCCGGTCCGCCGGGTGGAAACTTTACCTATTTCAAAGCAGTAGTCCACGATTAGACCCAACCGAGCCTTTATTCTGATTCCCAACCGGCTGTAATTAATCCCGCAGGAAGTCTAGGGTTCTGCACGACCGTGTCCTCCTCGCCGCCGCCGGCCGCCGTGCGGCAAGACGGCGCGTCCTCCTCGCCGCATGTCCACGGGCTGCCAATCCATATAGTCCGTCATGCAGCGTAGTTAGTCGATGAGGAACAGCACGAGCTCTTATCGACAGCGGCCGCACGTCATCCTCGCAGCAGGCATGCCGGCTACCCGTCCAGCTTCTCCACGACGCCGCAGAGTCGTTCATGACTGTGTGAGGATTGATCTATTTAGTATCGAGGGATATGGATGTGAAGATGGATGTGTCTGATGTATAATTGCCGCAGTGATTTTGGTGGCAGTGCTGGTCACTGTAAATTCGATTGTGGTGTAAGAAGTTGTAATTTGTCACCATGTAATTAGTCAAGTTCACTTATGCTTTGTTGTTGTTTCCAGAAGTCCCCCCAAGGGGCCTCAAAAATTGCCACCTGAGGGGCGAACCGGCGCTAAAATCGACTAGGGGGCGATTGGGTTCCCAGCCGCCGGCCCCAGGTCGCCCCCACGCGCCGATATCGGCCAAATTTTGGTGCAAATTTGCCCGCTTTTCGGCTCACTTCGGCACAAAATCGGAGCAAATCGGCCCAAATTTGCCCTTCTTCGGCGCAAATGCAACAAATTTTTTTATCCTATAGTTCATCAATAGAAATCAAATAATTCAACAACAAATAGTTCAATATAAATTATATAGTTCAAAAAATAAAAATTCATATTTCATCATATCGAGCTAGGCATTGCCCTTGAGCCTCAATAGGTGCTCCAGTGGAGCGGAACGTCGGCGAAGTAGTCGGAGTAGAGCATGCAATAGCCTTCCAGTTGATGCCGGTTCTTTGCTTTCAGCCACCCCGGCACCGAGCCACCTCGCCACGGCTTTGCATTGCTCGCGAGCAGGCCGGCCATCGCGGTGAGGACCATGAGATGCTCTTCGTCTTGGACGTTGGCGTTGGCTTCCTTCTCCAGCAGCGCCACGAGCGCCTCCTCTGTTGGAACTAAACACGACAGTACTCGTGTCCTGTCAGGTTACATGCATGTCTATGTATGTGTCCGTGTAGGATTCTAACCATCATACCGAATAGGACTATGATAGCTACTGTTTAGCTGCTATATATATGTACCTATACCCCCTGTAAAGATTGTACCGTGGAGATCAATAAAGCAAAGACAAGGCTCGACATAAGCCTTTGGCAATAATCCAAACTAGCTATTCTCGCGTGGCGCCACGCCGCGCCCTGTGGATACGTCATGTTTATGTATGTTGTCTTTGTTTTATGAAGTGAATTTCAACCTAAAATAGGAGAGCTACATGGATAAGCTTGTAATTACGAAAAGAGAAGTCGTGCATAGAGGCAAATTGGAAAGGATACATTTATTATCACGGTACTGGTGTGCCTATGTAATTTTTGGCACCCGCAATATAAACTCCGCCTTTTCTTTTATGTGTATATGGTTTTTTTGTAGTGAATAACATGAGGAATGCATTATATGTATAGGCAATAGTTGTCAAGTAGACCATAAGTGCACCGTTAATCACCGCTCATCGTGGAATGTAACTTGTAGCAAAAAAGATAAACATGGTTCGGAAGTAACCATGGTGAGGTGCTGGTGTAGCAGGGATAGAAACAAGGTGCCAATGGGGAAGAAGTGGAGCGCGACTCACCCCCTTTTACATGCATCTACGGCTACGATGGAGCCATATTTATTGGAATGGACACTTGTATAACGCATATTAGGGGATATGCGGAGACGTTTGAGAGGGAAAACGACCGAGCAATCACCCGCAAAAAAAAACGACCGAGCAAGATAAAATCAATCCATGGATTACCCACGAGAACCTATGACCTAAGCGGCAGCCGACTTTATGAAACAAAGAAAAACCAACACGTCACAATCATGCAAAACAGACGCTAACAAACCCTCAACAACTGTGATGACACAACCTACACATGCAAAACAGAAAAAAAAAAATCTCAGAACTGCTTAACGTAGTCACATCAACTCCTACTATTATACATGCCGTAGCCAAGTCGTCCTCGGAGACCATGCCCAACTCAGGACATGCATCATCCAACAACAAAATTGAAAACCACCACCACATGCCGTCCGACCTAGCTCGCTACATGCACTCGGGCAGTGCAACCCGCCATAACACCCAAATTATACAACATGTCCACACACATTATTTGATTTTAGGCTGCAAAAAACTGGAAAATTAACACACAAATGCAGGAGTCCTGAAAGCATGGAAGCATCAAATTTCTCACTGAAGACACCAAGTGAATACACCAAAAAATATGTCAAAGCTGTAAAAGGGAAAAATAACACGGTAAACAAACTTGGAAGATGACCTATAGGGAGTAATCCCTCTCCGGTCTAGAATTTTTTTTCTCAAGAAAGCATAAAAAATAGAAAATGGATATAAATATGAGAGCACATGCAGAAAAAATGCACACTTCCATGTCTTACAGATACCGCTATTCGAGTTAAATTAATCAAACTGAGTGAGTTTCTTGTATGAGCAAAAATACTAAGCATTTCCTCTTACGACTCACAGCCAATTTGACGATGCATGCGTGGAGATAAACATTTCTGACATATTACTTAAGCACCCAACAGGATCTAAATTCTGTTAGAATCCATACATGAACAAAAAATAAGAAAAAAAATGAAATGCAAAACGTGCACACGTCAAAATACAGATACATACGAATCGTTAAGATAGAGAATAAGTAAGGAGTGCCTTTGGAGATGGAACTAATTACATCTGGAAAAAATGAGTTAATCATGCTGCAAATTAGGATGCATGACTAAACATCTCACCAGGATGTTTAATGAGGTACGATGTTCCTATTTTAGACAACAATAATACTACAGAGTTGCTAGATGATCTTGCCTACTGGTAAATGCATGTTTATATTTTTTTTACATTTAAAAAAATCAGATTAGATAGAACAAATAAAGCATTTGTTATCCTATCCCCTCTTCACTTCTTTTCCCTTCTCAAGAAACGCTCCAATTCTGCAACACGATCTCCCCTCGAAGGCTCGAACCATGAACCAAGCAGCCCAATCGATGCTCTCACAGCCTCAGTTTCCTGCTTACACGTGATCATGACATCGTGCGAGAAATGTCATTGATAACATCACTAAGAAGCATCCAAGAAACATTACTGTTCCAATTTTTCGAACTACTATACATAATCATACAGTAAGCACTGCAGTAATTAATTAAGAACTGCTTTCTTTTTTGTGAGTGAGTTAATTAAGAACTGCTGAAGATAATGTGACGAATATACCTCGATGAAACAAGGAACTGCTGGTCATTATCTCCAGAAAGCAAGGCATTGAGTTCTTTATCCTTAGCACCTCGTCTCACGCGACACGCTCCTCTGAACTTAACACCAATACAAATTCCAGTGCCAATGACGATCGTAGTACTTAATAACATGCAGAAAGAATTCCTGAAACTAAGAAGCCCATCTCGTTGTAGCCAATTGGTTAACCCCGGCTGGTGGGATACGACATGAGGAGGTCGATGCCGTTGTGTACGTACAAATGGCGCCTTCGCTGCCGCCTCCGCCGCCACGCAAAGGCACGCGAGAACAATCAAAGGTCGGCCATGCATGGCTGGGCGGGATTGAAGCAGATGATGCCGTGCTTTAGTAGGGAAGACATGGAGATAGGCGGCTGCGAGAAACAAACATAGTGCGACGACCACGGGAGAGACGGTCGATGGCTATAGGCAGCAGACAGCGGTGGCGACCTCTACGGTCGTCAACGGCAGGCTATATCAATTCTTCACCGCCCTGCATGAGATATAGAGGGGATTGGGTGTGTACAGATGACGCCGGCGTGGTGGCAGCGAACGCCGTGCCCTCGCACCGGGTCGACATGAGTGGAGGCAGAGACCTAGGGCAAGATAGACGCCGAGCGGTCATATCCTCCTGCATTGCACATGGCACTACTAGAAAAAGGGCTATAGATGAGATTGACACTAATGGCGCACCAGAAAGTTGGTGCGCCATTAGTATATACTAATGGCGCACCACCTCCTCATGCGCCATTAGTGTTGAAACTACTAATGGCGCACCATGCAAAGGGTGCGCCATTAGTATCAAAAAAATTTGAACTAGTGCGCCTGTCCAAACATACTAATGGCGCATCCGTCTGAAGTGCGCCATTAGTAGTTGTAACTACTAATGGCGCACCAGGCAGTGGGTGCGCCATTAGTATAGAAAATTATTATTTTTTGAACTAGTGCGCCTGTCCAAACATACTAATGGCGCATCCAGATGAAGTGCGCCATTAGTAGTTGTAACTACTAATGGCGCACCGCCCCAATGGTGCGCCCTTAGTATTATTTTAATAAAACTACTAATGGCGCACCGCCAGAGGGTGCGCCATTAGTAACTGGATTACTAATGGCGCATTTGTTGCTAGTGCGTCATTAGTAAGTGGGCAACAACTAGATATTTTGGACAGCCTCTCCTACCCACACTCACTTTCTCCCCACTTCATTCTCTCCACCTCCTCCTTGTCTCGGGTGCCTCCTCTTTTTCACCTCATTTCCACCATAGATTCATTCAAATTAAGTGGTTAAATTACCTTGTTTTAATAGGTAAGTAAGGGGAAGCTATATTTATGTTATTCTCCCTACAACAATGTGCACATGCACTTTTTATGGCCTAGCTAGATCTATGTATGTTCGTGGTGTTGCATATGTTTGTGGTGTTGCATATGTGTTTGTGTTTGGAGGTGTACCGGTATTTGAAATGCGATAGTTGCCAATATTCTGCCGGAATGTTGATTCATTTCCGTTTCGGCGAGAATTTTGGCATTAAGCATTCTTTTTGGTCCTATTTTTAGGGAAAGTCATGTCAAATTTTTGTTTGGTTCTAAAATCTCGTTTTGCACTACCTCGCAGGCGACCATGGTCCGCACGATGACCAAAGGCATCGTGAATAGGTTTTTGAGGTCCGCGAAGGCCGAGATGCTTCAAAAGAACGAGACGGAGATAAGATGTCCGTGTCGAAGATGCAAGCTGAAGAGCCTTATTGCGGGCCGGATTCCGGCAGGTGCGGCACCACCTGCTCTTGCGTGGTTTCATGGATGGCTATCGGTGGCAAGGTGATGAAGATGACTACGAAGTCGTCCATGGGGGCCGGGCAAGAAATGAGGAAGGGCAGCAAGACAACCACCGCGGCTCGGGCGGGCGAAGACGAAGAATCCCGGAGATGATCACGACGGTGATGCTGTACACAGTCATCATGTAGAAGATGCAGGACATGGTGATGAGGAAGATGCCGGAGCAGACGACGGGCATGATCATGAAGATGATGATGCCGGCGGAGCAGACCACGCTGGACCATCGATGGGCTGGGTGCAGGACCCTCATATTCAAGAGCTGCTTCTCAAGCAGACGGATAACGCCAGAGCTACCGCCCGAGAGAAAGCCAAGATGGATCAACTTGAGTTAGACGCGTTACTCCATTGTATGAAGGATGCAGGCCCGAGGATACCCGCTGAAAGTAACGCTCATGGCTCACGGAGATGAAGGTAAAACACAAAATGACCGACGATGCTTCGATGAGAACATGTCATTCTCGCACTAACGTCTTCCCAAGGGGAACAAGTGCCCGACCAGTTTGAGGAGGCGAAGAAAATCGTGTGTCCTCTCGATTTACCGCACGTGAAATACCATGTGTGCATGAACAATTGCATCATTTATCGGGACGAGCACGCGGAGTCTACCATATGTCCGGTGTGGCGTCACTCGATACAAGAAGAGGAAGAAAGCTCCTCGAAAAGTGGTGTGGTACTTTCCGATCACTCCTCGTCTGCAGCGGTATTTCGCGGACCCTAAGGTAGCAAAAGCTCCTGCGTGGCACGCCGGATAGGGAGGAGAAGAAGCGAGAAGATGACGCAAATGATCCGGAGATAGATAAAAAGACAAGATGTTGAGTCACCCTAAGGATGCGAGCGGTGGCAAGCGTTGAACTTCAAGACTCAGAATTTGGGAACGATCCAAGGAACATCGTGCTGGGCGCGAGCACCGATGGAGTCAATCCGTTTGGCAGCCGTGAGAAGCACACATAGCACCTGGCCTGTGTTTGTGTGGATGTACAACCTTCCCCCTGGTTGTGCATGAAGAGGAAGTACATTCACATGAGTATGCTAATTGAAGGGCCGAAACAACCAGGAACGACATCAATCATGTCTGGGGCTGCTGAAAGAGGAGCTTGACACGCCAGGAAAACGCCAGCCAATACGTGGACGCCGCAGAAAGAATATTTCCCTATGAGAGCCGCACAGCTCACGGCGGTGCACGACTATCTCGATTACGGATATCTCATGGGCAGGTAGTCCACGGATTTTCCGGATGCGTAAGGTGCATGGATGACACAACGTACGCCAGCTAGATAGAGATCCCGGTCTTCAAAACCGTGTTCATGGGACATCGAAGGTGGCTTCGCGACGATGACCCGTGGAGGAAACGCAAGGATCTGTTCGATGGTGAAACCGAACTCAAAACGCCTGTACGAGGAGCGGCGAGGAAATAGACAAGCTGTTGAAAAATTGGAAAGACTGCCCACCGCCGAAAGAAGCAAAAGGCGCCAGAGCCGAAAGAAGCGAAAGGCGCCAGAGCTGGCTGCTGAAGGTATGGAAAACGAGGTCTGTTTTACGGGACTTGCCGTCTTGGAAGATCCACCGTGTGCCTCACAGCCTTGATGTCATGCATATCACGAAGAACGTGTGCGAGAGTCTGCTTGGTACCCTGCTCAACATGCGAGAGAGGACCAAAGATGGGCCGAAGCAAGGGCAGACTTGAAATCAATGGGCATCGGGCAGGAGCTTCACGCTAATGATGATGATGATGATGATGAGGCGAAGCAGGACCACGTAAAGTCGTCGCAAAGACAAAAAGGCCAAGAAGACCGGAAATGACTACCCTCCCGCGTGCTTCACTCTAAGTCAGGAGGAGATCGAGCAGTTTTTCACCTGCCTCCTAGGAGTAAAACTTCCTTACGGTTATGCGGGGAAGATAAGCAGATACCTAGACCCAGCGAAGCAGAAGTTCAGCGGGATGAAGTCTCACGACTGTCACGTGTTGATGACGCAGATACTTCCAGTTGCAATCCGTGGGATCATGGACACGCACGTCCGTGAAACGCTATTTGGCCTATGCAACTTCTTTGACGTCATCTCTCGGAAGTCGATTGGCGTGAGGCAACTCAGAAGGCTACAGGAAGAGATCGTGGTGATACTATGCAAGCTTGAGATGTACTTCCCGCCCGCATTCTTCGACGTTATGGTGCATCCGCTGGTCCATATAGTGGAGGATATCATCCAACTCGGGCCGACGTTCCTGCACGCATGATGCCGTTCGAAAGGATGAATGGTGTCATCAAAGGATACGTCGCAACATGTCACGCCCGAAGGAAGCATAGCCAGGGGCTTTCAATCAAGAGTGCATCTCCTACTGCACGAATTATCTAGGCATCGAGAACCCCGTTGGTCTGCCCGTCAACAGGCACCCCGATAGGCTCGCTGGATGGGGTTACCGTGAGGGTCGCCGCGAAATGCATGTCGACTCGCCAACTTTGAAAGAGCAAACCTAGTCGCGCTACAACACATAGACGTGGTCGATCCTTGGGTGGTACAGCACAGAATCTTTATTAAGACGTACAATGACCGAGGCCAACAGAGGACGGACGGAGATATACTCAAAGAGCACAACTCATGTTTCACGCGTTGGTTCAAGCGAAGCTTACGTATTACCCTTTACATGAGGATTCTTCCGCGAAGAACAACTCATATTCGCCTTTGTCACAGGCGCCGAGCACAACCTCGATGACCTATGAGGCGTACTATATCAACGGCTACACATTCTACACCGAGGCCAAGGACATGAAGAGCGATGGTTATCGAACTCCGGGTAACGATGGAATCCTACACGGTAATGACAAGGACAGATACTACGGAAGGATCGAGGAGATCTGGGAGCTGAGCTACCGAGAGAGAAGGTCCCGATGTTCCGTGTCAGATGGGCCAAGAGCGTCCTAAAAGAAGACCGGTATTTCACCACCATGGTTATACTCGAAGCCAAATCCAAGATCGTGGGCGCAAACGTCACCGCGAAAAATGAGCCATGGGTACTGGCTTCCCAAGTGGACCAATGTTTCTTCATTCCCGACCCGTCAAAGCCCAGTCGTGTTGTTGTGAGGAGAGGCAAAAGGAAGATCATCGGAATGGATGGAGTAGCCAATGAGCAAGACTTCGACAAATGCACGGGCGACCGAGGATCGAACATGACGGCGATGATGAAGTAGCAGCATACACCACAAGAAGAAGCAGGACCACCCTACCTAAAGGACGTCCGTTCCATAGAAGAACTCCATTCGCGAAAAAGAAGGGCAAGAAGATTGTGAAGAGATAGCTAGCTAAGATCGATTGTATTTAAATCGTAGACTTCATTTCTCGATTGTATTTCATGGGCACTTTTGAACTATCATGAATATTTTTAATTTCATGGACACTCGATCCCCTCCATCTTGATCCCCTCCATCTCTATCGCTATCCCACCTCGCCAGATCCGGTCCACTGCCGCGCCGACCGCCCGCACCCTCGATTCCCCTACTCAACCGCCGCCGCCGACCCCCGCACCCTCCCTACTCAACCGCCGCCACACCCCCGCACCTTCCCTACTCAACACGCCGCCGACCCCCGCACCCCTCCCTACTCAACCGCGCCGCCGACCCCCCGCACCCCGCACCCTCCCGCTCCACCGGCATTCTTGTTTGATGATATTTTTAAAAAATATTACTGTCTTATAAAAAATATTACTGTTATGATTTAAACAAGTTTGGACATATTTAAACACAAGTAAGTATCAAACAGCATTTTTGATGCATAAAAAAAAATTTGTGGAGCACAGGGAATCGAACCAGGACCTCTGGTGTGAGAACTGGCTCTTGACCGGTCGAGCTAGTAGAGGGACTTGGTGTGGATGAGGTCAGTGGGAGATAACCTGTTGGCTCGGCGAAATAAAAAAGTACTAATGGCGCACCCGGGGTGAGGTGCGCCATTAGTATGGATGTACTTATGGCGCACCGAGGCGTGGTGCGCCATTAGTATTGTGGACGCTGGCCCACACCTATCCCTCTCCTTCGCCCCTCGCCTCGATCCCTTTCCTCTCCTCTCCCGGCCGCCGCTTGCCCCCGCCGCCTCGGCACGCCCACCGCCTCGGCCGCCCCGCTGCCTTGCCCCTGCGCCCATCGTCGGCGCCCCGTCGTCCCTGTCGCCCGTCTCCAACCACCGCCGCCTGAGGCCCCGACGTCGGCGCCGCTCTCCCCGTCCACACCACCGTCGCCAGCCCTCCGGCGACCGGCCGCACCCGCCCAGGTACCTCTCCTCCTTCCTTCTTCCTCCCTCTCCACCCTTCCTCCCCATTCCCTCCCTCCCTCCCTCCCTCCCCCCCTTCCGCCGCGCCCTCCACATCCCCTCCGCCCTCCTCCCGCCGTCAGCCCGCCCCCCAAGTCCAAGCTCCTCCCTCCCTCCCCTTCCGCCGTGCCCTCCACATCCCTCTCCCCACCCCACCCCCACCCGCTCTTCCTCCCTCCTGCGTGGCCGCCCCCCCACCCCCATCCTCCCTGCTGCGGCCTCGCTTCCACCTACTCGGACCCCCGAACCCATCTCCTTCCTTCGATCTTCTCCTCCACCCACTCCCCCCGATCCGGTCCTCCGGATGTTAATGTTGTTAGTTTTACTGTAATTTTAGAGCCTAGGAATGGTAGTTTCTTTGTTAATTTTGTTAGTTTCTGTAGAGCCTAGGAATGGTAGTTTTACTGTAATTTTACATGAGTTTGAAGCACTGATTGTTCAATGGACTTCGTTGATGTGTTGAGTGTATTCATACTACTACTACTACATTCAGTGATGATTGTCTTATGGTATTGTGACTTGCGTAAGCTCTGATTGTTTTCTCTAGAATTTTTCAACATTTTGTTCTGATGAGAGTCTTGCTTCATATTAACTATAGCTTAGGCCGGCAGCTTGGGCCACTTGTTGTATTTATAATCATCATTTGATTAGTGAGTGCGTTTGAGGCAGTTAGTTCCATGTACAATTTGAGGCAGTTAGTTTTTCATCACGTGGCCACTCTGTATAGTTTTTTAGTGTGCAAGAGATGCACTATTCTATTCCTACCTAGACTTAATAGTCTTTTTCAAGACTGTCAAAACACTATTCTATTACCTCCTCCTGGACCCGTTTTGGCAAATATACAGTATACAGTGTATTTGCCTGTAGTGGCAAATATATAATCAACTACCTAGAGTTAATAGTCATTTTGCCTGGTAGCTACTGCTTTTTTGGAAGGAATTTGTTCCAGTGATTGAATGGAAGAATCATACGATTGCATTTTTTGGTACAACTCGTCTCTTTTTAGTTACGTGGTGCTGTAGATTTTTATTTTTTAAGAATCCATTGTCAACAATTGTTGTTTACTTCCTCCAGATATAGTTTTTCGCTACCTACAGATACACACTAGGGAAAGCAGAGTGCTCTGTGTTTGACAAAGCAGAGTGCTTTGTGATACGAAAGTATCAAACTGCTCCATGTGTTCAAGAAAGCAGAGTGCTCTGTGACAGTCAGTTATAGCGTTGTTTGTCTTGGCTAGTCTTTGCTGATAATAATCATCAACTTGTTGTCTTTTCCTCTCAAGGTTCTTGAACAGAAACAAGAAAGGAACGCCCTGTTACTCTATATGTTTCCAAGAGTAGGTAGAATTTGCACGCAACCACCTGTTGTACGTGGAGGTCGGAACATAGGGAGTTGAGCAAGCTAGCGGTAGTTTGACTCAAGTCTCCTCCAAGTCAATAAATTCAAACACCAAATGTTTACATTCACTTGATAAATATTTCACATCTCTGTACATGCAAATATTCAGTACGGCTTTGCTCAGCTCGATAACACCATCGAGTAAAGCTATTTCAGACACAATAAAGTTGCAAAATTCAGATACTTCATAGACATATGTGTGTTGCTTTTGTTTCTGCTAAACTGTCTATGGTAGATAAACTGAGTGTTGTGGCCATGCTTGATGCAGGAGCTCAAGAACCTGCGGCAGCAGCTCTACTCCGCCCGAGTACTGCGAGAAGTCCTACCTCAACACCCACCAGAAGTAGATGTGAGTAGCCACCTCAGATGTTCCTCCTCTCCTCCATTAGAACAGTTGATCAGTGTAAAGTAGTCTGAGTTAGAGAAATGTTGATCAGTGTTATGAGTGTTGGCCAAAAAGCTCACAAGAGCTAACTGCCTCATGTTCTCGCTTCTGTGAACTGCTATGTGGTGCTGCTCATGGATGATCGAGGAATTTATGCAAATATTCAGAGACACAAAATATTGAAGTTGTTGTAACTGATTACTTTCCCAAGTGAGAAAAATACATTCTATTCTACCTATTTCATACTCAGTGATTGTTGCAGCCAAGAAATGCATAGCCAATGTTAAATGGTCATATAAATGACAGTACCCTAACAACTATTCTGCTCATGATCTTATTTTTATTTGTTTGATGAAAGTTGGTTCTTTTCTTCCCAAGTTCACAAAAAATCTTTTACATTTGTAGTGGTTGCCAAAAGCATAATATGACCAAGACAAACATAAACTTTGAGGCTGAAAGGAAATCAAGTAATGAACCACATAGGAATAGAAGGTAAACAAACTATGCTAGTTGAGAATGTACCTCAGGAGTCGATCAGAAGTGCGGGCGTCTCAATATTTCCTGAAAACCCATGTTGGCTAGGATAATTTGCTTTTATTACCTTATTTACACCAAGTTTTAGTTAAACAATGATACTTGAATAATTTTGTGCTACTTCTGTTTTGGTTTTGTGGACAGTATTTGACCTTATGGTAACTAGTTGGGGTCAGGTTTTGGGGTTTTGATTATTGGTATGAAGTAATCGACAGAGGATCTTATTCACACCAAGTTTTAGTTAAACGCTGGTACTTGAATGATTTTGTGCTACTTCTGTTGTGGTTTTGTGGACAGTATTTGAACTTAAAGGTAACTAGTTGGTTATGAAAGCATGATACTGCTATGACTTTAGTAGTAAGCAGAATAGATCGTGCTACAGTAGCTCTAGGCAGAGAATGGCATGTTACTACCATAGAGGTACCCAAATATGTAGGTGTAGTTTGTGTTTTTATTTGTTCACACTGTCGCTGTATTGCTCAATTAGACAATTAGTCTTTATGAAGAAGAAGAATAAAGTTGTTGCTGCTGTTATGGCTGTATTCACTGCTGCTGCTGTTGTACTTGTGATGATGTTGTACTTGTGATGATGCTACTTGTGATCTTCTGAAATGACCCATTGGGGACTTCATTACGCGGGGATAATGATATTGCAGGTACCCCGAGAGGCCCTTGAGTTTGCCGGAATGTCGATTAACTTCCGTTCCGGCAAATTCGGGTACTCCATATGTCCTATTTTAAGCAAAGGTCAAGCTGAAATTTTCCGTGAATTTTAGCATGACTTTGCTAAAAATAGGACATATGGGGTACTTGTGACTAATGCATGGGCCGGGTATCTTAGTAGTTAATTAAGTAGGATCAAGTGCCCCGCATACTTGTGACTAATGCATGGCTTTTAGGGTGCCTCGGTGTCGATAAAACCGAAATGATGAAAGGTTAGGCTTGTAGGGTGCCTCGGCGTGAAAAACCCTCAATGATAAAAGCTTAGATTTTAGGATGCCTCGGTGTCGACAAACCCTAAATGATGAGACCATGATCTTGTTCCTTGACAATAACCAACTTTTTGACCAAACTTTGTTTCTATTTAGAGAGAAACATGGCCCACAACGATGAGGCCGGGGGTTCGGGCGGCAAGGCATTCTTGGAGCTGTCCCAGGAGATGGAGGAACAACCTCACTTGTATGAGGACGCCGCCTTCCCCACCGATCCACGAGACCACCGATGGTACCGCCGAGGATGACCACACCGATGCCACCACCGATGGTGCCGCCGAGGATGCCACCATCGATGATGGCGGCGCACGCACAGATGGCAGCCAATGTGAAGAGGCAACGGAAGGACGGCGCCCGACCGTGCTCCGCACCCTCAAGGAGGAAGTTATCAAGTGGACTCCGACGGGAATCCAACGGCGCCCAACGAATAGTCAAGGGTACTCGCTTCAGCTCGGGTGCATTCTCCGAGCACCGTCTCGATCAACACCGAGAACCCGAGGCATCCCGACCGAGGGAATTTGCGCAACCTCCTCTTCACGAAGCTGCACGAACGATACAAGTTCCCGCTGCTTTTGAAAACACAAGCCTCAAAGGGAATAAAGTGAACAATGCTGCCCTCACGAAGATGAGCAAGGCCCTGTCTACTTGGAAAAGCAATGTGAAGAGAATGATCGAGAAAGGTGAGAGTTATGAGAAGATCAAGGAGAAAAATCCTTCGATCACCGAAGATGACTACAACGACTTCAAGATCAATTGCTCGAGCACCGCAAACTCCCAATCAAGTCGGTGGGGGAAAGAAATGCGGAGCTGAACTTAGGGGAACACACACTCGGTCCCGGCGGTTACAGAGTGGCGGAGCTGTATGGGACAAGGAGGACGCGGAGCGTGCCGAGCAAGGCCTACCGCCCTCTTCGATACATACGGTGACAAGCAGACCAGGAACTTTGTCAGGGCCCGATACAAGAAGGACCCGAAAACAAAGGAGCTTACCACGGATCCGAAGACCAGGGCGCTTGAGGTTGTTACGTAAGGAATACCACCCCGGGTAATTAGCTCCGTATGGTTGCATTCTAATTAATGAAGCCAAATTTCTAAATGGATCACATTCCTTCCGCAGGCGACTGAAAGCAGTAGCGCGGGGTCGACTAAGAGCAACCCTTGGGACACCACTCTAAATAGGGCGTTGAATGTAATGAAGAACAAGGATAAGCTCGATGAAGCCGGCGTCGGCTGGTCGTGTGGCGGCAAAGGCTTGTCCACAAAATGGGGTCATACTATACGGCTGGTGTGCGGAAGGAGAAAAAGACCAGCTCGGAAAGCCGACGCGTGAGGTTCAAGAACTCAAGGCACAGGTGGCGCCGGATTCGGAGATTGTCCAAGAGCAAGTGCAACAACAACTCGAAGCGGCGATCACCGCCATTGTGCCTACCTTGATCCAGGGGTTGAGTGCGTGGATTGCGGGCGGCCAACAGGGCCGCCCCGATTCCTAGCTTCACGGCCAGCAACTCGCAGAATGCGATGGCGGGAACCATTGGTGTCTCCGGCGGAGGCGGCATTGGTGTCTCCGACGCCGCACGGGAGCTTAATGCACCCGGTGTACGCCCGGCCGACACCTCTGCAGCAAGCGGCCCCTCCGTCAACCTGCGCCCGCCGTTGGCGGTGCCTCACATTAGCCGAGCTCGGCGCCATCATCACGGTAACTAATTAAGCCTCTCTCGGTCGAGGACTTCATCTCCTTGCCTTTGTTTGTGCATCCCCGACGCCCTACATGTTTTCGCAGGGCGCCGCCGACGTTCCGTGCACTCTCCCGCACCGTGAACAATGAGTTGGTCGATGTCGCCAAGGGCAAAATCGTTCAACCGGCAACCTTGTTCCACGGTACCCAGATGCCACCCAACTTGTTTAGGGTTGAACTGGTTCGGTGCTGCTGCCAGGCGACAAGGTGTTACCTCGATTCGACCCATCGGGGCCGAGATGATGACGTGATGACCCTCGGCGCTGCTGAGCCGCCTGCTTTGGCGAAGAGCAGATTCGTTTGGGGCGGGGGACACCACCCCAAAGACAACACCGCTAGTCGTGTTGCCGCCAAGTCGGCCCCATGGCAAGACCGCCGCAACAGTGCCGGAGATCCCTATGCCACTGCATCCAAACATGCATATGGCACAGGATCAGAACAACGACGACGACGATACATTTGCCAACGTCGATCAGTACTTTGCCGATCATGGGTACGATGGCGACTTCATGGGGCCTCCTTCTCAAGAACCCAACCCAACAAAAGACGTGCGCGATCTAGCTGGTACCGCGGAGACGCCAAGTTGCAACAGCGTCGTCTGCCGTTCAGCTCTCGAGACGCCTCGGCCTGCCGACTTCACCGAGCCTCGGATATAGGCGAGGTGCGAAATATTATCAGCCCCAACACACTCAAGAAGGCGGTCGATGAGCAGAACTTCGGTCCCATTACGGGAGAAGAAGAAGGCACGCATAAAGAAAGACTAACAAGGGTGCGGGCCAGCCCGGCACCGAGTACGATCCGTGCTCGGACGGGCCACCTTCACTGAGGATATCTCCGGAGGGTGCATGTGGCGGGTAGGCGATGCTACCGACAAATATGCTCAATGCTGCAACCGGTGCTATGCGGAGTCTGCATGATGATGTTCTTTCTTTGGAGAAGCGGCGTCTCGAGAGAAGGATGTGGCATACCCGGTTTCGTGGGCTAAGGTGCCGAGGGCAAGGGCTTTGTGGATAACTCGATTGGGCGTACGATCGTCCTGCGGTTTGATGACATCCACGCTATGTTGAACCTTCATCCGCTGCACTACACCTTCATTCGGCTATTTTCGCTGAGTATGGAGATGCGGATCATTCGCGACAAGACTCCGGACATCGTGATAGTCGACCCCTTCTACATGCGTGCCAAGATCTTGGGCAGCGCTGGGGACCGGCAAGTCGCGAGTTCTTACCTCGAAGGCGTCATTCTGTCAAACCAAGATAAGGATAACTTCCTCGTGCCTTACTTTCCCGAGTAAGTCCTCCCCTCAACCGGCCCGTAACATATGAATTCTTAGATTTCGATCGTTTTTCTTTTAACATTCCGTGTTTTCTGAAGTGACACACATTGCACGCTCATCCTCCCAAGCCCCAAATATTCCATGGCCACGTATTTCGACCCCGACCGTCAGTCGAAGGTAGACTACACAAATGTCAAGAAGGTTCTTGATGATGTTCTCCCAGCTACGCCCAATCTGGAGGCACCTTCACCAGGCCTATTCGTAAGTACGGCAAGCACGTGTTCTCCCACAATCCGACGTTCTGCTGCGTCAAGCAGCCGCCTGGCGGTCAGAAGGGTGCCTACTATGCCATCCATCACATGCGGGCGATCGTACGGGACCATCATCAACTTCTGCTACCGAGTAAACTCAAAGATTGGGCCGCGAGCGTGTCGGCAATCCAGGACGCAGACATCAGACAAGAATTCTTTCGCATCCAGTCGGAGTTTGCGGAAATCATCCATCAAGATGTCCTTCGTACCTCGGGGCAGTTCTACCTCAGAAATCAACCGTCCAACAGTGACATCGACACAATGCTACAAATGCAGGCTGACAACGCCTGTTCTTTCATGACTCCCACGATAGACGGCGGCTTCATCCACGCTCCGGTCCCTTGAGTCGAGTCGAAAGCGGTGATGCTGTGTCTAGTTACGAAACATCGATTGGCTCATGTTGTAATTAAACTTTAATGAACTTGTAGTATGTCTCTTTGGTTTCGAGAGTCGTTCAACTTAGATGTAATCGATGCTATTAATGTCTTGCTTTTCTCTTCCGATCGTTCTGTTGCATACTTATATATTGCTTATGTATTGTCTGTGAATTGGTACTAACGTTTCGTTTGGCTAGTGCATAGCGATGCCGACGTATGTCGTGTACAAGGGTAAGGTTCCCGGAGTCTACGATGACTTGGAGGAGTGTCGGAGACAGGTTCACCGATTCAGCGGTAACAGTTACAAAGGGTACACCACTAGGGCGAGGCCGAATCTAGATACGCCCGCTATCTAGCGGGAGAGGGAGGAGCGTTGGAGGAACCGGATGAAGACGAGTTTCATCGTGATGATGCTCATCGTGATGACCGCAGCTCTCTTCTATGTGATGGTAGTTTAGATGATCGATATCGACTTGTAATGTGAAGACAAACTCGCTACTCGCGGTCTCGAGACTTGTAATATAATGTTCTATCTTTGTTCGGTCTTTTCAATTCGGAGACTAATATGATGAATTGTATTCGGAGACTAATATGATGAATTGTATTCAAAGACTAATCTTCTATTGTATTCGATTTTCAATTCGGAGACTAATATGATGAATTGTATTCGGAGACTAATATGATGAATTGTATTCAAAGACTAATCTTCTATTGTATTCGATGAATCTGTTGTTGATGTGTGCTGTCTATATTTTGTCAAATTATACATTTTGTAACCTGTGCAAAAAACAGAAAATAAAAAAATAAAAAAAACCTAATATTCATACTAATGGCGCATCACATGTCATTGCGCCATTAGTATGCCATGGTTACTAATGGCGCATCTCCTATTCGTGTGCCATTAGTATGCCAAAGCACCTGGCTATACATGGCCCCTGATAGGCATATTAATGGCGCACCGTAGCCTATACTAATGGCGCACCAGTGGTGCGCCATTAGTATACCAGATACTAATGGCGCACCAATGATGGGCCATTAGTAAAAGTTACTAATGGCGTGCTAGTAATGGCGCACCAGTGATGCGCCATTAATGGCCAAAATAGGTGCGCCATTAGTAGCGGTTTTTCTAGTAGTGTGGAGGTGGAGTGGCAGGGAGCTAGAGTGCGTCCTTACGTCATCTTCGACAGGGCTCGAGTGGCCAGGCAGGCATGAGATAGAGGCGGCGGGCCAAGCTAGAGCCGCTGGCAGGTTGGATGAGCTCGAGGCACCGACGGGATGGGCCAGTTCTCCACATCGAGTCATTGGGCAGGCTAATGGACACCACGATGCCCTCCTCCTCGCCCTTGCTATTCATGGACCTGTAGAAATAATTAGTCACGCCAGGGATTGGCCCCTCGCTACCCTTGGCCGGCCTGCCGTACACGGCCTTCGCCATGCTTCCTCCATGATACTTAACCCGGCGTGGCTCACTTCCACGACAGCGCGGATAGGGGCTGACCCCGGAGCATCATCAGGTCCGCCACCAACAGCGGGTAGTCGTACATCACGACCGAGTTGGCCTTCTTCATCGGCTCCGACGCATACCCCGGCCCGCCTGCTCAGAGCTCCCCGGCCGTCGTCGCGCTGGGAGTAGCCAAACGTGCTCCCATAGAAAAGCTCGCACGTCGCGCGATTTCACAATGAAGGACAGGCTCACCTCCTCATCGTCATCGTACCGGAGCGCCGCCGTGGGGCCTAGCCAGGTGCACGCCCCAACCAGCTCAGAAACTCCTGCTCATGTGCGGCATGGGCTGCCTCAACCCCGCGACCCGAAGAAGAACGACCCACTAGCGATGTCGCCCGAGGGAGTCGACAGCATCCTGTCCGCCGCACCCGACGGCTCACTATTCCTCCTGTCTGCCTCACCATGAACAATCGCTGCGCGTTGCCGCTGGAAGAGTTCGAATCCAGGCGTAGAGGCGCTGCACTGGGCGGCAAGCACGCGCGGCCTAGGCAGCGCGCTGGCTGGCGACTAAGCCTGAACCCTTATTTATAGGAACGCAGGCCACGAGAACCATCAGCGACCGAAAAAGCCCAGAAGAGAGGCGTAAATGATATCAACGGCGATCAGAAAGAACAGCAACTTTAGATTAAGGGAGTACCTAGAACTCATCTAGATGAGATATAATTTGGTCTCATTCACTTTAAAAACAAAAACAAATACAACCCACGTCATCATACACACATCTTATAGCATTACATCCAATGATTGTAAAAGAGGAATGAGACTAAATTATATCTCATTTAGATAAGTTCTAGCAAAACTATTAGATTAAACAATTGAAACGGCATCGATCAAAAAACACCAGGAGCATCTAGATCAACCGATTGAAGCGGCACCACTTTTTCAGGGTAAAACGGCATCGAGGAGACCGACGCACGACAACACTAATTGATGAGGAGACACGTACAACCCAAACTGAAAAGAAGGCCCACGCACGTATGCATCCACCTAAGAGTTCAGGCACCCAAGTCAACCTTGGCCCACACGCACACATATTCGCTAACGGCACCCAGGAAATCGCTATCCACGTTAAGAAAATTTTGAAGGAAAGTCTGCAGTCACCACGCATTGCTACATGGTCATTTCCCAAAATAATACACGTGTCCTGTACCAGTTTACCCAGAGGTCATTTTTATACAAGTGGTGAAATCTCGAAGCGAAAACCTTACCGAATATAGAGGCTTGGGTATATTACGTGCATGCGTTTGTTCTCCGGCGGCTCGCCGTTATGTACGCGTGTGTGATTTGGTGTTGCTTGCCGAAAGATCGATCAGGAGCAGACTAGCTAGCTAGTACAAGCTAGCTTTGTACTACTGTGCGTTTCGGAATAAACTAAATCGTCGAGTTCGTCAGCAAGCTTCGTTTGTCATCGTCATTCGTCGTTGGTCGTATCCCGTCGTCGGAAGTATTTGGCATCGGGTCTGGGCCAATAATTGATATCAGAGCAAGGTTGATCTTCTAGTAACAGAGGATCATGGCGGACGACGAGAAGAACAAGCGGCTAGCGGAGTACTCTGATGCAGCTAAAGTAATTGCTGCTCCGGCGAGTTCATCGTATCCACAGTTTGATCGCAAGAACTTTGGGGTCTGGAAGGCCCTCATGGAGTGTGATCTCCGCGCCAACGAGCTATGGGATGCAGTCGATCCAGGAGGTGACGCGTTCAAGAAGAAGGGAGCCGAGCACCGGAAGGATCGGCAAGCGGCGTCGGCGATTTACTCGGTGATGCCGATGGATGTCCTCCAACACCTGATCGCCAAAGAAACGGCGAAGGAGGCGTGGGATACCTTGAAGCTCATGTTTGAGGGACGCACCCGCGTCAAGCAAGCCAATCTCCAAACTCTCCTAAGGAATTATGAGACTTTGATCATGGGCGACGATGAGTCCGTGGACGTGTTCGCTTCACGGGTGGTAACTCTCGTCAATCAGATTCACGCGCTTGGAGAAAACCTGACGGAGGCCTTGGTTGTCCGTCGATTCTTGCGTGCGGCCCCTCCCCGGTACCTGCAAATTGTCACGGCGATCGAGCAGTGCGTCGATCTCACGACTCTCTCCATCGACGATCTTGTCGGATGGTACAAGGCTCATGATGAGCGTATGCGGTATAGTCTTAGGGACGGGAGGAACGACAAGCTTGTGATGCTCACAAGGGCGCAATGGGTCGCTTTATCAAAGGAAAAGTAAGGTGGATCCACGAGCAGTAGCAAGAAGAAGGGGAAGCAGCGTTCGGTGAGAAAGAACTTCACCGACTCGGACGACAACTCAGACGATGAGGCCGCACCACCACCGAGGTGAAAGTTTGACATCAGAAAAGTGAGGTGTTATAATTGTGGCCTCCTCGGGCACTTCAAGGCTGACTGTGAGGAAGCACCTAAGCAGAAGGCGCTCATGGCGTAGCAAGGAGATGATGGTGACATGATGTTGATGAGCGAACTCATGGATGAGGAGGATCCAGTTCTTTGAGTGTCGGCTAAAGAAAATGTCGCGCTCGTGGAAGAAAAAGTTCACTGTCAAGATCATGATTTGGAAGCTCATGTTGATGCTACAGACATGGGGGTGATTCCGAAGCTTATGTCGATGTTACGGGCATAAGTGCTAACTTCGCTGGACTAGATGCAGCAATTGCCGTGTGTACTCGGTCATGGAGAAGCAGTCTTCGTATGACGCGTATAGAAAAAATAAAGGCGTACGTGACGCCGGAAGTCCATGAAAAACCAAAAGCTGGTGCTAGAGCGGATGCATGTGCGTACAAAGAACACCAAGGTACGAGCGTCGCGACTGTCACGTCGGCAGCAAAAAGCAGCCGAGGTGCGCTAGGAATAGGAGCACTCGGTCTCTCAGCGAGCGAAGCTAGGAGAGCGCATGTTAGCGTACAGACACGCAGTCCGAAACTGGCTCAAGGCTGGCCAGGAATCAGCCAGAAAGAGGTGGTCGGGGCACCACCAGGAAGCCCAGAAGAGGGAGCCTCACGTCGGCTCAAACCAGCAGATCGTGGCCCATGCAAAGGTACTGTTGGATGGAGGCGTGAAAGCTTTAAAGCAAGTGGGCTTCGTGGTTCACGTGGTGAGCTAGGCGCTTCAGCCGGAGGTTTTCAACGAGGCATTTAGCAGCAAGTCATATGACATATTTAACGAATAGTTCCCTCTAGTTAGGGTTTCTTGTTCTCCCGGCGGCGATTTTTGCCGTCGTCGAGAGATTTACTCCCCTGCTATCGATCCACCCCGGCAGGCTGATTCGGAGGGACTTCATGGTGATCCTGGATCGCTACCCTCTCTTGATCGGCTGCTCGGGTTCGATAGGCTAGGGTTCCACCGCCCGAAACCGATCTGAGTCTTTCTTCAGGCTAGTGACATCGATGGATTCGCCTGGAGGGGCGCCGCCAAGCCCAATGAGTGCTCTATGTTGGAACTGCCGCGGCGCGGGCAAACCTGCGGCAGTTCGAGAACTTCGCGAATTCGCGAGGAAGTTTGCTCCAGCCGTGCTTTGTATCGTTGAAACGCAAATCAGTGGTACACGGGTAGAAGCTCTAGCTAGTACCTTAGGGTATGAGAATTCTTTTGCTATTAATAGTCAAGGTAGAAGTGGTGTGGTATCGGAATCTTTTGGAATAACAGTAGCAATATTGAGATCTTGGGAGACTTGTTATCATATAGATGCAAAGGTGCAGGAGGAGGGGCATGAGCCTTGGAGGATTACATGCATATATGGCGAGTCCCAAACTCATCTCAGGCACCAGACTTGGGACTTGATGAAGGGGATTTCAAGTTTGAGCACGTTGCCTTGGCTTTGTTTGGGCGATTTTAATGAAGTGTTACGTCCAGATGAACATCAAGGAGTAGCTGATCGCAGCAATGCACAAATCCAATCTTTTTGAGAGGCGGTTGATATTTGCATGCTCGAAGATTTGGGCTACCAGGGCAGACCGTGGACATTTGAAAAGAGAGTCACTTGAGGATCCTATACGCGTGTACGCCTTGATAGGGCGCAAGCTTCCCCTACCTGGATAGCGCATTTTCCATCAGCATTCCTGAGTCACTTAACTGCAGCATCCTCAGATCATGGACCGATCTTGCTAAATCTCACGACACCTCAGCCGGACAGTAGGAAAAAGGGCTTCCGGTATGAGGTTATGTGGGAATCTCATGAGGAGTGGTGTGATACCATAATCTCTAGGTGGAACGCAGTCTCTCCGGGCTATGGTGTTGGCGATTTCTGTGACAAACTTCTGGCCTTATCAAAGGATCTTTCAGTCTGGAGCGGGGAGTCATTTGGTAATGTATGCAAGGAAATAAAACAACTTACTGCTCAACTAGAACAGCTACGCAATGACACGACCAGGACTGGTCCTGTTCATGTGGAACTAAAAATAAATGAGAGGCTGGTCAAACTGTATCATTGTGAGGAGCTCATGTGGTGTCAGAGGTCGCAACTGCAGTGGCTTTCGGCCGGTGACAAAAATATTAAGTTCTTTCATATGCGGGCGAGCATGAGACGGAGAAAAACATGATAAAAGCTCTTTATAACTCTCTTGGCATTTATACAGAGAACCCAGCCGAGCTGAAAGAGATGGTGCGGGATTTTTACAAGTCCCTGTATACATCTGAGGGAGTGACTGGCATTGATGAGGTATTAACGCATGTACCATGCAAGGTCACTCCGGCAATGAACGAGACCCTGTGTGCACCTTACACAAACGAGGAGGTTAAGCAAGCACTTTTTCAGATGTTTCCTACCAAACCCCCGGGCCCTGACGGTTTTTCGACACATTTTTATCAGAGGCACTGGGATATATGTGGAGACGAAATTACCTCAGAAGTGCTACGCATTATCAGAGGAGAGGACAGCCCGGAGAGCATTAATGACACTGTACTGGTACTAGTCCCTAAGGTAACCTCCCCTACACAACTCACTCAGTTTAGGCCGATAAGCCTTTGCAATGTCTTGTACAAGATTGCATCGGAAGTCGTAGCTAATAGACTCAAGGTTATCTTGCCTGAAATCATATCTGAGGAACAGTCCACTTTTGTACCTGGCAGATTAATAACAGATAACATTATTTGTGCGTATGAGTGCCTTCATTTCATGAAAAGGAATAAGTCAAAGAACAACATCTTCTGCGCTCTGAAGCTTGATATGATGAAAGCTTATGATCGGCTCGAGTGGGACTACTTACAGGCCATCATGGGGAAGCTAGGTTTTGCAGCCCCTTGGATCCATATTGTGATGACCATGGTCAGGTCTGTTTCTTTCTCTGTGTATTTTAATGGTGAAAAGCTAGAATAGTTCAATCCGACAAGAGGTATACGACAGGGAGATCCTATCTCCCCCTATCTATTCTTAATTGCAGCAGAGGGCCTTTCGTGCCTTTTAAAATCCAGTTCTCAGTCATCGGCGCTTGGAGTAAAGGTGGCACCGGCAGCTCCAGTTGTCAACCATCTTTTGTTTGCAGAGGACAGCCTGCTGCTTTTTAAGTCTAGTGTGGAGGGAGCTAACTTGGTTTCAAACCTGTTGAATGCATATTGTGCGGCTTCAGGGCAGAGGATTAATCATGAAAAATCTTTCATCTTCTTCAGTAAGGGGTGCCCGGAACCTCTTAGACAAGAGGTAAAAAATTGTCTCAATGTGCAGAATAAGTCTTTGAGCGAGAAATATTTGGGATTGCCAACTGAAGTTGGTCAATCTAAAAGTGGCACATTCAAGTATCTACGAGATAGAGTCTGGGAGAATGTCAAGGGATGGACGGAGAAACTTTTGTCTGCTGCTGGAAAAGAGATATTGATCAAAGCCGTGGTGCAGGCAATCCCGGTGTTTTCTATGTCTTGCTTTAGACTAACAAGGGGGCTATGTGAGAGCATCACAGCTATTATTCGTCAGTTTTGGTGGGGCAGCAAGCAAGGAAAAAGAAGAACATGCTGCGTCTCTTGGGATGTGATGACAAGACCGAAGAGCCTTGGGGGTTTGGGTTTTCGTGACATGGAGATTTTTAACCTAGATCTTCTGTCCAGACAGGTGATGTCTACTACACAACCTTCTTCTTGTAGATGTTGTTGGGCCTCCAAGTGCAGAGGTTTGTAGGACAGTAGCAAATTTCCCTCAAGTGGATGACCTAAGGTTTATCAATCCGTGGAGGCATAGGATGAAGATGGTCTCTCTCAAACAACCCTGCAACCAAATAACAAAGAGTCTCTTGTGTCCCCAACACACCCAATACAATGGTAAATTGTATAGGCGCACTAGTTCGGCGAAGAGATGGTGATACAAGTGCAATATGGATGGTAGATATAGGTTTTTGTAATCTGAAATTATAAAACAGCAAGGTAACTAATTATAAAAGTGAGCACAAACGGTATTGCAATGCTAGGAAACAAGGCCTAGGGTTCATACTTTCACTAGTGCAAGTTCTCTCAACAATAATAACATAACTGGATCATATAACTATCCCTCAACATGCAACAAAGAGTCACTCCAAAGTCACTAATAGCGAAGAACAAACGAAGAGATTATGGTAGGGTACGAAACCACCTCAAAGTTATCCTTTCTGCTCAATCTATTCAAGAGTGCGTAGTAAAATAACATGAAGCTATTCTTTCCGTTCGATCTATCATAGAATTCGTACTAGAATAACACCTTAAGACACAAATCAACCAAAACCCTAATGTCACCTAGATACTCCATTGTCACCTCAAGTATCCGTGGGCATGATTATATGATATGCATCACACAATCTTAGATTCATCTATTCAACCAACACAAAGTACTTCAAAGAGTGCCCCAAAGTTTCTACCGGAGAGTCAAGATGAAAACGCGTGCCAACCCCTATGTATAGATTCCCAAGGTCACGGAACCCGCAAGTTGATCACCAAAACATACATCAAGTGGATCACGTGAATATCCCATTGTCACCACAAATAAGCACGGCAAGACATACATCAAGTGTTCTCAAATCCTTAAAGACTCAATCCGATAAGATAACTTCAAAGGTAAAACTCAATCCATTACAAGAGAGTAGAGGGGGAGAAACATCATAAGATCCAACTATAATAGCAAAGCTCGCGATACATCAAGATCGTATCACCTCAAGAACATGAGAGAGAGAGAGAGAGATCAAACACATAGCTACTGGTACATACCCTCAGCCCTGAGGGTGAACTACTCCCTTGCTACGCCTTGAACTTGTGTTGGTTTTCCTTGAAGAGGAAAGGTTGATGCAGCAATAGTAGCGTAAGTATTTCCCTCAGTTTTTGAGAACCAAGGTATCAATCCAGTAGGAGGCTCCTCAAAAGTCCCACGGACCTACACAAACAAACAAAGAACTCGCAACCAACGCAATAAAGGGGTTGTCAATCCCTTCACGGCAACTTCAAGTAAAGTGAGATCTAATAAAGATAGTATGATAAGATAAATATATTTTGGTATTTTATAATATAGATGCAAAAAGTAAAGATGCAAATAAAAGTAGATTGTAAGCAAATATGATAAGAGATAGACCGGGGCCATAGGTTTCACTAGTGGCTTCTCTCAAGATAGCATAAGTATTACGGTGGGTGAACAAATTCTTGTCGAGCAATTGATAGAAAAGCGAATAATTATGAGATTATCTAGGCATTATCATGTATATAGGCATCACGTCTGCGTGACAAGTAGACCGACTCCTGCCTGCATCTACTACTATTACTCCACACATCGACCGACTCCTGCCTGCATCTAGAGTATTAAGTTCATAAAGAACAGAGTAACGCATTAAGCAAGATGAGATGATGTAGAGGGATAAACTCAAGCAATATGATATAAACCCCATCTTGTTATCCTCAATGGCAACAATACAATACGTGCCTTGCTGCCCCTGCTGTCACTGGAAGGACACCGCAAGATTGAACCCAAAGCTAAGCACTTCTACCATGGCAAGAAAGATCAATCTAGTAGGCCAAACCAAACTGATAATTCAAAGAGACTTGCAAAGATAACTCAATCATACATAAAAGAATTCACAGAAGATTCAAATATTATTCATAGATAAACTTGATCATAAACCCACAATTCATCGGATCTCGACAAACACACACATAAAAGAGTTTACATCGAATAGATCTCCACAAGAGAGGGGGAGAACATTGTATTGAGATAAAAAAAGAGAAGAAGCCATCTAGCTAATAACTATGGACCCGTAGGTCTGTGGTAAACTACTCACAACTCATCGGAGGGGCAAGGATGTTGATGTAGAAGCCCTCCGTGGTCTATTCCCCCTCCGGCAGAGCGCCGACGAAGGCTCCAAGATGAGATCTCGCAGATATAGAAGGTTACGGCGGTGTAAATTGTGTTTTGTTGGCTCCCTGGATGTTTTCTGGGTACGTAGGCTTATATAGGAGGAAGAAGTACGTCGGTGGACGCCCGAGGGGCCCACGAGACAGTGGGGTGCGCCCTATAGGGGGGCGCCCTCCTATCTCATGGACGCCTCGGCTGCTTCTTGGCTTGCACTCCAAGTCCTCTGGATCACGTTCGTTCCAAAAATCACGCTCCCGAAGGTTTCATTCCGTTTGGACTCCGTTTGATATTCCTTTTCTTCGAAATACTGAAATAGGCAAAAAAACAGCAATACGGGTTGGGCCTCCGGTTAGTAGGTTAGTCCCAAAAATGATATAAATGTGTAAAATAAAGCCCATAAACATCCAAAAGGTGTAATATAATAGCATGGGACAATCAAAAATTATATATACGTTGGAGACGTATCAAGCATCCCCAAGCTTAATTCCTGCTCGTCCTCGAGAAGGTAAATGATAAAAAGAGAATTTTTGTTGTCGAATGCTACCTAGCATAATTCTTAATGTAATTTTCTTTATTGTGGCATGAATGTTCAGATCCAAATGATTCAAAATAAAAGTTCATATTGATAAAAGAAATAGTAACACTTCAAGCATACTAATCAAAGTAATCATGTCTTCTCAAAATAACATGGCAAAAGAAAGTTCATCCCTACAAAATCATATAGTTAGGCTATGCTTCATTTTCGTCACACAAAGATGTTCCCAACTTCTATACCCCCGATGACAAGCCAAGCAATTGTTTCATACTTAAATAATCTCAAACTTTTTCAACCTTCATGCAATACATGAGCGTGGGCCATGGATATAGCACTATGGGTGGAATAGAATATGATGATGGGGATTGTGTGGAGAAGACAAAAAAGGAAAGTCTCACATTGACGAGGATAATCAACGGGCTATGGAAATGCCCATCAATTGATGTCAACATGAGGAGTAGGGATTGCCATGCAACGGATGCACTAGAGCTATAAATGAATGCTCAACAAAAAGAAACTATTGGGTATGCATCTAACTTGCTTGCTCACGAAGACCTAGGGCATTTGAGGAAGCCCATCGTAGGAATATACAAGCCAAGTTCTATAATGAAAAATTCCCACTAGTATGAAAAAGACAACTTAGGAGACTCACTATATGAAAAACATGGTGCTATTTGGAAGCACAATATATGAGACTCACTACATGAAGAACAAGGTGCTACTTTGAAGCACAAATGTGGAAAAACAGATAGTAACATTGCCCTTTTTTCTTTTTTTTCTTTTTTTTCTTTTCTTTGGCCTTTTTTTGCCTTTCTTCTTTTTTTTTCTTTTTTTTTCTTTGGGCAATGCTCTAATAATGATGATCATCACACTTCTATTGATTACAACATATGAATTACAACTCGAAACTAGAACAAGATATGACTCTATATGAATGCCTCCGGCGGTGTGCGGGATGGTGCAATGAATCAAGAGTGACATGTATGAAAAATAATGCATGGTGGCTTTGCCACAAATACGATGTCAACTACATGATCATGCAATGGCAATATGACAAAAGTAAAGTATGTCACGATGATGATAAATGAAACGGTGGAAAGTTGCATGGCAATATATCTCGGAATGGCTATGGAAATGCCATAATAGGTAGGTATGGTGGCTGTTTTGAGGAAGATATAAGGAGGTTTATGTGTGATAGAGCGTATCGTATCACGGGGTTTGGATGCACCGGCGAAGTTTGCACCAACTCTCAAGGTGTGAAAGGGCAATGCACGGGACCGAAGAGGCTAGCAATGGAGGAAAGGTAAAAGTGTGTATAATCCATGGACTCAACATTAGTCAAAAGAACTCATGTACTTATTGCAAAAATTTAGAAGTCATCAAAAATCAAGTACTACGGGCATGCTCCTAGGGGGATAGATTGGTAGGAAAAGACCATCGCTCGTCCCCGACCGCCACTCATAAGGATGCACAAGCTAGGTACACTTCATGTTTCAAATTTGTTACACAACTTTAACCATACGTGCATGCTACGGGATTTGCTAACTTCAACACAAGCATTCCTTAAATTCATAATCACCCAACTAGCATGACTTTAATATCACTACCTCCATATCTCAAAACAATTATCAAGTATCAAATTGATCATAGCATCTAGTTCACTTCCTATGATAGTTTTTATTATACTCAACTTGGATGCCTACCATTCTAGGACCAATTTTATAACCATAGCAAATACCATGCTGTTCTAAAAGACTCTCAAAAAAGATATAAGTGAAGCATGAGAGGCTAGCAATTTCTACAAAATTAAGTCACCACCGTGCTCTAAAAGATATAAGTGAAGCACTAGAGCAAAAACTATCAAGCTCAAAAGATATAAGTGAAGCACATAGAGTATTCTAGCAAATTCTAATCAAATAGGCTTCTCCCAAAAGGTGTGTACAACAAGGATGATTTTGGTAAACTAAAAAGCAAAGACTAATATAATACACGACGCTCCAAGCAAAACACATATCATGTGGCGAATAAAAATATAGCTCCAAGTAAAGTTACCAATGAACGAAGACGAAAGAGGGATGCCTTCCCGGGGCATCCCCAAGCTTAGGCTTTTGGCTATCCTTGAATATCTTGGGGTGCCTTGGGCATCCCCAAGCTTAGGCTCTTGCCACTCCTTATTCCATAGTCCATAAAACCTCTACCCAAAACTTGAAAACTTCACAACACAAAACTCAACAAGAAATCTTATAAGCTCCGTTAGTGAAAGAAAACAAAACCACCACATAAGGCACTGTAATGAACTCATTCTTTATTTTTTTGGTGTTAAACCTACTGTAATCCAACTTCTCTATGGCTTATAAACTATTTTACTAGCCATAGATGCATCGAAATAAGCAAACAACACACGGAAAACAGAATCTGTCAAAAACAGAACAGTCTGTAGCAATCTGTAACTAACGCAAACTTCTGGAACTCTAAAAATCCGAACAAAATAGGAAGTCCTGAAATTTTTTTATTGATCAGCAGAAAAAGAATCAACGCCAAAATCACGTTTCTGTGATTTAACAAAACTAAATTCGTGCGCGCAAAGTTTCTGTTTTTCAGCAGAATCAAATCAACTGTCATCATAGGTTATCCTATAGGTTCTACTTGACACAAACACTAATTAAAAGATAAAAACACATCTAAACAGAAGGTATATGCAAGATTTATTACTAAACAGGAACAAAAACAAAAAACACAAAGAAAATTGGGTTGCCTCCCAACTAGCGCTATCGTTTAACGCCCCTAGCTAGGCATAAAAGTGAAGATATATCTAAATTTTCAGTTTTTTAGCAGAGCCATGCTCGAATTCGGGAGGTTCTTTCCGCTTCCCTTCATACTCAGAAATTTTTAGATCTAGATAATCCAACCGCTTATTGCAAAGAGTAATCAACATATTCATGCGTTGAAGATTTCCGCTAACACTTTTAAGAGGCTCAAGAGACTTTTGTAATATTTTCGTTACTTCGCAAATCTTTCCAAACACTTGGGTTTCTTCTTGGGTAGGATAAGGTCCTCCCTTTTGAGGTAGTCCCACTATTCCCTCTATAATTTCATGCGCAATACTAGGATCAATTTCAATAAAATTTCCCTTGGCAATGCAATCCAAGAGTTGTCTATGTGTCATGTTTAACCCAACATAAAACTTGTGAAGAAGAATTCTAAAGTTCACCTCTAGGGTGCACTTGCGATAAGATTCCATCATCCTATACCAAGCATCTTTTAAGTTTTCTCCTTGCCTTTGCTTGAAGTGAAGAACTTCAAACTCGGGAAACATAGGAGCGGACAAGGAACTAGCCATAACGACAAGGTAAACGAACTAGCACACGGGCAAACGGAAAAAGGCAAGCGAAAAAGAGAGGAGGAGATTGGGAAAGAGAGGGCAAATAAAACGGCAAGGGTGAAGTGGGGGAGAGGAAAACGAGAGGGAAATGGCAAATAATATAAATGCGAGGGAGATGGGTTTCTGATGGGTACTTGGTATGTCTTGACTTGAGCGAAGACCCACCCGGCAACGGCGCCAGAAATCCTTCTTGCTACGTCTTGAGCTTGCGTTGGTTTTCCTTGAAGAGGAAAGGGTGATGCAGCAATAGTAGCGTAAGTATTTCCCTCAGTTTTTGAGAACCAAGGTATCAATCCAGTAGGAGGCTCCTCAAAAGTCTCACGCACCTACACAAACAAACAAAGAACTCGCAACCAACGCAATAAAGGGGTTGTCAATCACTTCATGGCCACTTGCGAAAGTGAGATCTAATAAAGATAGTATGATAAGATAAATATATTTTTGGTATTTTATAATATAGATGCAAAAAGTAAAGATGCAAATAAAAGTAGATTGGAAGCAAATATGATAAGAGATAGACCCGGGCGCCATAGGTTTCACTAGTGGCTTCTCTCAAGATAGCATAAGTATTACGGCGGGTGAACAAATTACTGTCGAGCAATTGATAGAAAAGCGAATAATTATGAGATTATCTAGGCATGGTCATGTATATAGGCATCACGTCCGTGACAAGTAGACCGACTCCTGCCTGCATCTACTACTATTACGTCACACATCGACCGACTCCTGCCTGCATCTAGAGTATTAAGTTCATAAAGAACAGAGTAACGCATTAAGCAAGATGACATGATGTAGAGGGATAAACTCAAGCAATATGATATAAACCCCATCTTGTTATCCTCAATGGCAATAATACAATACGTGCCTTGCTGCCCCTGCTGTCACTGGGAAAGGACACCGCAAGATTGAACCCAAAGCTAAGCACTTCTCCCATGGCAAGAAAGATCAATCTAGTAAGGCAAACCAAACTGATAATTCGAAGAGACTTGTAAAGATAACTCAATCATACATAAAAGAATTTAGAGAAGATTCAAATATTATTCGTAGATAAACTTGATCATAAACCCACAATTCATCAAGTCTCGACAAACACACCGCAAAAAGAGTTTACATCGAATAGATCTCCACAAGAGAGGGGGAGAACATTGTATTGAGATCCAAAAGGAGAGAAGAAGCCATCTAGCTAATAACTATGGACCCGTAGGTCTGTGGTAAACTACTCACACAACTCATCGGAGGGGCAAGGATGTTGATGTAGAAGCCCTCCATGGTCGATTCCCTCCAAAGCAGAGCCTTGGCCAAGGCTCCAAGATGAGATCTCATGGATCTGAAGGTTACGGCGGTGGAAATTGTGTTTCGTTGGCTCCTTGGATGTTTTCGGGGTACATAGGCTTATATAGGAGGAAGAAGTACGTCGGTGGACGCCTGAGGGGCCCACGAGACAGGGGGCATGCCCTATAGGGGGGGCGCCCTCCTATCTCGTGGAGGCCTCGGCTGCTTCTTGACTTGCACTCCAAGTCCTCTGGATCACGCCTGCTCCAAAAATCACGCTCCCGAAGGTTTCATTCCGTTTGGACTCCATTTGATATTCCTTTTCTTCAAAATACTGAAATAGGCAAAAAAACAACAATACGGGCTGGGCCTCCAGTTTGTAGGTTAGTCCAAAAAATGATATAAATGTGTAAAATAAAGCCCATAAACATCCGAAAGAGGTAATATAATAGCATGAAACAATCAAAAATTATAGATACGTTGGAGACGTATCATCCCTCCTCGTCATGGAGAGCGTCGGGATGATGAAGATGGCCACTGGTGAGGGATCCCCCCTCCAGCAGGCTGCCGGAACGGGCTCCCGAGAGGTTTTTGGTGGCTACAGAGGCTTGCGGCGGCGGAACTCCCGATCTATTGTTGTCCCTCGATGTTTTTAGGGTATATGGAGATATATAGGCGAAAGAAGTCGGTCAGGGGAGCCACGAGGGGCCCACGAGGGTGGGGGCGCGCCCAGGGGAGGTGGGCGCGCCTCCCTGCCTCGTGGCCACCTCGAAGCTTCCCTTACGTGCACTCCAAGTCCCCTGGATTGCTTCCGTTCCAAAAATAACTTTCACGAAGGTTTCATTCCGTTTGGACTCCTTTTTATATTCCTTTTCTTCAAAATACTGGAATAGGCAAGAAAACAACAATATGGGTTGGGCCTCCGGTTAATAGGTTAGTCCCAAAAATAATATAAAAGTGCTTAGTAAAGCCCATAAACATCCAAAATAGATAATATAATAGCATGAATGCTTCATAAATTAAAGATACGTTGGAGGCGTATCAGCATCCCCAAGCTTAATTCCTGCTCGTCCTCGAGTAGGTAAATGATAAAAGAAAGAATTTATGAAGTGTGAATGCTAGCAGGTGCACAAGTTTGATCAATGATAATTTCAGTCACCTTTTCTAGCATGATTATATGTCATAACAGTAGTTCATCTCATAAAACTTCTCAAGATCAAGTAACAAGCTATTCACATGTTAAAGCATAGACCATAAACTTTCTTGAAAACTAGCAAACTTCATTCTTAGTCATCAAACAATTACAGTTCATCTGATTTTCAGGAAGGGTGTATGTCAGAGCTTTGATTTAGCAAATCCCACATACTCAACTATCATATAGTCTTCCATGATTGCTACCACTCAAAGCATATTCTTAGAACAAATAGCATCCATCGAACACAAAGAAAGATAGGGGCTTAGTGTTTCGCCTCCCAACTCACTTATCATATAGATAATTGTCAACAGTAATAATTCATGATCAAATATATTTGAATGGCCATATATGCTTAGATCTTTCCCCAACACACGATGCTTGCCAACTAAAGAGTAGGTAGGAATGAGAAGGAATACTACTGACTCTTGCATAAAAGTAAAAGATAGGCCCTTCACAGAGGGAAGCAGGGATTTGCAGAGGTGCTAGAGCTCGATTTTGAAATAGAGATGAAAATAATTTTGAGAGGTATGCTTTCATTGTCAACATAACAACCAATAGTTCCCAATATCTTCCATACTACATACATTATAGGTGGTTCCCAAACAGAATGGTAAAGTTTTTACTCCCCCTCCACCAACAATCATCAATCCATAGCTTGCCCAAAACAACGGCTGCCTCCAACTAACATCAATCCTGGGGGAGTTTTGTTTGCAATTATTTTTGATTTGATTTTGATCTTTTGATCATGGGACTGGGAACCCCAGTTACCAGCCATTTTTCTCGTGAATGATGAGCGGAGTCCACTCATCGTGAGAATAACCCACCTAGCATGGAAGATACTGACAGCCCCTAGTCGCTACATGAGCGATTCAGGCATACAAAACAGATTATTATTTGAAGGTTTAGAGTTTGGCACATGCAAATTTACTTGGAACGGCAGGTAAATACCGCATATAGGTAGGTATGGTGGACACTCATGGAAGAAACTTGGTTCAAGGGATTTGGATGCACAAGCAGTATTCCCGCTTAGTACAGAAATTTTGGCTAGCAAAGGATTCTAAAAAGCAAGCACCACATGTTGGAGGATCTATAACAATATAACTTCTATACAAATACACCCAAGAATAACTCATTATGTTGTCTTCCTTGTCCAACTTCAACTGATTTTCTCAGGTTTGAAAATAATTAATGGGGCTCACAATCATAGAAGATGTCTAAGATAGTATATTTATATGTGAAATTTCTCTTCCTTCAATATTCTTTCATGAATTGTTCAAGTGACCAATACAATGCTTGCTAACCTTCAATAAATTTAGTACCTCTACTTCTTAGATGTCAAGTCATTACTCCTAACGGGGTAAGCATATGAAACATATATAATTTCAGATTTATGACATTCAACTCATTCAACCATTTACTCATAGGATATAAGTGAAGCACACGAGTAAATGACAAACTACCCCAAAAAGATATAAGTGAAGATCAATGAGTAGTTAAATAATTATGTAACTATGTGAAGCCTCTCTCTCATTTAAAATTTTCAGATCTTGGTATTTTAACGGCAAGCAAAACAAAATAAAATGGCATTGCAAGGATAGCACGAGTCATGTGAAGAAGCAAAAACTTAGGCTCAACCGATACTAACTGATAATTGTTGAAGAAGAAAGGTGGGATGCCTACCGGGGCATCCCCAAGCTTAGATGCTTGAGACTTCTTGAAATATTATATTGGGGTGCCTTGGGCATCCCCAAGCTTGAGCTTTTGTGTCTCCTTAATTCCTTTTATATGTCGGTTTCCTAAATCTCGAAAGCTTCATCCACACCAAACTCAACAAGAACTCGTGAGATAGGTTAGTATAAATCAACGCAATAACCGTATCATCCTCTACTGTAGAAAATCACAAAAATAATTATTCAACATTGCATATTAAATGTATCTGCATATTTAACACTCCTATCCTCAAATAGAATCATTAAACAAGCAAACATATGCAAACAATGCAAACATAACAGCAATCTGCCAAAACACTATAGTCTGTAAAGAATGCAAGATTCATCATACTTCCCTAACTCCAAAAATTATGAGAAAAACACTAAGCTGTAGAACATTTATCATAGCTCAATATGAAAAAACTTTCAACATTATATCATTCTCTGACTTTTCTAGGGAATTTTTGCAACAGCAGTAAACTTTCTGTTTTCAAACAGCAACATGTATACTTGCAAAATAAGCATGGTAAAGGCTATCCTTGACATTTTTATTGAAAATAAAGATGCAAAACATTATTCTAAATAACATCAAGCAAATACTAACAAAATAAAATGATGCTCCAAGCAAAACACATATCATGTGATGAATAAAAATATAGCTCCAAGTAAAGTTACCGATGAACGAAGACAAAAGAGGGGATGCCTTCCGGGGCATCCCCAAGCTTAGGCTCTTGGTTGTCCTTCAATATTTCCTTGGGTGCCTTGGGAATTCCCAAGCTTAGGTTCTTGCCACTCCTTATTCCATAGTCCATCGAATCTTTACCCAAAACTTGAAAACTTCACAACACAAAACTCAACAGAAAACTCGTAAGCTCCGTTAGTATAAGAAAATAAAACCACCACTTAGGTACTGTTGTGAACTCATTCTAAATTCATATTGGTGTAATATCTACTGTATTCCAAATTCTGTATGGTTCATACCCTCCAATAGTACTCATAGATTCATCACAATAAGCAAACAACACAATGAAAATAGAATCTGTCAAAAACAGAACAGTCTGTAGTAATCTATATCAAACGTATACTCCTGGAACTACACAAATTCTACAAAATTAGGAAGACCTGAGCCATTTGTGTACCAATCCAGAGCAAAAAGAATCAGATCAAAAGCACGTTTCTGTGAATTACCAAAACTAATTTACTGGGTGCAAAAGTTTCCGATTTTTAGCAGGATCAGCACAACTATCACCGTAAGTTATCCTAAAGGTCTTACTTGGCACTTTATTGAAACAAAAGCTATAAAACATGATTACTACAGTAGCATAGTCATGTGGACACACAAAAATAGTAAAGGTAAATATTGGGTTGTCTCCTAACAAGTGCTTTTCTTTAATGCCTTTCTAGCTAGGCATGACGATTTCAATGATGCTCACATAAAAGATAAGAATTGAAACATAAACAGAGCATCATGAAGAATATGACTAGCACATTTAAGTCTAACCCACTTCATATGCATAGGGATTTTGTGAGCAAACAACTTAAGGGAACAGTAATCAACTGGCATAGGAAGGCAAAACAAGCATAACTTCAAGATTTTAAGCACATAGAGAGGAAACTTGACATTATTGCAATTCCTACAAGCATATGTTCCTCCCTCATAATAATTTTCAGTAGCATCATTAATGAACTCAACAATATAACCATCACATAAAGCATTCTTTTCATGATCTACAAGCATAGAAAATTTACTACTCTCCACATAAGCAAATTTCTTCTCATGAATAGTAGTGGGAGCAAACTCAACAAAATAATTATCATGTGAGGCATAATCCAATTGAAAACTAAAATCATGATGAAAGTTTCATGGTTATCATTATTCTTAATAGCATACAAGTCATCACAATAATCATCATAGATAGCAACTTTGTTCTCATAATCAATTGGAACCTCTTCCGAAATAGTGGATTCGTCACTAAATAAAGTCATGACCTCTCCAAATACACTTTCATCAATATAATCATCATAAATAGGAGGCATGCTTTCATCATAATAAATATTCTCATCTAAACTTGGGGGACTAAACATATCATCTTCATCAAACATAGCATCCCCAAGCTTGTGGCTTTGCATATCATCAGCATCATGGGTATTCAAAGAATTCATACTAACAACATTGCAATCATGCTCATCATTCAGATATTTTATGCCAAGCATTCTATGTAATTCTTCTTCTAGTACTTGAGCACAATTTTTCTTCCCATCATTTTCACGAAAGACATTAAAAAGATGAAGCATATGAGGGAACCTTATTTCCATTTTTTGTAATTTTATTTTATAAACTAACTAGTGATAAAACAAGAAACTAAAATATTCGATTGCAAGATCTAAAGATATACCTTCAAGCACTCACCTCCCCGGCAACGGCGCCAGAAAAGAGCTTGATGTCTACTACACAACCTTCTTCTTGTAGACGTTGTTGGGCCTCCAAGTGTAGAGGTTTGTAGGACAGTAGCAAATTTCCCTCAAGTGGATGACCTAAGGTTTATCAATCCGTGGGAGGCGTGGGATGAAGATGGTCTCTCTCAAACAACCCTGCAACCAAATAACAAAGAGTCTCTTGTGTCCCCAACACACCCAATACAATGGTAAATTGTATAGGTGCACTAATTCGGCGAAGAGATGGTGATACAAGTGCAATATGGATGGTAGATATAGGTTTTTGTAATCTGGAATTATAAAAACAGCAAGGTAACTAATGATAAAAGTGAGCACAAACGGTATTGCAATGCTAGGAAACAAGGCCTAGGGTTCATACTTTCACTAGTGCAAGTTCTCTCAACAATAATAATATAACTGGATCATATAACTATCCCTCAACATCCAACAAAGAGTCACTCCAAAGTCACTAATAGCGGAGAACAAACGAAGAGATTATGGTAGGGTACGAAACCACCTCAAAGTTATCCTTTCTGCTCAATCTATTCAAGAGTCCGTAGTAAAATAACATGAAGCTATTCTTTCCGTTCGATCTATCATAGAATTCGTACTAGAATAACACCTCAAGACACAAATCAACCAAAACCCTAATGTCACCTGGATACTCCATTGTCACCTCAAGTATCCGTGGGCAAGATTATATGATATGCATCACACAATCTTAGATTCATCTATTCAACCAACACAAAGTACTTCAAAGAGTGCCCCAAAGTTTCTACCAGAGAGTCAAGACGAAAACGCGTGCCAACCCCTATGCATAGATTCCCAAGGTCACGGAACCCGCAAGTTGATCACCAAAACATACATCAAGTGGATCACGTGAATATACCATTGTCACCACAGATAAGCACGGCAAGACATACATAAAGTGTTCTCAAATCCTTAAAGACTCAATCCGATAAGATAACTTCAAAGGGAAAACTCAATCCATTACAAGAGAGTAGAGGGGGATAAACATCAGAAGATCCAACTATAATAGCAAAGCTCGCGATACATCAAGATCGTATCACCTCAAGAACACGAGAGAGAGAGAGAGAGAGAGAGAGAGAGATATCAAACACATAGCTACTGGTACATACCCTCAGCCTTGAGGGTGAACTACTCCCTCCTCGTCATGGGAAGCGCCGGGATGATGAAGATGGCCACCGGTGAGGATCCCTCCCAAGGTGAGGTGCCGAACGGGCTCCCGAGAGGTTTTTGGTGGCTACAGAGGCTTGCGTCGGCGGAACTCCCGATCTATTGTTGTCCCCCTATGTTTTAGGGTATATGGAGATATATAGGTGAAAGAAGTCGGTCAGGGGAGCCACGAGGGGTCCACGAGGGTGGGGGCGCGCCCAGGGGAGGTGGGCGCGCCTCCCTGCCTTGTGGCCACCTCGAAGCTTCCCTTACATGCACTCCAAGTCCCCGGATTGCTTCCATTCCAAAAATAACTTTCCCGAAGGTTTCATTCCGTTTGGACTCCGTTTGATATTCCTTTTCTTCGGAACACCAAAATAGGCAAGAAAACGGCATTATGGGTTGGGCCTTCGGTTAATAGGTTAGTCCCAAAAATAATATAAAATTGCTTAGTAAAGCCCATAAACATCCAAAACAGATAATATAATAGCATGAATGCTTCATAAATTATAGATACGTTGGGCTGGGTCTCCGGTTAATAGGTTAGTCCCAAAAATAATATAAAAGTTCTTAGTACAGCCCATAAACATCCAAAACAGATAATATAATAGCATGAATGCTTCATAAATTATAGATACGTTGGAGACGTATCAACATGCGTGGTGTTTGCTTGAGGAACCAAACTCTCTCAGTGCACGCTTGTTGAAGGCGATTTACTACCCTAACACCTCAATACTTGATGCCAAGCTGGGGTGTCAACCTTCTCAAATATGGCGTGCAATTGTAGATGGCAGGAACATTGTGAAGCAAGGTATTATCAGGCAGATAGGGGATGGATCCTCGACAAATGTTTTGACTCATAAATGGATACCGAGAGAGGGATTCTCAAGACCTGTAACCTCTCTGATTGCAAACCCACCGAGGACAGTGGCTGAATTGATAGATTACAATATGGCATCATGGCGGGAGGATTTAGTCCGGCAGGTTTTCGTACCTGTAGGCTGTAGATGCTGAGTCCATCCTCAATATACCGATCTGCACAAGGCTAGTTCAAGATTTCTGGGTGTGGGCGGAGAACCCGAAAGGCCGTTTCTCCGTTCGATCAGCTTATAACATGATCTTTCGTATAAAGACAGGGAGAGAAGCATGGATAGAGAGCACAGAGGATATGTCCAATAGCAGCGCCGAACGCAAGGGGTGGTCATCTATCTGGGGCATGAATGTTCCATCGAAGCTGAAGGTCTTTGTCTGGCGCCTCGTGCAACATTCTCCCAACAAGTGATATCTTGCAGTATCGGAACATGTCTACAACGAGTGAATGTGCTATATGCGGTGCAGCCGATAATTAGCGTCATTCCATGCTAGATTGCACCATGTGAAGGAGCATATGGTCCCTGTCAAGTACAGATCTCGTGGAACACATGTGTAGGAACATGGATGACAGCGCCAAGGGCTGGTTGTTCGCCATGAGTGAGTCTCTATAGCAGGAAGAGTTCACCACGTTAATCGTTACACTCTGGGCAATTTGGCACGCTCGCCGGAAGCTAATACATGAAGGGATCTTCTAGACACTGTTCTCCACACAAGCTTTCATCAAAAGCTACATGTGCGACTTACAGCATATCTTCAAGGAGCCCGGCCGAATCACAACGAAAACCTACGACCTGGCTACCGGTGACTGCCTCGCGCTGCAGTGCCCGCCTCGATGCAGCCCGCCCGGCGGACTCCCTGGCCCCGTCCGTCGCCGAGCGTGCTGAGCTTCGGGCGGCGGCCAGGAACCTCGAGCCATGTGCGGACTCCATCCCCCCAGTTCTTCCAGCTGTTCCTATTCCGCGTTCGAGGCCATTCCCATTGACTACCTCGCTAGGGTGGCCAATGACTCGGCCATCATCTTCAGGGGGAAGTTGGTCCCCCCTTAGAGCAGATTGCTGAAACCCGTGCATGTCTCTGCCGCCAAATCACGGAACCAACCACTATCCCTTCCACGTCGGTGGTTCCGGCGGTGCCCGGTGAGGTGATTCGTGGATGCACCCTCTCTCGCACTGTGGCCCTCCGGGCGTAGAGTGCCTCCCATGTCTTGGGGTCAAGCAGCCCCGCAATGGGGGTTTAGATGCGGGTGCTCTTCTGGAACATCCGCGGCTTCGGCCATGATGGCCGTCGTCGCCAACTCATCGAGTACATGCTGATGAGCACATTGACATCATTGCCATCTAGGAAACCATGCGTTTGGAGTGTTCTCTTCCCGAGCTTGATAGCCTTAGCCCCTACCTTTTCGCCTGGCATTGGCTTCCTTCTAGTGGGACCACTGGGCACTCGGGTGGCATCCTTCTAGGGGTGAAGGATGTCACCTTTGAGGTGGGCGGTATGGACCGAGGCGAATTCTTCGTTAGTATGGAGATCTTTGAATGGGAGCTCAACTTAAAATGGGAGGTCGTGATCGTCTATGGACCGGCGGACCACCGCCTCTCCCCGACCTTCCTTGCTGAGATGGAACTGAAGATCTCTGCCTCCCTCCTTGTGACGACCGGGTAATCAAGCTACAGTAACCCTCTGGTAATGATGCCACGTCACCAAGATTACTGTTACTAATCTCGCGTTAGTTCGAAACCGATTCAAATCCAAATTCAAAATCAAACAAATAATAAAAGTTTTCCAATCTTAAAACTAAAATGTTCGGAGTGAGCCAAATAATGCATATGTAATTATGGAGGAGAAACCAACCTCTCTGGAAGTGTTTGATTGACCCAAAGTAAATAAAACAGTAGCAAAACAATTAATTAAATGCCTTTTACGATTAATAAAATATTAAACTATTTTATCTAGTTGCCCAAGTTTTTGTGGCATTAGAATATGTAGTAACACTATTTTAGGAACTAACTTTATATTTTACTAAAACTAAAGTATATTAGAAATAATAGAAGACAGTAAAGGAAAAATAAGTAAAAAGAAAAGAATAAAACAGAAAGCAAAAATAATATAAAAGGACCCCCTGCCAACTGGGCCAGACGGCCCAGCCGGCCAACCCACCAACCGGCCCAACCCCCCTCCATATCCCCACCAGGGGGAAACCCTAACTCCCCCGACCGCACACCCCCCCACTCCCCACGTCTCTCTCCCCGATCCAGATCGGGATCGGGGGAACGAACCCCCACATCGCCCCCGATGCTAGCGCCACCCGGATCGCCACCTCGCCGGAGGCCACGACGCCGGAGCTCCCTCGCCGGCCTGCTTCCTCCTCCCCACCGGCCTGCCTGCCTCGTCCCCGACCCCCTCCTCAACCCCCGTTGCCTCGTCCTCTACTATCCACGGTGAGACCCTCGGCCTCTTCTTCCCCTCTCCGCCGCTCGCCGTGCTCCTCGCACCAGCCATCGCCCTCCCATGCTCCTGGCCACCGTGCCTGACGCACGCCATCGACATCGTCCGGCATCCCGGGCGTCGCCGCCATTCTCCCCGCTTTGCGCCATGGCAGCTCGTGACTCGCCGACCAAGACTGCCTTTTTGCCAAGACGCTGGCGCTTCACAGGCCACGACCTCGCCTCGTTCCACGGATCCGCCTCTGCCGTTGTCATCGGGTTGCCGCCGACGCCACCACCCGCACATCGGCGCCCGCGCCCAGCACTCGGCGACGCCCGCCGTGCCTGTTCACCAGAATCGCACCCCTCTACATCGGCTTCCTTCGCCAGAGACGGCTGCCGGGCGATCTCGCCAGGCTGCCGGGCGGCCTGGGCGCCTGCACTTCTGGCGCCCGGTCCGCCCCCTCGTTCGGGCGCCGCCCCGTTAACCACCACCCATCTAGTTGCCCAAGTTTTTGTGGCATTAGAATATGTAGTAACACTATTTTAGGAACTAACTTTATATTTTACTAAAACTAAAGTATATTAGAAATAATAGAAGACAAGAAGGAAAAATAAGTAAAAGAAAAGAATAAAATAGAAAGCAAAAATAAAGAAAAGGACCTCGCTAACTGGGCCAGACGGCCCAGCCGGCCAACCCACAAACCGTCCCAACCCCCCCCCATAACACCACCAGGGGCAACCCCTAACTCCCCCGAATCGCACACCCCCCCACTCCCCCCGTCTCTCTCCCCGATCCATATCGGGATCGGGGGAACGAACCCCCACATCGCCCCCGACGATAGCGCCACCCGGATCGCCCCCTCGCTGGAGGCCGCGACGCCGGAGCTGCCTCGCCGGCCTGCTTCCTCCTCCCCACCGGCCTGCCTCCTCATCGCCGCCTCGTCCCCGACCCCCTCCTCGACCCCCGTTGCCTCGTCCTCTGCTATCCACGGTGAGACCATCGGCCTCTTCTTCCCCTCTCCGCCGCTCGTCGTGCTCCACACACCAGCCATCGCCCTCCCACGCTCCTGGCCACCGCGCTGCACGCGCCCACCGGCGTAGTCCGGCATCCCGCGCCGTCGCTGCCGCTACTCCCCGCCTTGCGCCGCGGTGCCTCGCACTCGGGCCGCACCGCACCGGCCTTTGCTGCCGCACGCTGGCACCCCCGCGAGGCCACGACCTCGCCTCGTGTACCCACGGCTCCGCCTCCTGCCGTTGTCACTGGCCGCCGACATCGCCGCTCAAGACATCGGCGCTTCGCGCCAGCATTCGGGCGACGCCCGCGCCTCGTGCCTGCTCGCTCAAGAATCGCACTCCTCCGCCAGCTTCCTTCGCCGGAGACGGCCGGCCGACGAGCCCCGCCATGGCTGTCGGCGCGCTATGGCGCCCGTACCCCCCCGTTGCGGCCCGGTCCGCCTGCTCGGGCGCCACCCCTTAACCACCACCCAGGCGCCCGCTAAGGCCTTGGGCCCATGACACGAGGGGCCCACGCCCTAGAACGTTTTAAATAAAAAAGAGTTTAAAAATAATAATAATAATACTAATTAATTAACTTAATTAATTATGTATTAGATTAACCTAATCATTTAGTTAACTATTTAACCATGTTTAACTAACCTGAGACTATGACGAACGGACCCCACGTGCCAGGGTTGACCTAGTCAACCTGTAGACCTACTGACATCATGCTGATGTCACGCTGACCCAATAATTACCTTTTCTAATTAATTAAAATTTTGTTAACTCCAAAATTGAATTAAAACTTTAAAAAATCATATAAAATAATCCATAACTCGGATGAAAATACTTTCTACATGAAAGTTGCTCAGAACGACGAGACGAATTCGGATACGCAGCCCGTTCGTCCGCCACACATCCCTAACATATTGAACATGCAACTTTCCCCCTCCGGGTCACCTGTCCGAAAACGCGAAACACCGGGGATACTTTCCCGGATGTTTTCCCCTTTCGCCAGTATCACCTACTACCGCGTTAGGGCACACCTAGCACCGCTCATTGTCATGTCTTGCATCGTCATGCTTATGTTTGCACTATATTTATTGTTTCTTCCCCCTCTTCTCTTCGGTAGACTACGAGACTGACGCCGCTGCTACCCAGTATGACTACGGAGTTGACGACCCCTCCTTCTTGCCAGAGCAACCAGGCAAGCCCCGCTTTGATCACCAGATATCGCCTATTCTTCTCTCTACTGCGTGCATTAGAATAGTGTAGCAAGTTACTGTTCGGTTAATCCTATTCTGATGCATAGCCTGTCATTGTTGCTACAGTTGTTGATACCTTACCCGCAATCCTAAATGCTTAGTATAGGATGCTAGTTTATCATCAGTGGCCCTAGATTCTTGTCAGTCTGCCTTGCTATACTATCGGGCCGTGATTTCTCGGGAGGTGATCACGGGTATATACTATACATACATACATACTATACAGATGGTGACTAAAGTAGGGTTAGCTCGTTGAGTACCTGCAAGTGATTCTGATGTGGGGGCTGGAAGGACAGGTGGCTCCATCCCGGTAGAGGTGGGCCTGGGTTCCCGACGACCCCCAACTGTTACTTTGTGGCGGAGCGACAGGGCAGGTTGAGACCACCTAGGCGAGAGGTGGGCCTGGCCCTGGTCGGCGTTCGCGGTTGCTTCATAATAACACGCTTAACGAGATCTTGGTATTTGATCTGAGTCTGGCCACTGGCCTATACGCACTAACCAACTACGCGGGAAAGATATGGGCACTGACGCCGTGGTATCAGCCGGCCTTCGTGGACGCCGGGCCGATCGAGCGGCGCGCGCCGGATTGGAACGTAAGCCTGCTCTTGTATTAAGGGGGCTAGTTCTGCTTCCGGCCGCCCTCGCAACGTGCAGGTGTGCAATGGGCGATGGGCCCAGACCCCTGCGCCATAGGATTTAGACCGGCGTGCTGACCTCTCTGTTGTGCCTAGGTAGGGTTGCGACGTGTTGATCTTCCAAGGCCGGGCATGACCCAGGAAAGTGTGTCCGGCCAAATGGGATCGAGCGTGTTGGGTTATGTGGTGCACCCCTGCAGGGAAGTTTATCTATTCGAATAGCCGTGTCCCTCGATAGAAGGACGACCCGGAGTTGTACCTTGACCTTATGACAACTAGAACTAGATACTTAATAAAACACACCCAGACAAGTTCCACAGACAACCCGGTGATCGCTTTTCCACAGGGCGACGAGGGAGGATCGCCGGGTAGGATTATGCTATGCGATGCTACTTGGAGGACTTCAATCTACTCTCTTCTACATGCTTTGCAAGGCGGAGGCTGCCGGAAGCGTAGTCTTCGATAGGACTAGCTATCCCCTCTTATTCTCGGCATTCTCGCAGTTCGGTCCATCGACATCGCCTCTTTACACATATACCCATGCATATGTAGTGTAGATCCTTGCTTGCGAGTAATTTGGATGAGTACTCACGGTTGCTTTCTCCTTCTTTTCCCCCTTTCCATTTTACCTGGTTGTCGCAACCAGATGCTAGAGCCCAGGAGCCAGACGCCACCGTCGATGATGACTCCTACTACACCGGAGGTGCCTACTACTACGTGCAAGTGTCGACGACACGACTGTGAGTAGTTTAGGAGGATCCCAGGAGGCCTGCGCCTCTTCGATCTGTATCCCAGCTTTGTGCTAGCCTTCTTAAGGCAAACTTGTTTACTTATGTACGTACTTCAGATATTGTTACTTCCGCTGACTTCGTCTATGATCGAGCACTTGTATTCGAGCCCTCGGGGCCCCTGGTTTGTATTATGATGCTTGTATGACTTATTTTATTTGTAGAGTTGTGTTGTGATACCTTCCCGTGAGTCCCTGATCTTGATCATACACGTTTGCGTGTATGATTAGTGTATGATTGAATCAGGGGCGTCACACTCCTCCCTGCAGTTGTGGGAGGAGACTTTAACCTCATCCGCTCCCCTGATGAGAAGAACAATGACCGGACCAACCTTCCCCGGATGCAGCCATTCAACGATTGCATCGCCGAGCTCGGCCTCCGTGAGCTTGAGCGGACGGGCACCTGGTTCACCTGGACAAACCGTCAGGGGAACCCGACGTGATCCGTGCTGGATCGCGTCCTAGTTTCTCCAGAGTGGGAACTCAGATGTCCCTTTGCCTCGCTGCGATCGATCACTCAGACCGGTTTCGATCACGTCCCCTCCTCCTCTCCACAGCCGACGAACGCCCCCCCCCCAATTCCTCCACGGTTCCGCTTTGAGCTCTTCTGGCTCAATCGGCCGGGTTTCCTTGAGGCTGTCACGGCTAAGTGGAATGCAGCGCGCGCATCTCCCCACCGCTCCATGTCTGCCATTGACTCGTGGCAGTTTTGCACCAAACTCGCCCGCCAATTTATGAAGGGTTGGGGGTGCGAACCTTGGTTGAGACCTCCGCGAACGCAAGAAAGCCATCCTAACTGCCATCCAAGCCCTGGACACCCGCGCTGACACTTTCAGAATTTCCCCAGATGAGTGGATGCTGAGATATGATCTGCAGGATCAACTCTCGACCATTTACACGGACGAAGAAGCTTACTAGAGGCTCCGCGACACCCAACGGTGGGTGCTCCGTGGTGACGCTAACTCGGCTTACTTCCAGGCGATCGCCAATGGGCGGCGTCGTCGGAACTCCATCCATTCTCTGTGGGATGGAGATGCCCAGCTTGTCCGCCCCTCAGACATCCACGCCCATGTAGATGGCTTCTGTAAAGCCCTATTCTCCCCCAACCCTCGGGGTGGGGCTGCAGTGTCCCCTCGATACTTGGTCGGCGGGCCAGCCAGTGTCCGACAAGACAAATGCTGCCTTGGTGGCACCGTTCTTGGAGGACGAGGTCCTCACGGCGATCAAGGGTATGAACCCCTCCTTGACCCTGGGTTCGGATGGGTTGCCAGTAACATTTTTCAATACGTTCTGGCAAACCATCAAACTGGAGGTCATGGGCCTCTTCGACGAATTCTTCTCGGGACCATGGACCTTGGGCGCCTAAACTATGGGGTCATCACGCTCATCCCCAAAGTTCCGGGCGCCTTTGACATCTGCCGATTCTGCCCTATCATGGTAATCAATGTGATATTCCGGATTCTGGCTAAAGGGTACGCCAATAGGGTGACCCTTCTAGCTGACTCCATCACCCACCCTAATCAATCCGCCTTCATCCAAGGTCGGTTTATTTTGGATGGGGTTTTGGTCTTCCACGAAGTTCTTCATGAAGTCCGATCCAAGCACCATTGTGCGGTCTTCCTGAAGCTCGGCTTCCATATAGCCTATGACATGGTTCACTGGCCCTTCCTTCGAGAAGTCTTGCTCCGTAAGGGCTTCGATGACCCGTGGGTGACCAGAGTTATGCAGGTCGTCTCCTGCGGTTGGACCGCGGTTAACATTAATGGTGAGATCAGGCCATACTTCCCCACTCTCTGTGGGGTTCGCCAAGGTGACCCATTCTCCCCATTTCTGTTCAACATGGTGGTCAATGCCCTTGCTGTCATCCTGGATAAGGCCAAAGCCTTTGGCCATATCCACGGCTTAGTCCCTCACCTTGTAGGAGGGGAAGGGGTTTCCCTTCTACAATATGCAGACGATACCATAATAATGGTGGAGGGCTCCGCGTCCGACATTGCGAACCTGAAGTTCGTCCTCCTTTGCTTCCAGCAGATGTCTAGGCTCACTATCAACTTTGATAAGAGCGAAGTGATGATCCTTGGCTATCCTCCGGAGGAGGCTCAGTCCATTGTTGACCGGCGGAACTGCCGCCTGGGTACCTTCCCCATGACTTACTTGGGAATACCCATTAGTGACTCTCGTCTCACCGTGGCTGACCTCCGCCCGTCTGTGACCCGGATGCAGCACTGGGTTGAGCCCTGGAGGGGGAGGTGGCTCTCGAAAGCGGCCTGGGTAATCCTAACCAACTCCTCGCTGGCCAGACTACTCTGGTTTCTCATGAGCTTCTATAGCCTCCATGAGAGTCTCCATCAGGAGATTGCCAAAATACCAGTCTAGGTTTTTCTGGGCTGGCGAGGGTGACAAGCAAAAGTACCATATGGTGAGCTGGCCAGACATCTACAAACCCAAGGACCAGGGGGTCTTGGGATTTTGTCTTCTCGGTGCATGAACATTGCCCTCCTGACCCGGTGGCTCTGGCGTATCGCCAATGGGGAGGGAGGACTCTGGCTTACCATCATCCGGAAAGTACCCCAGGGGCCAATCTCTAGCTTTCTGTCAGCGCTCTGGTGGATCCCAGTTCTGGCAAGCTGTTATTCAGCTCCTTCCCATCCTCCGTAACGGTACGTCCATCTCGGTTGGCTCCGGGTCCTCGACCTTGTTCTGTTTCGATCGTTGGTCAGGGGATTCCCCCCTGGCGGCTCGATTCCCGGAACTTTTCGCCATTGCGGTCCGGGTCTCTGTCGAGACGACCCTTATTGACTTAGGGCGGCTCACTTTCCGGCGCCCCTTCGGCCCCCTGAGGTGGCCGCTTGGGATTCCCTCCTCCAGGACATCGCCCTTCTTCTGATGGATGTCGAGGGTACTCCAGATTCCTTCTCCTGGCTTCTGGAGCCCTCTGGCCGCTTCTCCACTAAGTCCTTCTAAGCTGCCATCGTACCCTCGTCAGCCCCTGAGCCCTTTAGCCTGATCTGGGACATTCGCTCACCTCTGAAGATCAGGATTTTCCTGTGGCAGTGGATCCGTGGCGCCTCCCTTCTGGGGTTGAGGCCCTCAAGTGCAATGGGCCAGGGGATGGATTGTGCCCCCTTTGCGGCACGGTGGAGGATGCTAACCACATCTTTTTCTCTTGCTCCACTGTCCAGTTCTTATGGTCCTGTTTCCACGAGACTGTCGGCGGACAATGGTGCAACACCAACTTCCCCAACCTTCTTGCGGAGATCCACACCTTCTCCCTCGCTTCCGCCATATTAGATGGCTGTGCGTTGGGGTCCTCGCCTGGACCCTTTGGACCGTCTGCAACAAGCTTGTTATTCAGAAAGTGCCTCTACGACGTGCGACTGATGCGATCTTTAAAATGTGTGGCTACTTGCAGCTTTGGCGGCCGCTTAGCCGCCCCCAGGACCGGGACGCCATCAACAATCTCCTCGCCGACCTTCGCTCGATGGCCTTCCGCGTGGCACCTGATATGTCTCCAACGTATCTATAATTTTTTATTGCTCCATGCTACTTTATCTACTGTTTTGGACTATATTGGGCTTTATTTTCCACTTTTATATTATTTTTGGGACTAACCTATTAACCGGAGGCCCAGCCCAGAATTGCGCTTTTGCCTATTTCAGTGTTTCAAGAAACGGAATATCGACGAGTCCAAACGGAATGAAACCTTCGGGAACATGATTTTCTCGCCGAACGTGATCCAGGAGACTTGGACCCTGCTCCAAGGAACAAAAGAGGCGGTCACGAGGGTGGGGGGGCGCCCCCCCTAGGGCGCGCCCCCTGCCTCGTGGGCCCCTCGTTGCTCCTCCGGCGTACTTCTTCCTCCTATATATACCTACGTATCCCCAAACGATCAGACCAGGAGCCAAAAACCTAATTCCATCGCCGCAACCTTCTGTATCCACGAGATCCCGTCTTGCGGTGTCCTTTCCCAGTGACAGAAGGGGCAGCAAGGCACGTATTGTATTGTTTCCATCGAGGATAACAAGATGGGGTTTTTATCATATTGCATGAATTTATCCCTCTACATCATGTCATTTTGCTTAAGGCGTTACTCGCTTTTTTAACTTAATACTCTAGATGCATGCTGGATAGTGGTCGATGAGTGGAGTAATAGTAGTAGATGCAAAATCGTTTCGATCTACTTGTCTTGGACGTGATGCCTATATAAATGATCATACCTAGATATACTCAGAATTATGCTCAATTGTATCAATTGCTCAACAGTAATTTGTTCACCCACCGTAGAATATCTATGCTCTTGAGAGAAGCCACTAGTGAAACTATGGCCCCCGGGTCTATTCTCATCATATCAATCTCCATTACTTTATTACTTTCTTTGCTTTTACTTTGCCTTTTACTTTTCACTTTGCATCTCTATACCAAAAATACCAAAAATATTATTTATTAGCTCTATCAGATCTCACTCTCGTAAGTGACCGTGAAGGGATTGACAACCCCTAATCGCGTTGGTTGCGAGGAGCAATCGTTTTGTGTAGGTACGAGGGACTTGTGCGTGGTGAATTGATACCTTGGTTCTCAAAAACTGAGGGAAATACTTACGCTACTTTGCTGCATCATCCTCTCCTCTTCGGGGAAATCCAACGCAGTGCTCAAGAGGTAGCAAGAAGAATTTCTGGCGCCGTTGCCGGGGAGGCTCATGCAAGGAAGTCAACCATATCAAGTACCCATCACAATCCCTATCTCTCGCATTACATTATTTGCCATTTTCCTCTCGTTTTTCTCCCCCCCACTTCACCCTTGCCGTTTTATTCGCCCTCTCTTTCCCAATCTCCTCCTCTCTTTCCCGTTTGCCTAAACTTTTTTGGAGGTTGATAGTTTATTTATTGAGGAAGAGTCAATCCTTTTGTCCCGTTTCTTTTTGTTTGCTCGTGTGTTAGTTTGCTTGCTTGTCGTTATGTCTGAAATTGGGGAAATTATTGCCGACATGGGCGATAATAATATCATGGAAAATTCTGAAGCTCCTGCTAAAGAATCCCCTACCTATCATACAAAAAGATTTCGAATCGGTAGTGGTAATATTATTGGAAAAGGAGTTATTCAAGATTTCTTTACTTGTGCCGGTGCTTTGCCCTCTATGGGCAGTTCTATTCTTCATAGAACTAGTAGTCTTGCGGACGCCATTGCCATGCTTATCATTGAACTTGAGAGACAATTTATGCATATGCACCCTTCTATACAAAGGATTTTCCTAGAATTCTCTAATATCGAACACTCCTCTGTTAAGTGTGCCGCTACTATCTTTTTGGCTCATGAATTCAGATTTATAATAAAAGAGGCCAAAGAAATCTTTGCGCATTATAGGGTGGATGCTGGCCGTCCTCCCATAGAATCTATCCTCTTTGATCAAGAAGAAATTATGCGTTTTCAATCCCTTGACTATGTTGCTTTCAATGAAAACCTTAGGAAAAAGGTGCCAACCAACATTTTAATTGATAGAATCTCTGAACTTAATGATGATTTGGCTATTCGAAATAATGAGTTAGGATACTCTCTTGAGTATAGACTCACAAGGTTCTGTCAAAAGAACGCTTATAATGATGAATTGGTTGTGCATTATGAAGGGCCAAAAGAGGAATCTATACCTCCTAAAATTGATCTTGGGGATTTTTTTCCCTATTAAATTTAGCCCTTTTTATTAATTTTGATTGCCTCAAAGAAAACTTGCGGCCGAACGTAGAGAGTATGAAATGAGTTTCACCGATCTATCTTATTACTACGGCACTTCCTAGATCTATCCTTGCTTTTATGCCTAGCTAGGGGCGTTAAACGATAACGCTTGTTGGGAGGCAACCAATTTTTTTTGTTTTTTTTTTGTTTTTGCTTATGTTTAGGAATAAATAATCCATCTAGCCTCTGTTTGGATGTGGTTTTATATTTTAATTAGTGTTTGTGCCAAGTAGAACCTATAGGATAACCTACGATGATAGTTGATTTGATTCTGCTGAAAAACAGAAACTTTGCGCGTACGAATATAATTTTGTTAAATCACAGAAACGTACTTTTGCGTTTATTCTTTTTGATTATGTTCAATAAACAAATTTTCCAGGACTTCCTATTTTGGTAGAATTTTTAGAGTTCGAGAAGTTTGCGTTAGTTACAGATTACTACAGACTGTTCTGTTTTTGACAGATTCTGTTTTGCGTGTGTCGTTTGCTTATTTTGATGAATCTATGGCTAATAAAATATTTTATAATCCATATTGAAGTTGGAATATAGTAGGTTTAAAACCAATATAAATAAATAATGAGTTCATTACAGTACCTTGAAGTAGTCTTTTGTTTTCTTTCTCTAACGGAGCTCACGAGATTTCTATTGAGTTTTGTGTTGTGAAGTTTTCAAGTTTTGGGTGAATTATTTTGATGGATTATGGAACAAGGAGTGGCAAGAGCCTAAGCTTGGGGATGCCCATGGCACCCCCAAGATAATCCAAGGACACCAAAAAGTCAAAACATGGGGATGCCCCGGAAGGCATCCCCTCTTTCGTCCACTTCCATCGGTAATTTACTTGGAGCTATATTTTTATTCACCACATGATATGTGTTTTGCTTGGAGCGTCTTGTATTATTTGCGTCTTTGCTTGTTAGTGTACCACAATCATCCTTGCTGTACACACCTTTTGAGAGAACCATACATGAATTGGAATTTTCTAGAATACTCTATGTGCTTCACTTATATCTTTTGAGCTTGATAGTTTTGCTCATAGTGCTTCACTTATATCTTTTGAGCTTGATAATTTTTGCTCTAGTACTTCACTTAGATCTTTTAGAGCACGGTGGTGGATTTGTTTTAAAGAAACTATTGATCTCTCATGCTTCACTTAGATTATTTTGAGAGTCGTTAATAGCATGGTAATTTGCTTAACGTTAATATACTTGGTATTCAAGATATGTGAAACTTTCTTTTGAGTGCGTTGAATACTAAGATAAGTTTGATGCTTGATAATTGTTTTGAGATATGGAGGTGATAATATCAAAGTCGTGCTAGTTGGGTGATTATGAATTCAAAGGATGCTTGTGTTGAAGTTTGCAAGTCCCGTAGCATGCACGTATGGTTAAAGTTGTGTAACAAATTTGAAACATGAAGTGTACCAGCTTGTGCATCCTTATGAGTGGCGGTCGGGACGAGTGATGGTCTTTTCCTACCAATCTATCCCCCTAGGAGCATGCGCGTAGTACTTGATTTTTGATGACTTCTAAATTTTTGCAATAAGTATATGAGTTCTTTTGACTAATGTTGAGTCCATGGATTACACGCACTCTCACCTTTCTGCCTTTGCTAGCCTCCTGGGTACCGTGCATTGCCCTTTCTCGCCTTGAGAGTTGGTGCAAACTTCACCGGTGCATCCAAACCCCGTGATACGATACGCTCTATCACACATAAACCTCCTTATATCTTCCTCAAAACAGCCACCATACCTACCTATCATGGCATTTCCATAGCCATTCCGAGATATATTGCCATGCAACTTCCATCATCATCATCGTGACATACATTACTTTTGTCATATTGCCATTGCATGATCATGTAGTTGACATCGTATTTGTGGCAAAGCCACCATGCATTATTTTTCATACATGTCACTCTTGATTCATTGCACCATCCCGGTACACCGCCGGAGGCATTCATATAGAGTCATATCTTGGTCTAAGTTTCGAGTTGTAATCCTTATGTTGTAATCAATAGAAGTGTGATGATCATCATTATTAGAGCATTGCCGAAACAAAAAAAAGAGAGAGAAAGGCCAAAAAAAAGAAAGGCCCCAAAAAAATATAAAAAAAAGGGCAATGCTACTATCTCTTTTTCCACACTTGTGCTTCAAAGTAGCACCTTGTTCTTCATGTAGTGAGTCTCATATATTGTGCTACAAAGCAGCACCTTGTTCTTCATGTAGTGAGTCTCATAAGTTGTCTTTTTATACTAGTGGGAATTTTTCATTATAGAACTTGGCTTGTATATTCCTACGATGGGCTTCCTCAAATGCCCTAGGTCTTCATGAGCAAGCGAGTTGGATGCACACCCACTAGTTTTCTTTTGTTGAGCATTCATAGCTCTAGTGCATCCGTTGCATGGCAATCCCTACTCCTCATGTTGACATCAATTGATGGGCATCTCCATAGCCCGTTGATTATCCTCGTCAATATGAGACTTTCTCCCTTTTTGTCTTCTCCACACAATCCCCATCATCATATTCTGTTCCACCCATAGTGCTATATCCATGGCTCACGCTCATGTATTGCGTGAAGGTTGAAAAAGTTTGAGATTATTTAAGTATGAAACAATTGCTTGGCTTGTCATCGGGGTATAGAAGTTGGGAACATCTTTGTGTGACGAAAATGAAGCATAGCCTAACTATATGATTTTGTAGGGATGAACTTTCTTTTGCCATGCTATTTTGAGAAGACATGATTGCTTCGATTAGTATGCTTGAAGTATTATTATTTTTATGTCAATATGAATTTTTGTCTTGAATCTTTCGGATCTGAATATTCATATCACAGTTAAGAAGATTTACATTGAAATTATGCCAAAGTATCACTCCGCATCAAAAATTCTCTTTTTATCATTTACCTACTCGAGGACGAGTAGGAATTAAGCTTGGGGATGCCTGATACGTCTCCAACGTATCTATCATTTTTATTGCTCCATGCTACTTTATCTACTGTTTTGGACTATATTGGGCTTTATTTTCCACTTTTATATTATTTTTGGGACTAACCTATTAACCGGAGGCCCAGCCCAGAATTGCAGTTTTTGCCTATTTCAGTGTTTCGAAGAAACGGAATATCAGACGGAGTCCAAACGGAATGGAACCTTCGGGGACGTTATTTTCTCACCGAACGTGATCCACGAGACTTGGACCCTGCTCCAAGGAACAAAAGAGGCGGTCACGAGGGTGGGGGCGCCCCCCCCTAGGGCGCGCCCCCTGCCTCGTGGGCCCCCTGTTGCTCCACCGACGTACTCCTTCCTCCTATATATACCTACGTATCCCCAAACGATCAGACCAGGAGCCAAAAACCTAATTCCATCGCCGCAACCTTCTGTATCCACGAGATCCCGTCTTGGGGCCTGTTCCGGAGCTCCGCCGGAGGGGGCATCCACCACGGAGGCTTCTACATCAACACCATAGCCCCTCCGATGAAGTGTGAGTAGTTTACTTCAGACCTTCGGGTCCATAGCTAGTAGCTAGATGCCTTCTTCTCTCTTTTTGGATCTCAATACAATGTTCTCCCTCTCTCTCGTGGAGATCTATTCGATGTAATCTTCTTTTTGCGGTGTGTTTGTTGAGATCGATGAATTGTGGGTTTATGATCCAACTTATCTATGAAAAATATTTGAATCTTCTCTGAATTCTTTTATTTATGATTGAGTTATCTTTGTAAGTCTCTTCGAATTATCCTTTTGGTTTGGCCAACTAGATTGGTAGTTCTTGTAATGGGAGAAGTGCTTAGCTTTGGGTTCAATCTTGAGGTGTCCTTTCCCGCGATGTAAGGGGCAGCAAGGCATGTATTGTATTGTTGCCATCGAGGATAACAAGATGGGGTTTTTATCATATTGCATGAATTTATCCCTCTACATCATGTCATCTTGCATAAGGCGTTACTCTGTTTTTAACTTAATACTCTAGATGCATGCTGGATAGCGGTCGATGAGTGGAGTAATAGTAGTAGATGCAGAATCGTTTCGATCTACTTGTCTTGGACGTGATGCCTATATACGTGATCATACCTAGATATACTCATAATTATGCTCAATTCTATCAATTGCTCAACAGTAATTTGTTCACCCACCATAGAATATCTATGCTCTTGAGAGAAGCCACTAGTGAAACCTATGGCCCCCGGGTCTATTCTCATCATATCAATCTCCATTACTTTATTACTTGCTTTGCTTTTACTTTGCCTTTTACTTTTCACTTTGCATCTCTATACCAAAAATACTAAAAATATTATTTATTATCTCTATCAGATCTCACTCTCGTAAGTGACCGTGAAGGGATTATTTATTACCTGTAGTGAAACCTAATCGCGTTGGTTGCGAGGAGCTATCGTTTTGTGTAGGTACGAGGGACTTGTGTGTGGTCTCCTACTGGATTGATACCTTGGTTCTCAAAAACTGAGGGAAATACTTACGCTACTTTGCTGCATCATCCTCTCCTCTTCGGGAAAATCCAACGCAGTGCTCAAGAGATAGCAGCGCCCCCGCTTCCGCCTCCTCCACCAGAGCCCGACTAGATGTTGCTCGGGTTGCTGTGCTAAGTGTGTGTTTTGTTCTCAGGGCTTGTTATGTTGTGCCCTCAACATTGACCCTTATGACTACTTGTGTGTTTGTGAGACCTTTGTGCGTGAGTATGTGTGTGGTTGTGTTGAACCTTGTTGGATGTTTGCCTTCGGTGGTTTGCTTTATATATAAAGTGGGGCGAAAGCCTTTTTCATAAGATTATTATGGTTCAATAAACTCATATAAATTAATTTTTGACAGCACTCTGCGTCACTCGTCCCCAAGAGCGCTAGAAAAAACTACCGAAGCGCAGGGAAACCATTTTTGGTTTTTATGTTAATTTTAATTTTTCTATCTTTTCAAGTATATTTTTCTTTTTTGAAAAAATATCAGAAATATAAAAAATGATCATATTTTGAAATTTTGTTCAAAATTTCAAAAAGTGCCTGTTTCAAAATTTGTTCTAAAAATGATCAGTAATTTTTAAAGATAATTTCGAAAATTGTATGCTTATTTTCAGAACAAATAATAATAATAAATTAAATTCAAAATTTAAAAATGTTAGCATTTAAAAATTTGTTAACAAATTCCAAAAATATTCTGAAATTAAAAACCTTTCCTGTTTTTAAGATTTGTTACCAAATGCAAAAATATTCATATTTCTAAAGTTTCTTGGCAAATTCAGAAAATATTATGGAATTTTAAAAAATGTTTGGAATTTGAAAAATTATTTGTGCATTCTAATAATATTGAGACATTTCAAAATTGTTCAAAATTTTCAGAAAATGTTTCTAAAATGTATTTGAATCTGAACACTGTTGTGTGTTCTTATATATTTCGTGCTTCCCATGATCACAGGCAGCCGTCAGGTCGAGGGGTTAGCAGCTCGTGCCAGGATGCGAGGTCATGAGTTCTAACCGTCTCAAGCTTGCTCCTTTTTCACATATTCTTACGTCACGCTTTAAGAAATAGAGGGCTTTCCCCGGTGGGCCCACATTTTAAAAAACAGATGGCTTCGCGCCGGTGGATCGTCATTAAAAAATACAAAATCGCTAGTTAAGGAGTACTTCTTGCGAAGATCACTCCAACTCCCCCAGGTTGGGTTGCGACAAGTGAAGCGCTGCATGTGCATCACATGTCGCAACCTGAGAGTTTTCCTTTTTTTTCGTAGATCCCTTTATTCAAAACGTTTTATCTCTTAAACCGTGCGTCCAAATCTTGAACCTCTTTTCATCATTGGATTTCTCGCATCGAGATCTTCAAAACTAGATCTCATATTGATAGGTTTTGACGAACTTTTTTTTCACGAAAAAACCAAACCGGGAGCATGATTTTTTCCCTTTCCGAAAGAGGCACGCCCGTGCCTCTGACGAAATCACAATTGTGCCTCTCGCGGAAGCAAAACCGTGACTCTCGCGAAATAAAAAAACAGAAAACGCGTTCTTTTTCGTTTTCGAGGAGGCACGGCCGTGACTCTCGCGGAAGCCAAACCGTGACTCTCGTGAAAGAAAAAAACAAAAAAACGTGTTTTTTTCGTTTCCGAGAGGCACGGCCGTGACTCTCACGAAAGCACAACCGTGCCTCTCGCGGAAGCAAAACCGTTACTCTCGCGAAAGAAAAAAAACAGAAACCGTGTTTTTTCCGTTTCGCCGTGACTCTCGCGGAAGCAAAACCATAACTCTCGCGAAAAAGCAAAAAAAGAAAATGCGGTTTTTTGCGCAAAAACAAATTTTTTTTTTTAAATTTGGTCGTAAAGCTAGGGAAGACGGGTTAAAAACCAAAACGTCGAAAAACCCCAAAAACCCCGTTTAAAAAGCCGAAAACCCGTGCGGAAAAATAAAAAAATAAAAAATCCGGAGGAAGTGCCCAGAGCACGATACATGGCGAATGGCTGAGAATACGCCAAGTGGCGTTGATCGTTGCGAGACTCCTGAAGGAATGCTCATTAATTAGTTGCTCCCAAAAAAATAGGTGGCTTTCGTGCCGGTGGCTTGGGCCAGTTGTGCGTGGACCCTATGAGTCAATGCGTCATGTAGGAGGTCCATATCGACGGAGCTCGTATGTATTTTCAATGCTTTCGTGGTAAGTACTATCCCTTCTGTCCTAAAATAAGTGACTCAAATTTTTATTAACTTTGTACCGGAAGTAGTTACTACTATGAGATCAATTAACGGGCGTGTCAAAGTACCAACCATGTGTATCTTCTCCTGACATTTAGATCACTGTGATCGTGCCCATCAGGAACTTGGAGTTCCTGTTGATAGACTTGTGAGAGCTGCTGATTCGGTTTCGTTACATATAAATCTGCTTGATACTGCGCTACAATGCTACTCCTTCCGTTCGAAAATACTTGTCATCAAAATGGATAAAAAGGGACGTATCTAGAACTAGAATACGTCTAGATATATCTACTTTTATTCATTTTAATGACAAGTATTTCCGCACGGAGGAAGTACTAGATTGCATATGCAACCCACCTGAGAATGTAATGGGCTACACTTCACTCATGCATATGCCTGTATCTCTTTGAACGTCCAAGTGCAGGTATGCCTGTCGAAATGGTTGGGTGCTCATGTTGGATCGGTTATTGCTGGTTCCAGGGCCTTCATACAAAGGTGATGATGGATACTATTTCTGCTAGAAGGTTTAAGCTGCTTGCTTAAGAGAAAATGCAAGGGAAATCTGACAAATAGTACTTCGGTTCAGGCTAAAATTCTTAGGAAGACACTAGGGTTGGGTGCCACCCGAGTCGCCCGAGCAGGGGGCAACGCGGAGGAGTCATTAGGAGAGAGATCAATTAAGTGCAGCGTAGCCGAACTTTGGTGGGTTAATCTAATCACTGTTTGTTCTTATTATTAGCCTCAAAGTTTGTTAGCGAGCCCTGCTCGGGTGCTCAACGCCTGCACTGGTCACCACGACTCCAAAGGCGGCAGGGCTGCGACGACACGTTGTCCCGTAACTTTACGTGGCTGTCGTCTAAAGAGAAGCTTTCTTTTGATGCACCAGAATTTCTGTCGCTGCTGGCTTCCAGCCTGCGTCCCGAGAGCAAAGCAAAGCGACTCAAGTCAAGAGACCTACGGTACTCTACTCACTCTCACTGCTTGTTGGACGTGAATAGTGCCATGTGTTGTGGCAAACCCTTGGATCCCATCTGATCGGAGCGACGTTTAATCAGCCAGCTAACAAAATCTAGCGTGGACACCACCGCCTCCCTCGTGCATGCTGTTAGAGTTGTGTCGAATACAGTGTACAAGGTAGGTTACAGTTGGATTCTGAGTTGTATTGTGTTTAGATAGGATATGGAGTCGTGTCCTAGTAAGACACTTGTATCCTAAGCCTCTCATATATAGTGAGGGTAGACACACGATGTAACCTATGCCAACATAATAGCACATGCGTGCAAGGGGAAGCCGGCGCCCGGATGGCCGGTGTGCGGTATTGTGACGGTGTCACGGGGAGGAGCGTCCATAGTCAAGCCCCGGGGATGTAACCATACCGGTAAACCTCGTTAACAAATCTCGATGTCGTGCCTTGGGTGATTGCTTGGTCCTCGGATGATCAACGGTATTCCGCTGATTTATTCTAACACATGCTTCTAGAAACACCACCAAATACTGTCCATGCCAGCAAAGATGCTACCTACACTTGACACTTTGCTTTTCTGCCCCGCTCGCCATCCTCTGGCACGCACGATGGCCCGATCCATGATAGGATAAAAGCGGCCGATGAAAACGCAGTGGACCTGCGGAAAAGGGGTTGCATTTTTCAGGAAATACATGCCCCCGTTGTTCTGTTGCTGACAGCACTTATCTTTAAAAAGAGGGCCCGGACCGCGTTGCGTTGGTGCCGGTGTTTGCTGGCGTGACCAGCAGTTTTTGTGCCCAGACACCTGGTCCGCAAGCGTGCGCGCCGTGTCGGCCACCTTCCTTCCCTGGATGCACAGAGAGAGCCACGGTAGAACGGACGAACGGACGAACGTCAGGAACACCGGCGCGCGCCCGTTGTCCACGAGACATGAAGATCATGAGAGATCTCGAGCGGCGGCCGGCCGGGCGGCAGGGGAGATCGGCGGCGATCGAGAGAGCGCAGCGCTGTTGGCGTGCGGGTGTAGAGAGGCAGAGTACACGGGCGGGCACACGCTGTTGGTGATGGTGCAGCTGCTGTGCATGTACTAGACGCACGGCACGCAAGCACGCTCCGGGCATGAGCCGGGAAGGCCGATCGAGAGCTGGCGGTAGGAGCTTGTAGCCTCCTGGGCCATGGCGTTGTTTAGCCAGATGGATGGATGGACGCAGCAAGCAAGCCAGACAGGCGATGCAGCAAGGACGGACACCGCTGCGGGCAGGGCCGTACCGCGGCCGATAAGCCCCTGCCTGCGTGCCTGACTGCAGAAAAGAAAGCACGCGCCATGGCGTCAGCAAGGTTGACAAATCAAATCAGCCGCACGCGCGCCCGCTCTGGTGTGTCCGGACATCCTGATGCAAGCGCCAGCGCATGTCCTAGCGTCATCGACCCGACCTACCGTGCTGCTCACAGTACGTCCAGGATGGTTGATTTGAAAACATATGACCACCGGAACCGGATCCTCTAACAGCATCTACAGCCGTGCGCGTCAAACCCGCCTCAGATGTCCGAGCATGCAACAATCCGTGTTCCTTTGCGTGTCTACATGTTGGATCCCTCGACCTACACTTCTCTTCATCGGCGACTGTTGTTGTTTTGTTGCGTTGGCTATGTGGGGCCTTATCACAATGGCTTCCTCACTGTCTAAAACATTAAGTTCTGTCCGACTCCAATGAGGGAGGGAGGGAGGGGAGATGACGACGAGGCGACTTCAGCTCGCTCCAATGCTTGTAATCATCGTTAGACGGTCAACGAACCTGGATTTTTTTAATTATTTCTGGCATTCCTTGTAGTGTCATGACAGATGATTAATAGGTTGAAATCTTTCAAAAAAAAGTAAATCATGTACAAACTAAACTAAAATGGACTGGCACAAAACATGTCTGTCAATTTTCCTCATGCACCCCAACTAAAAACTTTTGCAAACAAAACCAATATAAGCCTACAACAGTTCTTGGGCCAAGGCAAAACAACAACCCGTTAACTCGTGGCGGTGTAACCTGAAAAATAAATGATCAAAAAATAGAAAATAAAGAAAAACAAAAGTAAAGTTTTCTGAGGATGAATGAAGAAGTTGTATCAGTGTTACCTGTAATAAGAAAGCAGATGATTTTTTTTAAACAAACAATGCCACCTCTTAATGTTTGATGAGATTAGTAGCCTTAAGTTTTTGACTAGAACAATGGCTTAACTTTATATTTAATTATCTACCAATAATAGCAATGCTGGATCTGCTAGTGGGCCTCCTACTGGGCCTTTGGTGGTTGCCCAACCCATATGCTAGATCTGAATGATGTTTTGCAAGCCCAGGATATTATGCTGATTGATGGGCCCAAGGGGCCTAGCCTAGTTGTTGCTGCTCCATTTTGAATGGGGCAAATATGTCTCTGGACATTGATATTTTCAGACTGATCTTATCTTTGGAAATGATTTTGAAAGGCAATCCTTTGTTTTTCACAATATGTATGTAGGAATTAAAAATTCACTGTTGCTATGAGTGAGTTGGCCTGTGATAATGGTTATTCCCTGGTCAAAAGAATGGGGTCCATCCTCATAGCATTGTGGAGAAGGATGCTTTACTGAATACTCTTTTTAATAGTGCCCAATGCTCTTGCACATACCACCACAATTTCCAGCTTGAAGGTGCCCCTGTTATGTTTGAAGGTGCGATGAAGGCCACACTCAACCATCGCTCCCTCATTGTGTGTTGGTTTTCTTCGACAACATATCGATTTATTCGGAAACCCTCGAAGATCACCTTGCCCATCTAGCTAAGTACCGCAACTCCTCCATCATGATCGATAGAAAATTAAGATGTCCAAGTGTTCTTTTTTCCACAGACAAATCTCCTAGTTGAGATTTGTAATTTTAGAACTAGGTGTATCCACTGAACCTCAGAAGATCAACCGTGTCCAAAACTGGCCAATTTAGATATATTATAATCGAGCATCTTTCCAGCCCTCCCAGGCTATCAGTGTTTGCAGTCATCGGATCGTTACTTTTGTATGTTTCAACTGTCCGATTAGCTGTGAACCAAACCACTGAGCGCTAATTCACAGAGCCGCTACTCCCGTAACAATATCGTAAGCCTGTCGTGAAATTGGGCCTAATGGGCTTCAATCCAGCGTGGGGCGAAGTACAGCAAAGGACGACACAGCGATGATGGTTCAGCCCCCCTTTTGCTGCTTCAACCTCGGCACGCCCATGATCTTGCGATTAGGGTTGTGTTTGCCGCCGCCACTGCTCTCCTCCTGCGTTGTGACAGCTGCATCGAGTCGCCGCCAAACCCCGCAATCCCCTCCTGCGTCGTCGACAGCTGCAGCCACCCCTCCGCCTCCTCCTTCCCTCCCCCGGTCCCTTTCCAATTTTGTCCGCGTCGCCTCCTATCCTCCTTGCTGCGTCCTTGCATCATCTTCTCTCCTCGCCCCGTGGTTCACACTTCACTTGACTCCGTCCCATAATATAAATAAGAGCTTTTTTTACTACACACTAGTGTAGTGTCAAAAACGCTCTTATATTATGGGACCGAGGGAGTACTTTGCAATTTCCCACTAAGCAAGAGAGATCCTAGCACCACGTAGCAACAGGAGGTCGGGACAGTGATTTTTTTTCTTGTTAAGATTAGCTAAAAGGGCCATACAGTATATATGTACACACTACACAGTACACACGATCCAGCGCAAATGATAGTGTTAATCTACTGAAACTAAATGCGTATACGAAAATAGCACATCGATAGTATTTGCAAATGGATGTACTTTCGTTCGACAAATTCTTGCAATTTTTGTTCCGATATTGACTCCCACACAATGCATGCATGACAAAGCAACCAGGACGTTACATTCTTCGCTTCTTCAGATAGCAGCATCTAGAGCAGTAAGTAATAGTTCATACTCGATCGCTACTACGATCCATGAAAATTCAGATAAGAGATGTTATTCCTGCAGCCTTACTTACTTAGGAAGCGTGTAGTTTAATCGGTTGAATGCAGATTGGGCATGGACCAAGAAGGCCATTGCCAGCAGCTGGCAGACGAGTGGCTCTTGAGGTTACCCATCCCAAGACACTTGGTCGTAAGGTCTGCCAAGTCGAGCACGCCGACGTTGTACTTCCCGTAGAAGCTGTCCAAGTCCGTGTACGAGCTCGCGACGTACATGCAGTTCCCCCGCACCCCGTCGAGCCCGTCGGCCTCGACGCAGAACGCCCGGAGGTGGTCCACGAACATGGCACGGCCGCCGATGTCGGCGACCTCCTCCCATCTCGTATGCTGTCGCCGATGCCGGTCCGCGCGGAAGATCCTGAAGAGCCCACCCAAGCCGTGATATGCTGCCGGAAGCAGGAGGTGTGTCCTGACGATCATGAGGAGCTCGTCGGACGACACGGCTAGGGTGGACTGAGTAGGGCGCTCCTCACAGGTATAGGAGACAACTGTGCGCAGGTGCTCGGGTATGTGCAGCGCCGGGGGCTGGATCACGGCGGTGACGGCGAAGGTTTCGCCGTCCACGACGACCGTCTTGCGGGCGTCGCCGTGAAAGAGGTAGAACGCGCCGTCGCAGTAGGTGACGGTGCTGACTTCGAAGAGGGGGTCGTCAGTATACTCGAGGGAGCTCCACGATTCGTCGCCCAGCCGGCAGAAGAAGGCCTGGAAGTCGCCGAACCGCTCGTAGGTCAGCGCGATCACGACCGCGTGTGGCGACCGATCCCACACCGTGTCGCGGACGTTGTAGCTTCTGAACTTGGACGGCAGGTCCGGCAGGGCGACTGAGGCGCCGGTGAAGGGGTGCAGCAGCATGGTGGACAGGTCGTTGCCGATGGCGAGCGTCCAGCCTCGCGGCGACGCGAAGAGGAAAGGGTGGCCGCGCGCGGTGGGCATGCGGATCTTGGTGATGCTGTCGTCGACGAGGGACCAGAGGGCGCGGTGGACGGGGCGGGGCCTCTCGTCCGCGTCCCGGGGAGGCAGGAGAAGCATTGGGGTGCCAGCGCGACGGCGGGCGGCGGGATCCTCCGAGGCCGAGCGCCAGGGCGGGCACAGCGTGTCGGCGATCGCCGCCATGATGTCGGCCATCAGGTCGGACCAGCTCCTCATCGTGATGTCCGCCCGCGCCGGCCGGCTGCGGCAAGTACTATGGCGTCTTCTTGGATTGGTGGAATGGAATGATGGATGGGGTTTGGGGGGCGAAGGAACGGACGGAGATAAAACGTGGTTCATCTTGTTCGTTTCTCGCTGGACTCGCTCGATCGGAGCTGCGAACTGGAGAGACAAGTGTCGTGTCTCACACACACACACACACAAACACACACACACACACACACATCACCGTGTTTATTTGAAGTTCATCATTTGTTTACGTTTTTCTCTAGACCAAGTTGTTCTGCTTTCCCTTGCTCAGTGGTTGGGTATATGCGGTTGTGCAGCCCAACGACCCGAGTTCAATTCCCAGAATTGACAGGTGATGCACAGGGGTTTTCCCCCGTTTATTGAGGATCAAGCTTGGTGTGAAAATCTCTCCCATTTTTAACGTTGTTTGGGACATGGCTTAATGGGATTGAGCCTGACTTAGCGAGACATATTCGTGTTGCAGTTTGCGCTTTGTTGTGGACTATTTGGAATTGCAGAAATGATTTGGTTTTTAACAGAACATCACGTATTCACTTTTGCAGGTTATTTTCCGCAGCATTGATCCGTTCGTGGTCGCACTCACTCCGATGGAGGCCAGGGACACTAGTAGAAAAAGGGCCTATAGTCCCGGTTCATAAGGGCCTTTAGTCCCGGTTCGTGAACCGGGACTAAAGGGTCGGTACTAATACCCTCACCCTTTAGTCCCGGTTCTATCCAGAACCGGGACAGATGGGCCTCCACGTGGCCTGTCCGCTGAGCTCAGGCAGGAGGCCTTTGGTCCCGGGTTGGTGGCACCAGGGACCAATCAGGCATCCACGCCAGCATTTCTTTGGCTCTGGTTTTTTTTCAAAAGAGGGGGGGGGGGGTTTGGGGGGTTTTGGGGGGTTAATTTATGTGTTTCATATATTGTGCTATAGCTAGCTAATTAATAGAGAAAAGTCTCCTTTCTTTTGTCCGTGCTTGGTCGACGCTACGTACTATACATACGTATAGAGAGGACTAACTAGACATGCTAGCTAGCTAGTAATTAAGCAAACAGAAGATCGTCATGAACATATATATGCATACAGAGAGAAGTGATATCGACCACCTCTCCTTCTCCGAGATTGGTCGAACAACAAGTTCTCGTGATATCTATCCGACGCTACCGGCTACATATATACAATAATTATCTTTTAAAATACGGACGCGTGGTCCACATGGTATTCCCGTCTTCAGCGATCACATAGTCAAGAAAGAATGCCGCCAATTCCTCTTGAATTGCTCGCATGCGATCTGGTGCTAGGAGTTCATCCCGCTGCCGAAACATCTAATTTTAAGAAAGGGGTCAATACATACATACATATATATATATATATATATATATATATATATATATATATATGTATGAATGAAACCCAACACAAATGATGGTAATAAAATAAAATTGTGAATATTTTTATTTACGCACTTCAAATTGTGAATATTCTTCTTCTCTTCTATTCCTTTCTTCTTCTCCTCTTCCTTTTCTTCTTTTTTCCTCTTCTTATTTATTTCTCCTCTTCTTCCTCTCCTCTTCTTCTCCTTTCGTCCTCTTCTTATTTTCCTTTTTATATGAACATATCATCATAAATATGAACATACATTTTCTTTGCATATGCATATGAACATACATACATACATTTTTCTTTCATATGAACATACATACATACATTTTCTTTGCATATGACCATACATATATTTTTCTTTGCATATGACCATTCATACATTTTCTTTGCATATGCTTTGCATATAAACATACATACATATGAACATACATACATACCTACACAAAAAATTCTAAAAATCTGCCTAAAAAATCTAAAAATCTGCCTAAAAATTATCCATCCATCCATCCATATAATGAACATATATAATGAACATATAAAAAGCATGCATACATCATCCATATTATGTTCATATAATGAACATATATACATGAACATAAATCTGCCTAAAAAATTATATGAAATTTTTTTTATGAAGAGGACGAGGAACAGGGAGGAAAGGGGGGTCGCGGAGCCGGACCGAACGGGGAGGAGGGGCGTCGGCGAGGCGGCGGTGGGCGGGCGCCCGGCGTGACGACGAGGTGAGGCGGGCAGGCGCGAGGGGCGGCGGCGGCGTGAAGGCCTTGAGGCGGCCGTGCGTGCTTCGTGGGCAGGGCACGGGCGGCGGCGTGGGGGCGCAGGGCGCCGCGTGCGTCTTTCGGGACGACGGGGCACGGGCGGCGGCGGCGTGGGCGCGGCCGTGCGTGCTTTCGAGGGACGGGGCGGGCGGCGGCGGCGTGGGCTCGGCAAGCGGGGCACGGGGAGACGGGATGGCGGCGGCGGCGACGGCGACGAGGAGCGCGTGATTTGGGCAGCCTGGCGGCGGGGGCAACTGGCTAGGGAGGCGAGGGAGATGTGAAAATTTCACAAGTCTTGCTTATATAGAAAGAGCATTGGTCCTGATTCGTGGCACGACCCGGGACTAAACCCACCTTTAGTCTCGGTTGGTGCCACCAACCGACCAAAGGCCAAATTTCAGCAGCCCAAAGGGCGGAAGCGGCGACCTTTGGTCGGTTGGTGGCACCAACCGGGACTAAAGGGGGCATTAGTCCCGGTCGTGCCACCTAACCGGGACTAAACCCACTAGTCTCGGTTGGTGCCACCAATCGGGACCAAAGGCCTGTGCTGCCAAGGCCAAATGTTTAGTCCCACCTCGCTAGTTGAAGGGCGCGGCACTGGTTTATAAGCTACTGGTGTGCGCCCCTTTCGAGCTCCTCTCAAATGCAGGGCTTTCGGGCCTAATCATGCTCTTGCTGTGGGCCTATTGGGCCTCTGCGGGCCTGAATCTGGCCCATGTAGGGTTTCTAGTTTATTCAGGCCGTGGGGGCCTAGTAGGTGGTAGTTTTTTGCTTTATATTTTATTTCTTTTGCTTTTAGTTTTAGAAAAAATATAAACTTTCTATTAGTGCCATTAGTTTTAAAATTTGAAAACACTTTTTTGTTTTCTTTGTTGCTTTATTTATTTTATTTTTTTTCTACTTACAACAAAATAATTATTGTTGCTATTTTTATTTTTTCAAGTTTTTTGTTTTGTTTTCGCATTATTTATTTTCTTTTGGTTTTTGCTTTATTTTTTAATTATATTTGCTTTTAGGTCAGCAAAATTATAAACTTTCTGTTAGTGCTTTTAGTTTTAGAAAAAATATAAACTTTCTTTTTGTGCCATTAGTTTTAAAATTCAAAAACACTTTTTTTGTTTTCTTTGTTGCTTTATTTATTTTATTTTGTTTCTACTTACAACAAAATGCTTATTGTTGCTATTATTATTATTTCCGGTTCAACAACCTCCTAGACAAATAAAATCTATGTCACGTTGGTCGGCTTAATTTTCATAAACAATAAATGAACCAATAGTTATGAAAAGATAATATATACCACATCCGAATCATAGATGTGGACGAGGGCCGACGGGGCGGATACCAAAACCATCGCACTATATAAGATGCAATAATAAAAGTAAGAAAATAATACAAGTAAGAATATTTTTCCTTTCGGAAAGAAGATAAGAACAAGAGGCTCAACACGGTGGTGTTGTCGATGAGATCGCCATGGGTGATCGACGGCGGTGAAGACGGGACGGGCGTGACGGACCGCTAAACCTAGACAAATATTGAGGAAAATGGAGGTTAGAGGTCGAGCTTGGAGAGGAGAAAGCTTAAGTAGTGTGGCTCGGGCATTCCATCGAACACCTTGTGTGCATAGGAGGTGAGCTAGAGCACCACCAAGCCCCCTCCCCCTCGGCCAGAAAAATAGAGCAAAGTGTGCTCGCTTCTTGGCGCGAGGGGCTATATAGGCAGCACCATTAGCCCCGGTTGGTGGCATGAGCCGACTAAAGGGAAGTTTTGGTCCCTGCTCATGCCACCAACCGACCAATAGTGGTGGGGCCAGGAGTCGTGACCATTGGTCCGGTTCGTCCCCACCAACCGACCAAAAGGTCCGGACGAACCGGGACCAATGGCCCACGTGGCCCGCCGCCCCTGGGCTCATTTAACCGATAAATGTCAGATTAGTCCCGGTTCTGGATTGAACCGGGACTAATGGGCAAAACAGGCCTCAACGATAGCCCCTTTTTCTACTAGTGGGAGCATTTGGTTACTGGATTCATCCGTTGGTAGATGGTAGCTCGGGATATCCTCAACCGGTTTGGATGGCGGTCATGTAATAGGATAGGCAATTAGTTTACCTATCTATCTTTAGCCAGCCGATTGTGGCGTCTTTGATTGGCTAGTTTGTGTTTCTAGCCCATTTTGGCTCTGTGTGAGCTTTTTTTTTCAGTTTTTTACTGTTGGAGACTTTGACACCTTGTTTGAAACCTTTTTATTTGGTTAATAAGATGGCCGTATGCATTACCCTGATGCAGAGGCTGGGGAGAACCCCTTTTCAAAAAAAAATGTTCTGCTTTCACCTTTTTTAGGGCAGGTTCTACTTTCATCACCTAAAAAAAGGTTGTTCTACTTTTGTTTAACAAAGATTTCAGCCGGTTTTCCTACACCGGCGGAGAGCTTTATCGCACCGGCTCACCTGGACTCTGAATCCTAACTCGAAATACGGTCGAATCAGGATCCATTTTCAGATTAAATTAGGCATGCAAGCGGACGCGCCCGCAATGTCCACGGCCGTCCGCAAACCCAAAACTAAGGTAATCACTACTGCTTCAATTTCCGTGCTAATGCAAATTGATCAACGCGGGCGCTATAGCAAGCTTGGCGGATAGTACTACTTTCTGAACAATAAATTGCCACCTAACTGGACGACGCATAGTTAGGCGGCGTTTGTTTTCAAGGACTTTTTTTGTAGGGATTAGAAAAAATCCCTCTTAAAGACTTTTTTTATCAAACGGTAGGGACTTTTTAGGGACTAAATTAGGCATTCGGGATTAAATGAAGAAGACTCTCAAGGAGAGTCTTTTTTGGGACTTTTTGAGACTTTTCCAATAATGCCCCTCCATGCATCCATTGGCCCGCCATCCCATGGTGTTTTTTGATTGTTATTTTTCTATATACTAGAGACAACATAGTCATTTAATAACCTTTAGGAAGGGACTAGGGACTTTTTAGTCTGTGAAAACAAACAGGAAGGGACTTTTTAGGGACTAGGGACTTTTTAGTTGGCACTAGAAAAAGTCCTAGGACTTATGAACCAATTGTGTGGACTGTCCGGCACCCCCATACCTAGCCTATGCGGGACGGATAGGGGGAGGCATAAAGGCATCCGCCACATCGGATCCAGCCCACGCGGGCCCACACTGACACAAATACCCAACCCTGGAGGAAACCCTAGTCAAACCACACTCTTGACGTTTCGCTTTCATAGCCCATCTCCTCCACTCCCCTCGAGTCCACCATGGCCGTCTCCGACAATCAATCCGGGGAAACCTCCATCAACACGTCTGATACCATCGACTGTGATGGACTCTTGAACGAGGAGGGCTCCGGCAACGACACATCAAACAACAAGCGGTTGGTGCTCAACATTGCCCTTCAACGGTCACGGGTGGACCGGGATGGGAGCTCAGGTCCGCTCCGCTCCGATGGCCCGGCTACGCAATGCGGTCGAGCGTGTCGGCCCGTCGAACTCCCCACCGCCTTCGATGACCCGGCGACGCAATGCAGCCGAGCATGCCGGCATGTCGACGAAATGATGACGATAACCCCCTTAGCGGATGCCTACGTGAGGACTACTATCGGCGCTCTGGTGATCGCAAGGGGAAGGGACCGGCGTGGAAATGGTGATATCCAGCGCCCCTCTCGGTTCTATCTAGCTATCTAGTTTATTTAATGTATCTAATTTATCTGCCCGGTGATGAAGTTGCTCATTTGGGTCTGATTGTATTGCTCATTTGGGTCCGATTGAAGACTTGCTCTTTTGGGTCCGGACTATGCTATATATGTATGTTGATTGTGCAGTTGCATGGATAGGGGGTGAACGGTCACTTGTCAGCGGGTGCCACATTTGGCAATCATGGTTGTAGACGCTTTTATCTAATGTATGTATAGCTGGATAAGATTATATTTCTGACTCAAACTCAAGATATTTACTTTGTAAGCTACAATTGTTTTGAGCCAACGACAATAATTGTAGATAATATTAATCAAACAATAAGATTATGAAAATGTTGAAAATCTGATGTTAGATTTTTAGGAATTGCAAACCTGATGTTTTTATGGCAATTTTTTTTTAGAGAAAAGGCCTAAGCCCGACTTTATAAATAAAGCCACAAGGCAGCGTCATCAGCCCAACCAACAATAACCAAGGCGATACACCCAACATTCACAGCATCAGAAGAGAACCAAGACACGCGAAAGTATTAGGGGTACATGGCAACCTGCCAAACACGGCACGCAGGCCAGAAGGATAACGGAACCACCAACAGACAATAAGAAGGACGATGTTGCACCAAGCAATGTTAGACGTCAGGAGCCTGCCCGGAGATGGAGGACATCGAGGCCCGAATTTTAGAGATTAGCAGGTCCAGAGCTCCCCGATCGTCCTCTTTAGTCGATGATCTCCACTGCTGCAAGAATATACATGATTTGAAAAGAACGTCAGCCGCTTTCGAAGGAAAGACATGTTCAATAGTAAATTTGTTCCTGATCGTCTAAAGAGACTAGCAAATCGCACCCAAGCCAACCCAGAAAACCCTCTTAGTGACCCCAACCAACGATCTGGCGAGGTTTCTCATCTCTTGAAAGGAAGAGGGGTTCCTAGTAACCTGAAGCCATGACCGGACACAGCACCAAACAAACTTAGCCAAAACACAGTGAAAGAAGATATGCTTCGTGTTTTCCACAGCACTGCAAAGAGCACAAAATTCCGAGCCCGGACCATTACGCTTACGGATTTGATCAGCAGCGGGAAGCCGGCCCCTAAAGGCTTGCCAGAGGAAGATTTTAACCTTAGGAGGAACTTGGTCCTCCTAATGCAAGAGAACCTGTTGGAAGGGACACCATCGATGAGCCTCGCGTACAAAGACTTAACCGAAAAACGACCAGAGGCAGAATGAGGCCAGACAACATAGTCTGGCGACTCCGAGAGCGTGGGGAAGAAGGTAGTAAGACTTTGCCAATCTTCCAACTCTTCAGGAGTCAGGAAGCGGCGAAAGGCCAAATCCCAGTTATTAGTTGCCACCTCCGCGATGGAGATGTCAGGGTTAGGACAGAAAGAAAACAAAACAGGGAACCTACTAGCCAAAGGAGCATCACCATACCACCAGTCGCGCCAAAAACGGACCGAGGTACCATCACCCACAGTAAACTTAACATGATCCAGGAAGAGAGGCCTGACTTTAATAAGGTCCTTCTAGAACTGAGAACCACGCCGGGATCCAGCAAACATAGGGCTCGAAAGGGGAAAGTATTTAGCCTTAAGAATAGAGTACCAAAGAGAGCCGGCCCCACTGGTCATTATTTTCCACCACCATTTAATTAACAGGCACTTGTTCATGACCTGTGTATTAATAATGCCTAACCCTCCAAGGTTTTTTAGCCTACACATAAGCTTCCATTTAACCAGCATGTACTTCCGTTTATTATCAGCAGCATTCCAATAAAAATCACCCCTGTGTTTGTCAAATCCAGCATGGGTGCCAACCGAAAGGAGATAGAAGCCCATCAGAAACATTGGGTGGGAGGAGAGGCACACATTAATGAGAGCAACTTTGCCTGCATTGGTATTGTATCTACCACGCCAGGGGAGCACCCTATTTCCCACCTTAGACACAGCCAGAGCAAATTCCTTGGCATGAAGCACCACAGGAGATATAGGCAGCCCCAAATACTTGAAAGGGAAGGAGCCCATGGAGCAAATTAGCAGCCTAGCAACTCTCAGGGCCACTGTATCGACGACGCCAGGGACAAGAACCTCACTTTTGGAAAAGTTGATTTTCAGACCCGAGACAGCCTCAAAGCAAAGCAGGATGAATTTAAGGTGGGCAATGCAGGCATCATTCAACTCAACCATAATGATGGTATCATCAGCATACTGTAGGTGGGTAATACCATCCGGGACTAGATGAGAGGCCACAGGCAAGATATGACCATGCCGAGCCGCCCTAAGAAGAATGCGGGAAAAGCGTCGGCCACAAAATTAAAGAGCACAGGGGAGGCAGGGTCCCCTTGACGCAAGCCTCGACCATTAACAAAGAAATTACTAATATGACCATTCACAGAGACCGCGGTATGCCCGCCCGAGACCAGCTGCATTATACGATGCACATAAGCCCCGTCGAAGCCTTTCGCAAGCAAGACCTGCCTTAAAAAAGGCCAGCTAACCGAGTCATAGGCTTTCTCGAAGTCAAGTTTTAAAATGATCGCTTTGGAGTTGCGAGCCCGCAAGTCATGAACAATTTCATGAAGACAGAGGACCCCATCTAGAATGTAGCGCCCTTTGATGAAAGCAGACTGATACGGGCTGATGACTCTATGGGCAACGGGGGGTAGTCGATTGGCGAAACCCTTCGCAGGGAATTTAGCAAAGTTATTAATCAAAGCGATGGGCCTAAACTGAGAGATCAAATCAGCACCTTTAACTTTAGGGATCAGGGAAATCACTGCATAATTAAGACGAGAAATATCAACTGTGCCAAGACAAAACCCTTGGATGACACTACAAACTAACTGCCTCAACTGAGGCCAAAACTTCCGGAAGAAAGGAATAGAGAAGACGTCCGGCCCAGAAGCAGCGTTCGGGTTGGCAGAGTTAACCACATCCCAAATCTCCTTATCCGAGAAGGGGATCATCAACGCAGCGTTCTCCTCGGCTGAAACCCTCGAACTATGGTCCCATAGGGAAGGGGAGATGGACAGACCCGAAGGAGGTTTGGCCCCTAACAGCAATGAAAAGAACTCAACCACATGAGATAGGATTAACGATTGGTTCGAAGTACGCACACCATTAATGACCAGGCTATTAATACCACACCACCTCCGCCTACCATTAGCAATGGCAAAGAAGTAAGCCGTGGGGAAGTCCCCTTTTAAGGTCCAGTTAAGCGTACCCTGCTGACGCCAGTATACTTCCGCCTGATGATGCAACTGCATCAAGGCAGCCTCCAGGTTATACCGTAGAGACCACCCATCGTCAGAGAGCCCAGAGGAGTCAACCACAAGGTCAAGTGACAGGATTTGGGCTTCGAGAAGATCTTTGGAGCGACGCTCCTCAGCTGCATGGTTACGGGACCACCCTTTCAGAAATTTCCGCACAGAGTAGGAGCACGAGTGCCAATCATCTAGAGGACCAAAGGAGCGGGCATTGGAGGAGAGAAGGAGGGTAATCTTCGAGGCCAGCATATCACTGAAGCCATCAATCAACAACCAAGAAGCGTCAAACTGGAAACGGGCAGGTGGTCTATGAAGCTGCGACCCATCATCCATAAGAAGAGGAGTATGGTCCGAACCCACAATACATTTGGCGACGAGGGAGGCCCTGGGAAATAATGAGTCCCACCTAGAGCAAATAAAGACTCTGTCTTGAACCGATCTGATCGGGTTAGTCTGGTGGTTAGATCAAGTGAAGCGGGCTCCAACCCTAGGTAGCTCACGGATGGCATTAGAACTAATAAAGTCATTGAAAGCATTATCCAGAGACCACGAGAAGTTGTTATTATTTTTATCAGAAGGAGAACGAAGGAGATTGAAGTCTCCACCGATAACCATCGGTAGATTACAAGCCTCAATCTTCTCAGAGAGCTCGTCCAGAAATAGAGAGGAAAGAGAATGATCAGCAGGCCCATATACTATAATGAACTCCCATAACAAATTAAGGGCTTTGTGGCAAACAACTATGTTGGCCCAGAAGATACCATGATCAAAGGCAACAAAATCGAAAACATCTCTTTTGGAGCCAATGAGGATGCCCCCCGAATGGCCCGACGCAGGTAACACATGCCAATCAAATCTATCCATACCCGCAATAGATGACAATTCGTGAGGAGAGAAAGAAGTTTTGAAGGTCTCCACCATCCCTATCAAATCAACATTATTCCCACGAACCAAGCCTTTAATTTGATCCTGGCGCCCCCTAGCACCGAAACCCCTAATGTTCCAGAATAAAGCCCTCATTTATAAGACAGATTTTAATGCAGAGGCTAGACATGCTAGGAACCATGCAGGGTTTGGAGCGTTTGGAAGGGCCCTTTTTAGCAGTGCTAGGCAGGGGTTGGCCACTACCAACCTCCACCTCCTCACCCTGAGGCCGGATTCCTACAGAAGCAGCAACCGAAGAGGCAACGGCCTCTTTAGCTTTAGCAATAGCCTCCTGGGCCAGCTCGTTAGCGCGAATAGTAGAAAGAAGAGTAACAGGAGAACAAACTTCAGGATCTACCGACACTCCCACATCCGACATAATATTTAACAGGAAATCATCAGATAAAGACGGTAGGACTAGCCGAGACGGGGAAGAAGAAGGACAAGGGCCATGGTGATTACCTGGAGGAGGAAGATCCTTAGCAGCAGCCCGCCTCTCCGCCCGCTCCATGATGGAACCACCCGCATCAGCAACCCGCCTACCTTTGCGAGCCCTGGACGCGGGCGACCGAATCGCAGGAGATAGAGCCACAGGAGAAGCCGGGACGGGGTCAGAGTGGGACATCGAGCCGAGATCCTTGTCGAGGCGGCGACGCCAGTCATGGACTGCTTGGAGCCCGAGGAGTTTCTGCTCTTAGCCGAAAACTTGCGCACAGAGGATTTCGTCTTCATCTTAGACTGGGCTCCCACCACATCATGATCAGGAGAAACAGGCAGGTCCTCAATCCCGGAGCGAGTGGGTGAGATCGGGCGAACCGGGAGGTTGGAGCAGGCACCAGAGGTGGGAGTAGCAGAAATCGGCTGGTTCTTCAGAAGCACATCATCAGCAGGGGGAATCAGGGAGTCATCCTTGGGGATCGCCGCCGGCTCACGAGGAGCCATACCAGCATGGGCCTAGGATTGAAACAACTCTCGGTCCGACTCAGCCAGCCCATCCCATTCAGACTGGGGTAAACCTCAGGTTAGAACCATCACTTGGATTGTGACCACCAGCAGAACCATCACCCTCCTTGTCATGCTTGTCAGAGGGGTTGGATGGGGGAGGAGGAGGAGGGGGTTGAAAAGCAGCCGCTCCTTCCACCCGAACCCGGAGTCTGACACCACTTGGGGAAGGGAAGACATCAATAACTCCATGAACACATGACGGATCCACACACCAAATCTTAATCCGAGCAGGGCCAACCTTGTCCAGAGATTCAAGGTCCACCTCCACAGGTTTCCCGATCAGCACCCCGAACGCCATGAGAAAAGCAGACGAGCGAAGCCCCGCTGGCAGATCGGCCACCAACACCCAAACCTGAGACAAAGGACCAACCGTCCTTCCACTGCAAGAGGCCGGTTTGACAGAAACCACCAGCTGGTTGATGGGGAGGGTAAAGCTTGTGCACGAAGCAATCATCCGCAGGCAATCTTTGGAGGGGAAAACAACAGAGAATTCAAAGTCCGAGATCTGATTGACTTGCCAATCCCATCCCTCAACATCCCAAATCCGAAGCCCTTCCAGCAGAGTTTGAGGCGAGATCTTTTGGTCTTTCACAGTCATAATAGCAGCATTAGAGAGGGAGGGCGCCGCCGTCAGGACAGGAAGGTCACTGTCCAAGGCAAAGAAAGCGCAACCAGGGAGCCCCAAACCAAACTGGATGACCGACGGGCGTTTCAGGCGATTCATGCAATTGACAGTAAGGTGTCCATCAGAGCGGCATATCAGGCAAAACAGAGGGTTGGTACATCTGGACTGAAAGTGCCCGGGCCTGTGGCAAGCGAAACAGGTGAGCGCAGACGGATTGCTTGGGGTGGAGGAAGAAGGACGAATCTGCGGGAGGGAGGCGGGAGGTGGCAGGAGACCGTCCCCCACCCCCGACGAGGAGGAGGCACCCGGGAAAGGACCAACAGGCCGGCGCGCAGGCCCCGCGAAGGAGCGTGGCGGAGGACGAGGCCCCGCACCCGCACCGGCCGGGCGAGGAGGAGGGGGGATCCGAGCCGAAGCAGACGCACCACGCCCTGCGCCAAGGGCCGGCACATCACCAGAGGAAGAGGAGATCCTCCCACCAGCCGCCACCGCTGCCTCCCAGGGATCCACCGCCGGAGAGAGGGAGGCCCCAGATCCGGACCCTTGCGGGCCAGATCCAGACGCACGCTCCCGCTCCGAACGCTGAAGCCACTCCGGGCCAGCAGCCCACGCCGCGCGGTCGCGAGCCACCTGCTCACGAGCCGCCTGCTCCGCCTCCAACTTGGAGCGGAGCGAGGCCTCAAGCTCCAGATCCGCAGCAGAGCCCGGCGAGTCCTCCCGCCGCCGCTTGCTACCAGACATCGCCTCGCAAGACGAGCCCCGTGACTTGTCCATGGCGAGCACCGAGGCGAAGGAGAGGAGGAGGGGAGAGGGAGGGCTAGAACGAACGAGAGGACGAATGGGGAGATGGTGGCGACGCAAATCTACGGCGGAAGCCGGAAACCCTAATAGAGGGGGGGGAGGCACCACGGGGGATCCAAATATACCCTGACCGCGCCGTGTCCTCCAGGGCCCGACGGGCCAGGCGGGCCGAGGGGAGAGGGGGGGCAAAGCAGAGAGGGGCCGCACCGGGTCCATAGAGGGGGGATCGAGACCAGACGCCAGAGGAGGGGGGGGGGGGGACGGGCCGACAGGACACCTCACCGCCAGGCGGCCCAACAGGCCCAACAGACGGGCCAGCCTGCGAGCCACTGGTCAACGAGGAGGAGACCAAATCTAGGGCAAGCGGAACCAGCGCCGGGGAGGCCGAACCAGGGGCAGAGGAGGGGGAGGAGGGGCACGCCACGCCCGGAGCGGCACCCAGAATCCCGGGGAAAGCGAGCAGAGGGAGGCCTTACCAGATTTGCGACGGCAACGAGACACCCGAAACCAGCCATCAACAGACGGCGGCAACGACACCGGCCGACCCCGACCCCCAGGAGCAAACTTGCGGAGGCGAGGAGCGGCGGCAGGGACCGGGGCCCGCCCCGGCCGACAGGGCGAAGGGCGCGGAGACGGAGCCTCATCCAACGAGTCGTCCCCATCAAGAGCGAGAGCCCAGAAGCGGGAGCCCAGTGGAGACGACGGAGCCACCGGAGAACGCCCCACAACCGAGCGAGCGGGAGATGAGCACCCAGGCGCAGGGGGGGCAAGGGGAGGCAGGGCCCAGATCGGCGCCGGAGGAGCAGAGGGCGAGGACAGAGAGGCCGGGGGAAGGAAGCGGCTACACCGGGAGGGAGGGAGCGAGAGGAGAGAGCAGAGCCATCCCCCTATCACTGAATCAAATCGCTCACGATGGTGGCCTCTTGGAAAGGACTCTCGGCTATGCTTACCCTCAACCCAAGAGCATTTTATGGCAATTTATATTGACACGATGATGACAAATTTAGTTTGCAAGCCCGGTAATTTTTTTTGGCAAAAAAAAGAACTTAGGTGGATTCGCCATGTTCGCCAACTAAACTCGCTATTCTTGACAAACATAATTTGCCATGAAAAAACGTTCGATTTGCCATGCCTAAAAATCTGACATTCGCTGGATATTCGGGTCCTAAGATTAATCATCTTGTATTAAACCATTTACGTACAAATATATTTGTATGTGGCAATGTTAATAAGAAATTATGTTTCCAACAAAAGGAAAGAAAAAAAAAACCTCCCCTGCATTTCAGGGGAAGGAGCTAGCGATCCACGACCAGTACCGAACAACGGGGAGGAGGAGAGAGAAGGTGGGCAGCTGCATGCATGCAGACGCGCGCGCGGTGCCGGCACATGCACGCGTGCGCAGCGACCTAGGAATCGATCATCGCGGCAACAACGCGAGACCACCAATCGATCAGCAGGCTAGACGTACGTGCGTAGGAATCGAGACACAGATCGATCGTGGTGCGCGCGCGGGCGATCGATCCAGCGGCGGCGGCGATGTCGGACGACGAGGACTGCCGGACGACGGCGGCGCTGCTGGCGTCGACGTCGTGTAACCACCGGGCGGTGCTGCTCCACGGCAGCCTGGACATCTGGATCGACGAGGCGTGCAACCTCCCGAACAAGGACATTTTGTCCAACACCATGGGCGGCCTCCTCAAGAGCTGCACCTCCGACCCCGGCGCCAAGTCCACCAGCGACCCCTACGTGACCGTGCTGGTCGCATCCGCCACGGTGGCGCGCACCTTCGTGATCCAGGACGACGAGAACCCCAAGTGGCGGCAACACTTCCTGGTGCCCGTGGCGCACGAGACCGCCGCGGTGAGCTTCGTCGTCAAGGACAGCGACGTGATCGGGGCGGAGCTGATCGGCGCCGTGGCCATCCCCGCCGAGTCCCTCCTGGCCGGCGACCGCGTGGACGGCGTGTACCCGGTGCTGGAGCCGTCCGGGAAGCCGTGCCGGCCGGGCGCCACGCTGCGGATGTCGGTCCAGTACGTGCCCGTGGCGAGGCTCACGATGTACAGCCACGGCGTGACGCCGGGGCCGGACTTCCCCGGCGTGCCCAACACCTACTTCCCGCTCCGGCGCGGCGGGCGGGTGACGCTGTACCAGGACGCGCACGTGCCCGGCGACGGGCAGTGCCTGCCGGAGATCCGGCTCGGGAACGGGCAGCTCTACCGGCACGGGCAGTGCTGGCACGACGTGTACGACGCCATGTCGCAGGCGAAGCATCTCATCTACATCACCGGGTGGTCGGTGTTCCACACGATCCGCCTGGTGCGCGACGGGGGCGACAAGGCGCGGCCGCTGGGTGATCTGCTCAAGAAGAAGTCGCAGGAGGGGGTCCGGGTGCTGCTGCTCGTCTGGGACGATCCCACGTCCAGGAGCGTCCTTGGCATCCAGATGGTAATTACTGAATTCAGTTGACGATTTAATCAAAATGCTGCAGAGTTTAAAATTTATGTTCATGTCATTTTATCCGAATTCTGCTCCAAATTTCATCCTTGGCTTTGATGAATTTGAATGAACTGATAAGAATAATTTCCATATGTAAATTATGACATGCCATCGTCATATGTAGGAAGGTTACATGGGCACACGAGATGAGGAGACACGTAGATTTTTCAAGCATTCTTCGGTTCAGATACTGCTCTGCTCACGATCTGCCGGGAAAAGGCACAGCTGGGTTAAGCAAAAGGTTGTCTTTCATTTCATGCGAGGAAATAAACTTACTTAGATCTCTATTATCTTTATGGGCAATGAAAAAAGCTGATGATGGCAAGCATTGGAAACCAGGAGACAGGAACCATTTTTACCCACCATCAGAAAACGGTGATCGTCGACGCCGATGCCGGCAACGGTAAGCGGAAGATAGTCGCTTTCGTCGGAGGCCTTGATCTATGTGGCGGGAGATATGACACTCCAAGGCACAATCTGTTTCACACTCTTCACACAGTGCACAAGGAGGATTATTACAACCCAAACTTCGCGGTGAGAACTCCTGAATATGGTCTGAACTCTGTTGGAGGTTTTCATGTATTAATTCTGCATTTGATAGCTTAATGCGCCGCTTGTCTCGATGCAGGTAACTGATGAGCGTGGCCCAAGGGAACCATGGCATGATTTGCATTCCAAGATCGATGGCCCGGCAGCATTCGATGTCCTCAAGAACTTTGAGGAGCGTTGGTCAAAATCATCCAAGCGCCACGGGTCCAAGAAGTTGTCGAAATCATGTAATGACACGTTGCTCTGGATCGAAAAAATATCTGAGATCGCAGCTATTGACGATGATGTATACTCCAATGACAATGACACGGAGAGATGGGATGTTCAGGTAAGATCTTCCATAGTATTCCAGAGTTTCCAACCAAAGTAAAGTCGTGTATCGAAACATTGAAGAGTCTCATGTTGGAGTGCAGATTTTCCGATCGATCGACTCGAACTCCGTCAAGGCTTTTCCCAAGGATCCACGAGAAGCAACCATTCAGGTAACTGAAATACAGTTTTCACCTGACGTTCAGAGCTCCATTTGTTTTACGTGATAGACAACTTTTGCTTTCTTCACAGAATCTTGTTTGCGGGAAAAATGTACTAATCGATATGAGCATACACACAGCCTACGTTACTGCCATCCGAGCAGCCCAACACTTCATCTATATTGAAAATCAGTATTTCCTTGGCTCTTCATTTCAATGGGATTCACATAGAGATCTTGGTAAGCAAGGACTAGTACAGTTTCTTTCAATCTTTGCTATCTCTTTGTGTCGACTTTGCTATCTCTTTGTTCTTGATGAACTAGTGCAGGTCACCAAATTAAAATGAATAAATCTGATGCCTTAATTTCCCACATCATGCCAGCAACAAATATGCCCGGTACTTAAATTTCTGGCAGCCCCGGACTCTGAAATTCGTTTTCTTGCAGGTGCGAACAATTTAATACCGATCGAGGTAGCCCTGAAAATTGCTACCAAGATCTACGCGAACGAGAGATTTTCGGCCTACATAATAATTCCGATGTGGCCTGAAGGCAACCCAACCGGTGCTCCTACACAGAGAATTCTTTACTGGCAGGTTAGGTTCTTTAATTATCTCTCTCAGTGACTCACATCTTTGTCACTACACTGTCATCTAAACACATGAGCTTCTAAGAACCTTCATCATCATAAGTATAGCTGCTTCTGTTGGGGTAATGCAATTCATATGTGTGCCATTGCAGAAGAAAACAATGCAGATGATGTACGAGATAGTCTACAAGGCACTGAAAGACACGGGATTGAATGGTTCATATGATCCACAGGACTACCTGAATTTCTTCTGCCTCGGCAACCGAGAAGCGGTGGGAAATGCCGCTTTCTCCGAAGCATTTTCACACACCAACCCTCAGGTGAGAATCAATCGAGTCAAGGACCGCAAGCGGCTGAAATTCTGTGGCAGTGCGAGCACCACTATATATAGGTGCCGCTCTTTCTGAAAAGATTATGCAGCAGAACTCACACCTGTCTGCCCTGATGGGCATGGATGGTCCAGGACCAAGCTAGGAAGAACAGGAGGTTCATGGTGTACGTGCACTCCAAGGGCATGATCGTGGACGACGAGTACGTGATCATCGGGTCGGCCAACATCAACCAGAGGTCCATGGAGGGGACGAGGGACACCGAGATCGCCATGGGCGCGTACCAGCCCCACTACACCTGGTCCAACACGTTCTCTGCTCCCCGCGGACAGGCAACCAGCCAACCAACCAAATCCATTCCCTCACCTCATCGCCATAAATCTACAACGACTCACGAACTGGAATGCCGCTGCAGATCTACGGGTACAGGATGTCGCTGTGGGCGGAGCACCTCGGCGGCGTGGAGGCGGTCTTCGAGCGGCCGGACACGCTGGAGTGCGTGCGGCGGGTGCGGGGCATCGGGGACGCCAACTGGAAGCGGTTCGTGGCGGAGGAGGTGACCGAGATGCGGGGGCACCTCATCAGGTACCCCGTCGCCGTCGAGTGGAACGGCAAGGTCGGGCCGCTGCAGGGTGCGCCGCCTTCCCGGACGTCGGCGGCAACATCTGCGGCTCCTTCTCCGGCATCCAGGAGAACCTCACCATATGATCTCTTCTACTAGTAGTGCACCAAGCATTCGTAGACGCACGATTAACAAATTAGTGGTCCAGATGCAAAGAGAGAGACAACTCAGTCATATGTAGTGCTCCCCGCAGTTTTATGCTCTTTCTCCGGTAAAACATGGAGGTCTTTTCGCATGGGTTTCACAATATTTTCAGGCATGCTGGAGCAAAGTTTGCTGAACATATTTTCAGGGAAAAAGAATGTTTTTAACACGTTTGTTTTTCTGTTTTGAAATACGCGGTTTCAAACAAAGTTCTACGGTTCAATTCCTTTGGCCGCGTTTTCCCCTTAATATTAGGTATATTTCGCATGATTCTGTGAATGCTTGAGCATGTCGCCAAATTTGGTTAACATTTACACATTGCTAACATAGCCGCTTCATTCGAGTTTCAATAAATGAAAATTTCAAAACATATTCAACATTGATCATGTATCGAAGAGCACGTCAAGACCAAGAGGATGGCGAAAACAGTTACTGAATCGGACACACACTTCAAAAAAAAGATCTTACTTTGGGTAAATTTTTTAAAGCATGGATTAAATAATCAGAGACGGAAATGGTAGACTGTGGGCAGCTTTTTTAAATAGCTCACATATGTAAGTGAAAAATGTTTGAATCTAGATCAGTAAATCGAACGTCTCACAGTTAGGCCCCTCAGCAATGTTGTGCTTCCCCACAAATTTAACCACATATGTGCATCTGCGTGAAGCACATTTGTGCTTCCTCGAAAGTGAAGCATAGTTATGCTTCACCCCGTGGAAGCACATGTTTTTCTAGGGGATGGGGAAGGACATGTTAGTTTATTTGAAAGCACGGGTTAGTATAGTTTGAAAGCACGTATTACTGCTAGTTAAAAGCACAAATTAGCCCGAAAAAAGTTCATCGGAAGTTATCAACATGAAATCTAGTTTCGAAGATCTCAACACGAGAAAGACAACAATGAAAATGGTTCGTGATTTGGATGCACAGTAAAAGAGATAAAACCTTTTTCTTAAATTGAATCTACAAAAAGGCACAAACAAACCCAATCGTGTCTCCCTGCGTGGGAAAAAAATGCCACCAAAATTCTCAAGTTGCGATAAGTGTCACACATGCAGTGTGTCATTTGTAGAAACTCTCAAGGTGTGAGTGATCTGTGTAAGGGGTACCCCTTAACAAACAATGTCGTTTTTTCAAGCCCCAAAAGGAAAAAAAATCACATGAAGTAAGATTTTTCGGGCGCTAGAGCCCGTTTCACGGTGGTGCAATGGCGGGCTGGGCCCAAATTATTTTTCCTCTGGGTTAGACACTCACATAAAACAGATTTTTCTGTGAGGCATAGTTGCTCCTACGATACTCCCTCAAAAAAAAAAAAGTTGCTCCTACAGTAAACTAGGTAATTTTTCCTGTGATGAATTCGTTTGAGCTACTCCCCCGGTCCATACATCTAGATACATTTGATTGAGCGACATGTAATATGGGTTGGATGGAGTACTAGTAATGAATCCGCATATGTGCTGCTCTGAAGTAGTTTGTTTGCACACGCAAAAAAAGAAAGAAAAAAGACGCTCATCTTCCCTGCAAGAGACAGGTCCCGTTCTGCTCAGAGCCGTGTACGCAAGCATGGCCCACCTCAAGTTCCACGAGTGAAAATTTTAAATCCGTATTAGTTGCTGTCGTAGGAGGTAGTTAGAAGTTAAGTAGACGCGTCCTTTAATTCCAACAGTCACGATCCCGGCCTGGTCGTGTCATCTTCCCTGCAAGAAACAGCTCCCGCAAAAGCATGTGCTCATACGAGACATGTCCACAAAAGCATGGCCCTCCACGGGTTCCACGAGCGAAATATTAAATCATGTTAGTTGCTGCCTACGTAGGAGTACTAGCTAGCAGTAACACAAACGCATGCTATATAAATCCTCTTAGCCAGCTGAGCAATGTACACCCACTACACAGCCCTGAGACTGGAGAGTGATAGAGCAAGAATGGCAGCTCACATGACAGTCCCCAGCGACGCCCAGCTGATCAAGGCGCAGGCTGACCTGCAGCGCCACAGCCTCACCTACCTCACGTCCATGGCACTCAGGTGCGCCATCGAGCTCGGCATCCCGACGGCGATCCACCGCCTCGGCGGCACCGCGTCGTTGCCCGACCTGATGGCCGCGCTGTCCCTTCCGCCACCCAAGGAGCCGTTTCTCGGCCGCGTCCTGCGGCTGCTGGCCAAATCCGACGCCCTGGCGTGCACCAACGCCGGGATCTACAGCCTCACGCCGCTGTCCTACATCCTTGTGGACGGCGTACTCATCGACGGCGAGGCGAGGCAGATAGCCTTCCCGCTGGCCGTCACCTCGCGGTACCACATGGAGTCAGGTCTAGGACTGGCCGATTGGTTCAAGAATGATCGTGCGCTACCGGTGCCATCTCCATTTGAGCATGTGCACGCGGCGGCGCCCTTCGACGAGAGCATGACGCTCCTCGATCATGAGACCGACAAGCTCTTCTATGAGGCCTTGGCCGCCCATGACCATATGGGGATCGGCACGGTAGTGCGGGAATGCCGTGGGCTGTTCAATGGTCTTGAGTCGCTCACCGACTGCTGTGGTGGTGATGGGACGACCGCCAGGGCCATCGTCAAGGCCTTCCCGCATATCAAGTGCAATGTGTTGGACCTTCCACAGGTGATCGAGAAAGTCCCGAGTGACGGTGTTGTTAACTATGTCGCTGGCGACCTCTTCCATGCCGTCCCACCAGCTCAAGCTGTGATGCTCAAGGTACGACGATATGACGCCTCTCTACATTTAATTAATGTCTTAATAATATTTCCTTTTCTTTTTGGCATGCATGGATATACAGAGGAATTTTGTGATATAACAAAACTAATATGGTCCGTTAATTCCCAAAGTGCTCTTGTGAGCTCGAGCTCACATGCATCCTTTGCTACAGTAAAATCAAAAAAATATTTAAAAAGTTCAAAAAAATCTGAATTTTTTACAACAAACATTGATGTCCTTTTCACATGTGTGCAAAATTTCATAACAAAATGACATTCGTGCAGGTTTGGGTGAAAAAAAACAAAATCAATGCTTCAAAATGATTCCAAAACAGTTTTTTTTACAAGCATGATATTGTCTTTTTTGCCCAGGCTTCCATAAATGTCAGTTCATCACGAAAATTGGCACGGATGTCAAACACATACCAATGTTTGTTACCAAAAAAATTGTTTTAAAAAAAATATTTTTTCTATTTTACTGTAACAAAGGGTGTGTGTGAGCTCAAGCTTATATACTCCATGTCCAATTCTGAAAGTGCTCTTGTGAGCTTAGCTTCGTGTTCCAACTGCCTGTTAATAGGTACACAAGATTTTTTTTTCTCCAAAAGTCAAACTTAGCAAAAATTGACCGATTTCTAGAAAACATTATCATATCTACAATACCAAACACCTACCTATAAAATAAAAATATATCTCATGACATATCTTTTATTTGCGGGGTACCTCATGACGTGTCTATATATATATATATATATATATATATATCTATATATATATATATAGTATTTAAAATATAGACATTTTCATCTATTAACTTGGTCAAAATTTGCAAATTTTGACTTTGTGAAAAAAAATCTATAGGCACTACATTATGGAATGAAGGCGGTATTAGCTATGTCCTTGACTAGAAGACAATATAGACTTTATACTATGAACCAATTAGAGTTGCGGCAATCGGTTGCAATATATTTTTATGAGATCTGATGTGTGGAGTATAAATATTTAGATTAATAACACATGAACCAAAATTAAAAATGCACATGACTTTAAATTCATGCGATTTGAAATTATGTGTTATGGATACATGTGGTAGTAACCAAGTGAAGAGTAAATGGTAATTTAGTTCATTGGAGCCTTCCTTTTTCTAACAAACAACCAACAGATTGCTACAATTGGAGCATTTTTATACACAAACTTACCCTTTGCCAACGTAATTAATATTCTTCTTGCCTCTAAGGAGGTATGTGGGAGCATCTTAAAATTGCTCTTCCATACAATATACCACATAGGACAAAGGGAACTAAGAGTTTGGATTGCGCCAATTTTTTCTTGTTTCGGTATTGGTTTTCTGCAGGACTACCAATACCTATGCATAATTACATTATGTCGATAACTTCTATATCCCTCATTATCCATTGCTTAAACGTTATAGATTCTTTCCATTCCAGCTTGTTCTACACTTTTGGAGCGACGAGGATTGCATCAAAATCCTTGCTCAATGCAAGAAGGCCATACCTTCCCGAGAAATGGGGGGAAAAGTGATCATCATAGACATAGTGCTTGGATCTTCTCTAGAGGCAATAACTGAAACCGAACTGTTGATGGACATGCTGATGTTCATATGTACCAGAGGACGGCAACGGGATGAAAAGGAGTGGAGCACGATCTTTATGAAAGCAGGGTTTAGCGACTATAAGATTGTCAAGAAACTTGGCCATCGAGGTGTCATCGAGGTCTATCCATAAGGTTGCTGCAGATGCTCATCTGGTGTGTATTCCGTATAACTAGTGGTGTGAAATAAGAAATAAATAAGTACAATGCCTTACTCGTCAATGGAAAATGCAGCAAATTCTTAAGTAGACGAAGTGTTAAGTGGCCGGCCGTATTATGTATGTATGTATGTATGTATGTATGTATGTATGTATGTATGTATGTATGTATGTGGCATGTTTGTATGTTCCAACAATTTGAGATGTTAAGCTTTGTTGTTTGGTATGTGTATAACTTTGTTTTTGAATTGTTTAGTGGACAAGCATTTGTGTATGTTTATCATTCTAAAATCAGTATATTCTTAAGAATAGCTATAGATCTGCTGATTGTTTTGGGAAAGGAGACAAGTCATTCTTCCATGTGCCTCCACCAACACCGCTCTCCTTGTCACTTCTCCAATTTTCTCTATGGTTCCTCGCTTGTTGTTGCACTCTTCCGTGACTAGATTTGCAATAGCAAGATTTTCACAATAATGACACTAGTGTCAAGAAATAGACATCACTGGAGATGACAACGATAAGAAAAGAAGACCGGACTAGTAAAATAGAAGAGATATGGAAGTTCAATCAATGGTCGTAGAACCAAGGAAGATGGAAAACACGCATTGTCGACAAGGCTACAGTTTGCCATAGCATGCGGATGGTTCAAACCTACAATGACCTGGGAGTGCCAACCCTCCCCGCCGGCACTCCTCAACACCTCCCCCTCCTCACAGTCATCAGGCAAAGCCCTTGCGGCAGCGGCAGCCGCAGGACATCTACCTTTGCTTGCAGACGTTGGTATATGCGCATGGAAGGTTGATCGGGTGTCGGTGCGTGGCCCACCAGTGCGGGCGTGGATCTGGCGGGTGGCCAACACGTGGACCTAGTGGTAAATGTGATGCATCGAGGCATGTGGCCCCTCCCAGGTGTATCAGGGGAAATTGTATCTCACACTTTGTGATCGGGATGCGTATATATGGCACCGCTATGGGCGCATATGTAGTTTCAATTCTATACATAGATCCTTCTTGAGAGTCGACAAGATATGCCCGAGGATCCTCCCTCTCTCTCCTCTGAGTGGCCTCACCGGCAATTGGGGGGAGGCATCATTATGTAGAGAGCGGTATCCTATATACCTAGGAGAATGATCACCACTACTCTATTTATCTTGACAAGCATCAAGTAGGTCCAACATGCAATAAACACTTCTCACTACATCTTCATACGCATGCAACCTGCCATAAATAACCATTTTTTCGTGCACTCTCAAGCATCCACATCATCCTACATTTCTTTTGCTATGTGTACATGTGTTGACATTGTCTGATCCAGTCCGGACATCCGACATGAGTCCTTGACCAACCATTTGGTTAGACTTCACGTGTTGTTAATGTGATCATTCGATTCCGAAAGCCCAAGAATTGAGGACGATTCCAATTACTTGGCCGTTTGCGACTTGGGGGCTGGATATGGTTGGACCTTTCAAACGATCCAAGGACAAAAAAACCCACCTGTTGGTAGCAGTGGATAAATTTACCAAGTGGGTCGAGGCAGAGCCTGTTAGCAAGTGTGATGCGGCCACGGCGGTTCAGTTCATCAAGCGGGTGATTTTCCGGTTTGGGTTTCCGCACAGTATCATCACAGACAATGGCACCAATTTGTCCAAAGGAGCTATGAAGGAATTTTGTGAACGGGAGCACATCCGGCTTGATGTTTCTTCCGTAGCCCACCCGCAATCCAATGGTCAAGCGGAACGAGCTAATCAGGAAATTTTGAAAGGTATCAAACCCGCTTATGGTCCCTTTAGAAAGGACGCCGGGTGTTGGGTGGAAGAGCTACCATCGGTGATATGGAGTATAAATACTACCCCAACCGATCCACGGATACACGCCGTTCTTTATGGTCTATGGAGCGGAGGCGGTCCTTCCCGATGATATCCGTCACGACTTCGCCCAGTAGCAGCTTATGTTGAGGCAGATAGCGAGGCAGCACGGCAAGATGATTTGGATCGATTGGGCCGAAGAGCGCGATATGGCAGCAGCTCGCTCGGCGGTCTACCAGCAGGACCTTCGTCGGTATCACAGCCGGCGGGTTAAAACCAGAACCTTTCAGGAAGGAGACTTGGTGCTGCGGCTCATTCAAGATCAGAAAGATATGCACAAGTTATCCCCACCTTGGGAAGGGCCTTTTGTGGTCAGTAAGGCTCTATACAACGGGTCCTACTATCGATTGATGTTCGAGAGCGAAAAGACTCACGCACGCGTCGGAGGAGGAGACCAACAGGCCATGGAACATAGCTCATCTTCGCCTTATTATACTTGAGCCATTGGCTCCACTTATGTACATATCAAGGCGATGTATATATTATGAATAAAAGCAATAAACCGGATCCTCGGCTAAAGCGGGGTATCTGTTACATACAAAGGACGGTTTGGGTACATGGAGATGATGTCGTAAAAGCGGCCTCGGTTTAACCCTTGGCCTTGTTGTTAGAAATTTTTGTCATTTGGGGGCTTGGTCGTGTCCGAACCAATGCAACACCTCTTGGCAAAGTAAAGCCACCAGATCATTTGGGGGCATGGTCACGTCTGAACCAGTCCACACCTCTTGGTCGGCCTAAGGCCATAGAATCACTTGGGGCTTTGGTCGAACCCGAACCATCGCAATGCCATTTGATCGGCGTCATGCCACGAGTTCAGTTGGGGACCTGGCTGACTTGAACCACCGCTACACCGTATAGGGGGCTTGGTCATGTCCGACCATGGTAGCGCCATCTGATCCGGCTCAGTGCAGCCTTTTCTTGCAAAGTGATTTTCCTCATTGATTTTGCTTCCATGGGGTCTTTAGGCCTGTCATTTGGTTTTTGTTGGCCTTCTTAAACCGACAAAATTCTTTAAACCGGATTTATGTTCCGCATTCAGTACCTTTTTAAAGCTGGCGATTTTTTGTTCCGGTTTGATTTTGCTGTTAACATCCCATTATGGAGTAACAGGGGGCTTATCATGCCCGACACGATTTACACGGTAAATCGGTTTTATACGCAGAAGGTTTTCACTTCGCGTTTGATTAAAGCCAACTGTGTGCTTAATATTGGCAGGCAAAATATGTTGCAGGATTTACTACGAAAGCCAACGGGTCCCGTACTGTCATGCAAAAGTTTACAGACTGCGATTATACCGGCATTGTTCAAAGAAAGACACTTGCTATCCTATTACAAAGCCTTTTGAGGCCCGGCGTTTCACGCAAAGTTATGCCTCGAAAATGTGAATATGTCGCCCGGCTTGGCGGATTACGCTGCTTCCCCGGGTTGGCGCGAGGTGGAGGGCACGACGCCTGGCGTCGGTTCAGCTTCCTCTTCTTCTTCACCCAAAGCCCGGAAGTCATTGGTAGACCAGTCAATCCGGGTTAAGGCCTGAAAGACAGCTTCTTCACTTATCAGCTCAGCGGATCAACGTCGGGCGTAAGTGTGCTTACGGATTGGAGGAATCAGGCTCTGCACTTCGGGATGACAAAATCCACCCGTTTGTTGTTTGCGTCATAAAAGATCGGTGAACTTCCAGATTGGCTTGGCGGCCAGTTGACTCGCCCGGTGAACGCATTTCCTTTGTAATCCGTTTGAGGCATCGTTGTCGAAGGCTTCGCCGTTCTCTTGAGCGCTAGGAAAACCTTTAGCTATGTCGGCGGATCAAGATCCGCTATCCATGCCTTTGGCACGAGTCAGAGCCAGCAGGGCGCCAGCTCGGGCTGCGGATCGCTTCATCTCTTCAAGCTGTCCCGGAATCATGGACAGCCGGTCCAGCATCTCTCTGATCAGGGACGGCGCCGTGTTGTCGTATGAAGTGGCGCATATGGCCCGCTGGGCGCCGGTATAAAGCTGTTCAATCAGGGTGTATGAAGCCTTGAGCTTTTTTCGCACGTCAGAACCCAGATGAGCAATACGCTTGCCTGCACCAGATTTAGACAGCCCAAGTTAAACCGGCGGAAGCGTTAGCACAAGCATATTCAGTATAAATTTACTTACCAAAGACGGCAGAGGTCATGGCATGCACTTGGCGTTTGAGTCCGGTAAGCTCTTCAGTCACCGGTTTAAGGGCTGCCTCCGCTTCCTCCGCCCGTTTTATTAAACCGGCTTTTTCGGTGTCCCAGTTGACCCGCTCGGATTTGTACCACTCCTTCAGCTGTTCCATGGTGGTCGAGGCGGTCTTTAGCTCATCCTTGGTTTTGGCGGCTTACGCTATTTGGGTTTCAGATTGGTTTGGAGGTCCTTGAGTTGCACAGCTTGGCGGCGTATTTCATTCTGATGACAAATAAAGCATATTAGTGGTTTCATTATACAAGTCCCAAGCTTAATACAAGTATTCAACTTGGCACTTGGGGGCTAATGGCTAGTTGATCTAAATTCGCTAAGGAGATGCAACTTAAGTCCCGGTTTAACTTTGCAAAATTAAACCGACCCTTGGGGTCTACTATGCAGTGAAAAGATGAGAAAGGTCATAATATTACATCTTAGCGGTACTTAATGCGATTTAATAGACCTGCTTCAAGGTCACGGTTTTTGTATAGCGTGTTCAGAAAGCCGTAATGATGTTCTTGGGCGGAGAATTTGTCGTAAGCAGACATGTCAGTCTTCCCCTTGTCTTTGCTGATAGTAGTGGAACTTTCTTTGATGCTATGCTTGGCTAAAGCGACCGGTTGGCTAGGAGCGGTGTAGCCAGTACCTGTCACAAGAACATCGTCATTTTCAGCGGTCTTGTTTGGGCTTGATGTCGTCTTGCTTTGGCTCGGCGGTTCAATGGTCACGATCCGCTCGGTGGACGGGTTTGGTGGAGCAGGCTATGAGGTTTCCACTTGGACCTCCGGTTCAGCTTCTGGCGGGTCAGCAGTATCATCCTTGTACAACTCGCCAGAGCTTTCCTTGGCGGCTTCAGGATTTTCATGTGGCTGTTACGGGGTTTTTCCGGATCACCATCCGGAGTAGGATCAAGAGTTTTCGCTTTCTTGCTCAAACGAGCCTTGGTGCTGCAATGTTCAGAGCGGGATCAAGACAAATTGACCAAATTAATAGGGAATCGAATTGACAGACAGTAATTACGTACCCTGCGGCGATGTTCAGCGGAGGCAGCTGTGTGGTGGATGAACCGCCAGACGAGTTGGAAGAGGCCTGATAATTCGAGTCAGACGGATTGAGAGAACATCGGAAGAAACCTTTTAAGGGATAACGCTTTTCAGGAGAACAAGTCACCTCTGGACGACGCTTCCGGATTGGGGTGTCTGGTAAACCGGCTGAGGTAACCTGTTGACCACTGTGCCGGGTTGTACGGCGCTCTTCAGTCTGCTGTGTCTTCAAGAAAAGATTTGGATTCAAATAAGCACAGGAATGGTATTTTTTCACTTTCCGGACGGCGCGACGAATTCTCTTAACAGGCGCAAGCTCAGATTCGGAAGAAAGAAGGATTACCTCAACAGGATTGGCATGACTGGCTTCAGCATCATCCTGGGAAGAAAAAGTGTCGGTAAAAAGAAGGTAAAGAGGCCAAGCATATGCAAGAAGAAATACAAAGCGGAAGGCCGGTTTATGGCGGCTCCCTTGTAAATGTCAAAATTTTACCTCGGTTTCTGATTCTTCGTCCTCCGGCGGTTCAGAGGACTCGGTGGTTTTTCTTGCCAGTTCTCTTAGTGGCCTTGGATTTTGCACGTGGCGCCCGGATCGATGCAGTGCGTTTCGGAAGGAGCTTTCAGCACAGGGACGCAGTAAGCATTAGCATAGGTCAACAGTATTGCGATCCTGAAAGACAGTAAGAAGAGCTTACCGCCGGCGGTTTGTTGGCGGCACAAAATGGAGCCAACCCGGTGAGGCTGCAGACGGAGATTGGCTCATCGAGCATCTTCTTGACGATCTCGGTGGTCTCTGTTCGGTTATGGGTAGCTCGTGGCGCCTTTGAGGATCTTTGAGGCTGCGGTGTACTCGTGCATCAATCCGGGCCGGCGGCTCAGTGGCAACACACCCCAAGAGACCCAACAACGCACAAGATCCACGCCGGTTAAGCCATTGGCCATTAGAGCCCGGAGCTTGATTATTTGTGGCGCGAAGTTTTTCCGTTCTGCGGCGGTTAAGCGTGAAGGCAGTGGATGATGGTTGCTGAGCCGGTGAGGACGGTAACCCGGCAAGGGGTTTTCATTGGCAAGCGGTGTGTTCCGGCAGGAGAACCAAGTTTGGTTCCAATCCTTTGGATGGCTGTGGTGCTTGGCGTGAGGGAAATCGGCTTCCTTCCTCTTCTGAATTGAAACGCCGCCCAGCTCCGTGTTGGGACCATCAGAAAATTCTGTGCGACGGTTCAAATGAAAAAAATCCCGGAACAATTCCACAGACGGTTCTTCTTGAAGATAGACTTCACGAAGACTTGAAAGTTGCATATGTTTGAAGCGGAATTCGGACCGATATCCTGCGGATGGAGTTGCAAACTGGCAAGGACGTCCGGAAAAACTTTGAACCAGCGGGCAGAACCCCGGTCTAGGTGCTGCATAAACACAATTACTTCCCCGGCTCATGCTCGGGAGGAAACTTCGCCCTCCGGAACACGCCAATGAAGGACGTCTTTTGGAGCCAAACCGCCAGTGGTGACGTAGCCGTTGAGCTGCGTCTCAGTGATTTTGGACCGGACCCAGTTGCAAGCAGCAAATTGAGGAGCCATTCCGGACGACTAAGCTGCGAAAGAAAGGAAGAGACGGTTTACCATTAAACGGTTCAGGCATATCATACATTGTTAAACCGGTGATTCAGCATCCGGCTTCCCGTTCCGGTTTGACTGAGGACTAATGGAGTGACGGATTAGCTGTCGAAAGTTAAACCGCCGAAAAAGGCAGAGTTGGAAAGTCTACTAAGTATGGACAGAAACAGTTTTCACATAGGAATGGAGGTAATCAGGATCTAACGAAGCTCTAGTAAGAAAAACTTTACGACCTATGCAAACCTTCATAAAGAGCAGGAGGGTTCAGATATTCTAAACTCGAGGGTCCGAACAAAAGGAAGGGTGCATAAAGAGTTCAAGGAACGGCGGAGCGATCACTTATACAAGATGCACGGTATGGCTGAGGTGTACGGCCATGGCGGAGCAAGTGAGAGGAAACTGATATGAACTGCGCGATGAACATGATCTCTGAGATGGGATCTAGGGCTTGAGAGGAACCTTACCGACGGCGGAAACAGCGGAGGAGCGCCAAAACTACGACACGGTCGAGGTTGATGCAGCGGCCCAATGACGAAGCGTCGTTCGAAGGTCGGTAGCGACGGTGGAGCTTCAGGGCTAGAGCGTCGCGAGGAAGAAGAAGAGCGAAGAAGAAGAGAAAGGCGACCGGTCTATTTATAAGGGACCGGAGCAATCAACGGGCGCGAGAATCAAGGAGTCAAAAGCGGTGGACGGTGCAGCGGCCGCCTCGATTTCCGGGATAGCATTAAATGAAGGGAATCTTACTGTTTGGATTTCTTTATTAAAGATGACGTCAAGGTGCTCTGACATGGAAATCGGAGGATGACGTCACGGCGGTTCAAGCGGATGGCGGTTTACAAAATATGAAAGGAGATCAAAGAGGTTCCTGAAGGTGTTGAAAAATTGACTTGAACCGGTTCAGGTCAATCTGGGGCCTAATGTTGGGGACACAACTACTGAGTGTGAACCGCCCTGGAGGGGCCGGTTTACCCTCGACCATGATCCAGGCCCACGAAGGAGGCCCGGAGCCAGGCGACTTAAGGTCCATTTATGTAAACCGCCTTAGTATTGTAACTTGGGTTGTAAGACAAGAAAGGAGAGATCAAGCCGGACTCTTGTATGAGCCGGATTGGGACTCTGTAAACCAGCCGGGCGTCCATCCGTGTATATAAGGGGCGACCGGCGGCGAGTTAGGGACAGAGATTTCGAGGCTAAGGAAAAGCTACTGCTCCCTAGTCGCCGAAACCATATCAATCACATCACAACTGGACGTAGGTTTTTACCTTCATTGAAGGGGCCGAACCAGTATAATCCTCGTGTCTTGTGTCCGCTTTAACCTCTCTAGGTAAACCCGTACGATGGCCCTACGACTAAGTCCTTTCATGAGGACATCTGCCGTGACAAGTCCACGACACCAACCGACCGTCTTTTCTAATAATCATGTGCTTCATGTCCATGTCTCTTCTACTCCCCATAGAATTCCTCACTTCTCCATTGTCCATGCCAAGCTACGGTCCAGACTAGTTGAATATTTAGCTACTACATGCAGTTGGCTCCTTTGAATTTCCTTGTGCTGCTCGCCACTATGCCCATGTCTGCACGATGCACATGGCCCTCAACAGCCGCCTGAGTGCACGCCGACCTATCGACCGGCCTCAACTTCTCTTCCTCTAGTCCACAACATATGAAGATACCACAAGAAAATAGTGTGTATGCTTTATCCCCGTTCATTTATGTATGTTGTTGACTACAGAAAACAAACAAACCGTGTGATTGTTTTTTTTCAATCCAAACCAGCTTTTATAAATTACAAACAGAAAACAAAGTCAGCAAACAGAAAACCAAGTCATATGCACTATGTTGGTTGCATGATTTGATCACATCCCAATGTTTATGTATCCTGTATTGGAAAAGAATTGGCCCAAAGCAATTTATGCTTTACTAGCGTGTACATTGTGAAAATTATGTGCTAATAATAGCACTAGCTATAAACGATGAATGATATCTCTATGATCACCCTTATTTAAAATTTTAAATTACTATAAAGTTTACAGTATTCTTCAATTTCTGAAGCAACGCGTGGTTTTTTGTATAGTTATTATTAGTGGTAGACGTGGACTTCTCATGTGGGAGTATAACGTTAGCCCAAGAGAAGAAGCCGTTGGAACAGGTGAGCAGCTAGTTCCTGGTGGTTGGCGGTAGCGTCCTGTTGTACATTGTGCTCTTGAGGTCGGAGCTGACGGAGCCTCTGTTGGCACCCCTATAAATAAGTTTTGCAAGAGGCTTTTGTCCAAAAAAAAAAAGCTCATATTAGACTTTATAAACTATGAACTCTAAAATATGGTACTTGGTCTGACACTCTGACTAACACGAGCCGCGTTCATTTTCAAAATGGTTGAGAACACCTCGAATGGTTTGAAAGAATATCCTCTGCTAATTGAAAAGGAAAACACCATCGACGACACTTATGACCCCCTCATCACGAGCCATACTGTCTTCCTCCTCTTCCCCGTCCACTGCACAAACGTTCAGATCCCAACAAAGACCACGACGTGGTCTCACTTCCATGTCCGCGACGTCAAGTTTGTCCTTGCTGTTATGTCGTCGCTTCACCCGTGGGGAGGAAGCGGAAGCCCCAGACCTCGAGTCAAACAAGTCAGAGCTCAGCACCACGATGGCATCCTCCAAACCAACCAAGTCGTTGTTGTATCCCCTCGCCATTGTTCCTCCCGCGATCGCATTCTTGATGCGCATTTCCGAATCGCCACCTAATCGGTTGACGCCATCGATCAATATGACGCGGTGAGGGTTCTCTGCGATCGCTGCAAACAGCCTCGCCCCGACGTCACCACCATTGCCGTCGCTGTCGATGTCCGGTGATCTCTGCCTCTTTAGGGTAAGTTTGCCGGTTTGTGCAGGGATGTCGGGGTTACCCTGAACCTGCAGGGTGGTGAACTCGGCGTAGGATCCAAACACGAGCCTCGCGAGCTCCCGAGCAACCGCCGTCTTGCCCCTACTGTCCCTTCCTCGGAAGAGCAGCCAGGTCGTCGGCCATATGCCCGCCCTCCGCCTTGTCACGCCGGACCGGCACCGAAGCACTGTGCTCGATATGCCAGGAATGATGTCCGCGTGCCGCGGAACGCGCAGCTCGAGTGCGTCGCACAGGATCTTGAGATTTTGCGCGGTGAGCTCCGTGAACTTCGGCCGGCAGGAAGCAGACTGCATGTGTGACGTGTCACGGATAATCAAATCATGAGTTCTTGACTTCATGCGTGCATGATACATTAGACACATGTATCTATCTGAACGTGTTATACGTACGTTTGCTTGAAGACTGGCGCCGCGGTACGTTGTTCTGGTGTATTTTGTACATTTGTAGCGGTGGAGCCACGGAGGCAGGATCGCCGTCGTTGCGACCACCTCGGTGCCGCATAAGAAAGCCGGCTGCGCTGTTCCTGATTTTGCTTTGCCAGCTTGACATTCACTGCAAGAAAAGAGGCATAATTAGTCTATTTCTCAGCCCTAACCATTATTAATATTTCACATATATGTTCATATTTGAAGTTGATAAAGGGTGTCTGTGGAACCGTTCCACAGACACCCTTTATCAACTTCGAATATGAACATATATGTGAATTCCTGGTTCTACATACACCCTTTATCAACTTCGAATATGAACATATATGTGAATTCCTGGTTCTACAGACACCCTTTATCAACTTCGAATACGAACATATATGTGAAATATTAATAATGGTAAAGTGAAAATAGTACTATCGTAAATATATTTTGCAAAAGAAATCATACTTTCTTACCAACATAGTAAACTCATACAGTGTTACATTCAAAGATACACAGACCATGTAAGTATCTAAAACAACAATAATTTATGAATGGAGTGGTCTTTTACAAGGGAAATGACTTCTATTATTATGTAAGTAAACTAGTTCAAATTATTCCCACAAAAAAACTAGTGCAGATTAACTCTAGGACAAAACTAAAAAGAATTTCATAGGGACATTCTTCATCGACGTTTTTTTAATACGCTGGCTAGGCAAAACTAGTATTTCATCTTCAAACCGTTGCTAAACTAGAGGAAGAATGAAATACCGGTAGGCATGTGGGCTCCTAATCCCAAAGAAGTTGGCATATGACAAAGCGAAGATTGTGCAAAAGGTTCACTATGAGAAGCATGATCGACAGGACAGAATAGTGCATCATGCAAGGAAAACTTCATAGATGAAAATATAGTGCCACCCCTCGGACAAAGAGGCCATCATCTGTAGTAGTCAATGAAGAGAGCCCTTGTTACATTTCTAACACGAGAACTGCATGATAACACTCTCATTATCCATGACTCCATGTAGTGATACCTTACACAATGCTAACGAGTGAAACAAAATGTTAGAGAACCATTATTATAATTTGCTAGTTTATTGTCGCATGTTTATTTGCTTAAACTCACATTGATGAACCATAAGCAGGTAGGAGTGTTAGCCACTACTCATGAAAGTTCTCTATTCAGTCTATTTACCTAGCTATTAAGTTCGAGTCAGGTGAACTGGATTCATTAATTAAAGTTTTCTCTGGCTAAAGACAATTTGTTCAACTGGGGTTATAATGTTAAAGATATAAATGCATGTTATGTCATCAAGTGGTAATCATTGAGCACCTTTTCTTTCGTAGTGCACTTGCTAGATTTATCTGTGGAGTTGCAAAATGCACAACTAGAAACTGATAGCTCTCAACAATTTCACAGCGTTAGTTATGTGGCATATGCGTGTTCCTCATAAAGCCAGAGAAGTTGCAGTTGTAGGAGTTCCTGCAGTATTCTGGTCTATTTGGAAATCTAGAAAGGCGAGTTGCTTTTATCACGGTTACCGTGTGATTCAATGGTGTGATATTTCAAGTAGCTCACTAGTTGAACTATTAGGCTGGTTTGCAAAAGGTAAACTTTCCTTCCAGGACGTTTGTTGTGTTTCCAAGCGTGTGCCTTGTAATACCGAGGGCCTGGATTATTAATACTCTCTTCGCCCGAAATTATTTGGCGCAGAAATGAATGTATCTAGATATATTTTAGGTCTAAATACATGTATTCATTTTTATTCATTTATGTGACAAGTAATTTGGGGCGGAGGGAGTAATTTGAAAAATAAAAGGAAAACACTAAAAATGTTTCTAAAGATCCATCTATACACAGACCGAGCGGATCATGTTCAAACACATAGGTTCCTCAGGGTCAAGGAAGCGGATCCGGGAGAGGTTGCCACTCTTTCCCTTGCTATCATTAGTGCCAGTCAGGAAGAAGAAAAAAGTCAATCATAGACGTGCATGCATGCCACACTTTGGAGCTAGTAGGCTACGTACCTTCCGTCCGGGACAACGTGGGCGACGACCGGCGGCGGCTGAAGTTCCGGGAGGTCGCAACTTGCCCTACTCGGCTGCTCCCAGGATACGGCGGCGCTCACCATGGTGGCCCTGGCCTGGGACTGGGAGCTCGAGAAGCCGGCCGCGCGCATGACACGGTCCACGCTCGGGTCGTTGAGGATGGAGAGGACGAGCTGCTCGAGCTCGCCGACCACGGCCCCCCTGCGCCCCCGGTGCGCCTGCGCCCGCTTCAGCGCGGCCAGGAACGCGTTCGACGGCGCCGGCTCGACGCGGTCACCACCGTGGTGGATCACGGACGCTGGCCTGGCCAAGGGGAGGCAGCCGAGCGCCACGCCTAGGCGGAGGTCGAGCGTGTTGTGCTGCAGCAGCTGGGAGTGGGACTGGGACCTGGCGCAGGCCGCGCGGAGGATGGCTGCCGCTGCCGGGGACGCCGAGAGCATGGCGCTGGCGATGTGGAGCGGGGTCACCTGCGCGTGGCCCCGCTGCCTCGCCAGGCTCACCGCCTGCCGGACCACGGCCGCCGCCTCCTCCCCCAGCGCGTACTCCTGCCCGCCGGCGATCCGCATGCCAGACCGATCGTCCCACGCGCGCTAGCTAGCTACTCCTACGTACTTTCAGGTGTGGTAGACATACCCACACGCCGAGATTTATGCAGGTGTGAGGCCGTGATCGAATTATGTCGTGGTTTTCATGATGCATTGTTTTAGTTATGTGCGTACGATAGATCTGAGGACGTCGTCAGTGTGTATGCCCCGCAAATCCTTTGTGGTCACTGGTCCCGGCACAAGATCCACCGTACATCATCCTCATCCATACGTGCACTACTAAGAAAAGGACTATAGATGTAATTAACACTAATGGCACATCAGAAAAGCAGTGCACCATTACTGTATATTAATGACGCATCATCAGGTGGTGCGCCATTAGTGTGGAAGACACTAATGACGCACCAGACAGAAGGTGCGCCACTAGTAATATATTTTTTTCATTTTTCCATACATACTAATGGCGCATCCGAGTGAAGTGCGCCATTCTCGGCGCATCACCACAGAGTGCGCCAAGATCTTTTTTTTATTCTTATTTTTGCAAAACTACTAATGATAGCGTGTCATAGTGCGCCATTACTAGTTTAAACTAGTAATGGCGCACTATGACACGGTGCGCCATTAGTATATATATATACTTTTTTGCAAAACTAGTAATGGCGCACCATCTGCAAATGCGCCATTAGTAACCAGGTGGTGCGCCATTAATAACCTGGGACCCCAACAAGATATTTTGGACAGCCACACCTACCCACTCACTTTCCCCACTTCATTCCCTCCACCTCCTTCTCCAAGCTTTCGGCTGCCTCCTCCTCCTCACCTCATTTGCACCATAGATTTATCAAAATTAAGTGGTGAAATTACCTTTTTTTTGATAGGTAAGTAAGGGGAAAGCTATCTTCATGTTGTAGATCTACTTTTTTTCTCCCTAGCTCGCTCCAACAATGTGCACATGCACTTTTTGTTGCCTAGCTAGATCTATGTATGTTTGTGGTGTTGCATATGTTTGTGGTGTTGCATATATGTTTGTGTTTGCAGGTACCAGTATTTGAAATGCGATAGTTGCCAATATTTTGCGGAATGTTGATTCATTTCCGTTTCAAGCAGAATTTTGGCACTATGCATTCTTTTTGGTCCTATTTTTAGGGAAGGTCATGCCAAATTTTTCTTAGTTCTAAAATATCGTTTTGCTCTACCCTTGAGCGACCATGGTCCGCACGATGACCGAAGGCATCGTGAATAGGTTTTGAGCTCCGCGAAGGCCGAGATGCTTCAAAAGAACGAGACGGAGATAAGATGTCCGTGTCGAAGATGCAAGCTGAAGAGCCTTATTGCGGACCCGGATTCCGGGCAGGTGCGGGACCACCTGCTATTGCGTGGTTTCATGGATGGCTATCGGTGGCAAGGTGATGAAGATGACTATGAAGTCGTCCATGGGGGCCGGGCAAGAAATGAGAAAGGGCAACAAGACAACCACATGGCGTAGGGCGAAGAGAAGACGAAGAATCTCCGGGACATGATCACGACGGTGATCTTGTACGATCATCATGTAAAAGATGTCGTACATGATGATGAGGAAGATCAAGACGAAGGGCATGATCATGAAGATGAAGAAGCCGGAGAAGACGGCGATGGAGGCTGGGTGCAGGACCCTCATATTCAAGAGCTGCTTCTCAAGCAGACGGATAACGCAAGAGCTGCCGCCCGAGAGAAAGCCAAGCTGGATCAACTGGAGATAGACGCGGTTACTCCATTGTATGAAGGATGCAGGCCCGATGATACCCGCCTGAAAGTAAATCTCATGGCTCTGGAGATGAAGGTAAAACACAAAATGACCGACGCATGCTTCGACGAGAACATATCATTCTGGCACGAACGTCTTCCCAAGGGGAACAAGTGCCCGACCAGTTTCGAGGAGGCGAAGAAAATCGTGTGTCCTCTGGATTTACCGCACGTGAAATACCATGTGTGCATGAACAATTGCATCATTTATCGGGACGAGCATGAGTCTACGATATGTCCGGTGTGCGGCGTCACTCGATACAAGAAGAGGAAGAAAGCTCCTCGAAAATCGGTGTGGTACTTTCCGATCACTCCTCGTCTGCAGCGGTATTTCGCGGACCCTAAGTTAGCAAAGCTCCTGCGTTGGCACGCGGATAGGGAGGAGAAGAAGCGGGAAGATGACGGAAATGATCCGGAGATAAATAAAAAGACAAGATGCTTTGAGTCACCCTAAGGATGCGAGCGGTGGCAAGCGTTGAACCGAATACCCAGAATTTGGGAAGGATCCAAGGAACATCGTCTTTGGGCGCGAGCACCGATGGAGTCAATCCGTTTGGCAGCCAGAGAAGCACACATAGCACCTGGCCTGTGTTTGTGTGGATGTACAACCTTCCCCCCTGGTTGTGCATGAAGAGGAAGTACATTCACATGAGTATGCTAATTGAAGGGCCGAAATAACCAGGGAACGACATCAATCTGTATCCGGGGCTGCTGAAAGAGGAGCTAGACACGTTGTGGAAAATGCCAGCCAATACGTGGGACGCCGCAGAGAAAGAATATTTCCGTATGAGAGCCGCCTTTGCTCACGACGGTGCCACGACTATCTCGATTACGGATATCTCATGGGCAGGTAGTCCACGGATTTTCTGGATGCCTAAGGTGCATGGATGACACAACGTATCGCCAGCTAGATAGAGATCCCGGGTCTTCGAAAACCGTGTTCATGGGGCATCGAAGGTGGCTTCGCGATGATGACCCGTGGAGGAAACGCAAGGATCTGTTCGATGGTGAAACCAAACACCGAAAACGCCTGCGTACGAGGAGCGGCGTGGAAATAGACGAGCTGTTGAAAAATTGGAAAGATTGCCCACTGCCGGGAAAGAAGCAAAAGGCGCCAGAGCCGGGAAAGAAGGGAAAGGCGCCAGAGCCGCTGCTGAAGGTATGGAAAACGAGGTCTGTTTTCTAGGACTTACCGTATTGGAAGATCCACCGTGTGCCTCACAGCCTTGATGCCATGCATATCACGAAGAACGTGTGCGAGAGTCTGCTTGGTACCCTGCTCAACATGCCAGAGAGGACCAAAGATGGGCCGAAAGCAAGGGCAGACTTGAAATCAATGGGCATCAGGCAGGAGCTTCACGCTAATGATGATGATGATGATGATGATGATGATGATGAGGCGAAGCAGGACACAGAAACTCGTCGCAAAGGCAAAAAGGCCAAGAAGACCGGAAGTGACCACCCTCCCGCGTGCTTCACTCTAAGTCAGGAGGAGATCGAGCAGTTTTTCACCTGCCTCGTAGGAGTAAAACTTCCTTACGGTTACGCGGGGAAGATAAGCGAGATACCTAGACCCAAAAGCGAAGTTCATGGATGAAGTCTCACGATCATCACGTCTTTGTTGACGCAGATACTTCCAGTTGCAATCCGTGGGATCATGGACGCGCACGTCCGTGAAACGCTATTTGGCATATGCAACTTCTTCGACGTCATCTCTCGGAAGTCGATTGGTGTGAGGCAACTCAGAAGGCTAGAGGAAGAGATCGTGGTGATACTATGCGAGCTTGAGATGTACTTCCCGCCCGCATTCTTCGACGTTATGGTGCATCTGCTGGTCCATATCATGGAGGATATCATCCAACTCAGGCCGATGTTCCTGCACAGCATGATGCCGTTCGAAAGGATGAATGGTGTCATCGAAGGATACATTCGCAACATGTCACGTCCAGAGGGAAGTATAGCGGTGGCTTTCAATCAAGAGTGCATCTCCCATCGCACGAATTATCTAGGCATCGAGAACCCCGTTGGTCTGCCCGTCAACAGGCACCTCGGCAGGCTCGCTGGATGGGGTCACCGTGAGGGTCGCCGCGAAATGCATGTCGACTTCGAGGGTCGACTCGCCGACTTTGAAAGAGCAAACCTAGTCGCGCTATAACACATAGACGTGGTCGATCCTTGGGTGGTAGAGCAAAAAAACCTTTGTTGGGAAGACGTACAATGACCGAGGCCAACAGAGGACGAACGGATATATAATCAAAGAGCACAACTCATGTTTCACGCGTTGGTTCAAGCAGAAGCTTCTGTCGTACCCTTTACATGAGGATTCTTCCGCGGAAGAACAACTCATATTCGCCTTGTCACAGGGCGCCGAGCACAACCTGATGACATATGAGGCGTACGATATCAACGACTACACATTCTACACCGAGAACAAGGACATGAAGAGCGATGGTTATCAGAACTCCGGGGTAACGATGGAATCCTACACCGGTAACGACAAGGACAGATACTACGGAAGGATCGAGGAGATCTGGGAGCTGAGCTACACTGGAGAGAAGGTCCCGATGTTCCGTGTCAGATGGGCCAAGAGCGTCCTAAAAGAAGACCGGTATTTCACCACCATGGTTATACTCGAAGCCAAATCCAAGACATGATGTCGCAAACGTCCATCGAAAAAATGAGCCATGGGTACTGGCTTCCCAAGTGGACCAATGCTTCTTCATTACCGACCCGTCAAAGCCCAGTCGTGTTGTCGTGAGGAGAGGCAAAAGGAAGATCATGGATTAGCCAATGAGCAAGACTTCGACAAGTACGGCGACCCGAAGATCGAACATGAGGACGACGATGAAGTAGCAGCACACACCACAAGAAGAAGCAGGACCACCCTACCTAAAGGACGTCCGTTCCACAGAAGAACTCCATTTGCGAAAAAGAAGGGCAAGAAGATTGTGAACAGATAGCTAGCTAAGATCGATTGTATTTAAATCGTAGTCTTCATTTCTCGATTGTATTTCATGGGCACCTTTTGATATCATGAATAATTTTAAATTTCATGGGCACTTTTTGAATTCATGAGGACACTCGATCTCGATCCCCCTCCACCGCCGCCGACGAGCACCCGGCCCCCCGCACCCTCCCGCCTCCACCGCCAACGGGCACCCCGCACCCTCCGCTGGCTCCACCGCCGCCATGATATTTTCAAGTAACAAATTTGAACATATTTTTAAAAAAATTATTACTGTTTTTATAAAAAATATTACTGTTATGATTTAAACAAGTTTGAACATATTTAAACACAAATAAATATCAAACGGCATTTAAAATGCAAAAAAAAAATATTGGGGAGCCTGGGAATCGAACCCAGGACCTCCTGGTGTCTGTGCTGCGTGTTGACCAGTCGGGCTAGTGGGCGGGTTCTGATGTGGATTGGGTTAGGTGGAATATAACCTGTGCTCGAATTGTAATAAAAAACATTCTAATGGCGCACCTCTGCGGGGTGCGCCATTGCTATCTAAAAAAAAGATTTCTAATGGCGCACCGACGGGTGGTGCGCCATTAGTAAGCTTCCCCCCTAGCTATCCTCCCTCTCCCTCGCCAGATCCTTGACCCTCTCTCCTCGCCATCAGATCCACTGCGCTTGGCCCGACCCACGACGCCGCCGCCCCGACCCTCGCCGGACTCCACCCCGCCGCCCCCGCGCCCCCACCCCGCCGCCCAGCGCCCCGCGCCCCTCACGCCGCCCGACCCTCGCCGGACTCCTCCTCGCTGTCGGCGCCGAGCAGCGACGCACCACCATACGCCCCCCGACCCTCCTCCACCCCGTGCCCCACCACCACCACCCCATGCCACGCGCCGGCGCAGCTGACGGACCCTTCTCTGTCTCGCAGGGAAAGGTCTCCGGCGCCTCTACGACACCGACGCCTCCACCGTCTACGGTGTCTGCGCCTTCTTCCACCTCCGGCCACCGCGGCCTCACTATCGATTAGTCGTCAAATTCGTCTCCATTGAACCGTCCCCGACCACGCCGTCTACTCCTCTGCGACCGCTGTGAGATGCTCTTCAGTTTTCCCTCCTCCCCTTGGTCGTTTGCTTCCCGTAGCGCCGCCCCTGTGATTAATGCTTCATATGATGTTCAATTTTTGCATAAGTTAAAGAAACAATAGTTCTACTGACAAGCAGAAGAAAGGATTGGGCTCTGGTCCAAATGATGTTTAACATGAATTTAACTAAACAGGAATTTTATGTTGTTGCTGCTGAAGATGAGTAGTTGTAGGAAGATGATGCATAGTAGTTTTATGTTGTTGTAGTAGTTGTAGGATGTTATTGTAGTTGAAGTTGCAGGAGTAGATAATGGAGTACTGCCAATTTACTGTTAGTAGAGATGTTGAACACACAACTGTTGTTTACTCTAGTGATAGGAGTAGTCGTGGTGGCCATCTAGTTGGACTACTACTGCTAGGACTTGCTCCAGATTTTAGGATTTCTTTTCTTTTAGGATTTATTTTCTTCTAGGACTAGGTTTTTATTATTTTTCTGTTGTGATTGTTTTTTGAGCTCTTTCTTTTTCATTTCCTGCTATCCTTATCCTAATTATCTTAAATTGTTATCACTACTACAAAAAGGGCTATAGATGGAATGGCTACTAATGGCGCACCTGTGATGTGGTGCGCCATTACTATATTCTAATGGCGCACCATGTCTCGTGCGCCATTAGTAATATATTACTAATGGCGCACCTGGTGTGTGGTGCGCCATTAGTAGTTTGAAAAAACATAAAAAACATTTTTGTTACTAATGGCGCACCGGTGCATAGTTCGCCATTACTAATTGACAAAGTAATGGCGAACCACATCCGGCGTCAGCCAAAAGTAGTTTTGAAAAAAATGTAAAAAATAAATAAAAAAAATTTTGTTACTAATGGCGCACCTTGTAGTGGTGCGCCATTACTAGTTTTAACTAGTAATGGCGCACTTTCCACTGGTGCGCCATTACTAAGTTTTAAAAAAAATCAAAAAAAATATCATTTTTTTTATTTTTTTCAAATCTACTAATGGCGCACCGCGGGAGTGGTGCGCCATTAGTAGGTGTACTAATAATGGCGATTACCACGGTGCGCCATTAGTAACTTACGTCGTCGGTGGAAGGTGGCCAAGTTACTAATGGCGCACCGTGGGAGTGGTGCGCCATTAGTAGTTGCACACCCCCCCCTGGTGGATCGCCTTTTCAGTTTTAAAAAAAATAAAAGAAAATGATGAAAATGTCAAAAAAATAAAAGAAAATAAGTTTCCCATGTGATATGTGGTCTAGTTGTTGGGAAAATTTGCAAATATGAATTTCGACTTCATTTGCAAAATCTCTAGAAATTTGTAAAAATGGGCATAACTTTTGCATACTAACTCGGATGAAAAAGTTTTTTATAAAATCATCTACTCGAAAAGTTACATCCGAATTTAACAGGGGGAACCCCGTTAAACATTTTCAAAATCCCCAAAAACCTAACAGAAAAAAAAGTTACGGGGCTTTTAAGATCTGGCGGCAAAAAATTCAAAAATTTCAAACTTACTAGTGGCGCACCGTGGATGTGGTGCGCCACTAGTAACAGAAAAAATTACTAATTTCAAAATTTTTTGATTTTTTTCAAAAAATGATACGTAATATGATCGAGAAGTTTGAAATATTTTCAAAATTTCATCATAGTCATTAACATGAACAAAGTCCTAGACATCAATAAGGTATAACAGAGTTGATATGCTAGATATATCAACAAGTGCTGTGAAGTGAAAGTATTCTTTGGGGTTGGATAGAACTCTGAAGTTAAGCGTGCTTGGGCTGGAGTAGTGTGAGGATGGGTGACCTTTCGGGAAGTTTGACCACGGAGTGCGATTTGACCTGAGATTAAGAAAAAATTGAAAAAAAAATTTGAAAAAAATTAAAAAAAATTTGGAAAAATTTAAAAAAAAATTTGAAAAAAAAAATGTTACTAATGGCGCACCTCTATGTAGTGCGCCATTAGTATACTAGATACTAATGGCGCACCGTGGGCTATACTAATGGTGCACTACATGGTGCGCCATTAGTATACCAGATACTAATGGCGCACTAGGTGGTGCGCCATTAGTAAAAATTACTAATGGCGTGCTATTAACTCCTGTCAATTGCTATACATATATATGTGTATGATGATCCTCCTTTCCTGCAGTAGTATAACTAGGATATAAAGCACATTGAACTAACAATCTTGTATGGTGCCTAAACTACAATGATTCAGGAACATCAGATGACATATCATGTGGATATTGACATAGGATGAGTAGATTAATAAGTGAGCCAAAAGTGATGGACAAACCTCATGCTAGGAATTCTCGAGGGTTGCATCTTTCTGAATGACCCTAATTGTCACTGACAATATCTGGACAGATTGAAAACAATTTAACTTCAGTACTTCAAGTAATTTGCATGAAAGATTTTTGAAGTCCAACTTCTGAATCCAGAATTTGATTAGTTCCGTAAATTTGTATGACCACAGATTTGTAAAGTTTCAGAGATTTGTATGACCAAAGATACAGTTCAGATTTGATTAGTTTCATAAATTTGTATGACCAAATATATATTTCAGATTTGTAAAGTTTCAGAGATTTGTATGACCAAAGATACAATTCAGATTTGAATTGTTTCAGAAATTGGTATGACCAAAGATGCTATTGTATATAAATGGGCTGCTGTAGAACTGTTCTTCATCTTTACTGCTGTTGTATAGAAATATGCTGAATTTAGCAAAAATGGGGTCTGGGAGACGCTGCTGCTTATGCGGCCCTTGAGAGGCCCTTCGTGTCGTGATGATTTTGCAGTGGGCCGAGAGGCCCTTGAGTTTGCCGGAATGTCGATTAACTTCCATTCCAGCAAATTCGGGTACTCCATATGTCCTATTTTCAGCAAAGGTCATGCTGAAATTTTCCGTGAATTTTAGCATGACTTTGCTAAAAATCGGACATATAAGGTACTTGCTACTAATGCATGGGCCGGGGTATCTTAGTACTTAATTAAGTAGGATCAACTGCCCTTTATTCTTGCTGCATTAAACCCAACTTAGAATTCTCCTCAGCATCGATAAACCCTAGATGATAAACCCAACATAGGTGGCAATAGAGCCAAGTGATTAGTGCAATAAACCCAACATAGGCTTTTAGGGTGCCTCGGCGTTGACAAACCCTAAATGATAAAAGCTTAGCTTTTAGGATGCCTCGGTGTCGACAAACCCTAAATGATGAGACCATGATCTTGTTCCTTGACAATAACCAACTTTTTGACCAAACTTTTTTCCTATTTAGAGCGAAACATGGCCCACAACGATGAGGCCGGCGGTTCGGGTGGCAAGCAATTCTGGGAGCTGTCCCAGGAGTTGGAGGAAGAACCTCACCGCTATGAGGACACCGTGGAAGACACCAATCCTGACTACACAACCCCTAGTAGCGTCGGGGATGACACCACTGATGGTGCTGCCGAGGATGCCACCACTGATGATGGCGGCGCACACACAGATGGCAGCCAACCGAAGAGGCAACGGAAGGACCCGGCGCCCGGCGTGCTCGGCACCGTCGGGGAGGAATTTATTGAAGTGGACTCACGGAATCCGACGGCGCCCAAACAAGTAGTCAAGGGGTACTCGATTCAGCTCGGGTGCATTCTCCGAAGCACCGTCTCGATCAACACCGAGAACCTAAGGCATAAGGACCACGGGAATTTGCGCAGCCTCCTCTTCATGAAGCTGCGCGAACAATACAAGGTCCCCGCTGAGTTTGCAAACACACGCCTCGCAGGGAATAAAGTGAACAGTACCGCCCTCACGAGGATGAGCACGACCCTGTCTACTTGGAGAAGCACGGTGAAGGCAATGATTGACAAAGGTGGTAGTTATGAAAAGATCAAGGCGAAATATCCTTTGATGAGCGAATATGAGTACAAGGAGTTCAAGATCAAGTGCGAGAGCAGCGCAACCTCCGAATCAAGTCAGTGGGGGAAAGAAATGCAGAAGTTGAACTTAGGGGTCCACCAACTCGGTCCCGGCGGTTACAGAGTGGCGGAGCCTATATGGGACAAGGAGGACGCGGAGCGTGCCGAGCAAGGCCTACTGCCCGCTACGAGAAATACAGTGACAAGCAGACCAGGAACTTTCTCAGGGCCCGGTACAAGGAGGACAGGTAACAAAGGAGCTTACCACGGATCCGAAGATCAGGGCGCTCGAGCTTGTTCTGGTAAGGAATACACCCCCGCGTAATTAGCTCCATATGGTTGCATTCTAATTAATCCCCAATATTTCTAAATGGTTCACGTTCCTTCCGCAAGACGAAAGCGATGTAGCGCGGGGTCGTCTCGAGCTCCCCTTCGACACCCCTTTAAATAGGGAGTTGAGCGTAATTAAAAACAAGGATAAGCTCAAGAAGTCGACGTCACCGGTCGTGTGGCCGGCAAAGGCTTGTCCACAAAATGGTCGTCATACTATACCGCTGGTGGGCGAAAGGAGAAAAAGACCAGCTCGGAAAGCCAATCGCGCGAGGTTGAAGCACTCAAGGCACAAGTGGCGCGGATTTTGGAGCTTGTCCAAGAGCAAGTGGAACAACAACTGGGACGAAGCTCAACGCCATGGTGCCTACGTTGATTCATGGGCTGACGACGTGGATTGCGGGCGGCCAGCGAGGCCTCCCCGGCTTCACGGCCAAGAACTCAAGACAGCGTAGGCGGCGCCATTGGTGTCTCCAGCGGAGGCGCTATTCGTGTCTCCGGCGCCGGCACGGGCATTGGAGCTTAATGCACCCGGGTGTACGCCGGCCGGCACCTCGCCAGCAAGTGGCCCCTCCGTCAGTTGCACGCCCGCCGTTGGGGATGTCTCGACATTAGCCGAGCTCGACGGCATCACGGTAACTAAGCCTCTCGGCCGATGACTTCATCTCCTTGCCTTTGACTGGGCATCCCTAACGCCCTACATGTTTTCGCAGGGCGCCGCCGACGTCCTTGCACTCTTCTGAACTTCGTGGGTGGCGAGTTGGTTGATGTCGCCAAGGGCAGAATCGTTCAACCGGGCAACCCCATGTTCCACGGTAATCCGATGGCACCCACAGTGTATAGGGTTGAAGTGGTTCGGGTGCTGCCAGGCTGCGACGAGCTATTACCTCCGATTCGACCTACCGGGCCGACGAAGAAGATGAGATGACCCTCAAAGACTGCAGAACTGGCCCTGCTTTGGCGAAGAGCCAGATTCGTTTGGGGGCGGGGGACACCACCCCACAGACAAGACCGCCAGTCGTGCCGGCGCCAAGCCATGGAAAGAACACCGCAACGCTACCGGACCTGCCGGACATCCCTATGGCACAGGATCCGGACAGCCCTATCACTACAGCACGTACGTCAATTGTAGGCACTTTAAAATGCCTCAAAAAGCCCCTATAATGCCAGCTTAGAGAAAAGAAGGCATTTTCCAAATATGCTAGAGATGGTCACGAAGGGAAAGGTCTTCTGAGGCATTTTTCTAGAACGCCTCCAAAGTTCAACACAGAGGCATGTTTAAAACGCTAGCAAGCTCAATTTGAGGCATTTTTCCACAATGCCTCAAAAAGATTAAACGCAGGCATTTTTCCAGAATGCCAACAAGCTCAATTGAAGGCATTTTTTTAGAATGCCTCCAAAGACTATTTGCAGCATTTCTCATGATGCCTCTAAAAATTATGCCTGCATCTCTCATACTGCCTTCAAGACATTTTTGTGGCATTTCTAAAGAATGCCTCAAAACCATTATGTGGCGTCTTTTGTATTGCCTCCAAAATGTTTCCAGGGCACATAAGAATGCCACAAACTTTACATATGCATAATAAGAATATGATAAAACCACTATTACAGCAAGCTCAATAATTTGCATCTAGCTCTGTAAAAACACACATACAATAGAAAAAAAGATTGAGAAGCTTGCATCGGCTAGAAGTATCATCGTGCACGCGAATAATGCAAAGCATCACCATCAGAACATCTTCACAAATTCAGAAACAATATCAAAGTATCAATCAGAAACACACATGTCACTTCCTACTGTTGTGACAACAATACGAACAAGTGTTCCAGCTTGATGCAAGAGCAATCCAATCAGCAGTGTACTAGCATAAGAGCAAGCCAATCTTAGACGGGGGCACACAAGGGCAAGAAAATCAGCGATGTGTCACCTTCAACTTCAACCTTGAGCAGTGTACCAGCATTTCTAGGCTTCTACAAGGCCAGGAAACCTCATGCTCTAATTCGCTACAGGAAAAGGCATGTACAACTCACCTATGACCATCTTTCATGTTTCCCTGCCCGAATTCCTAAGTATGTTGTTTCCGGTTGTAGCGGAGATTGCTTGAGTACCTTTTTCATTCTTGTTGTCTCAGAAACTTTCTTTCTCTTGATGTATTCCTCATCGCACCTTCTCAAGTACTGCAACTTGATCGATGGTTGGTCACCTGAGTTCGATAGTTGTTTTGTTGGGATCCACATTCTCACTATTGTTGAAAGACATCGACTACAAACACTAGAAACCTACAATTGGGTAAAAATAAAATCATGTATAGTTATACATAATATGAGCACAAAACAACAACTATGAGCTATTATAGTACCTTAGAGTGCAGCACGGTAGTACGATCTGTTTGCACAATCTGCATGAAAAAGAGGTCAGAATAGTTGCATATGTAAGAACAGGGCAGATGAGTTAGCAAAGTGTCAGTATCATACATTTCTGCGTGGCCATGGAATACACCTAGCTTGGGCATTTCCTATCCTGTTTATTTTCCCTTGTGCACGAGGCAACTCAGTTGTTTCTTTGAGCACGATGTTGACAAGAACTTCAACACAATTAGCTAGTGGTTGACCATCAGTAGCTTTAGCTTTTCTATCAGTTTTCTGAATGGTTCCCATTGCCACCACACTTGCACTATTTGGTGACGTCAAACTAACTTACATGCCACACTTTATGGTATCTTCTAATTCGTCCTATAAGTTGCAATAGTACTAAGTAACCCTTCTAATTTGCTAGTTGGTTAATAAGTTGAGACAAATATAGAAAAATCACCTTTGGCCCCTTTTGGAGTGGTGTTTGAAATATTCCTGGTTTCTTATGTTTAGTTGTCTCTGTCTTCTTTGGTTTTGGCACAGGCGCAAGACTTGGTAGTGCTGATTCTGTTATCTTTGATTCCAGTTGGGTTGCCTTCACCTTATCTGGATGCCTTGGAGTAGCCATTGCCTCGGATGCCTTGGTAGTATATGAAAGTGAAGTTGCTTGTTCTTCGTCATTCATGTTTTCCAAGTCCTAGTATGTGGAAACTCATATTTAGCTAGTAGTAAATGCTCAAATAATGTGACTTAATTTAAGAGATGAAAACAAGAATCACCTTAGAAGGATCTTTTATTTGGAAGCTCCTTTTGGAATTTCTCCCATTTGATCAGACCCCTAGAAGCTATGATCAAACTTTTTAACTCATTGTCTTGTTCTTGCATTCTCTCACCCTTGGCCATTATTGAAGTTTGATTTGCCACGGAGTATGCACCACATGCCAAGCTCCATGTTCTCTTGTTTAGCAGCATGTAGTTCAGCTTCAACTTGAGCAAGGCGCTCGGCGACTCCACCTACTAATAGACCAAGGCCACTTGGCCTTCCTTTCTTTTCTTTTGGGAAAATTGATGAATAAAGATCACCATCACGGGCCTCCTCACCAATCAAAGAAGGATCTTCCCGAATCCTTTTTTTAATGTCATCCTGAAAGGTTCATATAACAGTAGGGTTGCAAGCATGAATTTTATGAAGCACTGAACAAAGCAGTATCAAGTGAAAGCTAACTAGGAATATAATAGAACAGAGCACTATGAAGTGAACTACATACCATTTTACTCCGCTTTGTTGGTTGTTGGATATCCATTGTTTTTGTATGCGTAACCACGTAAAGCTCGGCACGCCCAATTTCCCTACCCTCTACCATCTCCTGAAGCAGAGATGAAATGTTGATACACCAAGGCAAAAAAGACAAAAGAGAAAGAGCCAAAAAAAGGACAAAGACACCAAGGCAACAGATCTAGATAGCAAATCAATATTATGGGGTAAAATAAAACAAGGAATATTGATTACCATTTGATCAAGGACAACTGCAAAACTTCATGACCCAGCGGTGTGGGTCCCCTTGCATCCCTCGAGTTGTGATGCCCGAGTGGCTTTGTTTCTCTCAGATTTTTCCTGGACACACAAATATGGTGAAGAAACTCATCACAAGCTTATATGTGGAACACATATTTAGCATCGGATACAAAACTACACCATTGAGTACTCACCTTAGCTTTCTCTGTTCTCCAGTGTTTTACTAGCCACTCCCACTGTCCAATTGGGATTCTATTATCACAACCATTAAGAATATTCCGTGCCCGTGACAAATCAGCTTTGTAGTATTTCCTCTTTAAAACAACCTTGAAGTCTTTCCATTTTTTACTGGCTGATCTCAACACCCATCTTTTGTATGACTCATCAATGTTGAAAAAGGCCTATTATAAAATACAGTTGTGACAACTTGTTCGTTGAAAAAGAAAATGACTTGTTTGTTGAAGATGCAAATATATATGTTAGATTGCGTTGACATACCTTGACAGAATCCCACAACTTTTCTTTCTCTAACTTTGGTACTTTGCTCCAGTTTTGAGCAGCTAAGGACATTTCTTTTCCTTTCACTAGGGTTCCAATAAAATTTGTCGACTTGCATGTCTTCAAACCACATGGCTGACCAAATCTGTTGAACTTCAAATTGATCTTGTTATCGGCATCATGTTCTTTCGAGAAGCGCCTCATGTGAGTAGGTCCTCTTCTAGTCTTCTCTACAACTTCGGTATATGAACAGATAGGAACTACCATTAGGCCCATGCAAAACAAGCACATGTAAAAAAATTATGCCCTCAGAACTAACCATGTGTTTGCTCCTGTTCTTGTCGAACTTCCTCTTCTTGTTCATGTTCATCTTCTTGTCCAGACTCACCTTCTTCATCTTCCGATTCAGTTTCATCACCATGTTCAAGATCATCTTCTCCATCTTCCGATTCAGTTTCCTCACCACTTCCCTCATGGCTCCTTAAGTCAACATCTTCTTCAGCTCTGGAATTCTTCAAAATCAATACAAGAAAACAACATGAGTAATAAAAACAAGTGTTCAAAGTTATCCATGCTGAGCTCCTCAAGACCATCAGAAGTAATAAAACAAGAGCTCACCAAATATTTTAAGAGCTTACCATAGTGAAGTGTTCTAATTTATCCCTGTTTGAAGCTTCGCTTTAATTTGTTTGATAGCATTAGTGCATTCCATTTGAGGTAGATTAACTTGTGCGACTCTATAATTCAGGTCATTCAATCTTCTTTCATGGTCAGACACATGGGACTGAATAAATGCATCAGATCTTGATCTCGAAGTCATCATATTTCCTGGTATGTACAATTCAAAACTCGGTTAGAAAATACAAGATCAAACCTAAGATAAAAGCAATCAACATCACTTGAAATTTAGTTCAAAAACAACCAATAGCTCTCACCTAATCCTAGTCTAATATTCTTCATGCCCATCAATTCTAGCCTCCATATCAAAGAAGTCTCTTGTAGGTGGATGGACCACAACGTACCAATCCCTCTCTATAGAATCTTGTACATAATATACTTGGGTGGCTTGAGTTGTGAGGATAAATGGCTCATCAAATATGTTGCTGCCGCTGCTTAGCATATGGTTAAAATTCACCTCAGTTATTCCATATGGGTCCTTTCGAACCCCAACATCAGGTCGAACACTGTCAACCCAATCACACTTGAATAAAACCACGCTGCCTTTGTTTGAATAATTGAGCTCAACTATTTCAGTGATTCGGCCATAATAAACAACATCTCCTAAAGCTGGATTCTTATCTTTATTACTTGAGAAACTAGATGTCTTTGCAATCATAGATACTCCATCACATTGCGCTTCTTTTCCGTCACCATATCCCCTTGTGTGGAAAGTGCATCCATTTATAGAGTAAGCGTTGTACTTTCTCACCATCCGATATGGCTTTTGTGCTAAGACTTTAACTTCTTCAGTGGATCTTAACATTATTGGAAATCAATGATTGAACCTAGAGACATAACATAGTCAATGCAATATCTCCACATGAAGCGCTTTAAGAATTTTAGCGTGAGATCATAGGCACTTACATGGTCAGCAAACCAAGTGTGGAAACTATTGTGATGGGAGCGTTCTACATCACGTATTCTTTTGCGTCAATTCACCGATAGAATATCATGATGTTGTCTAAATGAACATGAGAGGGGGTTACTGCTAGTTCAGAGAGTATGGAGAGTGTGGAACAAGTGGTGAGAAACTTACTGGACATATGGAGCAATGTGGGGGTAATTGACCAACACATATCTTTGAGCTTGGATCCATGACGTGTAGTCTAGTTCTTCAACACAAGGACCAAATAAAGGACGGTCGACTATTCTCAAGTATGGCTGATGGTTTGTCGAGTCATTGGGGCCAATAAAATCATTATGTCGTCCTGTTTGAGTGAATATGGTTGGACAACCATGCAAATATCGTGAGCAAAATGTAAGAGTGTCATCCAAAACATATCCTCTCGCTATTGATCCCTACGGGTGACTTAGCGTATGGATCATACTCTTCAACTTGCCCAAAAACCTCTCAACAGCCCACATGCTTCGGTAATGCACCGGTCCATCAATCCGTACTTCAGTTGCAAGATGAATGGTCAAGTGTTCCATGATGTCAAAAAAGGAAGGAGGGAATACTTTCTCCAATTGGCACATGATTTCAGGAATCTCATCCTCCAACTTTTGTATCTCACTCACGGTGATAACCTTAGAGTATAATTGCTTGAAGTAGTTGCACAAACGAATCAATGGGATACAAACATCTTCAGGCAAAGTTCTCCTAATGGCTAAGGGCAACAGATCACGCATTATAATATGACAGTCATGGCTCTTTAGTCCATTTAATCTCTTTCTCACCATATCCACTTTGTTGTGCAAGTTGGATGCATAGCCCTCGTGAAACCTAGCATCCTTTAGAACCTGGCAAAACATCTTAGCACCATGTGAATCCAAGTAGTATAATGTCGGAGGTAGGTATGGTTTACTCGATTAAATCTGGATGTTGGTCTTGGCGTATATTCAAGCTGTTGTAGGTCAAGACGTGCATTTAGATTATCCTTTGATCTTTGCTAACATTCGAAGGGTATGCAATATTCTCAAACACATTCTTCTCTATGTGCATAGGATCCAGATTATGACGCAATAGAAGTGTTTCCCAAGATGGCAGCTGAAAGAAGCAACTTCTCTTCTCGAATATTGAAGTGTCTTGCTGCACACTTGTATCATTCTCATCTACACGATTACGGTGTCGCTTCCTCGCTGCTCTTCCGCTGCAGTTTCCGTCGTAGTTTTCATGTCCTTTGTCAATATTGAAATTTCATGTGATGAAAGGGGAACGTGAGGCTCTCGATGTTCCTCAAAACCATCAAATGACTCAGCATCAAATCGAAACTCGTGATTAGGTTCCAAGAATCTGCGATGTCCCATATAGCATTTCTTGTGTCCATTCTTTAACCAAAGAGAGCATGTCTCTGATAGACAATGGGAGCAAACTGCTATATTTTCTCCAGACAAAGATCCACGCCTGTGCCAATCACTTATTGTCCATAGTAGTGCGGTAGCGAAGAGAAACTTCTTAGATCGAGAGGCATCATAAGTCCAGACTCCATCATTCCAAAGCTCCAGAAGATCATCTATGGTCAGCTGCATGTAAACATCCATGTCTTTCCTTGGAGATTTTTTACCAGGAATGATGACAGAGAGGATAAAGTTTGATTGCTTCATACAAATCCATGGAGGAAGGTTGTAGGGGATCAAGATGATAGGCCATATGCTATATGAGAGATTCATATTTCCAAAAGGGTTGAAACCATCAGCTCCCAATCCAAATCTAACATTGCAAACTTCTGAACTGAAGTCTTTGTGAATAGCATCAAAGTGTTTCCATGCAGGTGAACCAACTGGGTGTCGTATCAAGCCGTCCTTTGTGCGGCCTTGGCTGCCACCTCATATCTGTTGCCGTCTTTGTAGAAGCGAACAACCTTTGGAGTCTCTTCTTTAGCGGAAATGATGAACCACCTTTTGAGGCACCTTGTGGACACGCCTTCCATCAACTCCAGATTTACGCTCTTCCATCTACTTGTGCCACACCTTTGGACATGATATGGCATCAGCATTTTCCTTCCTAAATAGAATGCAATTGTTTTTGCATGCATCTATACTATTATATCCAATACCAATGGCTCTCACAAACTTTTTGGCCCCATGAAATTTTTTGGGCAAGGCCTCACCTTCTGGAAGTGCCTCCTTAATTAGCGTCAATACCTCATCAAAGCATACATTGCTCATTCCCCTCATATTCTTGATGTGAAGCAACCTCACCAAAAATTGCAGCTTCGAGAATCTTTTGCAACCTGGGTACAGCTCTTGGCGCCCATCATTAACTAATCTATAGTATGCTTCAGCATCATCGTCCAAGTTATCTTCAGACTCTTGCTCCTCTCCTAAAGTACGAGTATCATACATCCTGAATCCTTCCAGTAGCATCTCATCCATCTCATCACTATCAGCATATTCTTCAAACTGTGAACTAGGACCTGAAGTTGTTTCGGAGGGTCAGATACTTTCTCCATGATGAATCCATGTGGTATATCCAGCCATGAATCCATCATAAATCAAATGATCATAGACTTCAAGTTCACCTAACCAATGAGAGTTTACACATATCTTGCAAGGGCAGAGAATCCTATTATTTCTTGCCGACGTACGAAAAGCAAATTTTATGAAGTTGCTAGTTCCTTCAGAATACTCGGCGGAAGACCTTGCTGCTCGCATCCAACTCCTATCCATTCTCAACTGAACAAAACCAAGTTCTTCAACATGAGGTGCTTAGAAGAAGTTATGTAACATACTAAAGCAGAGGCCACATAAAAATTCTATAATAAATATTTGAATGTGAGCGAGAAGCAAAGAGGAATTTCTAGAAGCGATGTCGGTTTAACTAGCAAAAATAACAAATCAACTTTCAGTTGTTCCTTGTCGTTGTTGCACACTACTTACGGGAGTACAACTAGCTTATTGTGCAAGTGCCAGTAATTAGTGTTATATATAGTACTAAGCTACATGTATTGATCAGTTCAGCTTCTCCAACAATAGTCAAACTACACAATGTCGTACCAAAATGATTGTTCATACAGAACATCTAGCACAAACACAAAAGGAAAGTAAAATGAAGTAGAAAACTTCAGGGCATTACCTCAAACACCTTGTGTGCACCGGGCGTTGGATCAAGAACAGCAACAGAACGTGGGCGAGTCCGGCATGGGAAGGATGAAGGCGACGCGCGAGGCCACCTTCCTCCTCCTCCTCCTCCGTCGCCTCCTCTCTGGTGCCTCGATATCCCCTCTCCTTTGGGTCTCCTTCACTCGGCCGCTGCAATCCCACCGCGAGATCGGGAAGGAGAGAAGAAGAGGTCCAGCGCGGGATGGCGTTGCCGGCCGCGGCGCCGCGGCGACCGCTACGCCTGCGGCAGCTCCGGTGTGGGGACACCGGTGGCGGAGGATCCGGTGGTAGCGACGACGCCCCAAGCGATCGATGCGAGCAGATCGAGTGGATCTTTTGTTTTTTGTTTTTTATTATTTCGATGGTTACCTATAGAAGACAGAGGTGGGAGGGTTATTTTGCAAATAGTCTAAAATCAAGGGCCAAATCTATATAATAAGCCAAGCATTGGAGGCGCTATCCACCGGAACGCCAGCAGCAATCGGAGGCATTTTCTAAATTCGCCTTGAAAGCATGTGAGCATCGGAGGCACTTTCTCAAAGTGCCGTTAGTACTATGATTTTAAGGCATTTTAGGAAATCACCGCTAATAAAATGACTCCTAATGACGTACGTGTTGTAGTGTATGTCACAGGATCCGGACAGGCCTATAACACAGGATCCGAACAGCGACGACAACGACGACGGTACATTTACCAAAGTTGATAAGTACTTTGCCGAACATGGGTATGCTGACGAGTTCTGCGAGCCTCTTTCTCAAGAACCCAACCAAGATGACCGTGATCTAGCTGGTACGGCGGAGAAATCCAATTGCAACAGGCGTCATCTGGCGTTCAGTTCTCAGGACACGCCTCCAGCTCCCGCCTTCACCGAGCCTCAGATAGCTGAGGTGCAAAATATTATCAGCCCCAACACGCTCAAGAAGGCGGTCTGTGAGCAGAACTCGGTCCCATTACAGGAGATCAAGAAGAAGGGACGGAAACGAAAGACTAACAAGGGCGCTGGTGCGAGCCAGCCGGCACCGAGTTCGGTCCATGCTCAGGACGGGCCACCTTCACCTAAGGATATTTCGAGGAGGGTGCATGTGGCGGGTAGGGCGATGCTACCGCCTAATATGCTGAATGCTGCAACCGGTGCTATGCGGAGTCTGCATTTACAGTGTTCTTTCTTTGGAGAAGCGGCGTCGAGAGAGAATGATGTGGCATACCCGGTTTTCGTGGCCAAGGTGCCGAGAGGGCAAGGGCTTTGTGGATGGCGACATCGGGGGTACGATCGTCCTGCGGTTTGATGACATCTTTGCTATGTTTAACCTTCATCCGCTGCACTACACCTTCGTTCGGCTGTTTTCGCTGAGTATGGAGATGCGGATAATTAGAGACAAGACCCGGACATCGTGATAGTCGACCCTTCTACATGCGTGCCAAGCACTTGAGCAACGCTGGGACCACCAAGTTGCGAAGTTCACACCTCGAAGGCGTCATTACAGCAAACCCAGATAAGGATAACTTCCTTGTGGCTTACTTTCCGGTAAGTCATCCCTTAACCGCCCGTAACATATGATTTCTTAGATTTCGATCGTTCTTTCTTTTCTAACATTCCGTGTTCTGTGCAGTGACACACATTGCACACTCATCCTCTTAAGCCCGAAATATTCCATGGCCACGTATTTCGACCCGAACCGTAACTCCAAGATAGACTACACAAATGTCAAGAAAGTTCTTAATGATGTTTTCCCCGGCTACGCCAAATCTGGAGGCACCTTCATCAGGGCAGTTCGTAAGTACGGCAAGCACATGTTCTCACACAATACGAAGTTCTGCTGCATCAAGCAGCCTTTGGCGGTCGAAGGATGCCTACTACGCCCTCCATCACATGCGGGCGATCGTAAGGGACCATCATCAACTTCTGCTACCAGATAATCCCAAAGATTGGGCCGCGAGCTTGTCGGTAGTCCAGGACGCGGACCTCAGACAAGAATTTTTTCGCATCCAGTCGGAGTTTGCGGACATCATCCATCAAGATGTCCTTCATACCTCGGGGCAGTTCTTCCTCAGATATCAACCGTCCAACAGTGAGATAGATGAAACGCTACAAATGCAAGGTGACAACAACCGCGATTTCATGACCATCACGACAGACGGCGGCTTCATCCACGCTCCTGTCCGATGAGTCGAGTCGAAAGTAGTGATGTGTAGTTACAAACATTGATTGGCTCATGTTGTAACTAAACTTTAATGAATCCAGTATGTCTCTTTGGTTTGAACGATCGTTCAACTTAGATGTAATTGATGCTATTTATTAGTAGGACCATGAATCGTGCTATTAATGTCTTGCTTTTCTCTTTCGATCCTTTTGTTGCATACTTACATATTGCTTATGTATTGTCTGTTGTTTGGCTTGTGCATAGAGATGCCTTCGTATGTCGTGTACAAGGGTAAGGTTCCCGGAGTCTACGACGACTGGGAGGAGTGTCGGAGACAGGTTCACCGTTTCAGCGGTAACAGTTACAAAAGGTACACCACTAGGGCGGAGGCGAATCTAGATACGCCCGCTATCTAAGCGGGAGAGAGGAGGGAGCAATGGAGGAACCGGATGAAGACCAGTTTGATCGCGATGATGCTCATCGTGATGACCGCAGCTCTCTTCTATGTGATGGTAGTTTAGATGATCGATATCGACTTGTAATGTGAAGACAAACTCGATACTCGCGGTCCTGAGACTTGTAATGTTTTATCTTTGTTTGGTCTTTTGAATTCGGAGACTAATATGATGAATTGTATTCGGAGACTAATCTTCTATTGTATTCGATGAATCTGCTCTTGCTGTGTGCTGCTGTCTATATTCTGTCCAGTAATATATTTTGTAACCTGTGCAAAAATCAGAAAAGTAAAAAAAGAAAAACCAAATATTCATACTAATGGCGCATCAGCTCAAGGTGCGCCATTAGTATGCCAAATGATACTAATAACGCATCACAACAGGGTGCGCCATTAGTATGACAAAGCACATGGTTACATATGGCCCTCGGGAGGCACACTAATGACGCATGGTGTTACATACTAATGACGCACTAGATGGTGCGCCATTAGTATACCAGATACTAATGGCGCACCAGTGGTGCGTCATTAGTAAAAAATACTAGTGACGTGATACTAATGGCACACCGGTAATGCGCCATTAGTAGGCAAAACCGGTGCGCCATTAGTAGGTCTTTTCCTAATAGTGGTACATGCAGAGTCATGGCAGAAGGGTGCAGAGCCCATATATATAGAAATATATCTGTGCCTATTTATATCCATATGGATGTGGACACCGGCAGCACTCATGGTGGACACGACCGAGTGATCATTGCCGATCATACGAAGGACAGCAGCTATAATTTGCTGGATTATTTACTACATTGTGTTTTCTCCAGATGGGAATATAAGTCTAAAACTATGTTTAGAAATTTCATCGATGAAGAATGTAAATATATATTTTTATAACATACAACACATTTTCTACTAGTCAAATCACAGATCTAAAACTCCATGCCCAACCCTCCGGAGAGAGCAGTGTACTCCTTTCGTTTCATCAAGCGTTGCATCAACGAGTAAGACAAGCATGTCTAGAATCAAGTTTGACCAATAACATGCGGGCTCTATGCGACAAAAATAGTAAACTTGTATACGGGGAAAGGTTTTCAATGATATAACTTTGCTGTACGATGTAATTGTCGAGGGGTTCCTTTGCGATGCTATGTTCCATATGTCATGGGCTTGAAATTGTTGGGTAGTGTCTACCGGGTCACCTTTGCGGGCGTGTGATTCTATGCGTTGGGAGTACTTCACATGTGGACATGTTTAACTGTTTTCGCGTGTTTTCCGTTAATTAACTGAGAAATTGTCTTCTTCTTGATTAATTAACGGGGCAAATCTTTTATCTCCATTCAAAAAATGATTAATATAAGGGATGAGGCAAATCAGTGAAATGAAGTGAGTGTTTGTAGAACAAAACAATATTGTGTGTGCATATGCATGTATTATTGTGTGAAGAATGAAGTACCCTTATGGTTTCAGGGTTAGCCCCTCAGCACCAAAACTAGTTAGTTAATCCCCTGAGTTTACAAAAACATAATAAATCATCCCCGAAATGACCCACTAGTGGTTTTGAGAACTTTTTCATAAATACTCTCTCCCTTTTGGTTTAGAGGGCATATGTCAAAATTTTCAGATTTACATAACATTAGTCCCACATTAGGTCTCATTCAGTTGTGTTTTGAGTCCCAGGCCAAATTTAATCCATTGAGATGAGAGCGAGAATTAGAGGCCACACATGCACTCTTATTTTACATGTACATGCATATCCAATAATGAATAAGAGGTAGGATGATGCACTTATAATTTAGGGAGTCGAACATGTGGGACATATTTCATTAGGCAGTTTTGAACCCGCGAAACTCGTGTCCTCCACTCATCATGTACTCCCTCCGTTCGGAATTACTTGTCTCGAAAATGGATGTATCTAAAACTAAAATACGTCTAGATACATCCATCCCTACGACAAGTAATTCTGAACGGAGGGAGTACCTTGGTTGTTGAGAACTTTAAGATGAACCCTTTAAACCTGAGAAGAGGGATTATCCTAGTGTCCCCATGCAGTATATCTTAAGCTATATCTAATAGTATGAAGTAGATGTTTAAATATAGCAGTCCCAGTGCACTATATCTTATTAGTGTTTTATCTAAAAGCAAGACTATGCATGTTAACTATATGCATGTTAATCTGAAGTAGTGCCATCCATCTTCATTTTTCAAGCCTAGCTAACACATGTGCAATATAAATTCTGAAACCAAAAAAGCTTGTTAACTCTGCGGAACAGATTTACTCTACTACTCCCTCCGTTCCGAATTACTTGTCGCACGTATGGATGTATCTAGATGTATTTTAGTTCTAGATACATCCATTTCAGCAACGAATAATTTGGAACGGAGAGAGTACCTAGAATCTTACCAAACGGCGGGCAGCATGCTGCAGCAGCTTTTAATCCTGCACTGCTCCGTATGCATGCACAACACATCACTGTTCACCGGCAGTGTGGCAGCAGCAACGTCAGAGCACTGTGCCGTATCCAGGCCAAGCTTATCCCGATCTAACATTAGTTCCTCCTCTATTAAATGGTCGTACTCTGCCGGCAACTTATCCAAATGACAGCCAACGGTAAAGGCATGCATGTGGGGTCACGGCTCTGTCATATACGCCATATATTTTCTGATCTTGGCTCGCGGCGTTGCACTTGCAACCAGCCCCACGTCCTCTTGGGGAGACAATCTTGACAGTGTACCTTCAGCTAACATTTACCTCTCTCCAGTAGAGCTAGTTGAAGTGCTGTGCCCAGATGATCAAAGCTGTGACTGGCTACTCACTGGATCATTTACAAGACGGTTAATATTTGACCAATCTTCTGCTCGCTAGTAATTTGCATGCCGGATTACATTTTTTAACAACAGAGAGGGGTCCTGAAGGACCTAGAAACTGGCATAACGAACAAAGGCCACTATATCGCAACTATTAATTGAAATGACATCAAAGAATATAAACATTACAACCTGGTCCTTCAAATATGCACAAAGAGAACCTTGATCATTTGGGCTCTTGTGTACCAGTTGACCGCGCCGGAGGCAACAGAGATTTTTTTCTCTAAAACATGGATTTTTCAAATGCACGATTTTTTTTCTGAAATCACGCAGGTTTTTTGAAATTTGCAAACTTTCCTGAAATTTTCAAACATTTTTTGGAAAATACAAACATTATTGGAAGTTTTTGAAAAATAAGATCATTTCTTAAAATTGAGACGAGAATGCGAACATTTTTTGAATATTCCAATCATTCTTGAAAACACAAAAAATTTGTTTAAAAGCTTTCCAAGAAATTATAAAAAGAGGAAAAAAATTAAAAAAAATGAATTTTTGAACAAACTTCTAAACCACAAATTTTTTTAAAATCGATTATTTGAATTTATGAAAAAAATTGTAAAAAAAAAGTTGAAAAGGAAATAAACCAAAGGAAATCGGTAAAAGAAACAAAGGGAGAAAGAAAAATAAAAAAACATACCTCAGTCTAGCGCATAAGTGCAGTGCCCGTGCGAATCCACAGCAATCTACCGCAGAATGCGCCAAATATGATTTTGCGTAGCCATCGCATGATACCTCCCTGAATTTTTTTGAAAACGGGCATTTAAAAACAAATATGAAATGTTGAAAACGCAAATTTTTTGGACTTTTGACCATTTTTAAAAAAGAAAAAAATGAAATGGAAAAGAAACTGAACAAAGCCGGTGTAAGAAAACAAAAAAAAAACATACCCGAGTCCGTCGCAGAAGTGTGGTGCTTGTGCGAATCGATGACTATCTATCGCAAAATGTGTAAAATAAGATTTTCCGTAGCCAGTACATAACCTCCCGCCCCCCGCCCCCACCCCCCCCCCCCCCCCCCCAGCTCAGCCCAGCTCTCTCAAGGGCATCGCCTCACCTATTTGCCATCTGTGCGCGTTAAATAGGGTCTGCCCTACCTGATGCTCTGTGCATCAATGGAAACAAATTTGTTGACCCACAGAGCGCTTATGTGGGCTTGCCCACTACAACGATAAGGGCTCCTCTAGCGACTTTCGTTTTTTCCTTCGGGTTTTACTAAAGTTCTTTAAATGACCTACAACATGATTTATTTACAAATTAGAAATTAATATTTTCAATATAAAAATGTAAACAGATTCTTTTAATAAATAATAATATAAAAATATGTTTGCTAATTTAAAAATGCTAGCGGATTATAAAAAACATTGTCATATGTAAATGAAATGTTTGTGGTATTTTTGAAACATTTCATGATTTAAAAATCTTTACAGATTTAAAAAAAATATGAATTTGAAAAATGTTCAGTAAATTTATCAAAATTTTAAAAATGTCCATGTATCCCATAATGTATAGATGAATTTAAAATACACTTCTTGACAAGTGATGGACCAATGTTCCAGTATCATTATACTTTTAGGATCAGCGAGGGGGGGGGGGGGGGGAGTTACACCAACTTAAAATATTTATAAAAAGGTTTTAGCATTTTAAATGTTAAAAGGGTATAAACAAGGTAGGGGGAGGGATATTAAATAACAATTAGAACACGCGAGGAGAGGGACAACTGCCATGAGAGTACATCTTCTTTGTCACTAGGCTTAGATATCCTATGTGACCATAAGTCCAAGTCTTCTATGATGAGCTTGAGAGTAGTGATGGAACGAGTATCATTGCCTTTGAAAGTTCTGGCACTCCTTGCATCCTCGATTCACCACATGACAGAGAGGAGAACAAAGGGCCAAACACGATGAGCAGTTTGAGACGGAAGTAGCATACCTAAATATCCTTGGTGAGTGTGGAGGTTAGCATTAGCTCCAACGCTGCCACACCCGAGTAGAGTAGGGGCATGTGATGAAGAAGTGTGGAGCACACTCGGTAGCACACTTGCATCAAGGGCAAGTCGACATAGTTTTGGTATTATTGTGTACTAGGTTAGGCATGGTGTTGAGTCAATCACGAAAGGCTAACCAAGCAAAGACTTTGATCTTGTTAGGAACCTTTGTTTCCCAAATCTTGGCGCTGATGTCCTCGTCTGGTCACGAAGGATGGCCGCATATGCATTTTTTGTGGAGAAATCTAGGCCCTCGATGAGGAAGCGAGCATCCAGGTCACCCGAGGGCATGAAATCCTGCAACAAAGATACAAAATAATTATAGTGGGGGATTCATGTTTGTTAGGACAAAAGATATTTTTTATAGAAGTGGGTTTAAGTGTTGATTGTTTTGCATAAATAGGAATGGTTGGAAACTGGAGCAACAAAGGCATTGGGGTGTTGTAGAGAAATCCAGTCTAGCCAGAGGGTGGGAGAAGGGAACAACGATTTGAAAGCAAATTTCATGAGCAAGCAATTGTTTTGAATGTGCAAGTTTCTAATGCCTAAACCATCATACTTTTTTGGTTTACATACGTTATTCCAGGCAATGAGGCATTGAGCCCTGGAACAGGTTTCTTCAGCAGCCCAAAAAAAGCGTGCCCGAGAGCATCGATAGTATCCGTAATTGCATTACATATCATGCTTTCCAAGCCGAAGAACAACAGTCACATTGGCGGTGCACACATAAACATACAATCGATTATTCTGCAAGTTATCACTGCTGCCACGAGGGCCACACCATAAACAAGTTGGATGGTACTACGTATCTGCATCAAAGAAAGTGGCCTAGCTAGTGCTAGTGCCATTATGTTGGTCAAACGCTCTAGTTTAGCGTTTCATGCCAGTATTTAGCCTAAGGTCTCGTCATGACGGATTATTTATGTGAAAACAGATGTTGAACTGAACCGATAGTTTGACTGACAAAACATTTAGTATTTTCAAACTAGAGACAATCTAGGATGACATCAACTTTTGTCGTCTGGTGCATGCATGTGGAAAGAAGATTAGGGAAACATTTTTTATGTCCCGGTAAATTCAATGTAAACAACATGATAACTTACGTAGCCCAGACATGGTAGCTTTTGACCCGAAAAAAAGTCGTTCGAACATATCAACATACGATCTATTTTTGAAGGTCTCGTCACGACAATTTTTTTATGTGAAAACCAATTTTGAATAGGACTAACGTTTTGAGATACAGAACATTTTGAATTTTAAATTTTAGTTGAATCTTGATGACACCAGCATACTTTTCTTACATGCATACATGCACACAAAAAAAGTGTTTTTAGAAGCGCACACCCATGCAACTAATACATGGGCTTGTAATAGAAAAATAGGAAGGATCAGCTCACTCCAGAAGTTCGTTACGATCCCTAGAATCTTAATGTTCAGCCATTATGACGATCCTTTGAAAATGTTCACGGCATATTAAAACAAAACAAATTCACCACACATTGAAAAAGTTCGTTGTCCGTAAAAATTGATTACTATATTTAAAAGAAGTCATCATATATAAAAAATGTTCTGCATATATTTAAAAAAGTTCATCATAAACTAAAAAACTCACAACAAATATTCACTACATATATAAAATGTTCAACCTATACAATGTGTATTTGAAAAATGTTCATCGTATATAAATAATTACAGTGTAGAAAACTATGCAAAAACAAGAGAAAAACTACATTAAAGTGATGGACAAATGTATCCCATAATGTATACATGAATTTAAAAATAAACTTCTTGACAAGTGATGGACCAATGTTACAGTATCATTATACTTTTAGAATCAGCGAGGGGGAGTTCCTCCATCTGAATATATTTCTCAAAAGGTTGTAGCAGTTGAAATGTTACAAGGGGAGACACAAGGTAGGGGGACGGAGATTAAATAAGCATTAGAACAAGCGAGGAGAGGGACAACCGCCATGAGAGTACATCTTCTTTGTCACTAGGCTTAGATATCCTATGTGACCATAAGTCCAAGTCTTCTATGATGAGCTTGAGAGTAGTGATGGAATGAATATCATTGCCTTTGAAAGTTCTGGCACTCCTTGCATCCTCGATTCGCCACATGACAGAGAGGAGAACAAAGGGTCAAACACGATGAGCTGTTTGTGTCGGAGTAATGGCCACAGGTAGCCTCACCCGAGTCCCTGGATTCATCAAGACTGGGCCAGCTTCGCCTTGCTGTGCCCCAAGCTGAATCTCCGCCCTCCGGTGGCCAGCTCGCTCAACGGCCGACCACCAGAGGGCGGCCAACCACCAACAGACGGCACCACGAGTGGCCGGCTCCAGCCAGCCGGCCTCCAGAGAGGATGGCATCAAGCAGGTGGCCACCTAGCGCCCTCAGAGTTTGTGCCCCCATCAAGAGGAAGAGATGGGGCGTGGCTACAGTGAAGCCCTCACCCCCGAATCTTGGGCTTAGCGTGGCCACAATGCTCCGTATTGGCGGAGATCTCCACACGACACGACACTATTGCCATCACCCCCCGACGTCACTCCGGACAGGCGGAGCCCTGTTCACCACGACGACCTGTCGGTACGGCCTGCAGAGTGCGGGCCCTACTGGGCAGTGACATCTCGGAAGATGGCATACGCCGCACCAGCTGGATCATGGGAAGGCCGGCCCCCCAGCAGGCGGCCGTCCCTTCCCTCGAAGCAAGTGCACCATTAACTTGATGAGACCAGGTGTGGCTACAGTGACCTCCCGCCAGGCAGCGGGAATGTAGCCACACTGAGCTGGCCAAGCCTGCATCATTAGTAGCACGGCTACAGTAAGCAGCCACCAACCAGACCCGCCAGCGGCGGGAGCGGCCTGTCGGCTCCATACCAGACCTGTCGGCAGGGCCCACCAGGTGGCGGGCCCTAGTAGTCGGCGGAGAAGCCGGAGGCCGGAGACACTGACAGCCGGGCCCACCAGCCGGCCGGATTACCATTGTACCCCTGGGGGGTAGGCCTATATAAACCCCCAGGGTACCCATGCAAAGGGTTCCCACCCCATTAGACCTAGCCACTTCCCTAGGGCAGGAGAGAGCTATCCTTGCCTTCTCCTTCCTCTAGCATACAGCTCAAGGAGCAACTTTGTATCACTTTGCCTTAGTGATCATGCGGAGACCCCGCAGAGCAGGACTAGGGGTGTTATCTCCTAGGAGAGCCCCGAACCTGGGTAAAGTTCGCCGGCGTTTGTGTCTACGCCTCATGCCACTTCCAGGCACCGGGGACGTTCTACTCGCTCCCACCATGATAAGCCATCCTTTGGCATATGTCACACCCAACCCCCGACATTTGGCGCCCACCGTGGGGCGAGGTGCACCGTCTCCCGGAGACCTGCTCTGGACGGGAACCCTGTTCCTTCCTGGCGAGCGAAGCCAGCCCAGCACGCCCGATGGCATCAGCCTCGACGCGCTGCATGGCGCGGAGATCGCCTGCGCGGCGAGCTGCCTCGCTGACCTTGTTAGCGAGGTTCACCTCTCCGATGAGCCGGCCTCCGACGCGGGCACCGGCTGCCCTGAGAGCCGCCTTGTCAGCCTCGTCGACCAGCTTCATCTCACTAGTGAGCCGACTGTGGACCTGGAGTCCGTTGGCTCCACCGACCCGATGATCGTCGACTCCGACACGGCGTCACTTGACGCGTTCCCAGCCAACGTGGTGGTCTACGACGAGCCGTGTCCTCGCGAGCACAACGGCGGGAGCACCGCCATGGAGGTGCTCGTCACCAACAGTGGCGAGCGCTCGGCCGGAGGCGCCCGAGACCCACTTGATGCGGCGCTGCAAGACCCAACAGCGCCCATCCTAGAAGACGCAGACGCTGAGATGCTGGAGGCACGCTGCGTCCTGCTTCTCGAGAGCGCTGGGCGACTGGCCAGCGTGCGACGCCTCTCGGCGCGAGATGGACCGGGCCGTTGGCGGCACGCCGGCCCCTGAAGGGCCTAGCCGCATTGGCTCCATCCGGCAGCGTGGCGTGACCATCGCCAGCATGTTCGGGGTAGAACGACCCGTCTACGCCACGCCCGCGGAGAACATCCGGGCCGCCCAGGCGGTGACGGATGAGCTGGACAAGTACGAGGGCGACGAGCGTCGCCACATGACGGAGCGATTCCAGCAGCTCCTAGATGCGACCGCCGCGCAGCACAAAGTCGGCTGCCGCGCTGAGGTACCCACCCCATGGAACGAAGAACCGCCCCTTCGCCAAGATCACGGCGTGACATCCCGGACGCCGACTGGCGGCGCCTGCGGAAGACGAGGCAACGAGCCGGCTGCCAGCCGAAGCCGGACCCGCCTTTCCATCGAGCGTGACGAAGACAGCCGCCCTAGAGCGGAGGAGCGCCGAGGCGATCCTCCGCCTCGCGGAGCAAGACATCCCACTCCGCCGCCTGTCACGCACCCGACACTCGGCGACCGCCTTGGCCGCCGAGAGGGAGTCGGAGAGAACGACGCCCGCCATCGGATCGACCACCTCAACCGATCTCTGGCGCTAGAAGAAGAAGATGCGCTGGGCCCGCCTTGTTTCGGCCCATGAATCCAAGATGAGCCCTTTCCCAAGGGGTTCACCCTCCCGCAAGATACGCCCAAGTACACCGGCTCCGTGAAGCCGGAGGATTGGCTAGTCGACTACTCGACAGCCGTCAGCATAGCAAACGGCAACAAGCGCGTTGCCATGAAGTACGTCCCGCTCATGCTTCAAGGCACGACCCGGACATGGCTTAACAGCCTGAAGCCTCGCAGCCTCAACAGCTGGGTTGATTTCACCGAGGCCTTCATCCGCAACTTCACCAACACGTATAAGCGGCCTCCCAAGCCCCGACAGCTCTCCTTGTGCGTCCAAGGGCCCAACAAATCGACTCGCGACTACCTCACCCGCTGGGCCGAGCTGTGCAACTCCTGCGAAGGCGTGCACGAGGTGCAGGCAATCGAGTACTTCACCGCCGGGTGCGGAGAAGGCACCCTCCTCAAGCATCAACTCCTCTGTGACGAGCCTGCGACGCTCGGCGAGCTGCTGATCATCACCGACAAGCACGCCACGGCGGACTCCTCCGTGAAGGCGCAAATCCTAGTCGATGCGTCCGGCAAGGTGGCACCTCAGGCCCCTCGGACTCCGGCTGGTGAGACCAGTCGGCGACAGCAGCCAAGAGATAACAAGCGGAAGGCCACTCAGTCGGCTTCCACCAGTCAGCAGGTGGCGACAGTCGAGGATCAGCAGCCGAAGGGCAGCCGGCACCCAAGCGTCAGAAGGGCGGCAAGTCCAATTGGTTGCCCGCCTTCTCTTATGAGCAGACTTTAGATGCACCTTGCAAGTTCCATAGCGGTGCAATGCCGTCCAACCACACCACTCGGAAGTGTCATTGGCTCGCCAGAATCGCCAAGGGAGATGGACTCCTACCTCCTCCGCCTGCCAGACCACCGCCTCCTCAGCCCCAGCAGCCGGCGGCTCGGCCAGTCGGCGCCATACAAGACGAATATCCAGAGGAACACGGAGCCTATGTTGTGTTCACCAGCGTGGCCAATGACAGACGCAATAGACGGCAGCAACAACAAGAGGTACAAGCAGTGGCCTCAAATACTCCAGAATTCATGCATTGGTCAGAAAATCCTATAGTTGGAGCAGGGCCGACCACCCGGAAGTGATGCCTTCCCCAGGTTCATACGCCCTGGTCCTAGATGCTACCTTTGCAACGGAGAGGCGGGCAACGCGCTTCTCCAGAGTCTTGATAGATGGCGGCAGCAGCATCAATATCCTGTACTGAGACACAATGGAGAAGTTGGGAATCAAGCAGAACCAGCTCCTTCCCAGTCGGACTGTATTCCACGACATAGTCCCTGGCCTTTCCTGCTCACCAATCGAGAAGACCCAAATTGATGTTCTCTTCGGAGACAAGAATCATTTCCGTCGTGAGCCAGTTTGGTTTGAAGTGGTGGACCTTGAAAGCCCCTACCATGCACTGCTTGGCCGACCTGCTCTCGCCAAGTTCATGGCGGTCCCCCACTATGCTTACCTCAAGATGAAGATGCCGAGATCCAAGGGGATCCTGACTATAGTCGGAGACTACAAGAAATCGACCGCCTGCGCTGCGGATAGCAGCAGGCTGGCTGAGTCCCTCGTGATCGCAGCTGAGAAGCGGCTCCTTGACCGGGTGGTGGCGTTGGCAGGCAAGAAGCCGGAAATGTCACCCATCCCCAAGGAGTCGGAGGTTGAGGGGTCGTTCAAGCCGGCCAAGGAAACAAAGAAGATACCCTTGGACCCAGAGCACCCGGAGAGGCACGCTGTCATAGGTGCGATCCTTGACAGCAAATAGGAAAGCGAGCTCGTCGATTTCCTCCGTGAGAATCGGGACATCTTCGCATGGTCTCCCAAAGACATGCCGGGTGTTCCGACGGATTTCGCCGAGCACAAGTTACATGTCCGACCTGACGCCAAGCCGGTTAGGCAGCCCTTGCGCTGCCTGTCAGAAGAGAAGAGAAGAGTTGTCGGAGAAGAGATAGCCCGGCTTCTAGCAGCCGGATTCATCATGGAAGTGTTCTTTCCAGAGTGGCTGGCCAACCCAGTCCTAGTGTTGAAGAAGAATAAGCAATGGCGCATGTGTATTGACTATACTAGCCTCAACAAAGCTTGCCCCAAAGATCCCTTTGCCCTACCAAGAATTGACCAAGTGATAGACTCCACAGCCGGATGCGAGCTGTTGAGTTTCTTGGATGCATACTCAGGGTACCATCAGATAAAGCTGAATCCGTCCGACAGGCTAAAGACCGCCTTCATCACACCATTCGGAGCCTTCTGCTACCTGACCATGATGTTCGGCTTGTGAAACGCCGACGCAACATTTCAGCATTGCATGCAGAAGTGTCTCCTCAAGAAACTCAGCAGAAATGCCCATGTTTATGTGGATGATGTGGTGGTGAAGACGGAAAAGCGTGGCACGCTGCTAGAAGACCTCAAGGAAACCTTTGAGAACTTGCGCCGATTCCAGATCAAGCTCAACCCGGAGAAATGCGTCTTTGGAGTACCAGCCGGCCAGCTTCTCGGCTTCCTGGCTCAGAGCACGGCATAGAGTGCAACCCTATGAAGATCAAGGCCATTGAGAAATTCACTGGCTGCCTGGCATCAATCAGCCGTTTCATCAATCGGCTGGGCGAGAAGGATCTTCCACTGTACCAGCTCATGAAGAAGACCACTTTTTTCGAGTGGAACGACAAGGCGGACGAAGCTTTTCTCCAACTCAAGAAGATGTTGACAACCCCGCCTATCTTGGCGGCCCCGACTGAGAAGGAGCCCATGCTCCTCTACATCGCTGCCACCAGTCGGGTTGTCAACACAGTCATAGTGGTAGAGCGCAAGGAGGAGGGCGGAGCATTGCCGGTCCAGAGACCGGTATATTGCTTGAGTGAAGAACTGTCCGCCTCTAAGCAAAACTACCCACATTATCAGAAGATGTGCTATGGTGTGCACTTTGCCGCCAAGAAGCTGAAGCCTTACTTTCAAGAGCACCCAATAACTGTCGTCTACACAGCTCCGCTTGCTGAGATCATTGGAAGCCGAGATGCTTCTGGCCGAGTGGCCAAATGGGCTATTGATCTGGCCCCTTACACCATCTACTATCAGCCTTGCACCGCCATCAAGTCACAAGCATTGGCCGACTTCCTCGTCGACTGGGCCAAGACCCAGTACTTACCGCCAGTGCCAGACTCCACCCATTGGCGGATGCATTTTGATGGTTCCAAAATGTGCACCGGTCTGGGAGCTGGCATCGTCCTCACCTCTCCCAAAGGCGACAAGCTCAAATATGTGATGCAAGTCCATTTTGCCACCTCCAACAACGTAGCAGAATACGAGGCACTCATACACGGACTCCGGCTTGCCAAGGAACTCGGCATTCGCCGGATCCTGTGCTATGGTGACTCCGACTTGGTGGTCCAACAGTCGTCAGGCGACTGGGACGCCAAGGATGCAAATATGACAAGCTACCGCTTCCTCGTGCAGCAACTCAGTGGATACTTTGACGGGTGCGAGTTCCCCCATGTGCCAAGAAATGATAATGAGCAAGCGGATGCCTTGGCACGGATCGGCTTCACCCGACAGGCGATACCAGCCGGCGACGCCTTGCAGCGCCTCCTCAAGCCGTCTGTCAAGCCATCCCCAGAGCCCTCCCGAAGCAGTCAGATCCGACTTGAGGATACCAGAAGCCGGCATGGGGACTTCGACAGGCGGCCTGGGGACTCCAGCCGTTGCACCCGGCCTGGGAGTTCCAGAGCCCGGCCCGGGGACTGCTGCAGTCGGCCCGGGGACTTCTTCAAGACAGCAGACGGCAGCCGACTCCAACCCGTCGGCTCCTGGCCCAACAGCCCTTGTACAAATTGCTGTCGTGGCAGTCAGAGAGATAGCAGCGCCATCCTAGGCTCAACCCATCCTCAACTTCCCGGTGAGACCCTGGCCCGACAAGTGCAACGGCGGGCAGCAGCATACACCATAGTCAACAAAGAGCTGGTTCGGCGCAGTGTCACTGGTGTGTACCAGCGCTGTGTGGAGCCGGACTAGGGCCAAGCAATCCTCAGATATATTCACCAAGGCGAATGCGGTCACCACGCGGCCTCAAGAGCACTTGTTGCCAAAGCTTTCCGCCATGGTTTTTTCTGGCCGACAGCTCTAGAAGAAGCCAAAGAATTAGTCCAGAAGTGCCAAGGGTGTCAGAGATTCCGCTCCAAGCCACACTTGCCAGCTTCTGCACTCAAGACTATTCCTATTGCTTGGCCCTTTGCTGTTTGGGGATTGGATATGGTGGGACCATTCAAGACGGCCCGTGGCGGCATGACACATCTTCTTGTCGCCGTGGACAAGTTCACCAAGTGGATAGAGGCAAAGCCAATCAAGAAACTGAATGGTCCGACTGCCGTGACTTTCATCACAGACATCACCACCCAGTATGGCATACCACACAGCATCATCACCGACAACGGCACAAACTTTGCCAAAGGAGCCTTGGCTCGTTTCTGCGCGACGCAGGGCATCCGACTGGACTTAGCGTCCGTTGCCCATCCGCAGTCAAACGGCCAGGTTGAGCGAGCGAACGGCCTCATCTTGTCCGACATCAAGCCCCGACTGGTCGAGCCTCTAGAGTGTTCGGCCGGCTGCTGGCTCGACGAGCCGCTGCCGCCCTCCTCGAGCTCGCACAACTCCGTACAAGTCAACCGGCTTCACGCCCTTCTTCCTCGTCTACGGTGCTGAAGCCGTCATCCCGACGGACATAGAGTTTGACTCCCTGCGAGTCACCATGTACGCCGAGGCGGACGCCAAGGAGGCTCGAGAAGACGGTGTCGACCTACTGGAGGAGGGCCGGCTGCTGGCACTCAGTTGGTCCGCCATCTACCAGTAGAGTCTACGCCGATACTACAACCGCAAGGTGAAGCCAAGATCCTTCCAAGAGGGAGACCTTGTGCTCCGGCTGATCCAGTGAACAGCCGGCCAGCACAAGCTCTCGGCACCTTGGGAAGGCCCTTTCATCATCGAAGGTGTCGGGCAACGACTCCTACTATCTGATCGATGCTCAGAAGCCCAGAGAACGCAAAAGAGATGATTCAGGCAAGGAGACGGAGAGGCCGTGGAATGCAAACCTCCTCCGAAGATTTTACAGCTGAAAGCAGTATGTATCACGCTAGGTTTTGTATTATGTACGAAGACTTCGGGTCCCTCGAGAAGAACTCGTGGACTACCCTTCCTTTATCTATATGATAAGTGTTATGCCTATGAGTGTGCATTGTTTTATTATTCCCGCCTGGCACCGGGTTCGACAAGTTGGCCCGGAGGTTTGCCGCCTTCTACTATATGCCGCCTCCCGCAGCCGGACAAGTAGTGTGTTGGCACCTAAAACTTCCTCTGTCAGAAGCCGCAGCTCGCAGAGCGACTGAATGGCGGGCAGAGGTCGCAAGACAGTGCCCACGTGAAAAATGGCTAAGGAAAACGCATATAATTAAAGCCGGCATCAGACCTGTTCGGCCGACTGCCGAGTAGCCGACCGGCGGGCTTCTGCTTCCCTTGCCAAATCTCCAAACGGCTAAGTACTTTCCCTCCTGCAAAAGCTAAATACTCAAACGAGACGCGGTCCGCAGAGCGGCTGTTTGGCTGGCAAGAGGATATCTATGGGAGGGCGGCAAAGAAAAAAGGCAAGGAGTATAAAGCAAGGAAATTTAGAACCCGACAAAGCAAAGCATAAAATTGCGATAAAATATTTACATAGATAAAGGCCCATTGGCAGGCATTCAACAAAGTTTAATATACACCCCGCGGGTGGAATTGTGCGAATTTAATCAAGATGTCCAGACTAGCAAGCAGGAAAGAAAATGATAAATATCCTAAGGAGTAGAGGAAGACTCCGGCTAGGCACTGGGATTGGCGGTACCAATTGGTGCAGCAGGCGGCTCCGGCTGGATGACGGAGTCAGCTGCGCCGGTTGGCGCGGCAGGCGGCTCCGGCTGGGCGCTGGAGTCGGCGACGCCAGTCGGGACGACGGAGGACTAGAGGGCGGAGTCGGTGGCGTCCGTCGGAGGAACGGGCGGCTAGTCGATCCCCGCTTGGCCGCCTCCAGCAGTAGTCGGTGCTTTGGAGCGCGGATCGTTGCTTGAGGCCCGGTCAGATTGGGACTGGCCATCCGCCCCAGCCTCCGGCATGTCATCGTCGCTCTCCTCCTCCTCCTCCTACTCCTCCTCCCCCTCCTCCCCTTCATCACTGGAGTCGATGACTTTGGCCGAGTCCTTGCTGTCCTCCGGGTTCAGCCTGAGCCACTCCTGCGGCGCTTCGGCGCCTTCTTCGACCACCTCTGGAACGAAGATGCTGGTGTCGGTGAAATCGGCGATCGCCGCCGCCCTGTTGATAAGTTCGGTTTCCACCGCCACCAGCTCCTCCTGCGCCTCCAGTCGGAACGTGGCCAACTGGACTAGATCTAGCCCATGATACCACGCCTTGACAAACTCCAGGGCCCGACGCGCTCCTGCCCGGGACGCAGAGCCCTTCCAAGCCTCCAGGTGGCCGGCCGCCACCTCCAGCCAATTGGCAGTCCGACTTGGGGTGCGCGGAGCCGGCAAGCCTGGCCAGAGGGCGGAAATCGCCTGGGCCCCGACGCGCTGAAGACGGCGCGACACTTGATGGGCGGGCCGAAGACGGGCCTGGATGCTGAGGATCTGCTCGTTGAGGGTCCAGGGGGCGTCAGCGGCAATCTGCATGCCTTCCGCCCTGCGCTCCTCGCGCTGGGCCTCGATGATTTGGTTCACGGTGACAGAGTGACCCGGGAAGAAGTCTGCTCAGGCAGAAGGCAAGAAAAACCAAAGTCAGAAATAAGCAGTCGGCTCAGACAAAGGCCAGCAGCTCAAGACAAGAAACAAGGAGAATAAAGCTCACCATCGACCAAGTCCTCGATGCTGCTGAAGCAGGCCGTCGTCTGTGCCTCCTTGTGGGCCTAGGCGGCGCGCTCGATTTCAAACTCGGCGAGGAGATCGGTCTCCTTCGCCTTCGCCTCCCGCTGGGCCGTCTTGAGGGCCTCCGTCTGCTCGGTGAGCTGAGCGACCAGCCGGTCTCGCTCCTCGGTCAGCTTGTTGCACTCCGCCTCCTTGCCGTGCAGAGCGGTGTTGGCTTCGCCCAGCTGCTGCTGCAAGGTGGCATTGGCCTCTGTAAAAGGAAAGAAGAAAGAGAATCAGTCAAAAAAGCAAAGAGGGATGCAGTTGCCGGGGAGATCCGGCCCGACTGCTTAGCAGTCGACCCGAATCTCGGGGACTACAGCCCGCGGGTGCGCCATCGCGCCCCCGCAGAGAAGAAGTAGTTAACAAAGGCAGAGCCACTGGGGAGATTCGACCCGACTGCTCAGCAGTCGGCCCGAACCTCAGGGACTACAGCCCGCGGGTGCGCCAACGCGCAAAGTCGGAGCTTACTCCGGCTCTCGGACATATGGGCGGTCTTCTTATCCAGCTCCTGGACCCTAGAGTTGAAGGTGACAGCGCGAAGATTGTGGTAGTCCTGCAGAGGGGATATCAGATAAAGCCAACATTTCACACGTACAAGTTAAAGTTCTGGACCGCCTGCTCAGCAGCCGGCCCGAAACTTCGGGACTACACCCAATGGGTGCGCTAGCGCGCCCCCACGAAGAAAGCAAGAAGATCAAGAAATAAAGGGAAGCAAAGAAAACTTATGCGGATGGCTGCCCGCGACTCCAGGAATGCTTCGTTGAAGCGCTTGAGGGCTTCGGCTTAAGCCCGAAGTTTGGCCTGGACGTCAAGGGACGCCTGGGCCAGGGCGCCCGTCCCTCCTTCGGGTACCCAGCCAGCCGTCGCGGCGCTAGTCGCTTCAGTGTCGGGGACCGACGAGCTCGCGGCATCAACTTCTAGCGGCCGTGGCGCCGAGGCCGCCTTTGCAAAATGGCAGCGTGCGGGTGTGCGGACCTCAGGAGTCAGGTCTGTCACCACCGCGTCCCCGGTTGGTGGCACCGGAGGCGTAGCCGGCTGCTCATCCTGCGTCTCGCTAGTCGGTGGCGGCGGCACAATGACGTCCGGCATGGCCACGTCGCCGCCCTCCCGCTCCCGGATCGGCTGCTCTTCGCCGTCTCCCCCAGTCGTCGCCTCAAACTCCGGCGGAGGTGGCGCGGTGTTCAAAGGCGTCACGAGCAGCGGCTCCTGGCGGCGTGCAGCCTCCATGAGCCGCTCCCTCTCCGCGGCTTCGGCCTCCGCCTGCGCCAGCTTCCTCGTCGCGGATGCTGCGGCCTTGTCCGCCTCCGCCTTCGCTAGACGGTCGGCCTCTTCCTCCCGCGCCTCCCACGTGTTCCGCTCCCTCGCCTCCCGGAGGTCGGTGGGCGGGTCGATTCGCCGGCTGGTGGAGGAGGTCGCCGCCGACCTGATGACCGAGGCGGTGCCCGACTTCTCGAGAGTCAGCGAGGCCCTGGGATAAGAAGACAAGTCAGAAAAGTTTTTTTAGGCCGGATCGGCGAAGAGGCGGAAAACATGGGAATAATACTTACGCTGACACCATGACCGGCACCTTCGGCTGCCTCTGATACTTGGCCACTTTGGCCGCGGCTTCCTTCCGCCTGGTCGCTGCAGCCGGGTTCTTGGGCTTCTTTGGCGCGCTGCCAAACAGGGCAGCGCCTTGCCTCCGCTTACGTTTGCAGCCACGGGCGGGCAGCCCAGTAGAGGGGCCTGCGCCGGTGTTGGCAGTGCTCTGGGCGGGGCGCGGCTCGTCTTCGTCGTCGTCGTCGTCGGGCCAAGTCTCCATGCCCCCGCCCTCGTCGGAGCCGCCTGTCTGCCGCCGCCGCCTGTTGCGTTGTCCGCCAGGGCGGCCGCCCCCAAGTCGGGGTCGTCCACATCGCTCACTGCCCTATCCGGCCGGTAGTCACCACCGGGCCCCATGATGGCGGCCGTCGTCTCGGACATATAAATCTGCATTCCAGAAGGGAGTCGCATCACGACAAGAACCAGACGGAAAGACAGAGCTAAAGAAAGAAATCAAGGGACTTACAGCAGGCGGCGGGTCATCGCGGGAGTACGGCCGCTTCCCGTACCGCCAGTCTTCCTCCGACACCTTGAGGTCGGAGATCTCGTTCACCATCCGCGCGACCTCGGCAGTCGGCATCTCCTTCGTGCACAGCCAGCTGGGGTCGCGGTGCCCACTCATCCAGAAGATTGGATGAGGGCGGCCCTGGAGCGGGAGGACTCGGCGCTCGACGAAGGCAATGAGGAGGTCGGAGGCCACGAGGCCCTCCGAATCCTGGAGCACCTGGAGTCGGCCGATGGCGATCGCTGCGTCCGGTGACACCGGCTTCGGCTTGTAGCCCCAGTTGGGCCGAAGCCCGGTGAGAGGGCCGGCCTCGTAGGCCGGCAGGTTGATGAAGTCGACAGCTGGATCGACGTTCTCAACGTAGAAGTAAGATTGCTGCCACATCTTTACAGACCATGACAACTTGATGATGGGGAAGGCGTTCCTTTTCGCCGGCCGACGCACGGCGACGAACCCACCGCACTCGGCCGCCGTCTCCTTGGCGAAGGTGCCGAGCTTCCCATAGAAAAATGCTCCCCACAACTCGAGTGTGGGGAGGATGCCGATGTAGCCCTCGCACGCCGTGACGAAGGCGGAGAGCAGGGTCACGGTGTTGGGCGTAAGGTGATGAGGTTGGAGGTGGTTGAAGTCGAGGAATGAGCGGAGGAAGCCGCTCACCGGAAGACCGAAGTGTTGGAAATATGCCCTAGAGGCAATAATAAAATGGTTATTATTATATTTCCTTGTTCATGATAATTGTCTATTGTTCATGCTATAATTGTATTAACTGGAAACCGTAATACATGTGTGAATACATAGACCACAGCATGTCCCTAGTGAGCCTCTAGTTGACTAGCTCGTTGATCAATAGATGGTTATGGTTTCCTGACCATGGACATATGATGTCATTGATAACGGGATCACATCATTAGGAGAATGATGTGATGGACAAGACCCAATCCTAAGAATAGCACAAGATCGTGTAGTTCGTTCTAAGAGCTTTTCTAATGTCAAGTATCATTTCCTTAGACCATGAGATTGTGCAACTCCCGGATACCGTAGGAATGCTTTGGGTGTACCAAACGTTACAACATAACTGGGTGGCTATAAAGGTGCACTACAGGTATCTCCGAAAGTGTCTGTTGGGTTGGCACGAATCGAGACTGGGATTTGTCACTCCGAATGACGGAGAGGTATCTCTGGGCCCACTCGGTAATGCATCATCATAGTGAGCTCAATGTGACTAAGTAGTTAGTCGCGGGATCATGCATTACGGAACGAGTAAAGTGACTTTCCGGTAACGAGATTGAACGAGGTATTGGGATACCAACGATCGAATGTCGCGCAAGTAACATACCGATGGACAAAGGGAATTGTATATGGGATTGATTGAATCCCCGACATCGTGGTTCATCCGATGAGATCATCGTGGAACATGTGGGAGCCAATATGGGTATCCAGATCCTGCTACTGGTTATTGGCCGGAGAGATGTCTCGGTCATGTCTGCATGGTTCCCGAACCCGTAGGGTCTACACACTTAAGGTTCAGTGACGCTAGAGTTGTTATGGGAAATAGTATGTGGTTAATGAAGGTTGTTCGGAGTCCCGGATGAGATCCCGGACATGATGAAGAGCTCCGGAATGGTCCAGAGGTGAAGATCGGTATATTGGACGAAGGGTATTGGAGTCCGGAATTGTTCCGGGGGTACCAGGTGATGACCAGCATGTCCGAAAGGGGTTTCGGAGGCCCTGGCAAGTGTTGGGAGCCTTATGGACCAAGGGGAGGGGGCACATCAGCCCACTACGGGACTGAGCGCTCCTCCCACCCCATCTCACGTAACCTGGAGAGGTAGGGGCGCCACCCCTAGGGCAGCCTCCCCTCCCGGCTTGGGGGGCAAGATTCCTAGGGGGTGGGGGTGCCCAAACCCATCTAGGGTTTCCCCTGGCCGCCACCCCCTCCTCTAGATCCATCTAGAGGGGCCGGCCCCCTCTCCCCTTCCCCTATAGTGAGGGGGTGGGAGGGCAGCCACACGCTTCCCCTGGCGCAGCCCCTCCCTCCTCCAACACTTCCTCCTCCTCCGTAGTGCTTAGAGAAGCTCTGCCGGAGAACCACGAGCTCCATCACCACCACGCCGTCGTGCTGTCGGAGTTCTCCCTCAACTTCTCCTCCCCTTGATGGATCAAGAAGGAGGAGACGTCCCCGAGCTGTACGTGCATTGAACGCGGAGGCGCCGTCCGTTCGGCGCTTAGATCGGAATCAACCGCGATCTGAATCGCTGCGTGTACGACTCCACCAACCGCGTTCTTGTAACGCTTCCGCATAGCGATCTTCAAGGGTATGAAGATACACTCATCCTCTCCCTCTCTTGTTGCTAGAATCTCCATAGATTGATCTTGGTGATGTGTAGAAAATTTTGAATTATTGCTACGTTCCCCAATAGTGGCATCATGAGCTAGGTTTATGCGTAGTTTCTATGCACGAGTAGAACACAAGTTGTTGTGGGCGTCGATTTTGTCAATTTACTTGCCACTACTAGTCTTATCTTGATTCGGCGGCATTGTGGGATGAAACGGCCCGGACCGACCTTACACGTACGCTTACGTGAGACAGGTTCCACCGACTGACATGCACTAGTTGCATAAGGTGGCTAGCGGGTGTCTGTCTCTCCCACTTTAGTCGGATCAGATTCGATGAAAAGGGTTCTTATGAAGGGTAAATAGAAATAGGCATATCACATTGTGGTTTTGGCGTAGGTAAGAAACGTTCTTGGTAGAAACCTATAGCAGCCACGTAAAAACTTGCAACAACAATTAGAGGACGTCTAACTTGTTCTTGCAGCATATGTCGTGTGATGTGATATGGCCAAAAGGATGTGATGAATGATATATATGTGATGTATGAGATTGATCATGTTCTTGTAATAGGAATCACGACTTGCATGTCGATGAGTATGACAACCGGCAGGAGCCATAGGAGTTGTCTTAATTTATTGTATGACCTGTGTATCATTGAATAATGCCATCTAATTACTTTATTGCTAAACCGTTAGCCATAGTAGTAGAAGTAACAGTTGGCGAGACAACTTCATGAAGACACGGTGATGGAGATCATGGTGTCATGCCGGTGACGATGATGATCATGGCGCCCCGAAGATGGAGATCAAAAGGAGCAAAATGATACTGGCCATATCATGTCACTATTTGATTGCATGTGATGTTTATCATGTTTTTACATCTTATTTGCTTAGAATGACGGTAGCATAAATAAGATGATCCCTCACTAAAATTTCAAGAAAGTGTTCCCCCTAACTGTGCCCCGTTGCGAAGGTTCGTTGTTTCGAAGCACCACGTGATGATCGGGTGTGATAGATTCTAACGTTCGAATACAATGGGTGTAAGCCAGATTTACACAAGCAAAACACTTAGGTTGACTTGACGAGCCTAGCATGTACAGACATGGCCTCGGAACACAAGAGACCGAAAGGTCGAACATGAGTCGTATAGCAGATACGATCAACATGAAGATGTTCACCGATGATGACTAGTCCGCCTCACGTGATGATCGGACACGGCCTAGTTGACTCGGATCATGTATCACTTAGATGAGTAGAGGGATGTCCATCTGAGTGGGAGTTCATTAAATTAGATGAACTTAATTATCATGAACATAGTCAAAAGGTCTTTGAAAATTATGTCGTAACTTGCGCTTTAGTTCTACTATTTTAGATACGTTCCTAGAGAAAATTTAGTTGAAAGTTGATAGTAGCAATTATGCAGACTAGGTCCGTAAACTGAGGATTGTCCTCGTTGATACGCATAACTCTTATGTCCTTAATGCACTGCTCGGTGTGATGAACCTCGAACATCGTCTGTGGATGTTGCGAACATCTGACATACACGTTTTGATGACTACATGATAGTTCAGTAATGTTAAACGGTTTAGAATTGAGGCACCGAAGACGATTTTGAAACGTCACGGAACATATGAGATGTTCAAAGGGATGAAATTGGGATTTCAGGCTCGTACCCACGTCAAGAGTTATGAGACCTCTGACGAGTTTCTTAAGCCTGCAAACTAAGGGAGAAAAGCTCAATCGTTGAGCATGTGCTCAGATTGTCTGCGTACTCCAATCACTTGAATCGAGTGGGAGTTAATCTTCCTTAAGGCCTTGTTTGGTTTCCTCGAATCCCCCCGGGATCCCCGTCTATTCCCTGGGGAGGGAATGCACGGGCCAAATCGGACCCGGGCAGGCCGCCGACGCATTTGGCTGTGACCCCGACAGGTGTGTCAGCCCTACCCCCATCATTTCCCTGGGCATCAAATCCACACCTCCGGACGCCGGGCTGGAAACCCACGACTCTCTCGCGACCGAGCATCTCTCCGGCGACCTCCTCCGGTTACCTCGTGAAGTATTCCCCTTCCTCCGGCGCGCCCACGCCCCTCTGCTTCCTGCGACCTCACTCATGAGCAGCCTCATCACGATAGAAGTCTGGAATTTGCTTCCTAATTTGAGATTGTTTTGGTGGCAGGTGTTCGTCCCCTTGTTGCCAAATGGGACAGAAAATTCTCCCGTGGTGGGCATGGGGGATCCCATGTGTTCGTGAAATTGCCCCCTAGGGGTTTCTCGCCCTGGATTTTCCTCACATTACTGCCAAATAAAGCCTAAGAGATAGTGATGGTTCTCCAAAGTCACTGCCACCAAGCTACTAGAGCTTCGTGATGAACTATAACATATCAGGGATAGATATGATGATCCTTGAGCTACTCGCGATGTTTGACACTGCGAAAGTAGAAATCAAGAAGGAGCATCTACTGTTGATGGTTAGTGAAACCACTTGTTTCGAGAAGGGCAAGGGCAAGAAGGGATACTTTATGAAACGGCAAACCAGTTGCTGTTCTAGTGAAGAAACCCAAAGTTTGAACCCAAACCCGAGAATAAGTGCTTCTGTAATGAGGGGAACGGTCACTGAAGCAGAAATACCCTAGATACTTGGTAGATGAGAAGGCTGGTAAGGTCAACAGAAGTATATTGGATATACATTATATTAATGTGTACTTTACTAGTACTCCTAGTAGCACCAGGGTAATAGATACCGGTTCAGTTGCTAAGTGTTAGTCACTCGAAATAAAAGGCTACGAAATAAACGGAGACTAGCTGAAGGCGAGGTGACGATATGTGTTGGAAGTATTTCCAAGGTTGATGTTATCAAACATCGCACGCTCCCTCTACCATCAGGATTGGTGTTAAACCTAAATAATTGTTATTTTGTGTTTGCGTTGAGCATAGACATGATTGGATTATGTTTATCGCAATACGGTTGTTCATTTAAGGAGAATAATGGTTACTCTATTTATTTGAATAATACCTTCAATGGTCTTGCACCTAAAATGAATGGTTTATTGAATCTTGATCGTAGTGATACACATGTTCATGCCAAAAGATATAAGATAGTAATGATAGTAGCACATACTTGTGGCACTGCCATTTGAGTCATACTAGTATAAAACGCATGAAGAAGCTCCATGTTGATGGATCTTTGGACTCACTCGTTTTGAAAAGATTGAGACATGCGAACCATGTCTATTGGTATATATGCATGAAGAAACTCCATACAGATGGATCGTTTGGACTCACTTGATTTTGAATCACTTGAGACATGCAAATCATACCACATGGGCAAGATGACTGAAATGCCTCGTTTTTCAGTGAGATGAAACAAGAGAGCAACTTGTTGGAAGTAATAAATTTGATGTGTGCAATCCAATGAGTGCTGAGGCACACAGTGAATATCGTTATGCTCTTACTTCATGGATGATTTGAGTAGATTCTAAGTATATTTACTTGATGAAACACGAGTCTAAATTATTGAAAGGTTCAAGCAATTTCAGAGTGAAGTTGAAGATCATCGTGGCAAGAGGATAGAATGTCTATGATATGATCATAGAGATGAATATCTGAGTTACGAGTTTGGTACACAATTAAGACCTTGTGGAAATTGTTTCACAACTAATACCGCACAGAACACCATAGTGTGATGGTGTGTCCGAACATCATAGCTGCACCCTATTGGATATGGTGCATACCATGATGTCTCTTATCGAATTACCACTATCGTTTATAGGTTAGGCATTAGAGACAATCGCATTCACTTTAAATGGGGCACCACGCAATTCCGTTGAGATGACACCGTATGAACTATGGTTTAGAGAAACCTAAGCCGTTGTTTCTTAAAAGTATGGGACTGCGACGCTTATGTGAAAAAGTTTCAGGCTGATAAGTTTGAATCCAAAGAGGATAAATGCATATTCATAGGACACCCAAGAATAGTTGGGTATACCTCTTGTCTCAGATCCGGAAGCAAAAGGGATTGTTTCTAGAATCGGGTCCTTTCTCGAGGAAAAGTTTCTCTCGAAAGAATTGAGTGGGAGGGTGGTGGAGACTTGATGAGGTTATTGAACCGTCACTTCAACTAGTGTGTAGCAGGGCACAGGAAGTTGTTCCTGTGGTGCCTACACCAATTGAAGTGGAAGATGATGATATTGATCATGAAACTTCGGATCAAGTCACTACCAAAACTCGTAGGTCAACAAGGATACGTACTACTTCAGAGTGGTATGTAATCCTGTCTTGGAGGTCATGTTGCTAGACAACAATGAACCTACGAGCTATGGAGAAGCGATGGTGGGCCCGGATTCCGACGAATGGCTCGAGGCCATAAAATCCGAGAGAGGATCCGTGTATGAAAACAAAGTATAGACTTTGGAAGCACTACTCGATGGTCGTAAGGCTGTTGAGTATAGATGGATTTTAGAAGGAAGACGTACAATGATGGTAAGTGTCACCATTAAGAAAGCTCGACTTGTCGCTAAGATGTTTTCCGACAAGTTCAAGGAGTTGACTATGATGAGACTTTCTCACTCGTAGCGATGCTAAGAGTCTGTTGGAATTATATTAGCAGTTACTACATTATTTATGAAATCTTGCAGATAGGATGTCAAAAAACATTGTTTCCTCGATGATTTTCTTGAGGAAAGGTTGTATGTGATACAACCAGAAGGTTTTGTCAATCCTGAAAGATGCTAAGAAGTATGCAAAGCTCCAGTAATCCTTCTAAGAACTGGAGTAAGCATCTCGGAGATGGAATATACGCTTTGATGAGATGATCAAAGATTTTGGGTTTATACAAAGTTTATGAGGAACTTGTATTTCCAAAGAAGTGAGTGGGAGCACTATATAATTTTTGATGAGTATATATTGTTGACATATTGTTGATCATAAATGATGTAGAATTTCTGGAAAGCATATAGTGTTATTTGAAAAGTGTTTTTCAATGGAAACCTGGATTAAGCTACCTGAACATTGAGCATCAAGATCTATAAGGATAGATCAAAACGCTTAATAGTACTTTCAAATGAATACATACTGTGACAAGATTTTGAAGGAGTTCAAAATAGATCGGCAAAGAAGGAGTTCGTGGCTATGTTATAAGGTGTGAGTATTGAGTAAGACTCAAGACGACCACCAGCGAGAGAGAGAAAGGATGAAGGTCGTCCCCTATGCTTTAGACGTAGGCTCTACAGTATGTTATGCTATGTATCGCACCTGATGTGTGCCTTGCCATGAGTCAGTCAAGGGGGTACAAGTCTGATCCAGGAATGGATCACAGGACAACGATCAAGGTTATCCTTAGTGACTAGTGGACTAAGGAATTTTCTCGATTATGGAGGTGGTAAAAGAGCTCGTCGTAAAGGGTTACGTCGATGCAAACTTTGACACTAATCCGGATGACTCTGAGTAGTAAACCGGATTCGTATAGTAGAGCAGTTATTTGGAATAGCTCCAAGTAGCGCCTGGTAGCTGCATCTACAAGATTACATAGATATTTGTAAAGCAAACACGGATCTGAAAGGTTCAGACCCGTTGACTAATAAACCTCTCTCACAAGCAAGATATGATCAAACACCATGGGTGTTGGATTCAATACAATCACATAATGATGTGAACTAGATTATTGACTCTAGTGCAAGCGGGAGACTGTTGGAACACGTTGAGCTAGGATCTCATTGATAACGGGATCACATCATTGATAACGGGAACAAGTTTCCTGACCATGGACATAGGATCTCATTGATAACGGGATCACATCATTAGGAGAATGATGTGATGGACAAGTGTAGGACCTTGAAGTATGTCTAGAGGGGGGGGGGGTGGGGGTGATTATACTACTTGACCAATTAAAAACTTAGCCTTTATCCAATAGATATTTGCCTGTGCCCATCTTTGAGTTAATCAACTCCTGGATCTGAGGGGCATATCCACAACTTCTCCTCTGGTCTGCTGCAGTCCTCTTAGTGGTTTCAACCATCAGGCTCATGACTTTGAATTTCTATGGCACATCGAAAAAATGCAACATGTTGATTGCATGCCCTCTAATCATGTTGTGGTCACCAGACTTAGGCAGTAGAGTATGCCTTAAGATGCTGTTGATAGTTGGCAGCCCTGACAGAAGGAAGTGGACTGATCCAAACTTATGTGTATCAATGGCTGTGTCTGGGATCTCCTTGTACATGTGTGCCATGGAATGGTGGTCCATTTTCTTGTTGGCATATACATCCAGGTCATCTTCATTCTCCTTTGGGGCATTTATCAGCTTTGCCCACTCCTCAACAGTTGATTGGTACCTTGTACCTTCAGACATCCACACTATCCTGCCATCTGGATAAAAGTGTGTTGTGGAGTAGAACTGCATGATAAGTTCATCGTTCGATTGGTGAGCTTTTGCCCAATCTAAGTCTGCAACTCCAACAACAACAAAACTGTCTTGCACTCCAGGATAGTGCTCTACATTTTCTTTCATGTAGGTCCAGTCGACCCACCTCATATCACACACTATGGGCTTCTTATCCAGCAGAATAGTCTCATAAAAGGCCTGCTATTCCTTGGTGTGGAACCTGTAGTCCACAGCAGTTTTTCTCCTTATGGCATATGGATCTGTCATTCTCCATAGCCTCAACCCATTGTCTCTTCTGATCTTCATGTCCTCAGCCACATGATGGGCATCATTGTGGTCTGGTATCTTGGGCTTGAGCTTCCTCAGAACTTGTCCTTCTTCATCTTCTTCATCAGCAACCTCAGGCACTTGGGCCTTGTTCTTCTCAGTAGCTAGAATACTCCTGGTATTCCTCTTTGGTGCAGACTTGGCCATGGGGGCAGCTTTGGGTGCTTCCTTGGGCTTAGATGTGGCAGCCCCTGATCTTATATCATCACCCATAAGCTTTGGTGCCTTGGGTGCTAGTGCAGCAATCTCTTCTTCCTCTTTCACCATGGAAGGCTTCCCAATAACTCTGACTGTGGTCTTCTTGACCCTTTCTTTCCTTTTCTTCCCTTCAGCAGAAATGGCTCTTTGGGATCAGCTTTTCAGGAATTTGAGTTGATGCTCGACCTTTGGCATAGGTGTCCTCTTGGCAGGAACCTTCCTATTGAGTCCGAGCTTTGTGCTATGTCTTTGAGCCATACTCCTTTGAGCACCGCCTTCTTGGAGGTTGCCTCATCCTCTTCTGCCCTATAATCCTCATCTTCAGAATCTGAGGTTTTCTTCTTCCTTTGCCAGGTGGCAGCTTTAGGCAAATTGCTTGGGGTGCTCCTGCTACCTTCATCTGAAGAGCTGGAGGGACTAGTGCCCTCACTCATGTTCACCTGCTCCTCTGACCTGTTACATTTGTCACTCACAGTGCGACATGCGCAAACAAAGGATCGCTGACCTGTGAAGAGTTATAGATGAGGTAGAGTGGATGAGCGTCACAAAATGCAGAGATTTTTGCAAAAGATTGACTCAAAAATTCAGTTTTAGTTTTCCACAGAAAGCATTTCGGATCTACCAATTTTCAAACTCGGTGATACCGAAGCAGTTTTGGAACCTAAACTGATGAACTCGGTCAGACCGAGTCACAGTTCGGTGGCACCGAGACTGCTAGGGTTTCACAAAGTCCTAAAATCAGTCTCACCGATTAGCAATTCTCGGTCAGACCGAGTCTCACTAGTGCAATGGCATAAGCCAAATCGGTGGGACCGAGTTTTTCAACTCGGTGGGTGCGAGATGGTTTCGGCGGAAACCTAACCTTAAATTTTCGAATCAAAACTATTCTAAGGATTGCATTGACTGGATAGGAGTTTTTCAATCATGGAAAGAATAAATAAGAACACAATGTGCTGAGAATCGGACGAGGAAAGCAGTGTGATTGAGTCCATACCCTAGTTCGGCGGAGACTCGCTTCTGGCAACAACGAGGTTGAATTCCGTTGGCCGGCGGCGGATACCAGCGATGGAGGCGGTGGCATTTAGGAGACAATCCGGAGATCACGGAGGCAGAAGCGAGCTATTCTTGTGGCGAAGAGGTTCGGAGAAATTTCCAATTTTTTCCCGTGACTATATATAGCCCGACTTCGCCGGTGTGACCGAAAGTGGAACAACTTCGGTGGCACCGAGATGCAAAACTAATACAGTTATTTGCAACTCGGTGTGACCGAAGAGTTCAAATCGGTTGCACCGAGATTGAAAACCTAGATCGACTTAGTGATCTCGGTAAGACCGAAATGGAGGAATCGGGGGACCGAGAATCACAAAGAAGTTTTGGAAGTTTAAGTCTATGACGAATCGGGGACTCGAGTGCTCCTCGATGCAGTGGTTCGAATCTGACTTGATCAAATTTTGTGATGTAGCATGAATAGAGTTTGAGACGAGAAAAGCATAGATAGCTAGAGACGGTTCTTAGGCATTCTTGTCCATCCACTTGGCCAAAGAAAAAGAAGCCAATCAATCAAAACAACAAGTGGATGTCCTCAAATGAGTAAAGTATGCAACCAACATGCTCACACAATAAGATGGCAAATGAAATATGTGGAAAAGCATGCACAACCAATTCTAGCATCTATCAAACAATTGGCGATGACTAGGTCATCTATATATGAGTATATTGACTTAGGAGTCAAATGATAGACATTTGATCATAGGTCATACTCATCGTTTAAGCTCAAGTGGGGTTACCACTTTTACATAAAGCATTTATGTGTTCACATCATTAGAGTTGCTTTGACTCAATTCTTAGAGTTAAGCTCCCCTAGATGTGAGATCCCCCCTAAAAGGGATGAACTAACCTTGGGTTTTGTCGATGATGACTTCATGTAGGTGTTCAAGATGTGGATGCTCAATGTTGATGTAGATCTTTTTGGAGCAATCCTTTGGAGTGAGTTGCACTTTCAATACCTACATGGGATAGTCCCACAAGGAACAAACAAGTATATCCATAGACATAGAGTGACGCACACACAAAATGATGTCCATGAAATCATTAGGTTACCTTGTCCCTTGCCTTACCAACATGAGGGTTTGTGACTCCTTGAACTAGTGCAAGATATGGAAGTTGATTGCACTTGTTCTTGCCATAATGATATGAGTGAAATATGTTGGCGGAGTCACCCTCAAGAACTCTCTAGTTCTTCTTCTTCAGGATCCACATCATCTTGATGGGAATCCTTGGAGTTGTAGTTGTACTTGATGAGGTAGAACTTGACGTAGTCTTGGGAATCCACTTGACCAAGGCCTTAGGTGCTTCTTCAAATGCATCAATCTCTTCTTGAAGCTTGTCCTTGCCTTTGTTCTTGTGGTCTTGTGGTGGAAGATCATCTTGTGCTTGTGTTCCCTTGAAGGAAGTAGGATCATAATTCTCTTGTTGAGGAACAAACTTCGTCTTGGGGTATTGATCTTCTTCCCACTCAACTCCAGGCATTGAACTTTCGTTCAAAACCAACACCTTGATTCTTCCGGTGCCTTCCTTGCTTGCATACAATTTCCTCAAATTGCTTACTCCCCAAAGAAGGCTCTTGTATACACCTTTCTCTATAATTCCCTTCAATAAGCTGTTTTCTTGCTCAAGTGTAACTTGGCTAAGAGGATTATTAGTGGAATCAAGATAACTACTAGAAGAAACAATATTGGATTTAGCATTGTTATTGTTACTACTAGAAGAATCTTTCTTGTTCTTGTTACTAGACTTGACTTGAGGCATGTAAGTGGATAAGAGTAAACACTTGGCAATGTAAGAAGAACTTTTCTTACGGAGATCATCATTGATTGCTTTTAAGAACTCATGCTCTTGCTCAAGATTGAGCTTTTCAAAGCGTAACTTCTCATGAGCCCTTAAAAGTTCTCGATGATCTTCGAAGATAGTATCATGAGCTAACTTAAGAGTGTTTAGTTCTTTAGTTAGACGCTCAATTTTCTCCTTATCATTGTCATTCGTTTCAACTTGATTAGCATGATTAATTGATGTTTCATCATAGTATTCATTACTAGAGTTGTCAACAAGTAAATCATCATCACCTAGAAAGTCATCTTCATCAACATCAAAATCAACATACTCCGGGTGTGTTACCTTAGGACCTTTGGCCATGAAGCATCTACCAATTCCTTCATTTGGTGATTCAAATATGTCGTAGGAGTTGGTTGACACAAGTGCTAGACCGGCAACACCTTCATCTTGAGTATTTTCGGAGTCGGAGTGATAGCTTCTCTCGGAGTGATGGTCGGAGTCGGAGCCGGATACCCATTCACCAACATGAGCTTGATGTCTTCGTTTTGTGTAGCTCTTTGATGACTTGTCCTTCCTTTCCGAATCCTTGCTTCTCCGTGAGGGTCTTCGTTCACAACGATCATCTCTACTCCTTCTCTCTCTTGGTGGTGATTCTTCTCTTCTACTTCTTCTCTTGGGAGAATCTTCTCTTCTTTTGTAGGGTGCCGTACACTCATTGGAATAGTTTCCGGGTCTCCCACAATTGTAGCAATTGCACTCTCGACTAGAAGATCTTTTGTCATTGTAGGACCTTGACTTGGAGCTTCTTTCTTTGCTTCTACTCTTATAGAATTTGTTGAAGTTCTTCACCATTAAGCTCAATTCTTCATTGAAGGTGTGTTTCTCACTTGATGATGTGGGGGCTTCACTTGAGGCTTTGTAAGCACCACTTGACTTGTTGTGAAGTTCCTCCTTATCCTTAAGTGACATCTCATGAGCAAAAATTCTTCCAATGACTTCCGTTTGCTTGAGATCTTTGTAGTTTGGCATCATTTGAATCAATGTGCACACGGTATCATACTTTCCATCCAATGCTCTTAGGATCTTCTTGATGATGAATCTATCAGTCATCTCTTCACTCCCTAAGCCGGCAATCTCATTTGTGATAAGTGCAAGCCTAGAGTACATTTCAGCGACACCTTCACCATCCTTCATTTTGAACTTGTGAAGCTGACTTTGGAGCACATCCAACTTGGATTCCTTGACGGATTCGGTACCTTCATGCATATCAATCAAAGTATCCCAAATTTCCTTTGCATTCTCAAGGCGGCTGATTTTGTTGAATTCTTGAGGCACAATCCGTTGAAGATGATATCACAAGCTTGAGCGTTGTATTGCAACATCTTCAATTCTTCCGCATTAGCTTCACGGTTCGGCTCTCTCCCATCAAAGAATTCACCTTGCAAGCCAATACAAATAATTTCCCAAGCGGCGGGGTTATGTCGAGCAATACGCATTTTCATCTTATGCTTCCAACTAGCAAAATTAGTACCATCAAAGTAAGGACCTCTACGGTGATAATTTCCCTCGCTAGACGCCATACTCTCCTAGGTTGTGAAACCAAGGCTATGACCACCAAAAGCTATGGAAATCAAAGCAAATGGAGACCAAGCTCTGATACCACTTGTAGGACCTTGAAGTATGTCTAGAGAGGGGGGGGGGTGATTAGACTACTTGACCAATTAAAAACTTAGCCTTTTCCTAGTTTTAGAGTTTGGCAGATTTTAGCTATCTTAGAACAAGTCAAGCAATCATCACACAATTGAAGCAAGCATGCAAATAGTGTATGAGCAGCGGAAATTAAAGCATGCAACTTGCAAGAAAGTAAAGGGAAGGGTTTGGAGGATTCAAACGCAATTGGAGACACGGATGTTTTTGGCGTGGTTCCGATAGGTGGTGCTATCGTACCTCCACGTTGATGGAGACTTCAACCCACGAAGGGTAGCAGTTGCTTGCGAGTCCACGGAGGGCTCCACCCACGAAGGTTCCACAAAGTAGCAACCTTGTCTATCCCACCATGGCCATCGCCCATGAAGGACTTGCCTCACTAGCGGTAGATCTTCACGAAGTAGGCGATCTCCTTGCCCTTACAAACTCCTTGGTTCAACTCCACAAACTTGTAGGAGCCTCCCAAGTGACACCTAGCCAATCTAGGAGACACCACTCTCCAAGAAGTAACAAATGGTGTGTTGATGATGAACTCCTTGCTCTTGTAATTCAAATGATAGTCTCCCCAACACTCAACTCTCTCTCATAGGATTTGGATCTGGTGGAAAGAAGATTTGAGTGGAAAGCAACTTGGGGAAGGCTAGAGATCAAGATTCATATGGTAGGAATGGAATATCTTAGCCTCAACACATGAGTAGGTGGCTCTCTCTCAGAAATGGTAATTTGGAAGTGTAGGTTTGTTCTGATGGCTCTCTCCACGAATGAAGAGGAGGTGGAGGGGTATATATAGCCTCCACACAAAATCTAACCGTTACACACAATTTACCAATCTCGGTGGGACCGAATCAACAAACTCGGTCAGACCGATTTTAGTAAACCAAGTGACCGTTAGGGTTTTCGGTGGGACTGAGTTGCATCTCGGTAGGACCGATATGGTTAGGGTTAGGGCATAACGTAATCTCGGTGAGACCGATTACACAAACTCGGTGGGACCGATTTTGGTAATAAGCTAACCAGAGAGTTGGTCAGGTAAACTTGGTGGGACCGATTCGCTCTTTTGGTGAGACCAAAACGTTATGAAAGGGAAACAGAAAGTTTACATTGCAATCTCGGTGGGACCGATCCGCTCTTTCGGTGAGACCGAAAAGTTACGAAAAGGAAACAGAGAGATTACAATCCCATCTCGGTGAGACCGAGATCCCTATCGGTAGAACCGATTTGCCTAGGGTTTGTGGCACTGGCTATGACATTTGGAATCGGTGGCGCTGTTGGGGAACGTAGTAATTTCAAAAATTTCCTACGCACACGCAAGATCATGGTGATGCATAGCGACGAGAGGGGAGAGTATTGTCCACGTACCCTCATAGACCGTAAGCGGAAGCGTTATGACAACGCGGTTGATGTAGTCGTACGTCTTCACGATCCGACCGATCCAAGCACCGAACGTACGGCACCTCCGAGTTCAGCACACGTTCAGCTCGATGACGATCCCCGGACTCCGATCCAGCAAAGTGTCGGGGATGAGTTTCGTCAGCACGACAGCGTGGTGACGATGATGATGTTCTACCGGCGCAGAGCTTCGCCTAAACTCATGACGATATGACCGAGGTGGAATATGGTGGAGGGGCACCGCACACGGCTAAGGAGCGATCCGTAGATCAACTTGTGTGTCATGGGGTGCCCCCTGCCCCGTATATAAAGGAGCAAGGGGGAGGATGCCGGCCCTAGGAGGCGCGCCAAGTGTGAGTCCTACTAGGACTCCCTAGTCCTAGTAGGATTCCACTTCCCTTGTTGGAGTAGGAGAAGGGGAAGAGGGGAGAGGAATAAGGAAAGGGGCTCGCCCCTTGTCCAGTCGGACGGAGGAGGGCGCAGGCCTCCTTCTTTTGGCCTCTCTCCTCTATTCCTGTATGGCCCAATAAGGCCCATATACTCCCCGGCGAATTCTGGTAACTCTCCGGTACTCCGAAAAATACCCGAATCACTCGGAACCTTTCCGAACTCCGAATATAGTCGTCCAATATATCGATCTTAACATATCGACCATTTCGACACTCCTCGTCATGTCCGTGATCACATCCGGGACTCCGAACAAACTTCGGTACATCAAAACTCATAAACTCATAATATAACTGTCATCGAAACCTTAAGCGTGCGGACCCTACGGTTCGAGAACTATGTAGACATGACCTAGAACTATTCCTGGTCAATAACCAATAGCGGAACCTGGATGCTCATATTGGCTCCTACATATTCTACGAAGATCTTTATCGGTCAAACCGCATAACAACATACGTTGTTCCCTTTGTCATCGGTATGTTACTTGCGAGATTTGATCGTCGGTATCCAATACCTAGTTCAATCGTTACTGGCAAGTCTCTTTACTCGTTACGTAATGCATCATTCCGTAACTAACTCATTAGCTACATTGCTTGCAAGGCTTATAGTGATGTGCATTACCGAGAGGGCCCAGAGATACCGCTCCGACAATCGGAGTGACAAAACCTAATCTCGAAATACGCCAACCCAACATGTACCTTTGGAGACACATGTAGTACTCCTTTATAATCACCCGATTACGTTGTGACGTTTGGTAGCACCAAAGTGTTCCTCCGGTGGCAGGAGTTGCATAATCTCATAGTTACAGGAACATGTATAAGTCATGAAGAAAGCAATAGCAACATACTAAACGATCAAGTGCTAAGCTAACGGAATGGGTCGAGTCAATCACATCATTCTCCTAATGATGTGATCCCGTTAATCAAATGAAAACTCATGTCTATGGCTAGGAAACTTAACCATCTTTGATTCACGAGCTAGTCAAGTAGAGGCATACTAGTGACACTATGTTTGTCTATGTATTCACACATGTATTATGTTTCCGGTTAATACAATTCTAGCATGAATAATAAACATTTATCATGAAATAAGGAAATAAATAATAACTTTATTATTGCCTCTAGGGCATATTTCCTTCAGTCTCCCACTTGCACTAGAGTCAATAATCTAGTTCACATCATCATGTGATTCAACACTAATATTCACATCTGTATGTGATTAACACCCATAGTCCACATCGTCATGTGACCAACATCCAAAGGGTTTACTATAGTCAATAATCTAGTTCACATTGCTATGTGATTAACACCCAAAGAGTACTAAGGTATGATCATGTTTTGCTCGTGAGAGAAGCTTAGTCAACGGGTCTATCACATTCAGAGCCGTATGTATTTTGCAAATATTCTATGTCTACAATGCTCGCACGGAGCTACTCTAGCTAATTGCTCCCACTTTCAATATGTATCCAGGTGAGACTTAGAGTCATCCGGATCAGTGTAAAAAGTTTGCATCGATGTAACTCTTTCTGACGGGCTCTTTTATCACCTCCATAATCGAGAAATATTTCCTTAGTCCTCACTAAAGATGTTCTTGACCAATGTCCGATGATCTACTCCTAGATCACTATTGTACTCCTTGCCAAATTCAGAGCAAGGTGTACAATAGGTGCAGTACATAGCATAGCATACTTTATAGAACCTATGGTGAGGCATAGGGAATGACTTTCATTCTCTTTTCTATTTTCTGCCGTGGTCGGGATTTGAGTCTTACTCAATTTCACACGTTTGCAACACAGACAAGAACTTTTCTTTGACTGTTCCATTTTGAACTACTTCAAAATCTTGACAAGGTATGTACTTATTGAAAAACTTATCAAGCGTCTTGATCTATCTCAATAGATCTTGATGCTCAATATGTAATTAGCTTTACTGAGGTCTTTCTTTTAAAGAACTCCTTTCAAATACTCCTTTATGCTTTCTAGAAAAATTATACATCATTTCTGATCAACAATATGTTACTCACATATATTTATCAAAAGGCGGTAGTGCTCCCACTCACTTTATTGCAAATACAGGCTTCACCGCAAGTCTGTATAAAACTATATGCTTTGATCAACTTATCAAAGCGTGTATTCCAACTCTGAGATGCTTGCACCAGTCCATAGATGGATCGCTTGAGCTTGCACATTTTGTTAGCTCCTTTAGGATTGACAAAACCTTCTAGTTGCATCATATACAACTCTTCTTTAATAAATCCATTAAAGAATGTTGTTTTGACATCCATTTGCCAGATTTCATAAAATGTGGCAATTGCTAACATGATTCGGACAGACTTAAGCAACGCTAGAGTTGAGAAAATCTCATTGTAGTCAACACCTTGAACTTGTCGAAAACCTTTTGCAACAAGTCGAGCTTTGTAGATAGTAACACTACTATCGTTGTCCGTCTTCCTCTTGAAGATCCATTTATTTAACTTGACTTGTCTGATCATCGAGCAGGTCAACCAAAGTCCCCACTTTGTTCTTATATATGGATCCTATCTCAGATTTTATGGCCTCAAGCCATTTCGCGGAATCTAGGCTCATCATCGCTTCCTCATAGTTCGTAGGTTCATCATGGTCTAGTAACATGACTTCTAGAATAGGATTACCGTACCACATTGGTGCGGATCTTATTTTGGAAGACCTACGAGGTTTGGTAGTAACTTGATCTGAAGCTTCATGATCATCATCATTAGCTTCCTCACTGATTGGTGTAGGAATCACAGGAACTGATTTTTGTGATGAACTACTTTCCAATTCGGGAGAAGGTACAATTACCTTATCAAGCTCTACTTTCCTCCCACTCACTTCTTTCGAGAGAAACTTCTTCTCTAGAAAGGATCCATCTTAGCAACGAATAACTTGCCTTCGGATCTGTGATAGAAGGTGTACCCAATAGTTACCTTTGGGTATTCTATGAAGACGCACTTTTCCGATTTGGATCCGAGCTTATTAGGTTGAAACCTTTTCATATAAGCATCGCAACTCCAAGCTTTAAGAAACGACAGCTTAGGTTTACTGCTAAACCATAGTTCATACGGTGTCATCTTAACGGATTTAGATGGTGCCCTATTAAACGTGAATGCAGCTGTTTCTAATGCATAACCCAAAACGATAGTGGTAAATCGGTAAGATACATCATAGATCGCACCATATCCAATAAAGTGCTTGATTCTGACGTTCGGACACACCATTATGTTGTGGTGTTCCATGTGGTGTGAGCTGTGAAACTATTCCACTTTGTTTTAGTTGAAGACCAAACTCGTAACTCAAATATTCATCTCCACGATCAGATCGCAGAAACTTTATTTTCTTGTTACGATGATTTTCCACTTCACTCTGAAATTCTTTGAACTTTTCAACTATTTCAGACTTATGTTTCATCAAGAAGATATACGCATATCTGCTCAAATCATCTGTGAAGGTCAGAAAATAATGATACTTGCCACGGGCATCAACACTCATTGGAATGCATACATTGGTATGTATTATTTCCAACAAGTCAGTAGCTCGTCCCATTGTTCCGGAGAACGGAGTTTTAGTCATCTTGCCCAAAAAGCACGGTTCACAAGCATCAAATGATTCATAACCAAGTGATTCCGAAAATCCATCTTTATGGAGTTTCTTCATGCGTTTTACACCGATATGACCCAAACGGCAGTGCCACAAATAAGTTGCACTTTCATTATTAACTTTGCATCTTTTGGCATCAATATTATGAATATGTGTATCACTACGATCGAGATCCAACAAACTATTTTCATTGGGTGTATAACCATCGAAGGTTTTATCCATGTAAACAGAATAACAATTATTTATTCTTTAACTTTAAATGAATAACCGTTTTGCAATAAACATGATCAAATCATATTCATGCTCAACGCAAACGCTAAATATAATTTATTTGGCTTTTAACACTAATCTCAAAAATATAGGGAGTGTGTGATGATCATATCAATCTTGGAACTATTTCCAACACTCATCGTCACTTCCCTCAACTAGTCTCATTTATTATGTAACTCCTGTTTCGAGTTACTAATCTTAGCAACCGAACAAGTATCAAATACTTAGGGGCTACTATAAACACTAGTAAGGCACACATCAAACACCTGTATATCAAATATACCCTTGTTCACTTTGCCACCCTTCTTATCTACCAAATATTCAGGTCATTTCTGCTCCCAGTGATCATTTCCTTTGCAGTAGAAGCACTCAGTTTCAGGCTTTGGTCCAGCTTTGGGCTTCTTCGCAGGAGCGACAACTTGCTTGTCATTCTACCTGAAGTTCCCTTTCTTTCCCTTTGCCCTTTTCTTGAAACTAGTGGTCTTGTCAATCATCAACACTTGATGCTCTTTTCTTGATTTCTACCTTCGTCGATTTCAGCATCACGAAGAGCTTGGGAATTACTTTTGTCATCCCTTGCATATTATAGTTCATCACGAAGTTCTACTAACTTGGTGATGGTGACTAGAGAATTCTGTCAATCACTATCTTATCTGGAAGATTAACTCCCACTTGATTCAAGCGATTGAAGTACCCAGACAATCTGAGCACATGCTCACTAGTTGAGTGATTCTCCTCCATCTTTTAGCTATAGAACTTGTTGGAGACTACATATCTCTCAACTCGGGTATTTGCTTGAAATATTAACTTCAACTCCTGGAACATCTCATATGGTCCATGACGTTCAAAACGTCTTTGAAGTCCAGATTCTAAGCCGTTAAGTATGGTTCACTATACTATCAAGTAGTCATCATATTGAGCTAGCCAAAGCGTTCATAACGCCTGCATTTGCTCCTGCAATAGGTCCATCACCTAGCGGTGCATTAAGGACATAATTCTTACGTGCAGCAATGAGGATAAACCTCAGATCACGGATCCAATCCGCATCATTGCTACTAACATTTTTCAATACAATTTTCTCTAGGAACACATAAAAACATAGGGAAGCAAAAACATAGGGAAGCAACAACACGAGATATTGATCTACAACATAATTTGCAAAATACTACCAGGACCAAGTTCATGATAAATTAAAGTTCAATTAATCATATTACTAAGAACTCCCACTTAGATAGACATCCCTCTAATCTTCTAAGTGACTACGTGATCCATATCAACTACACCATGTCCGATCGTCACGTGAGATGGAGTAGTTTCAACGGTGAACATCAATATGTTGATCATATCTACTATATGATTCACGCTCGACCTTTCGGTCTCCGTGTTCCGAGGCCATATCTGTATATGCTAGGCTCGTCAAGTTTAACCCGAGTATTCCGCGTGTGCAACTGTTTTGCACCCATTGTATTTGAACGTAGAGCCTATCGCACCCAATCATCACGTGGTGTCTCAAAGACGAAGAACTTTATAGCGGTGCATACTTAGGGAGAACACTTCTTGATAATTTTAGTGAGAGATCATCTTAAAATGCTACCGTCAATCAAAGCAAGATAAGACGCATAAAGGATAAACATCAGATGCAATCAATATAAGTGATATGATATGGCCATCATCATCTTGTGCTTGTGATCTCCATCTCCGAAGCACCGTCGTGATCACCATCGTCATCGGCGCGACACCTTGATCTCCATCGTATCATTGTTGTCGTCTCGCTAATCTTATGCTTCTACGACTATCGCTACCGCTTAGTGACAAAGTAAAGCATTACAGTATGCGTTGCATTTCATACAATAAGCGACAACCATATGGCTCCTGCCATTGCCGATAACTTCATTACAAAACATGATCATCTCATACAATAAAATATAGCATCACGTCTTGACCATATCACATCACAACATGCCCTGCAAAAACAAGTTAGACGTCCTCTACTTTGTTGTTGCAAGTTTTACGTGGCTGCTATGGGCTTAGCAAGAACCGTTCTTACCTACGCATCAAAACCACAACGATAGTTTGTCAAGTTAGTGCTGTTTTAACCTTCGCAAGGACCGGGCGTAGCCATACTCGGTTCAACTAAAGTTGAAGAAACTGACACCCGCCAGCCACCTTTAAGCACGAGTGCTCGCAACGGTGAAACCAGTCTCGCGTAAGCGTACGCGTAGTGTCGGTCCGGGCCGCTTCATCTCACAATACCGCTGAACCAAAGTATGACATGCTGGTAAGCAGTATGACTTGTATCGCCCACAACTCACTTGTGTTCTACTAGTGCATATGACATCTACGCATAAAACCAGGCTCGGATGCCACTGTTGGGGAACATAGTAATTTCAAAAATTTCCTACGCACACGCAAGATCATGGTGATGCATAGCAACGAGAGGGGAGAGTATTATCCATGTACCCTCGTAGACCGTAAGCGGAAGCGTTATGACAACGCGGTTGATGTAGTCGTACGTCTTCACGATCCGACCGATCCAAGCACCGAACGTACGACACCTCCGAGTTCAGCACACGTTCAGCTCGATGGCGATCCCGGACTACGATCCAACAAAGTGTCGGGGATGAGTTCCGTCGACCTGACGGCGTGGTGGCGATGATGATGTTCTACGGTGCAGGGCTTCGCCTAAACTCATGACGATATGATCGAGGTGGAATATTGTGGAGGGGCACCGCACGGCTAAGGAACGATCCGTAGATCAACTTGTGTGTCATGGGGTGCCCCCTGCCCGTATATAAAGGAGCAAGGGGAGGAGGCCGGCCCTAGGAGGCGCGCCAAGTGTGGAGTCCTACTCGGACTCCCTAGTCCTAGTAGGATTCCACTTCCCTTGTTGGAGTAGGAGAAGGGGAAAGAGGGGGAGAGGAATAAGGAAAAGGGGGCTACGCCCCTTGTCCAATTCGGACCAGAGGGGGCGCGCAGGCCTCCTTCTTTTGGCCTCTCTCCTCTATTCCTGTATGGCCCAATAAGGCCCATATACTCCCCGGCGAATTCTGGTAACTCTCCGGTACTCCGAAAAATACCCGAATCACTCGGAACCTTTCCGAACTCCGAATATAGTCGTCCAATATATCGATCTTTACGTCTTGACCATTTCGAGACTCCTCGTCATGTCCGTGATCACATCCGGGACTCCGAACAAACTTCGGTACATCAAAACTCATAAACTCATAATATAACTGTCATCGACACCTTAAGCGTGCGGACCCTAAGGGTTCGAGAACTATGTAGACATGACCTAGAACTATTCTTGGTCAATAAGAAACAGCGGAACCTGGATGCTCATATTTGCTGCTACATATTCTACGAAGATCTTTATCGGTCAAACCGCATAACAACATACGTTGTTCCCTTTGTCATCGGTATGTTACTTGTCCGAGATTTGACCGTCGGTATCAAATACCTAGTTCAATCTCATTACTGGCAAGTCTCTTTACTCGTTACATAATGCATCATTCCGTAACTAACTCATTAGCTACATTGCTTGCAAGGCTTATAGTGATGTGCATTACCGAGAGGGCCTAGAGATACCTCTCCGACAATCGGAGTGACAAAACCTAATCTTGAAATACGCCAACCCAACATGTACCTTTGGAGACACTTGTAGTACTCCTTTATAATCACCCAGTTACGTTGTGACGTTTGGTAGCACCCAAAGTGTTCCTTCGGTAAACTGGAGTTGCATAATCTCATAGTTACAGGAACATGTATAAGTCATGAAGAAAGCAATAGCAACATACTAAACGATCAAGTGCTAAGCTAACGGAATGGGTCGAGTCAATAACATCATTCTCCTAATGATGTGATCACGTTAATCAAATGACAACTCATGTCTATGGCTAGGAAACTTAACCATCTTTGATTCACGAGCTAGTCAAGTAGAGGCATACTAGTGACACTATGTTTGTCTATGTATTCACACATGTATTATGTTTCCGGTTAATACAATTCTAGCATGAATAATAAACATTTATCATGAAATAAGGAAATAAATAATAACTTTATTATTGCCTCTAGGGCATATTTCCTTCAGGCGCCGGATAGGAAGAATCGGTGAGACCAATTTTGGCTTTAGGTTTAGGTCATATGTGGATGTGAGAAAGTAGCCGAGGGTTTTGGAGCATATCACTAAGCACATGAAGCAAGAGGCTCATTAAGCAACACCTCATCCCTCCTTGATAGTATTGGCTTTTCCTATAGACTCAATGTGATCTTGAATCACTAAAATATACAATGAAGAGTCTTGAGCTTTTGAGCTTGAGCCAATCCTTTGTCATTAGCATTTTGAGGGATCCACTTTCATCATCCATGCCATGCCATTCATTGAGCTTTCTGAAATGTTCATCTTGGAATAGCATTAGCTCAATGAGCTATATGTTGTTATGAATTACCAAAACCACCTAGGGATAGTTGCACTTTCAATCTCCCCCTTTTTGGTAATTGATGACAGCATATAGATCAAAGCTTCGACAAATGATATTAATTTTGAAAAACATCGTCGCTTTGAGAAGTATGTGATAAGCAAGAGATCCCCCTAAATTTGTGCATAGTTTACGATTTGCTTTGGACTGCAAATGCACAAGGAATTAGGTTCATGGGTTACTCTTCCATGTCACATACATCTTGGTGGAGCACTCAAAATGATACGGATTGAATACATGCACTCATCACCAAGCACAGTATGTTCTTTATCCAATAGATATTTGCCTGTGCCCATCTTTGAGTTAATCAACTCCTGGATCTGAGGGGCATATCCACAACTTCTCTTCTGGTCTGCTGCAGTCCTCTTAATGGTTTCAACCATCAGGCTCATGACTTTGAGTTTCTGTGGCACATCAAACAAATGCAACATGTTGATTGCATGCCCTCTAATCATGTTGTGGTCACCAGACTTAGGCAGTAGAATATGCCTTAAGATGTTGTTGATAGTTGGCAGCCCTGGCAGAAGGAAGTGGACTGATCCAAACTTATGTGTCTCAATGGCTGTGTCTGGGATCTCCTTGTACATGTGTGCCATGGAATTGTGGTCCATTTTCTTCTTGGCATATACATCCAGGTCATCTTCATTCTCCTTTGGGGCATTTATCAGCTTTGCCCACTCCTCAACAGTTTATTGATACCTTGTACCTTCAGACATCCACACTATCCTGCCATCTGGATAAAAGTGTGCTGTGGAGTAGAACTGCATGATAAGTTCATCGTTCCAGTTGGTGAGCTTTTTCCCAACGAAGTCTGCAACTCCAACAGCAACCCATTGTCTCCTTATGGCATATGGATCTGTCATCCTCCATAGCCTCAACCCATTGTCTCTTCTGATCTTCATGTCCTTAGCCACAGGATGGGCGTCATTGTGGTCTGGTATCTTGGGCTTGAGCTTCCTCAGAACTTGTCCTTCTTCATCTTCTTCATCAGCAACCTCAGGCACTTGGGCCTTGTTCTTCTCAGTAGCTAGAATACTCCTGGTATTCCTCTTTGGTGCAGACTTGGCCATGGGGGCAGCTTTGGGTGCTTCCTTGGGCTTAGATGTGGCAGCCCCTGATCTTATATCATCACCCATAAGCTTTGGTGCCTTGGGTGCTTTGGTGCAACAATCTCTTCTTCCTCTTTCATCATGGAAGGCTTCCCAATAACTCGATTGTGGTCTTCTTGACCCTTTCTTTCCTTTTCTTCCCTTCAGATGGTGGCTCTTTGGGATCAGGCTTTTCAGGAATTTGAGTTGATGCTCGACCTTTGGCATAGGTGTCCTCTTGGCAGGAACCTTCCTATTGAGTCCGGGCTTTGTGCTATGTCTTTGAGCCATACTCCTTTGAGCACCTTTGCCTTCTTGGAGGTTGCCTCATCCTCTTACGCCCTATAATCCTCATCTTCAGAATCTGAGGTTTTTTTCTTCCTTTGCCAGGTGGCAGCTTTAGGCAAATTGCTTGGGGTGCTCCTGCTGCCTTCATCTGAAGAGCTGGAGGGACTAGTGCCCTCACTCATGTTCACCTGCTCCTCTGACACATTACATTGTCACTCTGGTGCGACATGCTGCAAGCGATGTTATTGACCCTATGAAGAGTTATAGATGAGGTAGAGTGGATGAGCATCACAAAATGCAGAGATTTTTGCAAAATAATGACTCAAAAATTCAATTTTAGTTTTCCACAGAAAGCATTTCGGATCTACCGATTTTCAAACTCGGTGATACTGAAGCAGTTTTGGAACCTAAACTGATGAACTCGGTCAGACCGAGTCACAGTTTGGTGGCACCGAGACTGCTAGGGTTTCACAAAGTAATAAATTCGGTCTCACCGATTAGCAATTCTCGGTCAGACCGAGTCTTGCTAGTGCAATGGCATAAGCCAAATCGATGGGTCCGAGATGGTTTCGGCGGAAACCTAACCTTAAATTTTCGAATCAAAACTATTCTAAGGATTGCATTGACTGGATAGGAGTGTTTCAATCGTGGCAAGAATCAACAAGAACACAATGTGCTGAGAATCGGACGAGGAAAGCACTGTGATCGAGTCCATACCCTAGTTCGGCGGAGACTCGCTATGGCGGCAATGGCGGGGTTGAATTCCGTTGACGGCGGCGGATACCAGCGACAGGAGGCGGCTGGCGACAAGGAGACAATCCGGAGATCACGGAGGCAGAGCGAGCTATTGCGCGGGCGAAGAGGTTCAGTGAAATTTCCAAATTTTTGCCCGTGACTATATATAGCCCGACCCTGTCGGTGTGACCGAGTGGAACAACTCGGTGGCACCGAGATGCAAAAGCGTATGGATTATTGCAACTCGGTGTGACCGAAGAGTTCAAATCGGTTGCACCGAGATTGAAAACCTAGATCGACTTAGTGATCTCGGTAAGACCGAAATGGAGGAATCGGTCAGACCAAGAATCACAAAGAAGTTTTGGAAGTTTAAGTCTATGACGAATCGGGGACTCCGAGTGCTCCTCACACAGAGTGGTTCAAATCTGACTTGATCAAATTTTGTGATGTAGCATGAATAGAGTTTGAGACGAGAAAAGCATAGATAGCTAGAGACGGTTCTTAGGCATTCTTGTCCATCCAATTGGCCAAAGAAAAAGAAGCCAATCAATCAAAACAACAAGTGGATGTCCTCGAATGAGTAAAGTATGCAACCAACATGCTCACACAATAAGATGGCAAATGAAATATGTGGCAAAGCATGCACAACCAATTCTAGCATCTATCAAACAATTGGCGATGACTAGGTCATCTATATATGAGTATATTGACTTAGGAGTCAAATGATAGACATTTGATCATAGGTCATACTTATCGTTTAAGCTCAAGTGGGGTTACCACTTTTACATAAAGCATTTATGTGTTCACACCATTAGAGTTGCTTTGACTCAATTCTTAGAGTTAAGCTCCCCCTAGATGTGAGATCCCCTAAGAGGGATGAACTAACCTTGGGTTTTGTCGATGATGACTTCATGTAGGTGTTGAAGATGTGGATGCTCAATGTTGATGTAGATCTTTTGGAGCAATCCTTTGGAGTGAGTTGCACTTTCAATACCTACATGGGTTAGTCCCACAAGGAACAAACAAGTATATCCATAGACATAGAGTGATGCACACACAAAATGATGTCCATGAAATCATTAGGTTACCTTGTCCCTTGCCTTACCAACATGAGGGTTTGTGACTCCTTGAACTAGTGCAAGATATGGAAGTTGATTGCACTTGTTCTTGCCATAATGATATGAGTGAAATATGTTGGCGAGTCACCCTCAAGAACTCTCTAGTTCTTCTTCTTGGGATCCACATCATCTTGATGGGAATCCTTGGAGTTGTAGTTGTACTTGATGAGGTAGAACTTGACGTAGTCTTGGGAATCCACTTGACCAAGGCCTTAGGTGCTTCTTCAAATGCATCAATCTCTTCTTGAAGCTTGTCCTTGCCTTTGTTCTTGTGGTCTTGTGGTGGAAGATCATCTTGTGCTTGTGTTCCCTTGAAGGAAGTAGGATCATACTTCTCTTGTTGAGGAACAAACTTCGTCTTGGGGTATTGATCTTCTTCCCACTCAACTCCATTGGCATTGAACTTTCGTTCAAAACCAACACCTTGATTCTTCCGGTGCCTTCCTTGCTTGCGTACAATTTCCTCAAACTGCTTACTCCCGGCAAGGCCCTTGTATACACCTTTCTCTATAATTCCCTTCAATAAGTTGTTTTCTTGCTCAAGTGTAACTTGGCTAAGAGGATCATTAGTGGAATCAAGAGAACTACTAGAAGCAACAATATTGGATTTAGCATTGTTATTGTTACTACTAGAAGAATCTTTCTTGTTCTTGTTACTAGACTTGACTTGAGGCATGTAAGTGGATAAGAGTAAACGCTTGGCAATGTAAGAAGAACTTTTCTTACGGAGATCATCATTGATTGCTTTTAAGAACTCATGCTCTTGCTCAAGATTGAGCTTTTCAAAGCGTAACTTCTCATGAGCCCTTAAAAGTTCTCGATGATCTTTGAAGATAGTTTCATGAGCTAACTTAAGAGGAGGAAGAGAGAGTGGGAGGGGGCGTGCGTGCTTCGCCGCACCCCTCCCTTCCTTTACTTATAGCACTCGGGCTACGAAGCCGAGGGGGCGGGGCGTGGGATCGTGGGATTAACTGCGCCCACGACCCCATGACCTCCCGTTTACCGCGCACATTTACCACGCCTTGAACGATCGTGGGAGTCGCAACCGTCCCCCTCGGCACAGCGGATCCGCCCGAGTGCCGAGGCGCGGTAGTGGCGGGCCCGGCCCGCTGTCACGTCCCATTAGGAGCGTTGGATGGCAGGCTGGCCGGGCTGGCGTGCGCCCTGGGAAGCTCAGCAGGCACGCCACCTGTTTCTCCCGCCTTGGAGTTCAAAATCGACCAAAAGTCCCGCCTAGCCAAAGCCGGCTCCAGCAGTCGGCCAACCGCAAGGCGGATCGAACATTCTTCCGAAGGTCGGTGAGGGGGGAAGCCGCTGAGACTTCGCGGCCCCTCGACCACAACGCCTCAACGGCTTCAAGGACTACTGTCGGAGTAATGGGCCACAGGTAGCCTCACCCGAGTCCCTGGATTCATCAAGACTTTGGGCCAGCTTCGCCTTGCTGTGCCCCAAGCTGAATCTCCGCCCTCCGGCGGCCGGCTCGCTCAACGGCCGGCCACCAGAGGGCGGCCAACCACCAACAGACGGCACCACGAGCGGCCGGCTCCAGGCAGCCGGCCTCCAGAGACGATGGCATCAAGCAGGCGGCCACCTCGCGCCCTCAGAGTTTGTGCCCCCATCAAGAGGACGAGATGGGGCGTGGCTACAATGAAGCCCTCACCCCTGAATCTTGGGCTTAGCGTGGCCACAGTGCTCCGTACAGGCGGAGATCTCCGCATGACGAGGCACTGTTGCCATCACCCCCCGACATCACTCCGGACAGGCGGAGCCCTGTTCCCCACGACGACCTGTCGGTACGGCCTGCAGAGTGCGGGCCTTACTGGGCAGTGACATATCGGAAGACAGCATATGCCACACCAGCCGGATCATGGGAAGGCCGGCCCCCAGCAGGCGGCCGTCCCTTCCCTCGAAGCAAGTGCACCATTAACTTGATGAGACCAGGTGTGGCTACAGTGACCTCCCGCCAGGCGGCGGGACTGTAGCCACACTGAGCTGACCAAGCCCGCGTCATTAGCAGCATGGCTACGATGGCGACCACCAACCAGACCCGCCCGATGGCGAGGCGGCTGTCGGCTCCGTGCAGAACCGATCGGCCAGGGGCCCACTAGGCGGCGGGCCCTAGTAGTCGGCGGGAAGCCGGAGGCCGGAGACACTGACAGCCGGGCCCAGCAGCCGGCTGGCTTACCATTGTACCCCTGGGGGGTACGCCTATATAAACCCCCAGGGCACCCATGCAAAGGGTTCCCACCCAATTAGACCTAGCCACTTCCCTAGGGCAGGAGAGAGCTAGCCTTGCCTTCTCCTTCCTCTAGCATACAGCTCAAGGAGCAACTTTGTATCACTTTGCCTTAGTGATCATGCGGAGACCCCGCAGATCACTACAAGAGGAACACCCCTTCAGCAACGCATTGATGCGTTGTCGTATATCCATATAACCGTTGCTAAGGTCTACACCAACGGATTATTATGCGTTGCCGTTGGTGGCGTTGCAAGGTTCTACAACAACGTATATAATTGCGTTGGTAAACCACGTGAAAATGTGTTGCAATGTAGCAACGTATATATTTGGAGCATAACAACGCTTCGTATGCGTTGGTGGCTAACCTACATGAACTAATTTTCAAGCTGACATAATATACGCTTCTATGCATTGTTAGATAGCATGAGGTACTATTTTATATATTGCGAACAACAATTGCTAGGCCAATACCGATAGTGCACAGGAGCAGTGATCCAGTGAACAGAAATACTTCATATATTAAATCAACTTGGTTGTATTACATGGAACACAATCCAAACAGTACATACATGATTTTCTATACATTGACCATGAAAATGACATACTACACTGTAGACATAAAACTATCTGGTAGCAACCCATTCTCCACCTTGCATTCAACAATTTAGCCATGTATCATCCATTCATCTTGGCAAATCTTCGGCAACAAAGAACTGCCATGAATGAGTAAAGTAACATTAGAGAAAAAAATCAGGTCAATAGAGCAATTAAAAAGGAGAAACATACAAAGGTTTAAGGCCATGTTTAAGTTTTAGTCACTATGTTCTTCGTCTTCCCACGATTCATTCTGCTCGATAACCTTCAATGACATTGTTACGAGATGATCACTACCCTGCCCATCACTCAGTATTCGGTCTGATTGGCAAAGGCCAACGTAACAACTGAAATAAACTTAGCATATAGAAATGGAAGCCCGCATGTAACACTTCAATATTCTGGAGTTGATCCTTTGTTGAAGGCTCACATCGGTCTAGTTTAATCTGAATGATCAACAAAAATCCTTGTCTATTCTTATTCCCATATGAGACTTGATTTAAGTGTAACAATGCTTAAATCAGTACTAGGCATCCCACTGTATTAGGCACTCATCTCAAAATTTGTTTCCTTGATCTTTTTCTTTCCTTTTTCACATGTCGCAAGCCAAACATACATCAGGACCATATATCGAGCATTGTAGACGTGCATGTCGTAATAAACATGTTTCTCTCTTGGCACAAAAAGAAAATTATCATCCTAAGGTCAAAGATTATGGTCACATTTCATTGTAATATACACAAAAAATGTAAATTGTATGCTCCGCTGGGTAGTTGCAACTTTAAGATAGACACACACACACACACACACACACACACACACACACACACACACACACACACACACACACACACACACACACACACACACACACACACACACACACACACACACACACACACACACACACACACACACACACACACACACACACACACACACACACACACACACACACACACACACACACACACACACACACACACACACACACACAGTTCTCTTTTTCTCCAAACATCTAAATAAAGAAGATAACTTGAACTAACCTCACAAAAAGAAAACTAGAACTAAGATAATGAAACTGATTGTGTAACTTACATTTAGGTGTACATTTTGTTCCATCGAACTTCTGCAGACCAACACAAGTCCCTTTGACAGCATTGTCGTTGTACACCAGTATTGTACGTATATTCCTACCTGTGTATTTGGGAATATAGTCCATGTAAATAACAAACTAGGTTTCTGCGTATTTTGTCACCAGTTCCTCCAGGCAAGTCTGAAAGGAACCCAAATGTGGTATCCTGATCCATAGAAGTCTCAGTCAATGCAACTCATGATATAACTTCTTTCTAAAATGCTTCCTATATTATAAGCAGCTTTAGAGACAGTTAAACTGAAAATGCAATATAGAGCTCTGAAGCACCCATCTATGCACCGACCATTCACAAGGAGAGTACTAACATAATTTATGCACCCACTAATGCATCTCTGCTGCTGCATATTCAAAGTAAATAGTTTTAGTCGGTACTAACTACTCCTGGGTGCTAAGATATATGATGCACATCACCTCGGTGCTAGGATTAGCAGTAATTCTTAGGCATTAGCAGAATTTTTTCTCTTTGTTCATCTCAAATTTACCAATGATTTTGAGCGTAATAAAAAACACAATTTACCTCATGAATATAGTGATTTACTCAACTAGGCACTAAGCATCATCAATCACACACAAAACTAATCAATCGCCAAATGAACTAAAATAGCAGATTCATTATAGAAAAAAATTCTTTGACTGAGAACAACTCATTAGACTATCCCAACGCATTATTCATTCCAAACATTAAAATAAATGGATCAATTACACACTGTTTGAAAGCAGTACAATGTTTTAGTTTTATGCGTACATTAGTTTGCATTAACAATTTCCCTGATTGTACGGCTGCATCAGCATGAGTAGGCATTAGCATGCAAAATATTAAGAAGCTATAATTCAACTGAACTAAACTTGCAGAAGCACTCCATTTTGTAATTCACTGCTCTCAACAGTTTTCTGTAGCAGATCTGAGGCCAAAACAAGTTGGACCAAACAACACCACTCTACTATTAAGCATCAAAAGATTAGAATAAATTACGATTCCAAGCTCTATTGTGTACGCCTATCCGAGGGGGTTAAGTGGGCATATGCAGCTTTGATTTATGATTGGAGGGAGTTGGTAGTTGTCCCATACATTGGCTGGATGAACGGAGGGGCTGATGACGTGTCGACTAGATCCTTGCTCTGGTAGTCCATGCATGTCTTCGGTGTTGCACATGGTGGCAGTAGTATGAGTGAGGGATAGAGGTAGAAGTAAACACTCACAATTACACTGTCTCAAAGGCGGGAATGAAAAGGGGAGGGACAAACCATCATGGCTAGGCATCCTCTGATTTACGAAGTGGAGTGATATGTATACCGGTGCAAGCCAGCGGCGGCGGCGGCTCAGGCTGAGTGATCAGGGTAGCGCAGATCATCGTCACGATGACCGGCAAAGAATCCGCCATGGCCTGCCACACAGAAAACAAGATAGGTAAGAGAAGAGGGGGTCAGGGGAGGAGTGGCTTCCTGAACCGGCAGACATCGGAGTCGAGGTAGCCAAGGTGGAGCAGCACCGCCAAGGCCGACCGGCAGCCGTGCATGCGGAAATTTGGCACGGATTAGTAGGGCGACAAACAAGAGGAGGCGTGGTCTGTGGCAATTAGGATTTATGCGGGCCGCACGTAGGAGAGCGGAGGACGTCGCCATGGTGGGGGATCGCAGAAGAGCGGTGAGAAGTAGCCGATCCGATGAGCGGCGACGCAGCAGAGCGCCGGAGCTCGCCAGATTTAGAGGCGGCGGCGTTGTGGTCACAGAGAAATAAGATTTGGCTGGTGTGCTACTTCTAAGGGGGGAGTTAGAGATAATGTGATTTTTTTCTATAGATGTGAAGGTGGGTACGGGGAGAGGTTAGCAAGTCATGCGAGGTGGGAGGTGGGAGGTTGACCAAACAACACATAGTCTAGATTCGTTGGTAGATATGCGTTGTTATATGGGGTTTTTTGTTGTAGTGAGCAGGACTAGGGGTGTTATCTCCTAGGAGAGCCTCGAACCTGGGTAAAGTTCGCCGGTGTTGGTGTCTACGCCTCATCCCGCTTCCAGGCACCGGGGACGTTCTACTCGCTCCCACCATGATAAGCCATCCTTTGGCATATGTCGCAACCAACCGGCAGTTTGAGCCGGAAGTAGCATACCCAAAGATCCTTGGTGAGTGTGCAGGTTAGCATTAGCTCCAACGCTGCCACACCCGAGTAGAGTAGGGGCATGTGATGAAGAGGTGTGGATCACACTCGGTAGCACACTTGCATCAAGGGCAAGTCGACATAGTTTTGGTATTATTGTGTGCTAGGTTAGGCATGATGTTGAGTCAATCACGAAAGGCTAACCAAGCAAAGACTTTGATCTTGTTAGGAACATTTGTTTCCCAAATCTTGGCGCTGATGTCCTCGTTTGGGTCATGAAGGATGGCCGCATATGCATTTTTTGTGAAGAAACCTAGGCCCTCGATGAGGAGGCGAGCATCCAGGTCACCTAAGGGCATGAAATCCTGCAACAAAGATACGAAATAATTACAGTGGGGGATTCATGTTTGTTAGGATAAAAGATATTTTTTATAGCAGTGGGATTTAAGTGTTGATTGTTTTGCATAAATAGGAATGGTTGGAAACTGGAGCAACAAAGGCATTGGGGTGTTATAGAGAAATCCAGTCTAGCCAGAGGGTGGGAGAAGGGAACAACGATTTGAAAGCAAATTTCATGAGCAACCAATTGTTTTGAATGTGCAAGTTTCTAATGCCTAAACCATCATACTTTTTTGGTTTACATACGTTATTCCAGGCAATGAGGCATTGAGCCCTGGAACAGGTTTCTTCAGCAGCCCAAAAAAAGCATGCCCGAGAGCATCGATAGTATCCCTAATTGCATTACATATCATGCTTTTCAAGCCAAAGAACAACAGTCACATTGGCGGTGCACACATAAACATACAATCGATTATTCTGCAAGTTATCACTGCTGCCACGAGGGCCACACCATAAACAAGTTGGATGGTACTACGTATCTGCATCAAAGAAAGTGGCCTAGCTAGTGCTTGTGCCATTATGTTGGTCAAATGCTCTAGTTTAGCGTTTCATGCCAGTATTTAGCCTAAGGTCTCGTCATGACGGATTATTTATGTGAAAACAGATTTTGAACTTAACCGATAGTTTGACTGACAAAACATTTAGTATTTTCAAACTAGAGATAATCTAGGATGACATCAACTTTTTTCGTCTGGTGCATGCATGTGGAAAGAAGATTAGGGAAACATTTTTTATGTCCTGGTAACTTCAGTGTAAACAACATGATAACTTACGTAGCCCAGACATGGTAGCTTTTGACCCAAAAAAAGTCGTTCGAACATATCAACATACGATCTATTTTTGAAGGTCTCGTCACGACAATTTTTTATGTGAAAACCAATTTTGAATAGGACTAACATTTTGTGATACAGAACATTTTGAATTTTAAATTTTAGTTGAATCTTGATGACACCAGCATACTTTTCTTACATGCATACATGCACACAAAAAAAGTATTTTTAGAAGCGCACACCCATGCAACTAATACATGGGCTTGTAATAGAATAATAGGAAGGATAAGCTCACTCCGGAAGTTCGGTACCTTCCCTAGAATCTTAATGTTCAGCCGTTATGACGATCCTTTGAAAATGTTCATGGCATATTAAAACAAATTCGCCATACATTGAAAAAGTTTGTTGTCCGTAAAAATTGATTACTATATTTAAAAGAAGTCATCATATATAAAAAATGTTCTACATATATTTAAAAAAGTTCATAAACTAAAAAACTCACAACAAATATTCACTACATATATAAAATGTTCAACCTATACAATGTGTATTTGAAAAATGTTCACCATATATAAATAATTACATTGTAGAAAACTATGCAAAAACAAGAGAAAAACAACATTAAAAGAAGAATGAAAAAAGAACCGAAAAACAGAAATTCAGCGAGGAGAACAAAGTGATGGACCAATGTATCCCGTAATGTATACATGAATTTAAAAATACACTTCTTGACAAGTGATGGACCAATGTTCCAGTATCATTATACTTTTAGAATCAGCGAGGGGGGGGGGGAGTTCCTCCATCTGAATATATTTCTCAAAAGGTAGTAGAAGTTGAAATGTTACAAGGGTAGACACAAGGAAGGGGGAGGGAGATTAAATAAGCATTAGAACACGCGAGGAGAGGGACAACCGCCATGAGAGTACATCTTCTTTGTCACTAGGCTTAGATATCCTATGTGACCATAAGTCCAAGTCTTCTATGATGAGCTTCAGAGTAGTGATGGAACGAGTATAATTGCCTTTGAAAGTTCTGGCACTCCTTACATCCTCGATTCGCCACATGACAGAGAGGAGAACAACGGGCCAAACACGATGAGCTGTTTGTGCGGGAAGTAGCATACCCGAAGATCCTTGGTGAGTGTGGAGGTTAGCATTAGTTCGAACGCTGCCACACCCGAGTAGAGTAGGGGCATGTGATGAAGAGTTGTGGAGCACACTCGGTAGCACACTTGCATCAAGGGCAAGTCGACATAGTTTTGGTATTATTGTGTGCTAGGTAAGGCATGGTGTTGAGTCAATCACGAAAGGCTAACCAAGCAAAGACTTTGATCTTGTTAGGAACCTTTATTTCCCAAATCTTGGCACTGATAGCCTCGTCTGGGTCATGAAGGATGGCCGTATATGCATTTTTTGTGGAGAAATCTAGGCCCTCGATGAGGAAGCGAGCATCCAGGTCACCTGAGGGCATGAAATCCTGCAACAAAGATACTAAATAATTACAGTGGGTGATAAATGTTTGTTAGGACAAAAGATATTTTTTGTAGCAGTGGGATTTAAGTGTTGATTGTTTTGCATAAATAGGAATGGTTGGGAACTGGAGCAACAAAGGCATTGGGGTGTTGTAGAGAAATCCAGTCTAGCCAGAGGGTGGGAAAGGGAACAAAGATTTGAAAGCAAATTTCATGAGCAAGCAATTGTTTTGAATGTGCAACTTTCTAATGCCTAAACCATCATACTTTTTTGGTTTACATACGTTATTCCAGGCGATGAGGCATTGAGCCCTGGAACAGGTTTCTTCAGCAGCACAAAAAAAGCGCGCCCGAGAGCATCGATAGTATCCGTAATTGCATTACATATCATGCTTTCCAAGCCGAAGAACAACAGTCACATTGGCGGTGCACACATAAACATACAATCGATTATTCTGCAAGTTATCACTGCTGCCACGAGGGCCACACCATAAACAAGTTGGATGGTACTACGTATCTGCAGCAAAGAAAGTGGCCTAGCTAGTGCTAGTGCCATTATGTTGAGCAAATGCTCTAATTTAGCGTTTCATGCCAGTATTTAGCCTAAGGTCTCGTCATGACGGATTATTTATGTGAAAACAGATTTTGAACTGAACCGATAGTTTGACTGACAAAACATTTAGTATTTTCAAACTAGAGACAATCTAGGATGACATCAACTTTTGTGGTCTGGTGCATGCATGTGGAAAGAAGATTAGGGAAATATTTTTTATGTCCCGGTAACTTCAGTCTAAACAACATGATAACTTATGTAGCCTAGATATGGTAGCTTTTGACCCGAAAAAAAGTAGTTCGAACATATCAACATACTATCTATTTTTGAAGGTCTCGTCACGACAATTTTTTTATGTGAAAACCAATTTTGAACAGGACTAACGTTTTGAGATACATAACATTTTGAATTTTAAATTTTAGTTGAATCTTGATGACACCAGCATACTTTTCTTACATGCATACATGCACACAAAAAAAGTGTTTTTAGAAGCGCACACCCATGCAACTAATAGATGGGCTTGTAATAGAAAAATGGGAAGGATCAGCTCACTCCGGAAGTTCGGTACCATCCCTAGAATCTTAATGTTCAGCCGTTATGACGATCCTTTGAAAATGTTCACGGCATATTAAAACAAATTCGCCATACATTGAAAAAGTTCGTTGTCCGTAAAAATCGATTACTATATTTAAAAGAAGTCATCATATATAAAAAAATGTTCTGCATATATTTAAAAAAGTTCATCATAAACTAAAAAACTCACAACAAATATTCACTGCATATATAAAATTTTCAACCTATACAATGTGTATTTGAAAAATGTTTACCGTATATAAATAATTACAGTGTAGAAAACTATGCAAAAACAAGAGAAAAATTACATTAAAAGAAGAATGAAAAAAGAATCAGAAAACAGAAATTCAGCGAGGAGAACAAAGTGATCGACCAATGTATCCCATAATGTATACATGAATTTAAAAATACACTTCCTGACAAGTGATGGACCAATGTTCCAGTATCATTATACTTTTAGAATCAGCAAGGGGGGGGGGAGTTCCTCCATCTGAATATATTTCTCAAAAGGTTGTAGCAGTTGAAATGTTACAAGGGTAGACACAAGGTAGGGGGAGGGAGATTAAATAAGCATTAGAACACGCGAGGAGAGGGACAGCCGCCATGAGAGTACATCTTCTTTGTCACTAGGCTTAGATATCCTATGTGACCATAATTCCAAGTCTTCTATGATAAGCTTGAGAGTAGTGATAGAACGAGTATCATTGCCTTGAAAGTTCTGGCACTCCTTGCATCCTCGATTAGCCACATCACAGAGAGGAGAATAAAGGGCCAAACACGATGAGCTGTTTGAGCCGGAAGTAGCATACCTAAAGATCCTTGGTGAGTGTGGAGGTTAGCATTAGCTCCAACGCTGCCACACCCAAGTAGAGGAGGGGCATGTGATGAAGAGGTGTGGAGCACACTCGGTATCACACTTGCATCAAGGGCAAGTCAACATAGTTTTGGTATTACTGTGTGCTAGGTTAGGCATGGTGTTTGTTGAGTCAATCACGAAAGGTAACCAAGCAAAGACTTTGATATTGTTAGGAACCTTTGTTTCCCAAATCTTGGCGCTGATGTCCTCGTCTGGGTCATGAAGGATGGCCGCATATGCATTTTTTGTGGAGAAATCTAGGCCCTCGATGAGGAAGCGAGCATCCAGGTCACCTGAGGGCATGAAATCCTGCAACAAAGATACTAAATAATTACAGTGGGTGATAAATGTTTGTTAGGACAAAAGATATGTTTTGTAGCAGTGGGATTTAAGTGTTGATTATTTTGCATAAATAGGAATGGTTGGAAACTGGAGAAACAAAGGCATTGGGGTGTTGTAGAGAAAACCAGTCTAGCCAGAGGGTGGGAGAACGGAACAACAATTTGAAAGCAAATTTCATGAGCAACCAATTGTTTTGAATGTGATAGTTTCTAATGCCTAAACCATCATACTTTTTTGGTTTACATACGTTATTCAAGGTGATGAGGCATTGAGCCCTGGAACAGGTTTCTTCAGCAGCCCAAAAAAAGCGTGCCCGAGAGCATCGATAGTATCCTTAATTGCATTACATATCATGCTTTCCAAGCCGAAGAACAAAAGTCACATTGGCGGTGCACACATAAACATACAATCGATTATTCTGCAAGTTATCACTGCTGCCACGAGGGCCACACCATAAACAAGTTGGATGGTACTACATATCTGCATCAAAGAAAGTGGCCTAGCTAGTGCAAGTGCCATTATGTTGGTCAAATGCTCTAGTTTAGCGTTTCATGCCAGTATTTAGCCTAAGGTCTCGTCATGACGGATTATTTATGTGAAAACAGATTTTGAACTAAACCGATAGTTTGACTAACAAAACATTTAGTATTTTCAAACTAGAGACAATCTAGGATGACATCAACTTTATTGGTCTGGTGCATGCATGTGGAAAGAAGATTAGGGAAACATTTTTTATGTCCCGGTAACTTTAGTGTAAACAACATGATAACTTACGTAGCCCAGATATGGTAGCTTTTCACCCGAAAAAAAGTCGTTCGAACATATCAACACACGATCTATTTTTGAAGGTCTCGTCTCGAATTTTTTTATGTGAAAACCAATTTTGAATAGGACTAATGTTTTGAGATACAGAACATTTCGAATATCAAATTTTAGTTGAATCTTGATGACACCAGCATACTTTTCTTACATGCATACATCCACAAAAAAAAACAGTGTTTTCAGAAGCACACACCCATGCAACTAATAGATGGGCTTGTAATAGAAAAATGGGAAGGATCAGCTCACTCCAGAAGTTCGGTACCTTCCCTAGAATCTTAATGTTCAGCCGTTATGACGATCCTTTGAAAATGTTCGCGGCATATTAAAACAAATTCGCCATACATTGAAAAAGTTCTTTGTCCGTAAAAATGATTACTATATTTAAAAGAAGTCATCATATATAAAAAATGTTCTGCATATATTTAAAAAAGTTCACCATAAACTAAAAAACTCACAACAAATATTCACTTCATATATAAAATATTCAACCTATACAATGTGTATTTGAAAAATGCTCACCGTATATAAATAATCACAGTGTAGAAAACTATGCAAAAACAAGAGAAAAACTACATTAAAAGAAGAATGAAAAAAGAACCAAAAAACAGAAATTCAGAGAAAAATGAAAAACCAGCCCCCCCCAGGCCAAGCCAACTTAGCTCTCCCGAGGGCTTGACTAGCGACTTTCTTCAGTGTTTACAGCAAGGTTTCCTGAAAGAGTGACAACATGATTTATCTACAGATTTAAAACTAATATTTTGAGATATAATTTTTTAATAAAATACTTAAAAAATGGTTATGAATATAAAATCTGCTTGTGAATTTTAAAAATCCTAGCGGATTAGGAAAAAAAATCAAATATAAATTAAATAATTATGTTATTTAAAAATATGAATTCGAAATTGTTCATGTCTTCCAAAACAATATTTACAAATTATCTAAAAAATCATGAATTAAAAATGTTCACTAAATTTATAGAAAATGTTCTCAAAATCCAAAAATGCTTTTGTATCCAAAAAGTATTCATGAATTTAAAACATATAATTGTTGACAAGCGACGGGTCAACATTTCCAATGACGTTATTATTCCTAGCTGCATTGCATAGCATGCTTTCCAAGCTGAAGAACAAGAGTCACATTGACATTGCACGCATAAGCAGCCAACCGATTATTGTGCAAAGTTGTCAATACTGCCACCAAGGCCGCGACCACAAACAAGCTGGATGGTATCGCATGTCTGCATCGATGCATTGTGCGTAGGTGGGCACAAAAGGAAGTGGACTAGCTAGTGCTAATGCCCTTATGAATTCGCGGCAGCGCCGTTCGTCAGATGCTCCAGTTTAGTGTGGCATGCCATTATTTCCCCCACGCTTCCTAAGAACAGAGCAAACATGTCAGTGATATCCACACACGAACTAGAGCATCCACTAGTGCAGAACCGGGCAATAGCACTGGTTCGTAAGGCCCTTTAGTGCCGGTTCCATAACCGGCACTAAAGTGTGGGCACTAAAGCCCCTCCCCCCCCCCTCCCCTTTTAGTACCGGTTCAGCACGAACCGATGCTAAAGGGAAACCACGTGGCACGAGCCAGCTCCAGGGGCCTGGAGCCCTTTAGTACCGGTTGGTAAGACCAACCGGTACTATAAGGTTTGGGGGTTTTTTAGTTTTATAATTTTTTTTATTTAATTTTGTGTTTCCATTTTACTTATTTTTCGTTTGCTGGTATTTTACGATACTACACATTGTACACGTTATGCATATATATATATATATATATATATATATATATATATATATATATATATATATATATATATATATATATATCATCGATGTCTCACAAACCATCATATTAATTAATTCACACATACACACATGTATAGCTATATACAATTTCTCCTACATATGCATGTTGCCTTGAGCCAGTGGCATTAGCCTAATTGGTGCCTTGAGCACGATGACAATTGGAAGTGGTTTTCATGGGAGGCGGTGGCGGGTAATAGTATTCTCCCTTCGGATTTATGACCTGGTCGAGCAAAAATCCCGCTATTTCCTCTTGAAGTGCTTCTCTGGCGCTCGCTTTCTAGGAGCTTCTCCGCACCTCTCGTGAACTGTTAAGAAGGAGATCAATATGCATGTGTATTAGTTGTGTGACTAGATATCGATAATGGTGTAAAAATTGTGAATAGTGTTTTGACAAGCGTACCCATTCCTGTCTTTGAGATCTGCTCCTTTTGGACGCCATCATGCGAATGTTCTCGCAAACGCAGAATGCACACAGATCAGACCCTGCGCTACCGCTTGAGGCCTTTACGAGAATGGAATTTGATCAGATATAATTAATCAAGCATGATAATTAAAGAGATGGCAGCTAGCTAGCTAGCTAGTACTATAATTACTTACCTTGGGTCAAAACCATTTAAGCTTTTGTTTCCATTCTCCTGGGGTCACTTGATGAACCTTGCCCAAGCCCTGCCCGCCGACAAAGAAAATGAATAAAGGGGTTATTAAATAGTTCATATCATGAAAAATGACGAACTAAATAGGCCGAGATATATAGTTAATAATGATTGAAATTACCTGTTGACTATCCCAAACAAGATGTTATAGTCAGTTTTTTCTTTGAGTAGTGAGTCCAGTATTTGAACTGTTCCGGCGTCAACTTTAATGATACACAAGACCCAGTGAAATCTGCATGCACACACGTTTGCATGTCTTAATTCAGCGGGCATATGTAAGCAAAACATGTAGCTAGCTAGTAGGCAAAAACAGAGAATTTGTAGTACAAGACAGTGTGACTCACTGGAAGTTGTAAGGAAGTAGTATATCTTCATTGTATTTCAGGCGCTTCAAGAACTCTAGCATGTTGTCCTCTACGGCCTTTTGATGACGTTGATTTATTTTCCATGTGTATTCATTAACGGTGTTTGGGTCAATGAACCCAATGCCAAAGCGTCCACCTTTTCTCATCTCATACATCTTCATCATGCATATAATACCACAGAAAAGAATATAGTAAGGATAATTACAGGTAATGATTGATCAAAAGGATCACTACAGCTAGCTTGAGACTTAAATTACAGAAAGAAATCACTTACAGACAATAGCAACTGACGATAGATTTGTCGAGTGCGTCTTGATTGTATAACTGAAACATTTCACAATACTCAACGAACACAACTTTCTCATGGAAGTAATGCTCCTCCTTGACATTCACCATGAGGGACAATCGATCGGAAATCTTGCTAATGTTCATGTACCATTGATGCAATTCATACATTCTCGTTGGGAGGTTCTTGACCTTATGCAGCTCGACAAAAGGTTGGCCCGGACATATTTCCGTTTTATTTCATCCTCTCTAAGCACAGGCATGGGCTCGATCTCGAGGAGTTGTCCAACAGTGATTTTGAGAACTTCAGCCTGCATTATATGGTCCTCCGTTATTACCACATTGCCCACCTCGGAGCGTAAACTGTTTTCCCACAATAATATTGGGCCACAGATTGTCATCACGTGTTGTTGGCACAACAAGCGAGGGATCGATTGCGCGCTTTGTTCTCCCGGTGGGAATGGTTTTCCGCATTTTTGACAGGCTGCTTCTTGTTTGCTCGATCCCGAGCTCGCCTCATACGTAGACGTGCTCGATTTAACTTCGATGTGGCGCTCATAGTCTGTGTCAATAGGCTTGGGAGCTGGTGGTTGAGCCATACGAATGAAGTGGTCAATCGTTTCCTCGGGCACTTTCTCCCTTGGCGGCGGTGGCGGTTTCGGTGCAAAATGGGCTTCCACCTCGGACTTCGATATGGCTGCGATTTCCTCCTCGGACCTGTCATAAGACCTCTGCGGAAGAGGCGTAAGGCTTGGACCATATTTATATCGCTTGCCTCACTTTACTTCCTGTACTACCTCGACTCGTGCCGCCACGCACCATAGCTGCGGGGTGTCTCTTCTGCGATTGCTCGGCGGCAGAGATGCGGTGTGAGGCTGAAGTTGGACGAGGAGGAGTAGCCGCTGAAGCTGTGCGGACTTGGAGGAGGAGTGGCACGAGGTTGTGCGGACTTGGAGGAGGTGGATGTCGGCCTGTGGCGGACATGGAGGAGGAGGAGTGGCACGACACTTTGCGGACTTGGAGGAGGTGGCACGACACTTTGCGGACTTGGTGGACTCCCAGGAGCGGGAGACTGCTGACTCGGTGGCGGACTTCGACGAGGACTCGAATGACACGGTGTCGGTGGCCTTCGAAAGATGATGCAATCCTTTTTCCATAGGATGATACGATGGTTGGCGTCTCCGAGAATGCGCTCGTCGTCACCTCCAGGAATGTCAAGCTCTAGAACCGAATATGGGTGGACCACCTCGTCAACCATGACACGAGCATAGCCCTCTGGAATCGTGATGCAATGGTAGGTTGCTTTGGGGGTAACTGGAAAAGCAACGCCGTCCGCCACCTTCATGGATATGTTCTTCATTTTGGCGTGTAGCTCGCAGCTAGTGTTCTCCGTGATGTCATCCACGGGGTATCTACCCAGCATTGCGTCGTCCGGGGCGGAACCCACGCTGCTTCTCGGCATGGATGGGGCGGTGCTATCCAATGCTGGATCATTCGCTAGCTGCTGCAGCTCTTTGAGACCCCCTTTGATGGGTAAGTGAGTCGATCTGCTCCTGCTGCCGTTGGAATTTGACTACCAATTCCGCTTGACTTGCTTCTAGGCCTTGAAGGCGTTCATAGTCCCGCTTCCTCTGCTCCTCCTCCATCTTCCTCTTCTTCTCCTCCATAATCTTCTTTCTCGCACGGGTTACGTAGTCGGTGTTCGGTCTGAAAAGCCCTCATACCACGGAATAAGCGCCCTTGCCTCGTGTTCTTCCAGTGTTCAGGATTTCCCGAGGCACGCGTAAGCTCGTCGTTCTCTCTGTTGGGCTGGAACACCCCGATCGTGCCTCTTCTATTGCAACAAGTATCGCATCGCCGGCTCCCTTCAGACTTGCCCTCGTCGAAACATTGCCTGTCTTGGGTCCAACTCCCCCATGCGCATAGAACCAAGTCCGACCACAGGGGGCCAGCTCTTAGTAACCGGAGTGGCACCTGCATCCTCCATCTCTTTCTCGGACTTATCCCACTTAGGCATTGCCTTGCATAGCCACACAGCTGACTTATGGAACTTATCATTTTTTTCGGCATTCTTCTTGTTTATTCTCGACCGTTCCTTAGCTAATTCCGAATCCTTGAATTTCACGAAATCGTCCCAATGAGCACGTTGGTTCTCTAGTGTTCCCTCGAATACTAGAGTCTTCCTTTCTCCCTTAACGTACTTGTCCGATTCACGATTCTTGTGGTTCTTGAATGCAACCGCCATCTTCCTAAGAGCAGCGTCCTTGACTTTCTGCACATCTGCTTCTGTGAAATGATCTGGTAGGGTGAAATGTTCCATGAGAGTATCCCAAAGCAGATCTTTTTGATTCTTGTCGACAAAAGTAACATCTGGACGTGGAGCAGCGTCCTCTTTGCCTTTTTGTCCTTTGTCTTACGCTGGCTCTCTCCATTCTTGAAGGGAGATCGGGAGTTGGTCCTTCACAAGAACTCCGTGGCAGCGAAACAAACTTGTCATAATCTTCTTAGGCGCTAATGGTTCGCCATTAGGTCCGATCGCCTCGATATTGTACTTTACGCCCTCCTTCAACTTTTGTTCGGGCCTCGTTTCGTCCTTTTGCACGAAGATTTGCTCGATCCGGATGGCTGAAAGAACAAAGATCGATTCATTAATATATCTTCAAGTCATTTAAAACATGTGATGATCACCAGATACCTGCTTATATAAATATATATACCTCGCGGTCTTTGTTGTTTCAGGATCAACATGTTCTTCGTCATCGTCATAATCGTAGTTCATGACTTCATCAATTCGGTCGTCGCGATCGAATATCATATCACCCTCTCCGGTGTTGTTTAGAAATTGAGCCGTCATAATCTTCTTCATTACGATCATCATCGGCCCGTGTATCATATCGAACATGATCTGTTCTCCCTCTCTGTCGGTATTATGCGCCATAGCTTTTATTTAACTAATTCAAAAGAAATATAAAACAATTTAGTATTCAAATTACATCGTCTCGAATAATAGATATAATCTCGAATACTTCGTCTAGAATAATAGATACAACTCGAATACATCGTCTCGAATAATATATAATATTGAATAGTACATCACTGGCTAGCTAATTAAAGATCGAATACTATAGAAGAATCTAGGACACTCGCGGTTCCTGCAGCGCGGGCGGCCCAAAGAGAAGGAACCCTCATAGGATCATAGCTGAAGTGAGATCCCCGAATATACTGCCAGGTATTGGAGAACCTGCCGCCCTCTAACGCAACCATGTAGCAATGGACGTGCTCGTCCTCCTCCCTGACACGGCGACGTACCTCCTCCGGCGGGGCCGGGTCCCTCCGCACCGAAACTGGCCCACTAACGCCACCAAACGAGATCAGGGTCGACAGCGGGACCCGGGCAGGTTCCTCATCAAGTGGCGCGCCCCTCCAGGCAGCACCTCCGGTGCCAGCCAGGAGCCAGTCCCGGACATGGGTCGGCTGGGCGTCGTCTAGGGCCAGGTCGACGGCGAGGATGCGGGCGGCATCGTCGAGAACAAATACTAGCTATATGCCCATAAAAAGTTATACTTTTTAATGATTGTATTTTGATAACTAAAATTTCTAACATTTCTACTATTTCAAAAATCTATATACTATTTCATACTAATTAAGCATCTAACACTAAAAACAGAAAACACAACTTCTATACATCCATTAAAAAACTGAAAAACAACATTATATAAAATTTTTCCATACTAATTAAACACTAATTATATCCATCTAACATGCATTCATACATATATAATAGTGAAAAAATAATAATCTAAACTAATTAAACATACAAAATACATATATACTAATATATACATGCATTAATTCATACATATGTGTGTGTGTGTGTGTTCATCATGCTTGTGTGTGTGTATGGGATCGGGGAGGGGCGGCGCCCATGGTGGCCTTGAGGCGAGAGAGAGGGTTAGAGGGGAGAGCTCACAGGCGGCAGCGGCAGGCGATGTGGGCAGGCGGCGGGGATGGCGCTTGACGGGCGGGCCAGGGGCGCAGCAGGGGACGGCGGCGACGGGGCAGGGCGACGGAGGCAGGGCAGCGATGGAGGCGAGGCGGCAGAGGCGGCGACGGAGGGCGGCGACGGAGGCAGGGCGGCGACGGCGGCAGGCGGAGGCAGCGAAACAGAGGAAGAAACAGAGGGGGAATGACGGGGAAGTGATGTATGTACAGAAGGCACCTTTAGTACCGGTTGGAGCCACCAACCGGTACTAAAGGCCTGTTTTGGCCAGCCCAAGCGGCAGGAAGCGACCCCCTTTAGTACCGGGTGGTGGCACAAACCGGTACTAAAGGCCCCACCTTTAGTACCGGTTTGTGCCACGACCCGGTACTAAAGGCCTCCTTACCACCCCAAAGTTTAGTCCCACCTCGCGGGCGAAGGCGATCGACTGGTTTATAAACCCAGCCGCGGCTACCACTTGAACTCCTCTGTATAGCAGGCTTGTGGGCCCTAAACTCTGCTGGCGCTGCCACAATGAGTCTCTTTGGGCCTTTAAGGCCTGTTATTACACTGTGGCCTATCAGGCCCAGGGCAGCGCTAATTTTTTATAGTTTTTCTCTTTTCTGCTTTATTTTCTTCTGTTTATTTTTGCGTAGTTTTTTGTATAGTTTTTTATTTTCTGTTATATTTATTTTCTTCTATTTATTTGTGAGTAGTTTTTCATCTAGTTTGCCAAAATTCAACATTTTTAGAGTTTATTTTGTAGTGATTTTCAATTTCACGGTCATTTTGTAAACGATTGAAAAATAGAAAATATTTTTTTTTCTTTTCTGCTTTATTTTTTCTTCTATTTATTTCTGAGTAGTTTTTTCTTTTCTGCTATATTTATTTTCTTCTATTTATTTTTGAGTAGTTTTTTTATATAGGTTTTTTCTTTTAATCTATATTTTTTATTTCTCTTACGCTATTTTTTCTTTTACGCAAAACTTGATGGTCAAAGTCTGGAGTTATAACTTAAAAAAAGAAATGTCGACGTGCAATTAGTTTTTGCCATAATAGAAGAAGTCGGAGTTGTAATAAGTTATTAAAATAAAAAGAGGTGCAATGCTCGTTAATTTGCTTCATGCCTTTCGGAATAGTGTAAACTGCACTACGCATAGCTCCGTGCAGTCTACCGTATTCCTGAAGGCTTGAAGCTAAGCAACGTGAGCATTGATCCTCTTCTTCATCGTCTCTGCACTCAGGGCTTATAAACCGCTCCTAGTCCCTCTCACTTCGCGAGGTGGGACTAAAAAACAACTTACGTCTGGTTCATCCATGAACCGGTACTAAAGGTGGTCGTGGGGCTGACCTTACTCGACACAACCTCATTAGTACCGGTTCGTGGTACGAACCGGCACTAAATGGTGATGGTGGGGCCATAGCCTGACCAGAGGCTGTGTGTCTTTAGGTACAAAAAATTACAAACTTTCTGTTAGTGTCCGTAGTTTTCAAATTTGAATAGTTTAAATTTTGAATTATTTGAAATTAGTGTGAATTTGTTTGCACATAAAATTTCTTCGCGTTTCAAATACCAAAACACATAACTACCCTAACTATTACAGAGATTCCCCTCTCGGTGCGAAACACAGAAGAAACTGATGATAGCTAGTGAAGCCAATCACATCCCAGATCTTTGGGTATGAAACTTTTTCTTCGCGTGTGTCCCTTTGCACCGTAACCATGGAAAATCTTCATCATTTAACGGGATGCTCGGGTCAATATTCACTGTGAATGGAGCAATTTCATCAAACTTTTCATAATCTTGACTTGTCTGTCTTGTCATCCACTCCCACGATGTTTCTCTTCCCGGAAAGAACTATGTGCCGCTTTGGCTCATCGTCGATGCATTCGCTTCCTTATCTTTTCTTTTTCTTGGCTTGGTAGACATGTCCTTCACATAGGAAACCTGTGCCACATCATTGGCTAGGACGAATGGTTAAATGCGCATACGTAAGATTGTTGAGATCCTTTGTTGTCATTCCGTCTTTGCGGGTGTTCCGTTACCCCGCCTCGTGTCATATTGACCCATTTGCACCGAAACAAAGGGAACTTTAAACCACGTCGATAGTCAAGTTCCCATATGTCCTGTATATAACCATAATATGTTTCCTTTCCCGTCTTGGTTTCTGCATCAAAGCGGACAACACTGTTTTGGTTGGTGCTCTTCTTATCTTGGGCGATCGTGTAAAATGTATTACCATTTATCTCGTACCCTTTGAAAGTCATTATATTCGAAGATGGTAGCGGGACAGCAAGTACAGGTCATCTTCAATAGAGGTGTCATGCATGATGCGATATGCGCAACCAATTGGCGAAACTCTGGTTTGTTCACGTGTAATCCGGTCATCGAGACCGCTCGGGTGTTTGGAGTCTTGCAAATTCTTGTGTTCATCCATATACGGAGCCACCAAGGCGGAATTCTGTAGAAGCTGTAGTGTGCTTCGGTGAGAGAATGTCCGTCCATACATATTATTTGTTCCCCTCCTAGCGTGCCTTTTCCATCCAGTCTGCCCTTATGCATGATTCAGGAACACCAATCGGCTTAAGGTCAGGAATAAAGTCAATACAAAACTCAATGACCTCCTCATTTCGATGGCCCTTGGAGATGCTTCCTTACGGCCTAGCACGGTTATGAACATATTTCTTTAAGACTCCCATGAACCTCTCAAAGGGAACATATTGTGTAGAAATACAGGACCCAAAGCGTTAATCTCTTCGCAAGATAGGTGAACTAGGGCGTGCGTCATGATGTTGAAGAAGGATGGTGGGAACACCAACTCGGCCCGACAAGACATTGCACCAAATCATTCTGTAACCTTGGTATGATTTCTGGATCGATTACCTTACGAGAGATTGCATTGAGAAATGCACATAGCTTCACAATGGCTAATCGAGCGTTTTCGGTAGAAGCCCCTCAATGCAACCGGAAGCGGTTGCATCATAATCACGTGGCAGTCATGAGACTTTAGGTTACGGAACTTTTCTCTGCCATGTTTATTATTCCCTTTATATTGACGAAGCCGACGGTACCTTAATGCGAGCAGGCATTCAAAGAAGATTTCATTCTCTTCTTTGGTAAGGCGTAGCTTGCATGACCACGATGTATGCCGTCTTCTCCGTGCATACGTTCTTGGTCCTCCGTGCCTCGGTGTATCTTTTGTCTTCCCATACACGCCCAAGAAGCCAAGCAGGTCACGCATAAAGATTCTTCGTCACGTGCATCACGTCGATTGCGGAGCGGACCTCTAGGTCTTTCCAATATGGCAGGTCCCAAAATATAGATTTCTTCTTCCACATGGGTGCGCGTCCGTCAGCGTCCTTTGGAACAGGTTGTCCGCCAGGACCCTTTCCAAATATCACCTTCAAATCCTTGACCATATCATGTACATCAACACCCGATGCGATGGCGAGGCTTCGTCCAGGTGATCCGCCTCACCTTTGAAATGCTTGCCTTTCTTTCTTATGGGATGCCTGCTCGGAAGAAATCGGCGATGTCCTGTACACATTCTTCTTACAACTATTCAAATATATCTTGTCGGTATCATCCAAGCGGTGCGTGCATCCGCGGTATCCCTTGTTTATGCATCACGAAAGGTTCTTGAGAGCAGGCCAATCATTGATGGTCACGAACAATAACGCCTTTAGGTCAAATTCTTCCCCCATGTGCTCATCCCACGCATGTACACCTGTTCCATTCCATAGTTGTAAGAGTTCTTCAACTAATGGCCTTAGGTACACATCAATGTCGTTGCCGGGTTGCTTAGGGCCTTGGATGAGCACTGGCATCATAATGAACTTCCGCTTCATGCACAACCAAGGAGGAAGGTTATACAAACATAGAGTCACAGGCCAGGTGCTATGGTTGCTGCTCTGCTCCCCAAAAGGATTAATGCCATCTGCGCTTAGACCAAACCGTACGCTCCTTGCGTCATCTGCAAACTCCTTCCCGTACTTTCTTTCGATTTTTCTCCACTGCGACCCGTCGGTGGTACTCTCAACTTTCCGTCTTTAAATGCGGTCTTCTCTGTGCCATCGCATCGCCTTGGCATGCTCTTTGTTTTGGAACAAACGTTTCAACCGTGGTATTATAGGAGAGTACCACATCACCTTGGCAGGAATCTTCTTCCTGAGGCGCTCGCCCTCGACATCACCATGCTCATCGCGGCTGATCTTATAGCGCAATGCACCACATACCGGCAGCGTTCAAATCCTCGTACTCACCGCGGTAGAGGATGCAATCATTAGGGCATGCATGTATCTTACGCACCTCTAACCCTAGAGGGCGGACAGCCTTCTTTAACCCGTCGTACTCTCGTGCAATTCGTTGTCCTTTGGAAGCATATCCTTTATCATTACCAGCAACTTTCCAAATCCCTTGTCGGATACACCATTCTCTGCCTTCCATTGCAGCAATTCGGTGTGGTGCCCAGCTTTTTCTTGTCACCTACGCAATTGGGTACAACAATTTTTGTGATCCTCTAACATGCGCTGCAACTTCTTCTTCTCCAAATCACTTGCGCGTTTCTCTTTGCATCGGCAATGGCCCGACCTAGATCATCAACGGGCTCATCGATGCCTCTTCTTCGACTTCTTCCGCATTGCCAGCCCAGCTTCTTCCCGCATTACCGGCTCAGCTTCTTCCCCATTGTTGTATCATCGTATTCAGGGAACCCATGGCCGGGATAGCTGTCGTCGTCCTCTTCTTCTTCATTGTCTTCCATCATAACCCCTCTTTCTCCGTGCTTGGTCCAAACATTATAGTGGGGCATGAAACCAGACTCAAGCAATTGGGCGTGAATGGTTCTTGGCGTAGAGTAATTGCGACCATTCTTACAGCCAGCACATGGACAAGGCATAAAACCATCCACCCGCTTGTTTGCCTCGGCCGCAAGCGAGAAAAGTATCTGCGCCCTCAACGAACTAGGGAGAGCATCGGTCATCGTACATCCATTGCGGCTCATCTTCATTACACAACACCGAATAGACCAAATTAATACAAGTTCATACATAAAGTTCATACAACACTTAAATGCAACAAACAAATAACTCTCTAGCTAAAGCATTTAAATGCAACAACAAATGCGATCAAGATCGCAACTAAGGTAACAATTGATCCAACAGCATAATGATACCAAGCCTCACTATCGATGGCATATTTTCTAATCTTTCTAATCTTCAAGCGCATTTTCTCCATCTTGATCTTGTGATCATCGGCGACATCGGCAACATGCAACTCCAATTCCATCTTCTCCCCCTCAATTCTTTTCAATTTTTCTTTCAAGTACTCGTTTTCTCTTTCAACTAAATTTAACCTCTCGACAATAGGGTCGGTTGGAATTTCCGGTTCACATACCTCCTAGATAAAAATATCTATGTCAACTTGATGGACATAATTTGTCATAAACACGAAATGCAACAAATAGTTTTAAAAGAGAATATACCACATCCGAATCATAACAAGGACGAGGGCGGCGAGGGCGGATATCAATACCATGGCACTATGTATAACAAACAACGTACGGGTAAGATAATTATTATACGAGTAACTATATATCCAAATCACACAAACATCAATTTTTTATATAAAATTGATTGAACAAGAGGCTCACCACAAGGTGGTGCCGGCTGACAGAGACAGTGCGGGCGATCGGCGGTGAATTCTGACGAAGATTTAGAAGGCACTAAGTAAACCACACCTACATATGCAAACTAAGTGTTATTTTGACCTCAAATTGCATATAAATCAAATACTACCACATATAATTCCTCCCAAGTTACTAAAACCCACAATTAATCACTATATAAACCAATGCAAGAGCTAATCTAGCAATGAGAGATGAAAGGGCCTGCAAATCTTGACAAATTTGGGGCAAATTTTGTGATGAACTCGAGAGGAAGAAGGGAAGAACAGAGGAGAGGGAGAGGGGAAAGGGGGAAGAACAGAGTGCGGGTGGACGAAGGATTTATATAGGACGACATTTAGTACCGGTTCGTGCCATGAACCGGTACTAAAGGTGCTGGAAGGGCCCTATTCTGACAACATCCTGCCACCACTCTCATTAGTACCGGTTCGTGGCACGAACTGGCGCTAAAGGTTTGTCACGAACCGGTACTAAAGAACTCTTCCCGGCTAGCCGTTGGAACCGGCACTAATTGGTTAGTAGTACTTGCCACGGAAGCATTGAAAATACGAGCTCTGTCGATATGGACCCAATATATATGACACATTGACACACAGGGTCCACGCACAACTGGGCCGACCATAGCGCGAAGCCACCTGTTTTTTTCTAACGCCGACCCATCGGCTTGAAGACATCTGTTCTTGTTAACGCGTGAAAGAGCGAGCTTGCAAGGATTAGAACTCATGACCTTGCAGTCCTGACGTGAGCTGCTAACCCCTCGATCTGACGGCTACCAGTGATCATGGGAAGCGCGGAATATGTAAGAACACACAACAGTGTTCAGATTCAAAAACATTTTGTCAAAATTGCAAACAATTTTGAAATTTCTCAAAAATTTTGAACATGCAATTTTTTTGGAATTCCCACACATTTGCTTAATTTGCTAACCAATTTTGAAAATATGAACATTTTTTGAATTTTTGAACAAATCTAATAAATAGTAACATTTTTAAAACTCCCAAACATTTTTGGAATTTGTTAACAAATTTTTTAAATCTGAACATTTCAGAACATTTTTGCAATTTGTTAACAAAATTTTAAAATGTGAACATTTTGAAATTTTGATATTATAATTGTTTCTGAATTGAACGTTTTTTAAAAAGAAGCAAACAATTTTAGAAATTATAAACATTTTCGAATTACTAATCATTTTCTAAAAAATGTGAACAAAATCTGAAAACAGGAACATTTTTGAAATTTTGAACATGTGCACATTTTGTAAATTTCTGATATTTTTCTAGAAAATAAAACTAGACTTGAGAAAAAAGAAACATAAAAGAAAAAGGAAAAAAAATCAAAAGAAAACATAGAAACTGAAAAAACTGAAAACGGGCCGGCCTAGTCGTTGTCGCCCCCATGCAAAGCACCGACTACTTGACGAAGTGTGGTCAAATAGCGAAATCACTAATTGAGGAGCGCTCCCCGCAACGATTAGTCGGGGAGCGCTCCCCGCCCGCCAAGTGTCACGCGAGGAGCGCTCCTGAGACTTTTCCGATGCGCTCCGCGCGCGACACTTGGCGCGCGCACGGCTTCTCCCGTGATTTCCGGTTTCCGGTTTCCCTTTGTGGTTTTTCCTTTTTTCACTTTAGTCCTTATCCTTTTAATGTTTTGTAATACCTTTTGATCTGTTTTGAGATCTGTTTCTCTCTGGTGTGGGCGAACCCTCGTCGCGCACTGTTCTTTCTTTGCCGTCGTCTCCGCCCGTCGCCGCCGCTGCTCTTGTCTCGTGGTTACGGCGGCAGCTGTTCCGGCCGCCACGCTTGTTGCCTGCCCTTACGGCGGTCCTTCTTTAGCGTCGAGCATGCTTCCCCCTTCGCGATATCGTCGTTACCTACTGGTTGCCTTCGCGGGTTCCCTGTTTTCCTTTTACGTTTCTCTTTTTGTTCCCATTATATTTCCGGGATATGGAGATTTATGGGGTGAATTCTGGTGGGGACTACCAACACTATCGGATGTCAAGTTTTAACTGGGTTTTGTGGGATTAGTTCTTGATAACCATTGTGTTCCTTGCGATTATGGCTTGTCCTTTTTGCCGTATGCCTGGTGGCCCGTGTTCTTCTGTTGATTCTTCTGTAGATGGGTTCAGTGTGGTCCTGGATCGGCGTTGTTGGAGGCGTGTTGTAAGAAAATCATTTTATGGTTGTTCAATTTTTTGCACACACGCTTATTTATTTTGGTGCTGCCCATGCTGTTTAGATTTTGATTATGATCCTTGTTTTGATTTCTTGTGCAGTATGTTCCGTGCAGTGTTAGATCTCATCTTGCTCGTTACATCGAGGAGTGTAGGGCTTTAGCCATAAGGAGGGGTGACGAAGATACTGATCTTGCTCTTCAGTGCAATGAGGGTTATTTGTATGGTGTTTTGTTTAGTCATGGTCGGGTGAGGAGAAAATTCCATTGTCCTTCCTGGAAACGATTGGTCAGTGATTATGGTGTTCGTCCTCGTGATATAATGACCATTAGGCTTGAACATTATGGAACTTGGATTGGTATTGATTTTTATCATGTTGGTCGTGGAGATGCGTTGTCTCCTTTACCGTCTGTTGGTAAGGTTTATTTTTAAGGAAGTTTTATCTTGTTTTATTGTACATTTTGATTTTTCTGTTCCCTTGAGCCTGTGTAATTAAATTTTGTAGCTCTACATGGTTTGAGCGACTCCGAGAAGGAACTTGTTGGGAGTTGTTATTACACCCGTGGTGTTTTTCTTAATTATCAGCAGATGTATTTCATGAGGTGTCAACTATTTGGTGCTGAGTACATACCCTGTTGTCCTTTTGTTCACAGGATTGATTCCATGAATGTTAATGGTCATCATATGGTCAGATTTTTTTTCCATTGTTTTTTTTTGTTTCTGTTTTTTTATTTACTTTTATTATGTCTTCTATTTATAGTTTTGAATTTTTATTCTATTTCTGATAGCTTGATGTTTTTTGTCAGGTTATTCCTGGTATTGTTGTGAGGAGTTTGAAGGAGTTTGTGACTTTTCCTAGAACTGGCATTTTAACTCTTGAAGTTACTCTGGAAGTTGGTGATGATGATATATATGTGAGCACTCCTTGCTCCTACTTCATTGGTTTGGGTAACAGAATGGTGTTCAAACAGGAAGGTTTCAGTGATTTTCTCCAGGCATCGTCTATTGAAGTAAACAGCTTGGTGCTGATAACTTTCAAACAACGTGTTGGGAGGCTTGTTGTTATCTTCAATCTCTTGCCGCAGTGATGTTAGTTATAGCCTTTTAACATAATGGATTTTGTTTAAAAATCTATGCTATATAAGAGGCTTGGCTGTGCATCTCTTTTAAAGATGTTTTTTTGGACGGATGTTATTTAATTGTGGTCACAGTTATAAATACAGTAGAGGCATGTGTGTTGTTTACTCCGAGGCATGACTGTGCATCTCTTTTATGTGAGAGGCACCTGGATTCAACAAACGGAGGCATGGATGTAACGCCCCGATAATCATGCTACAATAATCTCACGTTGATGGTGCCACGTCACCTCTGTCACTGTAGTTAACCTCGGGTTAAATCAAAACGGTTTCGAAATTCAATTCAAAATTGTGATGGCAATAAAAGTTTTCAAAAAATTAAAACTAAAATGTTCGGGGTTGTCAAATATTACAAAGTTAATTATGGTGGAGTGCACACATTTTTATGAAGTGTCTGAATATTTTAAATAAACTAAAACAGAAAAGAAAAAAAATAAAACAAAAGGAGAGGGGGAAAAACCCCACAGGCCAAACTGGGCCAAGCCCACCTGGCCCAGCCGGCCAGCCCATGGCCATCCGGCCCACCACATCGCCCCCATAACCCCCCTCGCCCGGTCGGTGAAACCCTAGCCGACACCCACTCCCCCCCTCGATCCCCTTCTCCTCCCTCCCCCGCCGATCTGGATCGGGATCCGCCCGATCCCGTCGCCCCGGCCTTGGCGCCCCACCCCACCGGCGCTCGTCCTCCTCCTCCTCCCGACCGGCCTGCAGGCGCCTTGAACCCCTCGTCGCCTCGGGACCGTCCCCGACTCCCACCTCGTCGGATCCGCATCGCGGGACGCCCCGACCGCCCGAGCCCGCTTAGAGACCCCGCGTCCCCCCCCCGTGAGCTCTTCCTCCCACCGCCCGCTCTGTGGCCGTGAGAGGTCGACCCAGCTTTCGGTGCGCCATGGCGGGCTTCGCTCGGCCTTGGCGCTTCGTCGCGCTCGGCTCGCGCCCGGCTCACCGCGCCCACGTACCCCCTCCTCTCCCCTCGTTCCCCTCCGTGCCAGCGCCCCGTCGTGGATCTCGTCGCGGCGCCCTTCCGGTGACCAAATGGTCGCAGGCCGAGCCTTGTGCTCGGTAGCGTCGCGCAACCCACAGCCTTCCCGTTAGCCCGTGGCGCGATCCCGGCCAGTGCGAATCCCACCGCCGCCTCCGCCGCTCGCCGGCGTCGTTTTCGTCCAAGTCCGACCGTGCCTCTGCCACCGTTGGACGCGGCATCCTCTCCACGTTCGAACTCACCCGCCCGCGGCCATTTTGGCCGCCGGACGGCGAATCCCGGCGAGGTCCGGCGCCCTCACGCCGAGGAACGCTCCCGGAGCTCCCCAACGCCCGCCCGGCGTGGCGAATCCTAGGGCCACCACAGGTCAGCGACCGTGGGCCCTAGGGGCGACGACTGTTGACCCGGTCGGCCTTCTTGTTGGACCCGACCATGCCACTAACCACGGTCCCACCCCAAAACCTTAAAATAAAAATAAATGATAATTAAAAGTTAATTAATTAATTAAGTAAATAATTAATTTAATTAATCTGATTAATTAACCTAATGGCTAATTAACTTAATTAACTACATGTTAATTAACTAACTTGATCACTAACGAGCAGGACCCACATGACAGGTTGACCAAGTCAACTCTGTTGGCTATGACGTCGACATGACATCATCTTTTGACGTCATAAATTCATTTTTTGAATTAAATAATTAATTAATTAAATTGCAGAAATTAATAAAATCTTTAGAAAATCATATCTTTTAATCAGTAACTCGGATTAAAATATTTTCAACATGAAAGTTGCTCGAGCGGCGAGGCGAATCCGGAGTGCAGCGATCCGTTAAATCCGCCACACACCTAACCTATCCAGACCCGCAACTTTCCCCCTCCGGCTCCTGCTCGAAAACCACGAAACAAGGGAATACTTTCCGGATGTTTCCCCATAACCAAGTACCACCTCATACCACGTTAGGGCACGCCTAGCATTGCTACTTGTCATGTCATGCATCGATATGCATCTGTTTACTTGGTATTCATTGTTTCTTCCCCTCTTCTCTCACGGTAGACTACGAGACCGGCAGCTGCTGCTGGCCTAGTTCGACTACGTAGTTGGCGACCCTCTCTCTTGCGAGCAACCAGGGCAAGCCCCCCCCTTGATCACGGATATCGCCTACTCTCCTCTATCTTGCTTGCATTAGAGTAGTGTAGCATATTCTTGCTTCGAGATACTCCTATCTTGTTGCATAGCTTTGTCCTTGTTACTCTTGTTGTTACCTTACACCGCAATCCTATATGCTTAGTATAGGATGCTAGTACTTTCATCTGTGGCCCTACATTCTTGTGCATGCTTAGTGCTATACTATCGGGCCGAGGTCACTCGGAGGTGATCACGGTATATACTATATACTTTATACATGATACATGTGGAGACTAAAGACGGGTCGGTTTGGTGGAGCACCAGCGAGTGGATCTTTGAGTGAGGCGGCAGGCGGCAGGTTGAGACCGCCTAGAAGAGAGGTGGGCCTGGCCTGTTCGGGCGTTCATGGTTACTTAACACGCTTAACGAGATCTTGGTATTTGATCTGAGTTGGCTACGAGCCTATACGCACTAACCATCTCTGGCGGGAGTAGTTATGGGTATCCGGCGTCGTGGTATCGGCACTTGCCGTGGCGTCGACAAGCTGAGTGGCGGCGCGGATTGGAGCGTAAGCCTGCTCTTGTATTAAGGGGCTAGATTACGCTTCGGCCGCGTTATAGCGTGCGAGGTGTGCATTGGGCGATGGGCCCGGACCCTGGCGCTTAGGTTTGAACCGGCGTCTGGCCTCTCTGTTGAGCCTAGGTGGGGCTGCGGCGTGTTGATCTTCAGCGGCGGGCATGACCCGAGGAAAGTGTGTCCGGCCAAATAGGATCAAGCGTCTTTGGGTAAGATGGTGCACCCTGCGGTGAAGTTTAATCTATTGAATAGCCGTGATCTTGATAACAGGGCGACTTTGAGTTGTACCTTGAGCTTATGACAACTAGAACCGGATACTTGATAAAACACACCCTTCCAAGTGCGAGATACAACGGTGGTCGCTCTCTCTCGGGGGATATGAGGAGGGATCGCCGGGTAGGATTATTGCTATGTGATGTTACTTGGAGGACTTCAACCTACCCTCTTTTACTGTTGCAAGGCGGTGACCCGCGCGTAGTCTTGATAAGACTAGCTATCCCCTCTTGTTACGGCATTACGCAGTTCAGTCCAGCGATATGGCCCTTTACACATATATCCATGCATATGTAGTGTAGCTCCTTGCTTGCAGTACTTTGGATGAGTACTCACGGTTGCATTGTTTCCCCTTTTCCCCTATCTATACTCGATTGCTGCAACCATACGATGGAGCCGAGGCGAGCGCACGCATGTCGATGGCGACTACTACACGGAGGTGCCTACTACTACGTGCAGCCGGCCCGGCGGCGACCGGGAAGTAGTTTAGGAGGATCCCAGGCGGGAGGCTGCGCCTCTTCGATCTGTATCGTTTGGGCTAGCCATCTTATGGAAACTTGTTTAACTTATATACGTACTCAGATATTGTTGCTTCCGCTGACTTCGTCTATGATCGAGCACTTGTATTCGAGCCCTCGAGGCCCTGGCTTGTTTTATGATGCTTGTATGACTTATTTATGTTTTAGAGTTGTGTTGTGATATCTTCCGTGAGTCCACGATCTTGATCGTACACATTTGCGTGCATGATTAGTGTCTGATTAAATCGAAGCGTCCTGAGTTGGTATCGAGCCATTGCCTGTAGGAATCCCCCTTCCACACTCTTTGGCCGAAGTCGAGTCTAGACATTGCAAAAACTTTTACTAACTTGGCTGTGTGCCTTACGGGCCCACGTCGCCATCGGGTGGTACTAGGATCTTTTTACTCCTCGACCTTTACTCTGGGATTCTGAACTCTCTTCTTTTCGGGTTAAACGATTTTGCTAAAAACAAAACTAACTTTAGGTTCTCCCAAGTACTTTCTCCCGGAGAGCCCCTCACTTCAGATGATCGCTTTGCTACATCGGAAGATTCGAAGATACTCTCGATGTTCTCTCGAGACTTTGTGCCCATCACTCTTGCTATTCCTGACCACCGATAAATCCGTATGGATAACTACTTACACTTGCCATTCATACGATCATCCCCATTGATCTTGTTATTACAAGATACCCGAAGTTTTCTCTATTGTTCCGAAAATACTTTGTGCCTCTTGCCCTAGCAGTTCTTTGCCACATGAATACCCCTTCAAATAAATCCTCGCATTTGTCGAGTATCCGCTCATCGAGTTGTTCATGTGTTTCACAAAAGTCTTGAAATACTATTCGATCTTCGAAAATCCTCTGGAGCCTTTGGCTCTTGAAATTCTTACTTGCTTGCATTATGGTTAATCCCATAAGTCTCGTAGTCTTATTGACATTCCTTGTCATTATCATTTTGAGTCTGTTGACTCAATATGTTTGCGAATACCATAATCATCATTGATCCCTATAAATTACCTTTAAATTTGAGCTGCCATTCTTTTAAGCTGGAATTGGTCCTCGACCAATCCAATTGTCGTTGATTGTACCCTAAGGCTATTCAACTTATCCATCTCTAATCGAGCATTGCTTGATCCCTTGATTTAAAATCATAATTCCTTTGCATTTGACAATTGAGTTAGTCAGTTGTTTCTATAATTTGATCTCCTTGCATTCTTCTTCCTCTAGTTGAGTACCGATGCTCACGTCGGATCCCTTGTGGACCACGGATCCCTTGTTGGATTTTATCTAACAACGCCCTTCTTATTCAATAACCTTGTGAGCCTTTCCTCGATACATAATGCCTTTGGTAAATTGTATCCTCTGCTTTCTCTACCATGCTCGCCTTGAGCTTGAGTTAATTATTTCTAAAGATTACGGTATATGATTAGTAGAAGCCCGATGGGATTGAACCAACGCCTTCCCTCATCGGTGTAAACCGAAAAGATTTCACGAGTCATACTTATACGGTATTGCGCCGGGTAAAACTTTCAACAACTAATGTCATCTTGAAATCGAGAGGTGAATGGAAGATTATGCATTGAGGAAGTGGGAGTCGACCTTGAACTTTGTGTTCATGCCCATGGGCGCGATGTATATACTATCATGGAAGCTTCTTGTAATAATAACTATTTCCTTGATAACTAGCATTATGGTATCGTGAATTGATCCCTTGCAACCGTGGTTCCGACCATGATTGTTCTTCTTTGATTCCATTTCTCGGACAAGTTAAAACAATTGTCTTCTATGGATCAATACACCGGTCCAACCTTTACTTTGATCTTGTGTCGAGTATTACCCCTGGTATCTCAAGATTATCTTGGAACTGCATAAACTTCCTATGAGTTCTTCATCAAGTACTACCTTCACACTGATTACAATTTTTCATGGGCTCACGGTTATTAAACACTCAAAGACACCGATAAGCGAACCGAGTGCACTTTTCACGGTTCAACAACTCTTCGATAGCTTCTATAACTACGAGTTTGTACCCGATCACGCCATTCCTAGCCTGTTTGGCTATATCATTGTCGTGTGATTCTAAGCTGTGCTACCTGGTCCTTCTTCTCGGAGCACAATTTTACGACGATGAACTAACCTTACGTCGATCCTCATCGTCATATCATTTAGCCTTGAACAACAAGCTTGGTTTCGAGTTTGTGTCGAACCCTTGGTTCCAATAACCTTTCACTTCATCATTACTTTGACTTGATGTAAATCGTCGCCGATCGATTACATCTTCATGAACTCTCGCGACAAAGGTGTCGTGATCATCAACATCTGAGCTCATCCGGGATATCAATTGAATTCATGATGAGAAATACCATCCTTGCCCTCGATGAATTGTATTATCATCGACCACTTTATTGCCTTCCCACCAACACAAGCTTGTTCATGTTTGGTGTTATACCTTGAGTTCCTTGCTATCCGACAATTGTTCTTCTTTACCTTGGAGTATTACCATCCTTTATGTCAAGAATATTACGAGATTTGTTCCACCTCTTGAGAATTCTTGACATAGAAATACTTCTCACCATCACCATTCTTTCTTGGTCCCCGTGTTAATTCCAACAAGTGAACGGTGTTGTTTGGATTCTTTCCTTCTAGCAACCCTATTTTTTTAAGTTAATGGTCGAAAGTTCATTCTTAGGCTATTGATTATGGAATCACCATTCTGACATTGGTCGTGCAACCCAACCCATATTTCGGGTGCACCGTTCAACCAATGTTTAATTATGTATGTTTTCCTCGAGCATATCCCATTATATCATTTGATCTGACAAATGTTATCTCCTTGTTCACTTAATTGTGGAAATCCAACTTTTGGGAATCTCGGTGAATTGCCGTTGAGTTCACCAGACACCTCCTTGTCCTCTCCTTGGGTTAATGATGGACTCTTGTTAACGGAAACCACTTCATAGTTCATTTCCCCGAGGATCTTACAATGTCACCTCGTCAATTTGTGTTGCACCTTTTCTTCTCGGACATCCTGAGTCTGAGGTATCATGACACCAATCGGATCTGAATCTCGGTCCGGATATGATGGCTGGGACAACTTTCAAGAGTTATGATATTGGTCCTTTGATGAACCGGTGACATGATGTCATGCCTAGCACCCCACAGGTGGAGGACCGATCATTATAAATTCTTTTGCAAGGATAACCATTCTTCTGGAGGAAATTGTAAGACCTATTTTATAAGCTGTTCTGATGGATCCATTGAGTATCTGAAGTCCGACCTTTGCTTGAAGACCATGTCAATGCTCTCTCGAAGCATGTCAATGGTACTCCGATTCACAACAGGAACATTTGAAGCACGATGCTAGATTTTATTTATCATTATCCTAACACCGTTGTATGGGTAATATCATGAGATTCCTTCCCCCTTACCTAAATGGTTTTCTACTTTATATCCTGTCATGGATATCTTGTTCTGCTTGTCCTTGGGAAGGATATACCCTTGAAATATGTGTTTAAACATATTTTCCTTCCCATTTATCTGTTTAATCTGATGATCATATTTTCCTTCCATTGGTTTGTTTGAACCTTTTCTATGATCTATATGATATAGCGGTAATAATCCTTGCTTGTGCAAACACCTCGAGGTACAACTACATCGGTAAGACCTGTTACTATTGTTGATGACATTCCGGTAGCCACCGATGGGCGAGAACCTTGCCTATTGGTCCGCCTCGTTCAGCGGCAGGAAAGTGGTTCTCTTCGTCCCTCGCCCTTGGTACCAACGTTGATGCCGACATAAGCGACATAGTACTCTCGACATGCCTTGCTATCATGACCGTGAAAGATGTCACTGCTCCTATTAAAAAAACCACATGGTGGGCCCATAACCCACAGTTCCACAGGATCGAAACCTGGATGTCCTGTACCCCCTAATCCCTAAGTTATTCCTCGCGCGTGGACTCGTATATAATTCGCGGGCCACTGTCCTAGTAATCTATTATGGTATCGGGGCAATACTTACTCTCGCTACTCTGAACCCCTTTCTCACTCTGGTTCGGGGCTTGAGCAACTATCCATCCGCTTGGAGCCTATTATGGTACCTTCGTGCACGACTCTCGAGGTATTTCATATGTTCAACTCGAGAGATAATCTTATCTAATTCATGGGTTAACCCCAGTTGTTTCCCTCAAAAGCATTATGTCGTAGTGAGCTGCCCTTATCTTTTCGTAAAATGCGATGGGGTTCCCGAAGAAATGATGACAAGTTTATCATGATGCATCGGAATAAAGGATTGAAGACACCGGCGAAAGGATTAACTTCTTTGAGAAGATCCGTTAGAATATCGTAACGAGAACTTTCCCTTACTCCCCTCTTAAATCTCGGGACGAGATTTCTTGTAGTGGAGGAGATTTGTAACGCCCGGATAATCATGCTACAGTAATCTCACGTTGATGGTGCCACGTCACCTCTGTCACTGTAGTTAACCTCGGGTTAAATCAAAACGGTTTTGAAATTCAATTCAAAATTGTGATGGCAATAAAGTTTTCAAAAATTAAAACTAAAATGTTGAGGGTTGTCAAATATTACAAAGTTAATTATGGTGGGGTGCACATATTTTTATAAAGTTTATTAATATTTTAAATAAATAAAAACATAAAAAAAATAAAATAAAACAAAAGGAGAGGGGGAAAAACCCCACAGGCCAAACTGGGCCAAGCCCACCTGGCCCAGCCGGCCAGCCCATGGCCATCCGGCCCACCACATCGCCCCCATAACCGCCCTCGCCCGGTCGATGAAACCCTAGCCGACACCCACTCCCCCCCCCTCGATCCCCTTCTCCTCCCTCCCCTTGATCTGGATCGGGATCCGCCCGATCCGTCGCCCCGGCCGGGCGCCCCACCCCACCGGGCGCTCGTCCTCCTCCTCCTCCCGACCGGCTGCGGGACGCCTTGAACCCCTCGTCGCCTCGGGACCGTCCCGACTCCCACCTCGTCGGATCCACATCGTAGGACGGCCGCCGCCTCGACCTCCTCCCCGGGGCGCCCCGGCCGCCCCGAGCCCGCTTCCGAGACCCCACGCGTCCCTCCCCCTGAGCTCTTCCCTCCCTGCCCGCTCTGTAGCCGTGAGGTCGACCCAGCTCGGTCGCCATGGCGGGCTTCGCTCGGCGCCCGCTCGTCGGCGCTCCGGCTTCAGCCGGCTCACCGCGCCCACGTACCCCCTCCTCTCCCCCTCGTTCCCCTCCGTGCCCGGCGCCCCGTCGCGGATCTCATCGCCGGCGCCCTTCCGGTGACCAAATGGTCACGGGCCGAGCCCTTGTGCTCGGTAGCGTCGCGCAGCCCACAACCTTCCCGTTAGCCCCGTAGCGCGATCCCGACGCGGTCCCGAATCCCACCGCCGCCTCCGCCGCTCGCCGGCATCGTTTCCGGCCAAGTCCGGCCGTGCCTCTGCCACCGTTGGACGCGGTATCCTCTCCACGTTCGAACTCACCCGCCCGCGGCCATTTTGGCCGCCGGACGGCGAATCGGCGGTCCGGCGCCCCTCGCTGAGGCGCTCCCGAGCTCCCAACACCGGCCCGGCGTGGCCGACACAGGGCCACCACAGGTCAGCGACCGTGGGCCCTAGGGGCCCGGCCGACTGTTGACCAGTCGGCCTTCTTGTTGGACCGGCCATGCCAGCGACCACGAGGTCCCACCCCAAAAGCGTTAAAATAAAAATAAATGATAATTAAAAGTTAATTAATTAATTAAGTAAATAATTAATTTAATTAATCTGATTAATTAACCTATTGGCTAATTAACTTAATTAACTCTGTTAATTAACTAACTTGATCCTTGACGAGCGAGACCCACATGACAGGTTGACCAAGTCAACTCTGTTGATTCTTGACGTCGACATGACATCATCTTGACATCATAAATTCATTTTGAATTAAATAATTAATTAATTAAATTCGAAATTAATAAAATCTTTAGAAAATCATATCTTTTAATCCGTAACTTTCGGATTAAAATATTTTCAACATGAAAGTTGCTTAGAAACGGCGAGCCCGAATCTGGATCACGCGATCCGTTTGTCCGCCACACACCCCTAACCTATCCAGACCGCAACTTTCCCCCTCGGCTCCTCTTTAGAAAACACGAAACAAGGAATACTTTCCCGGATGTTTAAACATATTTTTCTATGATCTATATGATATAGCGGTAATAATCCTTTGCTTGTGCAAACACCTCGAGGTACAACTCTGTCGGTAAGACCTGTTACTATTGTTGATGACATTAGGTAGCCACCGATGGGCGAGAACCTTGCCTATTGGTCCGCCTCGTTCAACGGCGGGAAAGTGGTTCTCTTCGTCCCTCGCCCTTGGTACCAACGTTGATGCCGACATAAGCGACATAGTACTCTCGACATGCCTTGCTATCATGACCGTGAAAGATGTCACTGCTCCTATTAAAAAAACCACATGGTGGGCCCATAACCCACAGTTCCACGGGATCGAAACTGGTATCCTGTACACCCCTATTCCCAAAGTTATTCCTCGTGGCGTGGACTCGTATGTAATCCACGGGCCCTTTGTCCTAGTGATCTATTACGGTATCGGGCGCATAATACTTACTCAAGCTACTCTGAACCCCTTTCTCACTCTGGTTCGGGGCTTGAGCAACTATCCATCCGCTTGGAGCCTATTATGGTACCTTCGTGCACGACTCTCGAGGTATTTCATATGTTCAACTCGAGATAATCTTATCTAATTCATGGGTTAACTTGATTGTTTCCCTCAAAAGCATTATGTCGTAGTGAGCTGCCCTTATCTTTTCGTAGAAATGCGATGGGGTTCCCGAAGAAATGATGACAAGTTTATCATGATGCATCGGAATAAAGGATTGAAGACACCGGTGAAAGGGATTAACTTCTTTGAGAAGATCCGTTAGAATATCGTAACGAACTTTCCCTTACTCCCTCTTAAATCTCGGGGCGAGATTTCTTGTAGTGGAGGAGATTTGTAACGCCTTGGGATAATCATGCTACAGTAATCTCACGTTGATGGTGCCACGTCACCTCATCCTTTGTAGTTAACCTCGGGTTAAATCAAAACGGTTTTGAAATTCAATTCAAAATTGTGATGGCAATAAAAGTTTTCAAAAAATTAAAACTAAAATGTTCAGGGGTTGTCAAATATTACAAAGTTAATTATGGTGGAGTGCACACATTTTTATAAAGTGTCTGAATATTTTAAATAAATAAAAACAGAAAAGAAAAAAAATAAAACAAAAGGAGAGGGGGAAAAACCCCACAGGCCAACCGGGCCAAGCCCACACAGCCCGGCCGGCCAGCCATGGCCATCCGGCCCACCACATCGCCCCCATAACCGCCTCGCCCGGTCGATGAAACCCTAGCCGACACCCACTCCCCCCTCGATCCCTTCTCCTCCCTCCCCGCCGATCTGGATCGAGGATCCGCCCGATCCGTCGCCCCGGCCTTGGCGCCCCACCCCGGCGCTCGTCCTCCTCCCCTCCTCCCGGCCAGCTGCGGGGCCTTGAACCCCTCGTCGCCTCGGGACCGTCCCGACTCCCACCTCGTCGGATCCGCATCGCCCGGACGGCCGCCGCCTCGACCTCCTCCCGCCGGACGCCTGACCGCCCCGAGCCAGCAAGAGACCCCGCGTCCCCCCCGTGAGCTCTTCCCTCCTGCCCGCTCTGTAGCCGTGAGGTCGACCCAGCCTTTCAGTCGCCATGGCGGAGCTTCGCTCCGCGCCCGCTTCGTCGCGCTCCGGCTCAGCGCCCGGCTCACCGCGCCCACGTACCCCCTCCTCTCCCCCTCGTTCCCCTCTCCGTGCCCGGCGCCCGTCGCGGATCTCATCGCCGGCGCCCTTCCGGTGACCAAATGGTCGCAGGGGCGAGCCCTGTGCTTTCGGCGCGTCGCGCAGCCCACAACCTTCCCATAGCCCCGTAGCGCGATCCCGACGCGGTCCCGAATCCCACCGCCGCCTCCGCCGCTCGCCGGCGTCGTTTCCGGCCAAGTCCGGTCGTGCCTCTGCCACCGTTGGACGCGGCATCCTCTCCACGTTCGAACGCACCCGCCCGCAGCCATTTTGGCCGCCGGACGGCGAATCGGCGGTCCGGCGCCCCTCCGCCATGAGGCGCTCCCGGAGCTCCCCAACACCGGCGCCCGGCGTGGCCGACACAGGGCCACCACAGGTCAGCGACCGTGGGCCCTAGGGGCCCGGCCGACCTGTTGACCAGTCGGCCTTCTTGGACCCGACCATGCCAGCGACCACGGTCCCACCCCAAAGCGTTAAAATAAAAATAAATGATAATTAAAAAGTTAATTAATTAATTAAGTAAATAATTAATTTAATTAATCCTGATTAATTAACCTATTGGCTAATTAACTTAATTAACTACTGTTAATTAACTAACAGTCACTGACGAACGAGACCCACATGACAGGTTGACCAAGTCAACTCTGTTGACTGCTGACGTCAGCATGACATCATGCTGACATCATAAATTCATTTTTCGAATTAAATAATTAATTAATTAAATTCCAGAAATTAATAAAATCTTTAGAAAATCATATCTTTTAATCCGTAACTCGGATTAAAATATTTTCAACATGAAAGTTGCTTAGAACGACGAGACGAATCTGGATACGCAGTCCGTTTGTCCGCCACACACCCCTAACCTATCGAACCCGCAACTTTCCCCCTCCGGCTCCTCTGCCCGAAAACACGAAACACCGGGAATACTTTCCCGGATGTTTAAACATATTTTTCTATGATCTATATGATATAAGCAGTAATAATCCACTGCTTGTGCAAACACCTCGAGGTACAACTCTGTCAGTAAGACCCTGTTACTATTGTTGATGACATTCCGGTAGCCACCGATGGACGAGAACCTTGCCTATTGGTCCGCCTCGTTCAGCGGCGGGAAAGTGGTTCTCTTCGTCCCTCGCCCTTGGTACCAACGTTGATGCCGACATAAGCGACATAGTACTCTCGACATGCCTTGCTATCATGACCGTGAAAGATGTCCTGCTCCTATTAAAAAAACCACATGGTGGGCCCATAACCCACAGTTCCACAGGATCGAAACCTGGTATCACCTGTACACCCCCTATTCCCAAAGTTATTCCTCGCGCGTGGACTCGTATGTAATCCACGGGCCACTGTCCTAGTGATCTATTCTGGTATCAGACGCAATACTTACTCAAGCTACTCTGAACCCCTTTCTCACTCTGGTTCAGGCTTCGAGCAACTATCCATCCGCTTGGAGCCTATTATGGTACCTTCGTACCTGACTCTCGAGGTATTTCATATGTTCAACTCGAGAGATAATCTTATCCTAATTCATGTGTTAACACCAGATTGTTTCCCTCAAAAGCATTATGTCGTAGTGAGCTGCCCTTATCTTTTCGTAAATACGATGGGGTTCCCGAAGAAATGATGACAAGTTTATCATGATGCATCGGAATAAAGGATTGAAGACACGGTGAAAGGATTAACTTCTTTGAGAAGATCCGTTAGAATATCGTAACGAGAACTTTCCCCTTACTCCCCTCTTAAATCTCGGGACGAGATTTCTTGTAGTGGAGGAGATTTGTAACGCCCGGATAATCATGCTACAGTAATCTCACGTTGATGGTGCCACGTCACCTCTGTCACTGTAGTTAACCTCGGGTTAAATCAAAACGGTTTTGAAATTCAATTCAAAATTGTGATGGCAATAAAAGTTTTCAAAAAATTAAAACTAAAATGTTCAGGGGTTGTCAAATATTACAAAGTTAATTATGGTGGAGTGCACACATTTTTTATAAAGTGTCTGAATATTTTAAATAAATAAAAACAGAAAAGAAAAAAATAAAACAAAAGGAGAGGGGAAAAACCCCACAGGCCAAATGGGCCAAGCCCACAGCCCGGCCGGCCGACCCATGGCCATCCGGCCCACCACATCGCCCCCATAACCGCCCTCGCCCGGTCGATGAAACCCTAGCCGACACCCACTCCCCCCCCCTCGATCCCCTTCTCCTCCCTCCCCCGCCGATCTGGATCAGGATCCGCCCGATCCCGTCGCCCCCGACGCCGGCGCCCCACCCCACCGGCGCTCGTCCTCCTCCCCTCCTCCCCGACCGGCTGCGGGGCCTTGAACCCCTCGTCGCCTCGGGACCGTCCCCGACTCCCACCTCGTCGGATCCGCATCGCCGGACGGCCGCCGCCTCGACCTCCTCCCCGCCGGGACGCCCCGACCGCCCCGAGCCCGCTTCCGAGACCCCACGCGTCCCCCCGTGAGCTCTTCCTCCCTGCCCGCTCTGTAGCCGTGAGGTCGACCCAGCTCAGTCGCCATGGCGGAGCTTCGCTCGGCGTGCGCTCGTCGCGCTCCGGCTCGCGCCGGCTCACCGCGCCCCACGTACCCCCCGCCTCTCCCCCTCGTTCCCCTCCGTACCCGAGCGCCCCCGGCGTGGATCTCGTCGCCGGCGCCCTTCCGGTGACCAAATGGTCACGGGGCGAGCCTGTGCTTTCGGCCAGCGTCGCGCGACCCCACAACCTTCCCGTTAGCCCGTAAGCGCGATCCCGACGCGGTCCCGAATCCCACCGCCGCCTCCGCCGCTCGCCGGCGTCGTTTCCGGCCAAGTCCGGCCGTGCCTCTGCCACCGTTGGACGCGGCATCCTCTCCACGTTCGAACTCACCCGCCCGCGGCCATTTTGGCCGCCGGACGGCGAATCCCGGCGAGGTCCGGCGCCCCTCCGCCGCGGGAACGCTCCCCGGAGCTCCCCAACGCCGGCCGCCGACGTGGCCGACACAGGGCCACCACAGGTCAGCGACCCGTGGGCCCTAGGGGCCGGCCGACTGTTGACCAGTCGGCCTTCTTTGGCCCGGACCGACCATGCCAGCGACCACGAGGTCCCATCCCCAAAGCGTTAAAATAAAAATAAATGATAATTAAAAAGTTAATTAATTAATTAAGTAAATAATTAATTTAATTAATCTGATTAATTAACCTAATGGCTAATTAACTTAATTAACTCACATTAATTAACTAACGATCCTTGACGAGCAGAGACCCACATGACAGGTTGACCAAGTCAACTCATTATTCTTGACGTCGACATGACATCATCTTGGCGTCATAAATTCATTTTCGAATTAAATAATTAATTAATTAAATTCGAAATTAATAAAATCTTTAGAAAATCATATCTTTTAATCCGTAACTCGGATTAAAATATTTTCAACATGAAAGTTGCTTAGAACGGCGAGGCGAATCTGGATACGCGATCCGTTTGTCCGCCACACACCCTAACCTATCGAACCCGCAACTTTCCCCCTCGGCTCCTGCGCTGAAAACCACGAAACACGGGAATACTTTCCCGGATGTTTCTTAACCGATACCACCTCATACCACGTTAGAACGCCTAGCATCGCTACTTGTCATGTCATGCATCGATATGCATCTGTTTACTTAGTATTCATTGTTTCTTCCCCTCTTCTCTCCGGTAGACTACTGAGACCAGCTGCTGCTTTGCCCAGTTCGACTACGGAGTTGTGACCCTCTCTCTTGCCCGAGCAACCAGGCAAGCCCCCCTTGATCACAGATATCGCCTACTCTCCTCTATCTTGATTGCATTAGAGTAGTGTAGCATGTTCTTGCTTTCAGATACTCCTATCTGCTGCATAGCCTTTGTCCTTGTTACTCTTGTTGTTACCTTACGCAATCCTATATGCTTAGTATAGGATGCTAGTACTTTCATCTGTGGCCCTACATTCTTGTCCGTCTGCCGTGCTATACTATCGGGCCGAGGTCACTCGGGAGGTGATCACGGTATATACTATATACTTTATACATGATACATGTGGAGACTAAAGGCGGTCGGTGGTGGAGCACCCATGAGTGGATCATTGAGGCGGAGGCGGCAGGGGCAGGTTGAGACCGCCTAGGAGAGAGGTGGGCCTGGCCTGTTCGGCGTTCGCGGTTACTTAACACGCTTAACGAGATCTTGGTATTTGATCTGAGTTGGCTCTGAGCCTATACGCACTAACCATATCTGGCGGGAGTAGTTATGGGTATCGGCGTCGTGGTATTAGCCGGCACTTCGTGACGCCAAGAATCGAGTGGCGCGCGCGGATTGGAACGTAAGCCTGCTCTTGTATTAAGGGGCTAGTTACGCTTCCGGCGCGTTCTAGCGTGCAGGTGTGCATTGGGCGATGGGCCCAGGACCCTGTCGGCTTAGGTTTAGACCGGCGTCTTTGGCCTCTGTGTTGAGCCTAGGTGGGGCTGCGACGTGTTGATCTTCCGCGGCGGGCATGACCAGGAAAGTGTGTCGGCCAAATGGGATCAAGCGTGCTGGGTAAGATGTTGCACCCTGCAGGAAGTTTAATCTATTGAATAGCCGTGATCTTGGTAACAGGGCGACTTGGAGTTGTACCTTGAGCATATGACAACCAGAACCGGATACTTGATAAAACACACCCTTCCAAGTGCGGATACAACGGTGGTCGCTCTCTCTCGGGGATATGAGGAGGGATTACGGGTAGGATTATTGCTATGTGATGTTACTTGGAGGACTTCAACCTACCCTCTTCTACTGTTGCAAGACGGTGACGAAGCGTAGTCTTCGATAAGACTAGCTATCCCCTCTTGTTACGGCATTCTGCAGTTCAGTCCTTGATATGGCCCTTTACACATATATCCATGCATATGTAGTGTAGCTCCTTGCTTGCAGTACTTTGGATGAGTACTCACGGTTGCATTGTTTCCCCTTTTCCCCTATCTATACTCGATTGCTGCAGCAGACGATGGAGCCCAGGAGCGAGACGCCACCGTCGATGGCGACTACTACACGGAGGTGCCTACTACTACTACGTGCAGCCGGCGGCGGCGACCAGGAAGTAGTTTAGGAGGATCGAGCAGGAGGCTTGCGCCTCTTCGTCTGTATCCCAGTTTGGGCTAGCCATCTTATGGCAACTTGTTTAACTTATATACGTACTCAGATATTGTTGCTTCCGCTGACTTCGTCTATGATCGAGCACTTGTATTCGAGCCCTCGAAGCCCCTGGCTTGTTTTATGATGCTTGTATGACTTATTTATGTTTTAGAGTTGTGTTGTGATATCTTCCCGTGAGTCCCTGATCTTGATCGTACACATTTGCGTGCATGATTAGTGTACGATTAAATCGGGGGCGTCACAATGGAATTGAAGTCAGAACATGCACGGTTGTGTCGAGGCACGTAGAGTTACTGTGGGTTTCATGTGAGGCACGTGGTTTGAGCAAACAAAGGCATGGAATTGCAGTCAGTACAGGCACGGTTGTTTGGAACACGGGTATACTGAGAGGAATGTGTGTGCAATACCAAAGTTACACGGGCGATGACGCGTGCCGAACACGTAGAGATACTGTGGGTTTCATGCGAGAGGCACGTGTGGGTGTAGCACGTAGAGTTACAGTGGGTTTCATGTGAGGCACGTGGATTGAGCAAATGGAGGCACATAATTGAAGTCAGTACAAGCGATCACTTGCGCGGAGCACGTAGAGTTACTGTGGGTTTCATGTGAGGCACGTCGATCGAGCAAACGGAGGCACCGAAGTGCAGTCAGTACAAGCACGGTTGTGTGGATGCACGGTTTTGAACCCTCTTGCTGCTGTCAAGTGTCTAGAGGCACGGATGTATGGCAGCAGAGGCATCGGTCCGAATATTTGGTTAGAGAGGCTCGGTTGTGGATGCACAGGTGTGAAGTCTCTAGGGCCATGGGTGCGTGGCACCGGAGGCATGGGTTGAGTTGACACTTAGAGAACCACAGTTGTACATGGGTCAGTTGGACACGGTAGTATAGTTTTGTGGCACCGTGTAGAACTGGTGTACGGAGAGGAACCTGTGTGCAATAGCAAGGATGTTTTGAATGGACGGAGCAGTGTTTGATGTGAAATGGTTGTGTTGTGTGATTTTAATTTATTTTCAATGTGGTCAAAGTAACAAAGTTCTTGTCCCTTGCGTCTGTGTACCGAATGTTCTTCTGCAATATTTATGAATTGTTCATGCCAATGTTGAATAAGCATTCTCTTTGAAAGTTTACAACGATACCATCGAGATATTCTTGTAAATGCATGATGCATCTTGTAAAGGTTGAGTATGAAAATTATAATACAATGTCGCGCGACATATCTCTCGTTCTATAGTCATGGATACAATATATGCTTGCTCAATACTGGGACATAACTTACTAATTACATTAAGACACGCACACCACTGTGTTCAAAGTTCAGACATAAAATAGTAATACAATACAGACAACATCTTTGAGCCACAACAAACATATTTACAACATGGGTTCATTCAACCTAAATTATCATAATAGTTGTGCCACGCACCCGATCACTCGATCACGACAGATCAATCAATCACGACACAATCCATTTTATCGCAATTTACCAACCACTGTTTCCCTTCCGGCGCTTCCAGCCGCTGGAAGATCCCTCGTCTTTGTTCTTACATGGGCGGAGTCTTTCTTTTGCTGGTTGTTGGTGGAGGTAACGTAGCCCATTCTTGATGATTAGGATTCTACGGTACAACTCGTAGCTAACATACCCGTCCTTTGCCGCGTACTCAAGGTGTATCGGGGAAAGCGGCTTCCACTCCCGTAACCGGGTGCTTCTCCTTTGGGAATGATTTCTTCATGTTCTTGTATGAGGGGTCGATGATGGCCGCTGCAAGGTCAGCCATGGAGTCTCTTTCTCCACCACCCTTGATGCAGAATAGCCTCTGGATGTCGACGTGGTGCTCGTCTAGAATTTTGATGCATGCACGGGCAAGCATGGTCTTGTCGTTCCTGGTGTCGACGCCGGTGAAAGTTACCGCTTTCCGTTGCAGGAAGTCAACTAACGCCTGGGAGCGCTCGGACCTGCAGTAGTGGTATACAAGGACATGCTCACGCATGGCAAGTTGGACGACGGCGATCCCTTGTCGTACGTAACTGCTCTTACGTGTGTACTCGAGGTCGAGGCTGACGAACTTGTTCTTCTCCTCCTTTAGCCATTCCTCGTACTTTTGATGATCCACTCCACGGTCGTTGGATCATTGGTGTACACCACCTCAAGCATGGTTGTACCATGGGTAGTGATGTGCTCGGTGAATGTTGTTAGTTTCCCGTCGTCCATGGCTGGAGGTGTGCGGTGGTGAACTGTGGCCGGCGAGAAACTTTCGAGGAAGACGATGCGAATGGAGTCGGAAAAGTGAAAGGGATCTTTTGTTGTGTAAAAAAGGAAACCGTCAAAGAGCAGTTGCTAGTCACCCGGCGGTTCCAGGCGTAGATTATCGGAAACAGGCGTTTGTTTTATCTGTTTTTTAAATATTTTCACTTAACTTGTTCTTTGAATTTTTTTATTCGTTGCGTGCTGCGTGCGTGATCCATATGTGCGTATTCCATCTTTGGCTGTGAAAGTAGTCGTGTGAACGGTAGAACACTCAGCAGATGCATGGTCGTGCCTTTGTTGTGAAAACGTTTTTTTAATTAACAATCTTCCTTGGTCGGGGAGGCACTGTTGTTATGTTATTCGATTGCACAACTGTGTGTTCATGAAAAGTTGGTGAAGTAAACATAGTTTGCACTTGAAAATGGAGTCCTGTTTGGTTTTAAATTGAGATATGTTTCAGTAGATCGTTTGAATAAGTTTGATAACATGGCATTGCTATAGGTTTTGGATCAAAAACTGATTCTTGTTTCGTTTGATTTTTGAAATGGTTATTTCTGTTCTTTGTTTTTTTTGAATTGTGAACTTTTCAAAGTATTAGAACTACATTTTTTCCAATGAATCATTCTGATAGTTCAAACAACATTTGTTGCAAAGGTTCATTCTGATGGTTGAAACTGTGAGTAGAGGGTCCGTAAGAGCTACAGAAGTTCCAAAAGATCATTCGGATAATTCAAGCAAGCACATGGTCCATAATAGTTACATTACTCTACCATCATAACTAGCAAACTTATTTTAACCAGTGTTTTGCTCCTGGGAGGCATCATCTTGAAACGAGTGCTGAACATCCTAGGAGATACACTGTTTGCTTCCATTTTAGGTGCAAGTTCCGACGGAATCTACAGAATGCGTTGAATTATGATGGACACAAAACGGTCATGGCGCTCTTTGAAAGTGATTAGAACAACATTCTTTTCAACAAAGGATATAGCTGATATGAAGTCTTTGAAAGAAGACTTTTCTATTACCATCCTGCCGTCTTTTTTGCATATGTAGTACGACGAAGGAGTGATGACATGGGTAGGTTCTGTTGGAAATATGCCCTAGAGGCAATAATAAAATGGTTATTATTGTATTTCCTTGTTCATGATAATTTTCTATTGTTCATGCTATAATTGTATTAACTGGAAACCGTAATACATGTGTGAATACATAGACCACAAGATGTCCATAGTGAGCCTCTAGTTGACTAGCTCGTTGATCAATAGATGGTCATGGTTTCCTTACCATGGACATTAGATGTCATTGATAGCGGGATCACATCATTAGGAGAATGATGTGATGGACAAGTTCCAATCCTAAGCGTAGCACAAAGATCGTGTAGTTTGTTTGCTAAAGCTTTTCTAATGTCAAGTATCATTTACTTAGACCATGAGATTGTGCAACTCCCGGATACCGTAGGAATGCTTTGGGTGTACCAAACGTCACAACGTAACTGGGTGTCTATAAAGGTACACTACAGGCATCTCCGAAAGTCTGTTGGGTTGGCACGAATCGAGACTGGGATTTGTCACTCCGTATGACGGAGAGGTATCTCTGGGCCCACTCAGTAATGCATTATCATAATGAGCTCAATGTGACTAAGTATTTAGTCACAGGATCATGCATTACGGAACGAGTAAAGTGACTTGCCGGTAACGAGATTGAACGAGGTATTGGGATACCGACGATCGAATATCAGGCAAGTAATGTACCGGTTGACAAAGGGAACTGTATACGGGATTGCTTGAATCCTTGACATCGTGGTTCATCCGATGAGATCATCTGGAACATGTGGGAGCCAACATGGGTATCCAGATTCCGCTGTTGGTTATTGGCCAGAGAGCTGTCTTGGTCATGTCTGCATGATTCCCGAACCCGTAGGGTCTACACACTTAAGGTTCGGTGATGCTAGAGTTGTTATGGGAAATAGTATGTGGTTACCGAAGGTAGTTCGGAGTCCCGGATGAGATCACGGACGTCACGAGGAGTTCCGGAATGGTCCGGCGGTGAAGATTGATATATTGGACGAAGGGTATTGGAGTCCGGAAGTGTTCTCGGGGTACCAGGCTATGGCCAGCATGACCGAAAGGTGTTTCGGGAGCCTCGACAAGTATTGGAGGGCCTCATGGGCCAAAGGGGAAGGGGCAAACCAGCCCACTAAGGGGTGGTGCGCCCCCCACACCCTTTCCCATGTTAATTGGGGAGGTGGGCGCCTCCACCTGGCTTGGGAGGCTAGCCTCCACATGCTTGGCTTGGGGGGCAAGTCTGCCTAGGATTTTCCCTAGGGAGATCCAATATGCTTGGCCGCCGCCACCTAGGGGAAACCCTAGGGCGCCTCCCCTTCTCCCCTTGACACTATATATATAGTGGAGGGGTGGGAGGGCAGCCGTACCCTTGCCCATGGTGCAGCCCCTCCCTCCTCCAACACCTCCTCCTCCTCCGTAGTGCTTGGCGAAGCCCTGCAGGAGAACCACAAGCTCCACCACCACGCCGTCGTGCTGCCGGAGCTCTCCCTCAACTTCTCCTCTCCCCTTGCTGGATCAAGAAGGAGGAGATGTCCCCAGGCTGTACGTGTGTTGAACACGGAGGCGCCGTCCGTTCGGCGCTTAGATCGGAATCGACCGCGATCTGAATCGCTGCGTGTACGACTCCACCAACCGCGTTCTTGTAACGCTTCCGCCTCGCGATCTTCAAGGGTATGAAGATGCACTCCCCCTCTCTCATTGCTAGTATCTCCATAGATTGATCTTGGTGATGCGTAGAAAATTTTGAATTTCTGCTACGTTCCCCAACAGGTTCATCATGAGCTTCAAGGGTCACCGTGCCATTGGTTGGCATGTCCACCCATCTCTTTAATGTCTAGACAACGCTCCTCGGAATTTTCTAGAAGAAATAAAAATTAAATGGAAATTAAAACCGTTGAATTTCCACTTGGACAATAAATAAAAGAATGGCTGAATACGGTGAGTGCGCAAACATTAAGAAATTCCAAATTGAAAGTAATATAATTCCTGGCATGTTCAGGTTTGCGTGTAAACAGATAAAACAACATATTAAGAGAACAACAAAAGTTTTGTTCTTTTAGGTTTGAATAAATAGGTTCTTTGTAATATTACATATAAGCAAGATTTCGTCAATATTTTTTACATTATATACGAGCCAAATACGTTTGGTATTTTAACAAGGACAGATGTAACCAACCATGACGCAGTCTTTGGTGTTAGTGGGAGTCAAGACGTGTACAAATGGACGACAACGGATGAAAGTATCTCCGAAAAGGCGTTGTAGAAAGAATCGTGTCTGGTTGTAGGTAAGCTCGATATCCTTAGAGTAGACACAACAGTGAACATGGTCGAAATCGTCAGAAGAAAGGTCGTCGAGAGCTAAAAAAAGAACAAGATTTTAAAGTTAGATAAATTTTTATGTAACACGGGTAATATTATTCAGTTCGATGCATGCATATCAAAATACAGTGAAAGAAGATAAGTTTGTATTATTAAATACGTACCAACGTGGGGTAATGGAAGCAGCCTTTTGTCATTACGATATGTTTGTATTTCGAGATTGAGACCCTCATGTGGTAGTTCAAATTCTATGCGGTCTCCAGCACGAAGTTGATAATCATCCGCAAAGGTGTTCCACTCACCACCGCAGAACTTTGTGTAGTTCGCCCTATGCTTAAACAAAGCATTGTAAGGCCTTCCTTCATGTGTAAGAAGGGCTCGCTCTACCTACTCTTTATGCAATTTTCTTGCTTCTTCCTTCCTCTCGTCAATGTAGTCAGTGAGAAAAGCTCTAACGTTACAAGGTACATACTGGAAAAAATAGTAAAAATAACAACCTGTAAGTATAACTTTGAACTCGCGTACTATTAATGTTAAAAGTTTTCTTAATTTGGATATGAATTTTTGATAAGAATTATAGATAACAACATAATGTTATTATAAATTAATGGATACGGATTTTTGGCATATATTGACTAGTTTTAATTAGAACTGAGGATGCACTATATTAATCAAGACATAGGCAGGAAAAACTAATGGACTATATTAATCAGGGCATAGGCAGGCAAACTAATGGAAAATGAAAACACAAGGCAGGTGCGAAGAAGTGACAGCAGGGGATCCTAGTGTAGGTGCAAGGGGGTATGAGAAACAGTGACGATTTCTACTGTGTTGTAGGCAACTAATATGTTAATGATGCTTACTAACCATGTGGCTCCAGCAATTTTCATCAAGAATAACCTCAAACTCACGGAGAACTTGAGGTGTGGTTACATAAGGTCACGCTGGTTGGCGGCAGGTAGGTCAAATCATACCTAAATAATTCAGAACAATTATGTTAAGAAAACAATAATATCATAACAATTTAAAAACAAGCTTCAACGTTGAAGGTAGACAACGACTAGCTACAACTATGTTAGCCATATTAAAATATCCGTATGAAGGCAGACAACAACTACAAATTTACTTGAAATCTTCTCATCTACTCCTTCCAGAAAAGCAGTATGACAGAGTTTAGGACACTTGTTTAGATTTTCAAATGGTTTTTATATTCCTTTAGAGAATGAAGTCGTTGTACTGGATCTGATGCTTCAATAACAATCAAATGAAAAACCAAAACATAAAACGTAAATACGGATTGGAGCATGCTGCTTACGCATATGCTTTTTACTTAGGAGAGAAGAAGAACAAGGGTTGACGAACAGAGATTGGGGTAGGGGAAGCTTAGGGCAAGCACACACGGCTAGCAAATCTACGAGAGAAGTGCGGCTTAGAAGTTAATCGAGAGACCCAATAAAAACTCTACAATAACTGGTTTGAAATGAGACTATGTCCAGGGAAGAAGCACGAACGCTAGAAGTAGGTGGTCGGATAAGGCAGATGGGTTGTGATGGGAAGCTTAGGGCAAGCACCCACGACCAGCAATGTAGGAGAGATGCATGTCTTGGAAATTAATCGATTGTGTGCTGGGAAAAAGCACGAACCTTAGAAGCAGGCGACGGAGAAAGGACGAACCCTAGAAGCAGGTGACGGAGAAGGCAAATGAGTTGTGATGTGGTTGAGGGAGTCGGAGCTTATTGAAATATAAATGGGACGGGAGAGAGCAAGAGTAGTAATGAGTGCTTCTTGTTTTATTTTTAATTCTGCGAAATGGAATGAATGCTGATTGTAGATGGTGTGCGTGCATTCCGAGGTGTTATGGGGACACGAGATGTTTGACTCGTCCAGCTGCCTCCCATTATAGTTGTTCAGCTGTGCTGCCTCCCAGCGGAGTCTTTTACGTGCCTATCCTGCCTTACATACTTTTTGTGAGGCACGATTATACATGTTGAAAAGCATACTCGTGCTTCTGTGTTTTAAATTTTTTGAATCACATGTTTAATCAGGTATGGTTGGGTGTGTTTTTAGGAGAGGAACGGTGATGATGTTATTAGATCTTGTGATCGTTGTAGCAGGAGAGGCATGGTCGATATGTCGGGGGAGGCAAATTGACGGGAGGCATGATGGTTCCTAATGAGAGGCACTTTTGCATCTGGAATGGAGCCACGGTTTGTGACTCTGTTATTGCAAAAAAAATCAAGTAGTCGTTGACCCAGGGATCCACTGTTTTTATGTACGTTGGGTTCAGGCGGGAATATGTATGATAGTGCACATTTATCTGTATGTCAGAAGCATGGACATGCTTTTGTTTTGGTAATGTTTTCGGTGGTACGCATGCATATAGATGCAGATCCGTTGATATCACTGAGGTTTGTCTTTAAGCAAAGTGGAGGCACGCGTGTGGCTTTTATGCTGGCCGAACCGTGCTTCAACTTTGGTTCACTCCCCATGTAGTATTTGTACGACAGGGTCATCTGGTTTTCCTCCTCTCATTGTTCTCTCGGTCAAAAGATGTGCCGGTGACCGATGGGATGGCTATTTATTATCAGTATTCATTGTGCCAGATACCATGCTAGAGTTAACCTAGAGGCTCCTTGATTATAGCGTGGCAGCCGTGACTTTTGAAGTGCATGGTTTCATAAGCTCTAGAAGCACAACCGTCCACTCACACCGTCCCCGATGCAATTTAATGGGCGCATGGTAACTGAGTCGTCTCTCCCCAAGGTTAAGTAGTGGTCTTTTCCGGAAGGTTATCGCGTCTTATTCTCTCCAGAGAAGTGCAGGTAGCTCCCATCATCCTCGCCTCGTACGAGAAGCACAGTCAGACTCCATTGTCGTGTCACCCTATTTTCCATGGATGACTTCAGGAACACTACTGAGCGTCTCTTTATATATGCCGATGGTAATACCAGGCTCGAGGTGTCGTACACCAACGAGCCCTACAAGGTGAAGGAGATTCTTTCTCTTTATGAGGAATGGCTGCATGAGGACAGGTACAAGTTTGTTGGTCTTGATCTGGAGTACACACGAGAGGATTATTTTGATCGTAGTAGAAAAGTCGCCGTCATGCAACTGGCGATGCGCAAGCATGTTCTTGTATATCACTTGTGCAAGGCCAGGACGGAGTGCGCTCCTCTAAAGGATTTCCTTTGGAACAAAGGTATTGTTTTTGCTAGTGTCGACGTCAGTAATGATAGGGATGTTCTGGCAAACAGTTTCCTCAAAATCCCAAGAGAGTGTCACATCGATCTTCAAGAGGAGCTCATGATCAAAGGAGGCAATCTAAGGGATTCCATGGCAGATTTGGCAGGATCCGTCATAAACAAATCTTACTTGAGTATCAAGTCGTCTTTTCCACAAGGTCTGCATGACTACTGGAAATGGAAGCCGCTTTCCCTTGAACACCTGAAATATGCGGCAATTGTAAGTGAAAACTTCATTTTTTATAATTTTCTGTCGTTATATTTTTGTTTTACTGCAACAATAGTACTTTTTCCTCTTTACGTATATCTTCATTCTCATCCTTTTTTGTTTTAGGATGGGTATGTGAGCTATGAGCTCTACCGCCGAGTTTTGTCGATGAAGGACATGATGCATCCTCGTTGTCTTCCCGACCGCAGAGGCCGTTGATGTTTCGGAGTAGAACTCCAACTGGGTAGAACGGTCACGGTGGACGTTTGTGTGGACGTTTCTGAGCGGAATGGACTCCTGGAAGACTTCCATTTCTTTTTTTGTATAATTAATGAGTACTTTTAGTTCAATCCTATGGAGTACCGTTTTGTTATTTTGGTTTTTTATTTTCACAGTATCATGCTTGGCTTGTCTCATGTTATGTGAAAATAATTTTTTTATGTTTTTTCATGTTACAAGTTCATTGTTGACGTTTGCGCGAGTTCATGTACATTTAGGTAACATGTTGAAGTGGCGCATATGCATTGTTTGGGAGAAGCGCGCTTTGTGTTTGGCTTATATTCAGTGCCGATTGTTTGTGTTTGACTTGTTATTTTTTACACGTTCGCACAAGAGAGGCACGTTTGCTAACGTACGAGGAAACATTTCAGTACCCTGTCTTTGTGTTCTTTGGGACCGTGCCTTTAGAAGCCCGACATCCGTGTCTGCGGAGGCTTCACTCCCGTGGCTTCTTTTCCGCTATTTCTGTACCTCATGTGACACACGTGATGTCTATATGTGCTGGTGTCACACGGCAGTTTCTCTTGAGACTGCACAACCGTGCCTCTGCCATCACTCTTTTGTGCATCCAGCTGGTTTGTACCCGTGCCTCGAGAACTCTGAGAAGCCGCAATTGCGTGACTGTATACGCTTCAATTCCGTGTGTCCTGTACGTGCACTTGCGTGTCTCAGGCGTCCTGCTGGCTGTGACTCTACGTGCCTCTGGTGCAGACGTCCGTCCTTGACGTGACGCATATGTATTGTTTGGGAGAAGCGTGTTTTTTCTTTGGCTTATATTCAGCGTCGTTTGTTTGTGTTTGTATGGTTGTGTTTTACACATTCGCACAAGAGTGGCATGTCTGCTAACCTACGAGGCAACATTTCAGTACCCTGTCTTTGTGTTCTTCGGGACCGTGCCTTTAGAAGCCCGGCATTCGTGTCTGTGGAGGCTTCAGTCCCATGGCTTCTTTTCCGCTATTTCTGTACCTCATGCGACACATGCGATGTCCGTATGTGCTGGTGTCACACGACAGTTTCTCTTGAGACTGCACAACTGTGCCTCTGCCACCACTCTTTTGTGCATCCAGCTGGTTTGTACCCGTGCCTCGAGAACGCCATTTCCAAAGCCATGCCTGTGCACCGAGAAGCCGCAATTCCGTGCCTGTATACGCTGCAGTTCTGTGCCTCCTGTACCTGCATTCGCATTTCTCAAGGGACACACTGGCTGTGACTCTACGTTCCCGTGGTGTCAGACGCCCGTCCGTGAGGGGATGCGGTGGCTGTTACTCGTCGTGCATGTGCTTCTACACGCCTGTGCGTCCGTAGACTTTAAAATTGTGGCTCTCCGACTTGTGTCGTTGATTTGCTTCAAGTATTGATGTATCTCACGTGATACATGCCATGACTCTCAAACAGAGTGTTCTCACCGGTGCCTCTTCCAGGTCTCTTTTTTGCATTCAGATGATTTGTATCCAGAGGATTTAGGTCGAGACTGAAAAACAAGACGGAAAAGATCACGTGCCCGCGAAGCCGATCCACGTGCCTGTAGAGGCTATGTTTCCTTGCCTTCGTTGCCTGCATACACGTGTTTCCGGCGAGTTTCTGCCTGCATGTGTCTGTGCCTGTTGTGATACCGACCGATATCTCGAAAAGTTGTACGCCCGTGCCTGTGGAATAGACATGTATCTGCGTCTTGTGCCTGCATACCCGTGCCTCACGTGAAACCAGCCTTGACTATCGAGGGACAGATGGTGTGAATCTAGCTAGATGAGGGACGGATGAGTTCTGGCCTTCGGATCTAAGGTGTACGGCAGGCTATTCGTTTGCTTCATTGGATTCTTCCGTCGGTGGTCTTTGTTCAAAGGAGGAATCAATGACGGATGTGGTGGCTGTTTGATTTGACTATTCAGTGTGTCAGTTACCGTAAAATAAAGTTAGAGGCTCCTCGGTTTCTCCGCGGTATCAATTATTTGTGCACAGTCGTGACTTTAGGAAGTGCATGGTTCCATGAGCTTCGGAAGCACAACCGTCTATACGCTACTCCTAGTACACACGTTAATGCGTATGGTAACTCAAACGTCCCTCGCCAAGGTTTAATACTGGCCGTGTTTGTGAGGTCTCCACGTCGTATTGTAGCTGCAGAACATCAGGCAATTCCCACCCTCCTCACCACTCCCTAACCTTGTCGCATGGTCTCAGGAGTCTCCATTGGCACCTTGCTGCTCGCTGCCATGGACGACTTTTTGAACACCACCGAGTACCATCCGATAGTTGCCGATGGTAACACGAAGCTCGACGTGTGGTACACCAACGAGCCTGGAAAGGTGGAGGAGATCACTGCCTTGTACGAGGACTGGTTGCGCGAGGAGAAGTACAAGTTTTTTGGTCTCGGCATGGAGTTCACACGAAAGGATTGTTATGGGCGTAGAAAAGTCGCCGTCATGCAACTGGCTATGCGGAATCATGTTTTGGTCTATCATACTGCAAGGCCGGGACGGAGTGCCCCGTCTGAAGCATTTCCTTGAGAATAGAGGTATAACTTTCTCGGTGTGGGCGTCAGGAATATTAGAGATGCTCTTTTCAAGATTTCATCAGAATTCCAGAAGGGTACCACGTCGACATCCAAGAGAAGTTCATGATAAAAGGCGGTGAAGAAAGGGATTCCATGGAGGACTTAGCAGGAGCCGTCATTGACGAATCTTACTCCAAGCCGGAGTCCTCTTTTCCAGAACTTCTTCGTCACTACTGGGATTGGAAGCCACTTACCTTTGATCACCTAAAATATGGAGCTACTGTAAGTGAAGATTTCATTTTCGTTAGTTTCTGTCTTTGTTGCAAGAACAGTATGTTTTTATTTTATTTTTGTATATTGATGTTTTCATTTGCTTTTCCTTTAGGAAGGGTATGTGAGCTATGAGCTGTACCGCCGGTTTCTGTCGATGAGGGACATCCTGCATCGTCGTTGTCTTCCTAATGTCAGATGGCAAGGACGTTTCTGAGGATTGTGTGATGAATTGGTTATTTGATAGTTATTGTATTGGTAATATTACATCGACTGATGAATTTGTAACTGTGGTGGTTTTATTTTGAACCAGATGGAGTTGACTGGTTTGGAAATTTAAGTTTATTTTCGTTCCATTATATTTTTCTTGTTGGGTGCCTTGAGAATATTTTCCTCTATGATTTCTTGCTATTCGTTGGTATAAGATGAGATGTATTAAGAGGACCACTCAGATGTGCACTTTCGTGAATCTAGGCAGCGCACAGCCGTCTGCTCAGGGATGCATTGTTTTTGTTTTAGGCAAGGCACACTCTGGTGTTATTAGTTTGCTTGCTGCTTCAGTTTTTCTCCAATATGGTCACACTGACAGGTAGGGGCGTCACTTTCATTTTGTGTTCGTAGTGTGTTTGGCACGGTTGTTTTTATAACTAATATATGGTTGTGGTTGTGTGTTTGAAATGTTTTTATGCAGAGCTTGGGTGTGTTTAAGATTCTTCAGATTTTCTCACTGTGCTGCCTTTTTCAATATATGTTGTATGTTTTGGGGACGATAATCCAGTGTGAGAGTCGATGTGGGAGTATTGTGTTAATGACGGTTGCGTTTCTGTGTTCCAATTATTGTGGTGGTGCTTTGATTTTGAAAGGCATTGCCGTGAAGGTATTGGATGCATTGTCGTATGTTTGGTAGAGGCGTTATCCTTCCTTTGGGTACTAAATTCAGAGAGGCACTGCGTTATGTTAGTATGAGTCACTGTCATGGTTGTATGTTCTGTAATATTTCTAGTTAGTCTGGCTAGTGAATTCACGTCTGTCTAGCTAGTGGAGGCATGTCCTATGTTATGTTGAGTCATAGTTGCGTGTGTCGTTCGCAAATGCTTTCTCTGACACGTTTGTTCAGAGAGGCACGTATACGCTGTTATTCAAAGGCACGGTCGTGTCTTTCTTTCGAAACGTTTGCTTTCACTTACTTGCTGAGAGAGCTCGTCGGTGAAACTTATGAGGTCACGGACCTTTTTTGGTTGAAGTCACGGTCGTGCTTCCACGACTCGTTGGCTTGGTAGAGGGACCGGTGTTAAGCTATCGAGGGGACGGTCCTATGTTAACTGGTGGCGCACTTGTGTGTGTCAGGTTAGTTGTCTGTGTTAAGAGTGGCATGTTCTACGTGGATAAGAGGCACGACAGTGCCTCTGTGACCAACATTACAGGAGGTGAGTCATTTAGCTCCTTCATCAGATGCTTACGAATCGATAGTGTTTTTCCTCTGTGTTCCAGTTGTTTCTTTTTTTATGTCTAGTCGAAGTGAGTGGTGTTCTAGTGCAAGGAATTGATGTCTTGAATATGATCGTTACAGTTTTTGAAAAAAATACGATTCTTATTTTCGAAAAAATATGATTCTTATTTTTGAAAAAATACGATGTCAGGAATTTAAGACTTGACCATTTGAATTCACAGCTGTGGTTAATGGGATCCATAGCAGATATCTTGGACCGACACAAAAATAGCTGAAACATTGTTGTGATTACATGAGTCGATACGGCTGAAACAATGTTCGGATGGCTCCATCTAAATTAAGGCACATTTCAGGAGTAGTCATCTTCTTCCAAATCTTCTTCTTTCGCGCCGCATGTTGTGTTTGTTGAGTACGATGCTCAGTGCCTCAAATACATGCCCTGTGTTGCAGTTCAATGTTATCATTTTGAAAGTTAGTTGTTCTCTCATCGGTTTCACATGGATCTGCAAAACAAATAAGCGCACAAACTAATAAAATTTATTGTAAAACTTAATGTTCAGCTGGCTTGGATGAACGTATGTTGATGTGTTGTCAATGAGAGTGAACTTACATTATTGATAAAAAATGAATTATTATTGAAATTAATGAGGGGCATCAAATGCATGGTGTAAATAGCACTGTCATCCCTGAAATTTGAGAGCATTATGTTATTGGTTAGAAGGTGGACAGTAGATATGGGATATGTAGTGGAACAAAAAAAAGCATGGTGTAAATGAGGTAGAGCTACAGTTAAAAGAGACTCACTCTCTGTCTGAGTTACATACACTCTGCACAGGTTTGACATGAAAGGATGCCATTGTGTGAGGATAGTTGTTGTAAGCAGAATGGTAAGCTCTCTTGAAGTTTTCGATGACAATGTACTAGTGTTCCTTTATACTATCGCAATTGATATAAGGACATAGAATTTCGAAGCGACGCATTGCAAGATTCACGATTATGAGGTAGATAAAATGTGGTTTCTTTCTCACGGGTATTAAGACCTAATACAATTAACAGGAAGTTATATCATTGTAACAAGAAAATCTGGTAGAATTGAAGACGAACACTGGACAGATAGAGTGAGTAGGGTGAACTCATGATTTTGCATTTGTTTGGCAGCCTAAACCCAATAGTTTTTTCTGCAATTTGTTCCTTGAGTAGTTCAGTGCTTGTTCCTAGAACTTGAAATTTATCCTGTAGTAAATTGAAGCCACGTCACTCAGCGTGGTAGTAGTAGTAAATGTGGTTTGTTATTATTATTTATGAGAAACAATAACTTACAGAGGCGTCAATGTACATTATATGCTTGTGCACAGATGTTGGCATTGCATAGAATTGTTCTTTCATCAGCAACTCTGAGTAAGCATCGACCACGAATGAGTTGATATATCCGTATACCTTCATTGACAAACCTAAAGTTCGATGATCGACCCAACGTCGGTCGATGAAGAATATCCTCTTGCTGCCAAAAAAATATAAATGCATTTTAAATCGTATGATTTTATTATTTAACATTAGAGTTGATGAGTATTCAATTGCAATAGTAGAATAATCGAGTTGAAACTCTTTAATTTGAAAGCTTCAGGCAGAATGCATTGCAGTAGTAAAAGAAAGGATCAAAACATTACTGTAAGAGGAAGAACTAATTCATTACCTATCATTTTGACTGATGCCTGGTGTACTGTCGATGATTGTTTCATACAGTTCTTTATCTTGTGTTGTAGAATCTCTTATTTCCAAAAGTTGGCAATGATCTTTATGGCCATTCCCTTGGTGAGTGAATCGAGTCTGTTCTAGTTGAGGATGATGTTGATGAGGCTGGAAGACATGACCACCGGAGTTCATTTGACCATTACTAAGTTGCAGATGACCCTCATTACAATTGTTGTTTCTTTGTACTATTAGGCTTTGTGGTTGGTGCTGCATGCGCAGTTGTAATGTTCTGACAGTTGGATCACCGGTTGAGCTCAAAGGAATATCTGTTGGAAAATGTTGCAGAGGATGGCCGGAATACTGCATGCTGTTGAACTGTTATTGCAAGGCACTGTAACTTTGCCCACAAGACTCGCTTGTCCATGGTTGCTGATGGTTCTGCTCTTGAGGTTGGTGTTGCTGGCACCGTGCAGTGTTGTTATTCTGAGCATCATTGTGTTGGGGGTAGTGGGCATTGTGGACAGGGGTTTGTTGGTGGTACTGTTTGTGACTTTGGTTGTCCATTGCATAAGGTGAGTGCTGGCTGCTATTTGAGCTGCTGTTATTCTGAGTACCAGGACGTCGGTAGTAGTTGTTGTTGAGAGGACGAACTGGTTGGTAGTGTTGGGACAAAGCAGTTGCTGGCAAACTGTCGGACAAGACAGTTTGAGTTAAACCTGTGGAGTATGACGTATCAAAAGTCTATGAGAGGTGGCTACCGCCTGGCATTGAGCCTGATCTACTGGGCATATGTGGCTCTTGATAGTTAGAAAGGCAAGATTTGGATGACGAGGTTGAATTGTTGGTCAAGTGTGAGATAGTATCAGGTTGGCATTGTGGTTGTGGTAAGAGGGACGCTGTCTGTGGGATCAATACGTGGTTGTTTGGTACATTGTTCATGTTCTTCTGCAATGTTATTGTCTTCCGCATCGATAGATGTGGTAGTAATGATTGGAGCATCACTAGTGGATGGAAGTGCTTTTCTCGTGTCTAGTACTGTGCCAGAACCGCTGTCAGAATCAGTGGTGACGGCTACTCTAGGAGCAAGGGAGGAAGTAGCTCTGGTGCGTTCAGTTTCAGCAATGGTCTTCTCATTTCTCAAAATTGAAACAAGATGGACCTTAGCTTACAGCGGTGAAGAAGAACGTTGTTCGGTGACAATGTTTAACTTTTGTGCAGGTTGGGATCTGATGAGGCTCTTTGTGTTGGTTGAAGAATTTTTGTGAGCGCTTCTCGAGAACCGGCTGGACCGTGCAGTAGTTGGTGACGTTTTCCCAATGTGATGAACAGGTGCTCCAAGTGTATCCGTTGAGATTGGACCAGTCAGTAACTGTTTGTCAACGCAGAGTGCAAGGTTGATGTTTCTTTTGCAGTAGGTTTTGCTGTTTCCTCCAAGAGTTTTTCCAGTGGGCTTGTCAGAGAGTTGTGGTCTGCAGATCCTCCAGCAGAATTTTGGGTTTCAATCCGTACAGAACACTCAAACGAATTTTCACCTGTCATTATAATTGCCCCGCTCTCCAGCATCTCAGACATTGACACGAATGGCTCATGAACCGGCAAGCCATCAAGGCAGTTGTGCAGATGGTTATGCACTTTGTTCATATGAATCTTGGCTTGTTCATCAATGTCCTCTTTGTTGTGGTCGATCCTGTTCACCTCCAGTAGCAACTTAATCTGAGTTGATGATTTTAGCCGTGAAGATAGACGAATTTGGGACCGCTCTTTGTCGTATGATTCTGGGAGTCTGGGCCAGGGGTATCGCAACAACCCTTTAAATTTTCCAGGGAGTATGACGTGGCATGAAGGACACTGGTCAAGCCACTGTTGGAAGAACTTTGACTGCTTGTCGAGCTAGAACTTGGAAGCGTAGAATATGTTGAAGGGGCTGATGAAAAAGTTTCTTTTTCATTCGAGTTGTCCTGTTGCAAGTTACAATAAACGCCCCGGTCTCTGGTCTTGGTTTCTTTTGCACTAAGATCCCTACCAAGTGAAAGGAGCTTCTCCAATTTCTGCTCGAGAACTGGTTGAAGCCGCGAGAAAAGTTCTGTGTACATTTCATTGATAACTTTTGCAATTTTCACCTTGGCCTATAATTGAAAAAAAACATCAGAACTTTTGAATACCATAAATGAAAATTAGTTATTGATACCAAAAAATGAAAAATATCTTGTGAGCTACTGTACGTTCTGTCAAGAATTACAAAATCACACATTATATGCTGCGGGGAAGCATGGGTAACAAGGTCCATGAATCATGGTCAACACATTCCTTGAAAGAGCACACCCGACGTATTGTACGAAGCATGGTTGACCTACCGCCGCAGGGAAGTAGTGTTATATTGAACACAAAAGCACAGCTAACATACTATATAAGAAGCACTTCTATATTTAACACAAAAGCATAGCTAACGCATTATATGAAACACTTCTATATTTAACACAAAGCACAACTAACGTCCTGTAGGAAGCACTTCTGGTTTTAACATAAAAGCACAGCTATCGTCCTATAGGAAGCACTTCTATTTTAGCACAAAAGCACAGCTAAGGTACTACATGAAGCATTTTTACATTTAACACAAAAGCACAGCTAACGTGCTATAGGAAGCACTCCTATGTTTAACACAAAAGCACAGCTAACGTACTATATAGGAAGCACTTTTATATTTAACACAAAAGGACAGCTAACATAGTATAGGAAGCAATTCTATATTTAACACAACGGAACAACTAACGTCCTGTAGGAAGCACTTCTGGTTTTAACACAAAAGCACAACTAACGTCCTATAGGAAGCACTTCTAGTTTTAGCACAAAAACACAGCTAAGGTACTATAGGAAGCACTTCTAGTTTTAGCACTAAAGCACAACTAAGGTACTCTAGGAAGCACTTTTGTATTTAACACAAAAGCACAGCTAAGGTAGTATAGGAAGCACTTCTATATTAAACACAAAGGTACGGCTAACGTCCTGTAGGAAGCAATTCTGGGTTTAACACAAAAGCACAGCTAACGTACTATAGGAAGCACTTCTAGTTTTAGCAAAAAAGCACAACTAAGGTACTATAGGAAGCACTTTTGTATTTAACACAAAAGCACAACTAAGGTACTATAGGAAGCACTTTTATATTTAACACAAAAGCACAACTAAGGTAGTATAGGAAGCATTTCTATATTAAACACAAAAGCACGACTAACATCCTGTAGGAAGCACTTTTGGTTTTAACAGAAAAGCACATCTAATGTACTATAGGAAACTGTCTGGATAAGCACGAAAGGAGAGCTAACGTCCTATATGAAGCACTTCTAGTTTTAACACAAAAGCACAACCAACGTACTATAGGAAACTGTCTGGATGAACACAATAGGACATGTATCTTTTTCGTAAAGACTTAGGGAGCATCACTTCAAACATAAAATCAGGTGCAGAAGCTGGAAATCACTTACGGAACAAAGCTTTTCTTGAGGCACAAATTATTCTATGTGGGATTCTAGTCTGGGACTCATTTGGAAAAATGGCGCCTGAAAGCCAGACGGTGGTTGGAAAGGCGTGCACCTAATGTCTTTCAGGCTGCCATGCGGAAAAGGAAACAATTACAGTCAAGTCAAGTTAATACATTCCAGCTAAGTCCTTATGTTGAGTCGAAAACTTCGCCAAAGGAAAATGATGAAAATTTGACTCACCGTGTGTTTCCCAAAAATTCCGTCCTCTGTTGACAGGTTGTCTATGTTAGCATAATTCTTAATGGCCTCTGTGTCCCACATGACAAGTCTTGCAGGAGTGTCAGGTTCCAGGTCCATAATCTTCATATCCAGGTACTCAAAATACATTATCTACAAGTGGGAAGAGGTAAAAATGAATCATGTTCTTGTAGCTGCTTGTGGGTATAAAGAAATGTACAAGTTAGTGAACGAACCACTGGAATCAGGAGGCAGCCACACATGGCGCCTGCGAATCCTTTGTCCTTGAAGGTCTGGAGTGATGCCACTAGTTTCTCTATGACAACATTGGACCAATCATATGATGATATGTTACTTGATGGTCCTTCTAGAGCGGCTAAATAGTCGGGGCTAACGCAGTCATATGTCGTTGGGCATAGAAATACCGCTGTTGCAAACATCACGAAAACCCGTTGAAACACATCTCCTGTCAGCTTTGGGGTTATGAGATCAGTTAACTCTCTGATGTTTGGAGCGTGCCCAGCACACCAAGTTTCAGACTTAACCTGACATCTGAAAGCTTCTGAGCATTTTCTAGGGATAATCTGCCCGCCAAGTGGAATTCCTAAGATCCGGTGCATGGTGTACGAGTTGATGAGGAATCTGTATCCACTAGGCAGTATGAAACACCTGGAAGGGCAATCAAAATAGCGGACAAGCCAGCGAACGAAACACCTTGGAAGCTCATGACGGCCTGAGATCTAGAAGGTATCCAAATCCAATATCTCTGACAAGCTGCTTTTGTGGTTCTGTTAGGTTTTCACAGACATTAATGAATTTCTGGAAGCTAAGTTTTGTGATGAACTCTTCTTCGTATTCACCCATTGTAACAGCTCTGTGGACAAAGATAAGAAATGACCTTTAGCAAATGTATTGTTGAACCACATGCTTTTCTGGCAGAAGCTTACATACAAACGCTGAGTCAGCAAAACAGAGACAAATATTTAAGCTGTGATTAAAAATGCAGCTAGAATGAGAGGAATTGATTTCCAAAGAAATTTCAACGACACACGCAAGATTCATGATAAAAAACACCTACTTCGAGGCAGCAAGCTGCTTCTTTGCCCTGTACTCCTCAACAAGCTTTTTGTGCGCTGCATGTTTTAACTCGATCCTTAGTCTCTCTGTTTCTAGCTGGTCATGAAACATGAAATCTTGGGTGACAATCTACGTGCCATCGACGGTGGGACTGAGTCTCAAACATTTGTGGGGTGGAGTCCATCTCATCGAACTCTACATAAGAGGTCACAGACATCATCGTTACTGTGTCGACTATGTAAGGCGGTTGTTAGCAGTCCATGTGAGACCATCATCAACAGCTTGGTCCATGTAAGATGGTTTCTAACTCTGAGTTAGTAACTGCTTTGCAAAAAGGGACGTAAGTCCTTTGGATCTCTTCTATAGATTGCGGATCTATACAATCATTTGACTTGTGACCTAATGTTAGGGATCATGATAGTGAATTTTGACTGCAGTTTCATTGAGCTCTGCAACTAATATAATATGTGGTCACGAGAGTGCTTAAGTTTTGCATGGCTGGAGATATAACTCAACTTAGCAAAACCACGGCGCAAGCATGCAGTTGGCATGATTAAAGTGAGGTCACCTGAGTCCTAATTTTAAATCCATAACCCTTACGCTGTTAAGGCAGGCATAGCAGTTTGAGCACGGACCAGCTGAAGATAATTGGATCCGGAACCGATATTCAAATCGCGCCCCACATGCTGTGTTGCGCAGATGCGGTGTGTATACAGCCCGCAAAATTGCTAGTACCGCTAATTTTTTTGTTCAAACATTGAATCGGTGGCATAATCATGGTGATGATGAAATGGATTACCTGAATAGGAGATCCACGGCGAGTGAGATGAAGGAGACCGATACATTTTCATAGACGAGCAAACTCCGCGGAGGGATCAGAATTGGCTTTCCTTTGGAGAGCTAGAATATGCCTCTCCTGTCGCCACCGATGCTAGATGGAGAGAGATCTGGAACTCATCTTGCGGACGACCCACAAGTTAGTCAAATACTTGGAGGAACTATTTGAGAGCCCACATGTCAGTATGACTACGAAGTCCACCTACCACATTTTCTCACCCCAGATGGAGGTACTCCTCGTAGGACTCATATAAGGCCGACCCCACAAGTTAGTGAGAGACTTAGAGGAATTAGTAACTGAGAGCCCACTTGTCAGTCTCGTCGATGGTCAAGTGAAGTCGACCTACCACATCGTGCATCTCTCATGCGTCCCAAAACTCACCCCACCTATCAGGTTATTCTTCTCCTGCACGGAAAAAATCGAAGTAGCCTCTCTCTTTCCTTCTCTCTCTCTCTCTCTCCGTCTCTCTTTCTCTTTTCTCTCTCTCCCAGATTGAAAATCATTGAAGGAGATCGCTGACAAACTGCAGGGAAGCAGACCCCCCCACAGTTTAGAAAGGTGTGAGTTCCGAACAATCAGTGCATAAGATTCGGCAATCAAAGTTTAGTAGAAAATTTATCAGCGCACCTTTGCGCGGCGATTCCTGATACACAAGATTCAATTCGTGGATTAATTTCTTGTGGTTGGGATTCATAGAATAAAACTGTTTAGTTTCACATTGTAGCTCTGATTTGAGTTTGTTTTTGTTTTGTGTACTCTCGTCCTTGTAATACGAGCTTGTTACTTTTGTTACGTTTGAATGGTTATCTTTGTGTTAAGTGTTGCACAAGCAAACTAGCATCAGAGGATCTCACTTTGGCTGAGGTTGTAGTTTAATTAAAAGTTAATATATGTATATATGTATATATGTCAATTATATAGAAGTAAAAATATATCTCTATCGCATGGTAAGTGTAGTACGTTAGTAAGAAAGATTGAGATCGACTTTGAAAATTTTCAACACTGATACCGCAGGTTTATAACTTTTTCGGGCAGATGTTAAGGAGTGCGTCATCTGGTCAGGACAATAGGGACGGTCGGTCTTTGAACGACATCGGCAAGGATTATGGGAGGCAGGTAATAGCAAGGCAGTTGAACATTAGGGTTTGGTGTTCTATTTCTGTGACGTTTGCTATCAAGGTGCCACCATGAGAACACCAATTAGTAGATCATTAAGAACAACAAAAATGATTAATATATCCTGGATGAATGCTGTAATATCTGTTTATCCTGTGCATCTACTCTGCAGTTGACTATCGAGAGGTGGAAGAAAAAAATCACTACAAAATGAGAAGAAGATCAAGGATGCAGATGCTGTCAAACACGCACATGCCATGCGGTCTGGAGTAATTGGAGTCAAGAGTGAAATACAAGTTCTTGGCAAACGTCCCAACCAGGAGCATGGTGTGCAGCAGACACCTGCAAATAGGAGCATTCTAAGCAGTAGAGACTCCACTAAGCAGATTGTGCAGGTAACGGCGAAAACTTCAAACGCTGGTTTTGAACGTACGTGGAAGTTTTACGTGCTAATTCTTCGCAATACTCGTATGTGCCTCTAATTTTTTTGGTTTCAAGACACGGTTGTCCACAAAGGTGCAGAGCGCGCGTTGTGACGCCCCAGCGTTTGAAGGCGATCATAATGAAGAGGTACAGGGTAACAGAATTCGCTTTTATGCAAGCAGAAGGATCATTGGCAACAAAAGCATTAGTGTTCAAGGATTCGGTACGGTCTACACAAGCAAGAAGAGTCCAACGACAAAATCAAACATAGGAGGAATAAACTTTACTGTTCAGCAACACCAGAAAGCAATACATGTGACAAAGAAATCTGAGCGTGCAACAACATTTAAAGCAAATGTATATTTTTTGTGAGCAATGTTTTCTTTGTTTTAAATGCGGTATATTTAAATTGTAGTATCTTGCACACGCATGTGTACGAGCAAGGAAGCAAGTATCGCGGTAGTCCAGGATCGATGAAAACATAAGGCAAGGTCCTTTGAAAGGATCACCTGTGGCGTTCAACATGTGGGGTCCTTCCAAAGGATCTCCGATGACATTCAGAATAGTCAGCGAAATTACCAATGCACGGAAGTTGTCGCCAAGATTTGCTGGACAAGAGAGGCATGGGAAAACAAAGGTGACGTCGGAACTATGCTTTTTCAATTCAACACACAAACAGTTTTATGGAAGAACAGGGTAAAGTGCAAAACAGGAGGACGGCTGTCCGTGCAGTGCTGTTGTATGTGCTTGATTGTTCTATTGTATAGGATGTTGTTGTGCCTCTCCAGTTGTATGGTGTAAGCAGAATCACATATGTGCCTCTTTGTCCAGATGTGTGTGTAGCATGGTCACGTTCGCGCTGCTGGGTGTAATGTGAACAGTGCCTCTGGTGTACCGCTTATTAGAAATTTAAAAAATGCATATGCAGCTCTGGATATCTAATTATGTTTCGTGCTACGTGTTCAGGATTTGGCGGAGGGGATAACAGATGAGGCAAGAAATATCATAGTTCTCCATCCATTTTGAAAGGAACGCAACATTCAGAGCAGCAAGTAGCGTACAACGCCAGCACGGATTGCATGGTAGAAGCAGCACAGTCCCTTGGTTGCACGAGTGCCGGAGAAACAGGGTGCAGCATTGCACAATGCAATAGTGGAGAGGCAGAGTAATTTATGGATTTGACCGTGCCATGCAGAAACAACGTTGCCGCGTGTGACAAACAACAGAGCAGCAGCAGCTCCACTGTAAGTGGACCTGTGGCTGGCGATGAAACTGACATCGTCAGAAGTGAATGCGATCAGACGAATGAAGACACGGTAGACAAAATCACCATGGCGTCGCCGACCATTTTAGAGAAAGAAATGGACGACATGTTCAAAGAAGGCATATACCCAACGATTCAGGAGGTAACCGAAGCGCTCGAACCAGAGGGTGGTATGGTATTTGGATCATTGGATGAATGCTTTTTCTTCTTCTGCAGATATGCGAGAAAGGTTGGCTTTGCTGCCAAGCGATCAACGAGCAGAAGATCGACATATGATCAACAGCTTGACAAGTAGGTGTTTCAGTGCACCAAGGAAGGGCAGAATAAAACAACCGAGAAACATGTTAAGGAGAGCAGGAGCAAATGCTTGATCCGGACAAGCTGCCCAGTCCGAATAACAGCCAAGAGGGATGCATATAGGAGGAAATGGTATATGAAGAACGTGCGCCTAGAGCACAACCACCGACTTCACCCATCATATTGGATGCTGAAGTTCATGAGATGCTATAAGAAGATGACACCTCAGGAGAAATTCTTTATACAAGTGCTTTAGAAGGCGAGGTTAGAACCGAGGAAAGTTATGCACTTTTTACTGCCACGGGGAGACCGATGCGAGAAATTATGTTCGACACGATTGACATAAGCAACATTGCATGCGGGACAGAAATTTGGAGAGCGCGACAACGATATCGAGGACACCATGAAACTGTTTGCCCGATATGCACGAGGCAGAGGCCGGGATTCCACCATGTGGAAGAGACAGAGAACAATGTAGTGCGGAGCCTGTTTTGGACAGACTCCTTGTGCAAGATGAATTATGATCTATATGGAGATTTCGTGTATTTTGACACGACATTCTCTATGAATATATATGGCTTGCCATTTGCACCAATTATAGGTGTCGACAACCATGGGTCGACCGTCCTGTTTGGACTAGGCCTTATGAAGGATGAGAAAATAGGGTCTTTCAAGTGGCTCCTAAGCACGTTTGTCGAGGCAATGGGAGGTAAAGAACCAAAATACATAATAACAGACCAGGACTAGGCGATGAAGACTGCAATAAAGGAAGCTCTTCCGAGAATGAGGCACAGGTTCTGCTGGTGGCATATTAGGAAGAACCTAAAGGAAAATAACGCAGTAGTGTCTGCGCAGCACCCAGGGATGTCTGATGATTTATTTCAAATTGTCAAAAACTCACTAAATCAAGATGAGTTTGAGCGTGCCTGGAAAGCAGCAATTTCTGTGCACAAGGCGGAAGGCAACAAACACCTGAACACGCTATGGGAACTCCGAATTTTTTGGGTGCCGGCCTACTTCAAGGACTGCTTCTATCCTTTCTCGTCAACAACCACTCGCAGTGAGAGCACGAATTCGATGTGGAAGAATTACGTCGAGCACAAGGACACTATAAAAGGGTTTGTTAATGCGTATCACACGATTCAGCAGAATTGCCTCGCCACGCTTGACAAGAAAAGACACCGAACAGAAGAGAAGGTGCCATCACTAGAGACGGGTTTTCCGGTGGAAAGACAAGCAAGTCAAGTATACACCAATGAAATTTTCAGGAAATTCCAGCTGGAGCTACGAGCCGGACTTACTTCAAGTGCTCTGACCTGGCAAAGGGGAGGCAGTATTTTTAAAAAAAGATTACTGAGCCTCGAGAAAAAGTGTGGAAACCATATCCGGGCGAGGAATTTGACAGGTCTGAGTTCAGGGTAGATGTGGATGAGCAAAAAGAAATATACAGTTGCAGTTGCAAGAAAATGAGTAGGGATGGCATTCAGTGCTGCCATGTGCTTAAAGTGATGGACCAAACAGGCATGATTGATCAACTTCCAAAATCCTTTGTCATCCCCAGATGGACCAGGAATCTATCAGAGAGTCTGAAAGTTCTTTCTACAAGTCAAGGTGATAGCATGACCGCATAAGATGATGAAACTATGAGATTCGGCCTCGCTTACACTGAGTTGTCGGATATCTGTTCAAATGCTTGCAGAAAAGAGAAGGCATACAGTGTTATGCATGAGTGTACGTTAGATATGAAAATAAAAGTCATGGCGACACTTGCTGAGGAACCAGACACAGGCATTCTTGCCGAAACTCTCAAGAACCCTCCCATGAGAGGCTCAAAGGGCACAAAAAAAGGAGATCGAATCAAAGCTGGTTCTGAGAAGAAAGGAAAAGGCAACAAAGCCGCATCCATGTACGACCGTTGTGGAGAAAAGGGTCACAGGAAAACAAACTGCCCGGATAACCCAGAAGTACAGGAGAGGATGAGGATTGAAGAGGAGAAGAGGAAATCGCAACAGGAGAAGAGGGCAAGGTCAATGAAATTGCCGACAACACCAACAACACCATCGAGGACATCAAATGGCTCAGGACAATGCACTCCAAGCCCAGGAGGAAGGCGTCGACGCCAAAGAACTCCAACGACCCCTAAGCGACGAGGGAGCATTTACCAAAGTATTGCATCTACGAGAATCAGACATCACACAAGCGAGCACACAGAATGCATGCGAGGAAGCACAGGACAAGGTACTGAATTTATGCAGTCCATTTTCAGAAAGGAAAGGTCTGAGTGGAGACTTTTGGTACCGGAGAAGCGGTCTGAATAGAAAAATTAAAAGGTAATAATGCAGCTTAAACAGGACGTAAGACAAAAATAGTGATGACCGCAATCTTTCGCTTTGTTTTTATGTATGAATATTAATATTATAGGCAAATAGGTTGAATAGGTATGCAGAAGGGTGGGGTTGCACAAGGGTCGAGAAGGAAGAATGGATCGCTGAACATTGAAAAACAAGGCTGCATGTGGAGCGACGAAATAGCAAGTGATCGGTGGGGAGGGCGGGCTGGTGTTGGTTGTTTATTTTCTCGTGGTGTGGTTATAAGAATGGCTTGTAAGTTAATTTGCTGCAGTTATAGAAACAAAACAAATTTAAATAAGAACGCCTTTTGTTTCTTTATGTATTTTTACTTGGCGGAGAAATTTTTTAGAGGCACATGTTTCCTTGTTATTTTCCGCAGCCGCGTCGGTTTCTGAACGTGGATGTTGTAAGCATACAAGCATGCTTCTCTGCTGCGTGACAGAGAGATAAAAATAACCGAAGGGCACAGGCAGCCACGGCCATGCCACTGGTGAATGTTCAACCGTGACTCTCACGGTTGCATGGTAAACGCATGGACGTGACTCTATGTAATACCACACCATGCCTCCGCGTGTTTATGTCCCGTGCCTCTCCGTTTGAACGAGTCGACGGGATCGTTCGGAAGATAGACACAAGTTAACATGACTCTATATAATACCACACGATGCCTTTGTGTGCTTCCCACCCGTGCTTCCGGCGGGGAACAGATTCTTTTATTGTATGTATGTGTCATAAAAAATTAAAACTCGGAGGGGTACACCCGTTCCTGGTCTGCGTGTTCAACAATGCATATTGTATAATCAAAGCCGTGACTGTTCAACAGTGCATCTGTACAACCATGATTTCACCTTGTCTTGGCATCGTGACGTTCATTCTCTGCCTGAAAAGCGTGCCTTCCACAGCCGTCCTACTGTGCGCCTGACAAAGGAGCAACGCCATCCGATAGAGTGCTTCTTCTATTAGTAAAAGCGTGGTCCTCATTGCTTTACTTTCGTGCGTTTGATAGTGGCTCCTTGGTACAGAACCGTGGTTGTACAGAGTTCTTTCCCGTGCTTTTAAGGACAGTGTCTCTCGGATCATCCATTCATTGCCTCGGAAAGTAAACAGTAAGGGTTCACATTTGAATCCAATTCCATTGTGCTTCTGCAGTAAACGCACGAACATGACTCTATGTAATACCGCAACATGCCTCCACGGGTTCACGTCCGTGCCTCTCCGTCTGAACGAGTCGATGGAATTATTCAGAACACAGACACGAGCTAACATGACTCTATATAACATCACACGATGTCTTCGTGTGCTGCCCACCCGTGCTTCCGGCGTGGAACAGATTCTTTTAATGTATGTATGTGCCGTAAAAAATTAAAACACGGAGGGGCACGCCCGTGCCTGGTCTGCGTGTTCAGCAGTGCATCTCGCATAATCAAAGCCGTGACTGTATTTAATGTTTCAAGCAGGCATCTACAATTTACTGGAAAAATAAAGGAGAGGTAAATAATATGTACCTTTCCCGTCCCCCTCAGTATTTAAGTTGTTTCATGGGTCGACATGTTATAATCCATTTTTCCAGTTCCACCTCACTGAGCACTTGTCGTGTGCGGTGCGACTCCTGCAATGGAGATAGAGATGGAGATGGAATGTGCTACTCCTAGCTCCAAGAGGGCGAGAGTGGCGCCATCAGCGACCCCGCCTTCTAGTGGTGCGCTGGTCACCGTAGGGGAGGGAAGCGGCAAGTGTGCTCTTCCTCGATCCAAGGATGAAGAAGAGGGGTCTCGTCTGGACCTCATCAGCGACCTCCCAGACGCCGTCCTAGGTGAGATCATCTCTCGTCTCCCCATCAAGGAGGGCATCTGTACTCTTATCCTCGCTCATAGATGGCGTCCTTTATGGCTCACCGCTCCTCTGAATCTTGACTGTCGTGAGATCTATGTTGCCCGTCATTTTAACGATGGAGAAATAGTTCATATTGTCATCATCTTGAAGCTGTCCGCCGTCACTGAGGCCGTCTTCAGATGTTATATCGGAACTCGGCGCTCTCGAAATTCTGTCGTTAATGTTGTCAGTCTTCCGGAATTCATTCTGTCCAGTCATGCTGGCTTAGTAAGCCGCCTCTATATGCCGGCGTGCTACCTGCGGTGCAGACCTGCCATCGTTGCTGCCTGGCTCCGATCCTCAAAGCTCAAAAATCTCCAGATTCTTGAGTTCTACTATTTGTTCGCATGATTCGCGATGCAAGAGGTCACACCACTGGGTGTATTCATCGTGCCCTCAGCGCCGGAGTCCGTGTTTCGGTTTTCCTCCTCTTTACAAACACTCGGCTTTGCTCTTTGCAATACACCAGACAATTATGCAGGGACGCTTAAGCTACCGCTGGTGAAAAGACTATCGCTTGTGGAAGTTCTTATATCAGAGGTCTCGCTTCAAAGCATAATCCACTCTAGTTGCCCTGCACTTGAGTCTCTGCAGCTTATTTTCAGTGGGGGAGTTCGTCGCATCACAATAAACACGTATAACCTTGTAAGCATTGGCATTTGTTGTAAATATGGAAAACTCATTATTGAGGATGCGCCTTCGCTTCAACGGTTGATCCATGATAAAGAGGACGACCACTGTTCGATTACTGTTGTCTCTGCACCTAAACTGGGGACGCTGGGTGAATTCGTGTTCGTGTCTCCACCCACATATGTTGAGGTACCGACTTTCCCTGATTCTGGAACAGGGTGATGACTTGTTCCGATTGTTTGTTCCATTAATTTGTTAATCTATGTTCTTTGCTTCATGCAGGGTGAGGATTTGGAGGTAACCGGTGTCTCTGCACCTGAACCGTATCCACGTCGTCTCACATGTCTTGCGGTATTGAGTTTTGACAATACTTCCAGCTTCATCTTGTTTGAGAGGAAACCAATTTTATTTCGTCCAACCTTTAATCTATTAGTTTTGTGACGCATCTTCTGTTAATTTTTATGAAGCGTTTTGGGGCAGTCAGTCTAACAATAATGCGCCAATCTGTCAAGACCTTGTTCATCTACATCGATTATAAGGTGGACATTGTCGTTGAATTGCTGCAGTGCTTTCCAAAACTGGAGAACTTGTTTGTCGAGGTGATGATCTTGAGAAATGTGCATACTGTAGTTCTCCTTCCATTTCAAAATATTTATGTTAAATTTGACTGAAGTGGATACATACATACATACATATCTTTTTCTATGGACGCTAAGTATTTTCAACCTTTCATGTATTTTTTAGGGACGGTTGACGAGTCGTTCTCAAAAAAACGTATGGCGTTGTAGGCACCGGCAGTTTCTCAAACATCACGACATTTGTCTGAAGACAGTAACGCTGGAAGATTATATTCCTTGCCGGGGTAACGAGGAATTTGCGGCGTTCTTTGTTCTATGTGCAAAGGGTCTGGAGAACATTGACATTAAGTTTGTGTACCCACCCGTGGAGTTCACAGAAGTATTTTACGACGAGCAACAAAGGGTTCTGAAGTGGCACAAAAAGGCTTCTAAACACGATCGTCTTCGATTATTACCAAGTTGCACCCACGTCAAGGCCAAGATTTAAAAAATAGGAGTGTTGAATATCTTGATTTGACGGATTCATTCAGATGTTCATGCTGAAGAATAGGTCTTGAGATGGTTGCTCATGTTCTTGGGAGTATTTTATTGTCGTGAAGTTTTGTAGTTCGCGTTTTGTGTAAACCTTGTCAAACAACTGTTGTTCTGTTTGCACTGTTTGTAGGCTTTGTTTGTCTTTGTGCTGTGAGCAGCCACGAAGGAGCTTGCAACTGATGAAATCAATCTACCTTTCTGTGTTTTTATGTTTATGCTACTTTATGTCATAGTCGCCAGTCATGTGGAAATGCGCCAATAAACGTGTGCCCCTTTCTGTCTCTCGAATTGGCTGTTACGTGTCTCACAGAGTAAGCAGAAAGTGTTGACATATAAACCCGATTCTGTTAGGTTTCCATAATAAACGCACATACGTGCCCATGCCTCTGTGGTCGTCATGTGCGTGCCTCTTCTTCTGACCGAGTCCACCGAGCTATTCGGAATACAAACAGAAAATCTTTGTGTGTGACTGTATATAATAGCTCGCCATGCCTTTAAGCGCTTTATGTGCCCATGCTTGCGATCCTGAAACACAGACATGCATGAACATCCACGCCTTTATCAAATAATATACGTAGAATCAAGAAAGATGCATTACGCGACTCAATATGGAGCCGTGTCCTTATGGAATTCACGTCCATGCTTTTAAATACAAGGAGCCAGCGTCTCTGACATAGGCCATTCCGTGCCTCACAGAGTAAGCGCCCGTGGCTGTGCGTAACACAAATGTTCAGTTCTATGGGCTAAACGCCCGTGCATCTCCGTCTGATCGAGTCACAGGCGAGCATGATTCTATGTAATACCACGGACAATGCCTTTGAGCATTGCATGCTCGTGCCTATGAGCCGAAACATCCGTGCCTCTCCGTCTGAACGAGTTGACGGAATCATTCAGAATACAAACCCAAGAGAACATGAATCTATATAATACCACACCATGCTTTCTTGGGCTTTCCACACGTGGCTGTGTATGTTTTCTTCCGCAATAGTGAAGGAAAATGACCGTTCTTTGTTTTCTACCGCAACAGTGAAGGAAAAATATAATTTATAGTTGTCATCCAATTGGTCGACGTCCCCTCCCCTCCTTTCCTCACACGCGGGACCTGCCCGCAGTGAAGACCTAGTAGTTTTTCCAGATCCACGCCACATATAGAGGTGCTCGCAGGCGGTACGAATCCAGCAACGGAGACGGGGATGGAGATCCGGCTAGGTGCCCCGAGCAACAAGAAGGCGAGGTTCGGGCCACCGGCGACTTCGTCCTCTGGCGGCATGGCGGTAGCGGCCAGAAGCAGCGCGGGCCCTCTCAGTGGTTCGGAGAAGCAGGAGACTTGCCCGGACCGCATCAGCGACCTCCCGGACGGTGTCCTCGTTGAGATCATTTCCCGTCTGTCCACTAAGGAGGGCACCCGCACTCAAATCCTCTCATGTCGGTGGCGCCCTTTGTGGCGCGCCGCTCCTCTGAATCTTGACTGCAGTGAGATCCCTGTCGGTCGTCTTTTTAAGCCTCTAGAAACAGTTCATATCGACGTAGCCTCGATGCTCCCCAGCAAGGATGTCATTCGCATTAGATATTTTGGAACTCGGTGCAATTTTTAGCCTGACATTGGTGGTTCGTGCCTTCCGGAAGCCATCCTCTCCGGCCATGGGGGCGCAGTTCATCGCCTCTGCATTCCCACGTGCTACCTCCACTGCAGACCCTCTACAGTCGACGCCTGGCTTCGATCCCCAAGACTGAAGAATCTGCAGGTTCTCGAGTTCTACTACATGTTCCCACGTTTCGTGGGAAAAACCATCACACTACCGCACGAATTCTGTTCGTCCGCGGCCTCGCCACCGACTTCCACGTTGTTGTTTTCCTTGCTGCACACCGTCACATTTGCTCTTTGCCAGATACCTGACGAGTATGCAAAATCGTTCAAACTTCCACTGCTTACGAGGCTTTCGTTTTTGTAGGTTGATATATCAGACGTCTCACTGCAAAGCATAATCAACCATGGTTTCCCTGCCCTCGAGTGGCTCCTGCTTGTTTGCAATAACCTAGACCACTGCTCAGAATAAACTCAGCCAAAGTTGAACTCATCTGTAACCTTTGTGAGAATGGTGAACTCGTTGTTGAGGATGCGCCCTCACTTAAACGACTGATTCACGATATTCAGAGCCGACTGTTGCAGATAATTGTCTTCTCTGCACCTAAACTCGAGTTTCTGGGCAATTTTTACGAAGGATTTCCTGAATCCAAGATTGTTTTTGGCTCTACAGTCATCGAAGTACTCACCTTTTGCACTATACTCTTTAGTTGCATTCTTTCCACTGCCCGAGTTTCATGCCATGTAAACTTTTATCCATCTAGTTTTATGATATGTGCTTGGTGCAGGCTTTGCCTGTAGTCAGCCTATCAATGGCGGTTCAATCAGTGAAGACACTGCTTATCCACATGTCATTAAATATGAACAAGGTTGTTGCCTTGATGAGATGCTTTCCTAGACTAGAGAACTTGTTTATCGAGGTAAAATGATTTCCAGACGCATTGAAAGCACAAACAATGCATAGTTTACTATATTGGAGGCCTCTCTTTCCCCTTGTAGTCCTCAAGTATTCTCACTCTTTATGCATTTCCAGGAAGGAGTCTGTCGTGAGGAAGGTGTAACAAACAAGTGGCGCTACAAGCACCGGGTGTTTCTCAAACAACATTACATTCGTCTGAAGACAGTAACACTGGAAAAATATGTACACTGCAACAAAAACATTGAATTTGCAATGTTCTTTATTCTGAATGCAAAGGACACTACAAAAAAAATACACTTCCGTGATGATACGTGTTTGTCGCAGTAGGTCGCATTTTTTGTCATGCATGTACATACATGACAAATTTATGACAGAATCAAGATAGTCATACCTGTGCTGTCGTAGAAGTGTTCCATGGCATTACCAAAATTACCATCACAGAAGTGTCCACTTCCATGACGATAAATCGCGCGTCACAGAAGTGCTTTCGTCAAGGGTGACCGACACGTGGCATCCACCGTAACGGAACGCCGTTAAGCTATCGGGTCGGTTTTTGGATCCGATAACCCGTTAACAGCCCCGACCAATGGGGATTTTCCACGTGTAAAATCATCATTGGCTAGAGGAAACACGTGTCGGCTCACCGTTGGGACAGATGTCATCCACTCATTGGACAGAAGGCGCCTATGATACGTCGACACGTGGCACGGCCCAACAGAGGCCCATTCCTGTGAAAAGGCCGGCCCATTTGACTTGGTCAAAAGGTGGCGGGCCGACCCATGTAAAGCCTGTTAACGGCTTGTTCGCGTATAGCCCATTTACAGCACGCTAACCCAAGGCCCGTTACGCACTATCCGAATTAGGCCCAGTAGCGTCATCTGGGCCACCCAATATGATTCTAGCCTGTTTTCGCCGGCCCATGTATGGCCCATGGCGTCTTCGGCCCATATGAGGCCCTATGTAACTCTTGGCCTATTAACGGCCCGTGGTGAAGCGGCCCGTAATGAGCGGTGTATTACTTTACACCCATTAACGGCCCGTGGTGAAACTGGCCCGTAATGAATAGTGTATCACTTTATACCCATTAAGGGCCCGTTATTCCGTTGGGCCGTTTCCAGCCCATGTTATCTTTCGGCCTTCTCAGACCGAATTTATTCTTGGGCTCATTTCCAGCATTCGTTTACTTACGGCCCATTACTGACATTTTCTGCTTATGGGCCAAATTCAGCCCGTGGTTACAGTCTGCCTGTTTGTGGTCCATTAACACATTGGGTTGTTTGCATAGCGTCATGAAATACGGCCTATTAACAATGGCCCGTTATGGTCGGCCCATGAACGGACGATTCCAACTCTAGCCCGTTTACAGCCATAATGCAGCCTGTTATTGGCTCATGTTTGGCCAATCGATCATACTGCCCGTATAAGGCCCATTGATGATACGACCCGTAGAAGGCCCATTGTTTCTACGGCCTGTGGAAGGCCCACTTGTTTATCTGACCCGTAGAAGGCCCTTGCTTTCTCTGACCCGTAGGTGCTTGATGTCACTCTGATAAATATTAGCCCATGGTTATTGTGGCCTAGTTTTAAAAAATAGGTTATTGCAGCCACTAGCAAACCGCGAGAAAAGAACGGCACTGACTACAAGAAAACAAATAAACAAGACAACAAGGAAATACATAAGCAAGCAACTTACACTAGGCTATCACGGCTATTACACATATTACATTCACTGGGCATCAAAGTTCGCCACCAGTGCAAATATAGGGAACACAGCAGCATATAAACGCCGCAGCAAAACACGTCCAGAACTGAAACCACTTCAGAAGAGCTCAAGAAACAATATCCTGGGTACCCATAATGCTGGCATGATGCTTAGCAAGCTTATTAACTTTCTCTTGTTTGGCGCTTAAGTCCTCCAGCGCCTGCTGTTGCACCAGAAAGTATGCATCTGAATTCTGAAGGGACTTCCTCATTCCTTCGGCATCCTGTCACATAACATCTGGTTGATGTCTTTCAACTTGAAGTTGAGACTCAAGAAGCCGATCTGATTCAGGCAACAAGTTCGAAGGGCTGGTGCCAGCAGTGGTAGCCACTAACTCGAACACTACATCAAGACAGGACTTTGGGGTTGTCTCAGTGTCCTCAATATAGTTTTTATCAGCTTTCTTGGAGACCAACAGGGATGTCTCACTATCTTGAACCTTATCTGCATTACTTCCTTTACCATTGCATAACAGGGTACTCTTCTCCAATATTTTGTCCGCGTTCTAAAGGAAACAAACAAACACATCTCAGGTTTACAATGTAGTATATGAAACTCATTTTGGTAAACCAGTTCGGTAGTAAGGTGGACAGGATAACATCATGAAACAAACATGTATCTATGTAGTATGGTCCTTTGTATGGTCTATATCATTCTAGTTTATGTTGCCAAATCAAGATAGATATGATTGAATCATATCTATTTAAGACAAAGCAGCATAGGCAGAAAATAAGTGTGGGAAACTACACAGCAATAACAACACTTGTAATGTGCATGGCATGAGAACATAACTGTTTATTCAATTGAAACTGAAATTAACATAGAGCAAGTTACAATAGCAAACAACCAAACACGTTGAAGAAACAGGTTTAAAACATACATGTTGCGCCATTGGAGTTTCAATTGCATCCTCCAAATTTGAAATTGGTTGGTATCAGTAAATACAATGATGCAAGAGCAAAGTAGTATGAACCATAGCTACGGAACCTGACCTGAGAACAATTCTTCTTCTGCTTTAAGCGTTGACTTCGCACTACTAGGAAAAGGGCTATAGATAGGACTGATTCTGATGGCGCACCAGGTAAATAGTGCGCCACTACTATATACTAATGGTGCACCGGTTGCTCGTGCGCCATTAGTGTGGAAGACACTAATGGCGCACCGTGCTCACGGTGCGCCACTAGTATTGATTTTTTTCCCATTTTTCCATACAAACTAATGGCGCAAGATGGCAAAGTGCGCCATTACTAGTTCTAACTACTAATGGCGCACTTTTCCACAGTGCACCATTAGTATACATATGTTTTTTTTACTTTTTTGCAAAAAGTACTAACGGCGCACCACCTGCCAGTGCGCCATTAGTAACCAGGGTTACTAATGGCGCATTTTGTGGTGGTGCGCCATTAGTAACCTGGGACCAACAAGATATTTTGGACAGCCCACCTACCCACTCACTTTCCCCACTTCATTCTCTCCACCTCCTCCTCCAAGCATGTCTCGGCTGCCTCCTCCTCCTCACCTCATTTCCACCATAGATTCATCAAAATTAAGTGGTGAAATTACCTTTTTTGATAGGTAAGTAAGGGAAAGCTATCTTCATGATGTAGATCTACTTTTTTTCTCCCTAGCTCGCTCCAACAACGTGCACATGCACGTTTTGTGGCCTAGCTAGATCTATGTATGTTTGTGGTGTTGCTTGTGTTTGTGGTGTTGCATATATGTTTGTGTTTCAGGTACCGGTATTTGAAATGCGATCGTTGCCAATATTTTGCCGGAATGTTGATTCATTTCCGTTTCGGCGAGAATTTTGGCACTATGCATTCGTTTTGGTCCTATTTTTAGGGAAGGTCATGCCAAATTTTTTCTTGGTTCTACAATATCGTTTTGCTCTACCCCGCAGGCGACCATGGTCCGCACGATAACCGAAGGCATCGTGAATAGGTTTTCGAGCTCCGCGAAGGCCGAGATGCTTCAAAAGAACGAGACGAAGATAAGATGTCCGTGTCGAAGATGCAAGCTGAAGAGCCTTATTGCGGACCCGGATTCCGGGCAGGTGCGGACCACCTGCTCTTGCGTGGTTTCATGGATGGCTATCGGTGGCAAGGTGATGAAGATGACTATGAAGTCGTCCATGGGGGCCGGGCAAGAAATGAGGAAGGGCAAAAGACAACCACAGCGGCGCTGGCGGGCGAGAAGGCGAAGAATCTCCGGGACATGATCACGACGGTGATGATGTACACAATCATCATGTAGAAGATGTCGTACATGGCGATGAGGAAGATTAAGGCGAAGGGCATGATCATGAAGATGAAGATGCGGAGGCATTGACGATGGAGGCTGGGTGCTGCAGGACCCTCATATTTAAGAGCTGCCAAGCGGGCCGGATAACGCAAGAGTGCCGCCCGAGAAAGCCAAGCTGGATCAACCGGAGATAGACGCGGTTACTCCATTGTATGAAGGATGCAGGCCGAGGATACCCGCTTTGAAAGTAACGCTCATGGCTCACGGAGATGAAGGTAAAACACAAAATGACCGGCGCGTAGCTTCGGCGAGAACATGTCATTCGCGCGAACGTCTTCCCAAGGGGAACAAGTGCCCGACCAGTTTCGAGGAGGCGAAGAAAATCGTGTGTCCTTTGGATTTACCGCACGTGAAATACCATGTGTGCATGAACAATTGCATCATTTATCGGGACGAGCACGCGGAGTCTACCATATGTCCGGTGTGCGGCGTCACTCAATACAAGAAGAGGAAGAAAGCTCCTCGAAAATCGGTGTGGTACTTTCCGATCACTCCTCAAATGCTGCAGCGGTATTTAGCGGACCCTAAGGTAGCAAAGCTCTTGCGTTGGCACGCGGATAGGGAGGAGAAGAAGCGGGAAGATGGCGGAAATGATTAGGAGATAAATAAAAAGACAAGATGCGGAGTCACCCTAAGGATGCGAGCCAGTGGCAAGCGTTGAACTTCGAATACCCATAATTTGGGAAGGATCCAAGGAACATCATGCTTTGGCGCGAGCACCGATGGAGTCAATCCGTTTGGCAGCGAGAAGCACACATAGCACCTGGCCTGTGTTTGCGTGGATGTACAACCTTGCCCCTGGTTGTGCATGAAGAGGATGTACATTCACATGAGTATGCTAATTGAAGGGCGAAACAACCAGGAGCGACATCAATCATACTGGGGCTGCTGAAGTAGGAGATAGACACGCTGGAAAACACCAGCCAATACGTGGGGCGCCCTTGAGAGAAAGAATATTTCCCTATGAGAGCCGTACTGCTCATGACGGTGCACGACTATCTCGGTTACGGATATTTCGCGGGGCAGGTAGTCCACGGATTTTCTGGATGCGTAAGGTGCATGGATGACACAACGTATCGCCAGCTAGATAGAGATCCTGGGTCTTCTAAAACCGTGTTCATGGGACATCGAAGGTGGCTTCGCGACGATGACCCGTGGAGGAAATGCAAGGATCTGTTCGATGGTGAAACCGAACCCCGAAAACGCCCGTGTACGAGGAGCGGCGAGGAAATAGACGAGCTGTTGAAAAATTGGAAAGACTGCCCACTGGCGGGAAAGAAGTAAAAGGCGCCAGAGCCGGGAAAGAAGCGAAAGGCGCCAGAGCCGCTGCTGAAGGTATGGAAAATGAGGTCTGTTTTCTGGGACTTGCCCGTCTTGGAAGATCCACCGTGTGCCTCACAGCCTTGATGTCATGCATATCCACGAAGAACGTGTCTGAGAGTCTGCTTGGTACCTGCTGAACATGCGGAGAGGACCAAAGATGGGCGAAAGCAAGGGCAGACTTGAAATCAATGGGCATCGGGCAGGAGCTTCACGCTAATGATGATGATGATGATGATGATGATGAGAAGCGGGACCACGAAGAAAGTCGTCGCCAAAGGCAAAAGGCCAAGAAGACCGGAAATGACTACCCTCCTGCATGCTTCACTCTAAGTCAAGAGGAGATCGAGCAGTTTTCACCTGCCTCCTAGGAGTAAAACTTCCTTCTGATTCTGTGGGAAGATAAGCGAGATACCTAGACCCAGTGAAGCGAAGTTCAGCGGGATGAAGTCTCCACGACGATCACGCGTCGATGACGCAGATACTTCCGGTTGCAATCCATTGGAATCATGGGCGCACGTCCGTGAAATGCTATTTGGCCTATGCAACTTTTTTCGACGTCATCTCTCGGAAGTCGATTGGCGTGAGGCAACTCGAAGGCTACAGGAAGAGATCGTGGTGATACTATGCGAGCTTGAGATGTACTTCCCGCCCGCATTCTTTGACGTTATGGTGCATCTGCTGGTCCATATCATGGAGGATATCATCCAACTCGGGCCGACGTTCCTGCACAGCATGATGCCGTTCGAAAGGATGAATGGTGTCATCAAAGGATACGTTCGGAACATGTCACGTCCAGAGGGAAGTATAGCCAGGGGCTTTCTGACCGAAGAGTGCATCTCCTACTGCACGAATTATCTAGGCATCGAGAACCCCGTTGGTCTGCTCGTCAACAGGCACCTTGGCAGGCTCGCTGGATGGGGTCACCGTGAGGGTCGCCGCGAAATGCATGTCGACTTCGAGTGTCGACTCGCCGACTTTGAAAGAGCAAACCTAGTCGCGCTACAACACATAGACGTGGTCGATCCTTGGGTGGTAGAGCACAAAACCTTTATTGAGAAGGCGATACAATGACCGAGGCCAGCGAGAGGGCGGACGGAGATATACTCAAAGAGCACAACTCATGTTTCACGCGTTGGTTCAAGCGAAGCTTACATGCGTACCCTTTACATGAAGATTCTTCCGCGGAAGAACAACTCATATTCTCCTTGTCACAGGGCGCTGAGCACAACCTGATGACCTATGAGGCGTACGATATCAACGGCTACACATTCTACACCAAGGACAAGGACATGAAGAGTGATGGTTATCAGAACTCCGGGGTAACGATGGAATCCTACACCGGTAAGGACAAGGACAGATACTACGGAAGGATCGAGGAGATCTGGGAGCTGAGCTTCTGTTGGAGAGAAGGTGTCGATGTTCCGTGTCAGATGGGCCAAGAGCGTCCTAAAAGAAGACCGATATTTCACCACCATGGTTATACCCGAAGCCAAATCCAAGACCGCGGGCGCAAACGTCACCGCGAAAAATGAGCCATGGGTACTGGCTTCCCAAGTGGACCAATGCTTCTTCATTACCGACCCGCCAAAGCCCGGTCGTGTTGTCGTGAGGAGAGGCAAAAGGAAGATCATCGGAATGGATGGAGTAGCCAATGAGCAAGACTTCGACAAATCTGGCGACCGAAGATCGAACATGACGACGATGAAGTAGCAGCACACACCACAAGAAGAAGCAGGACCACCCTACCTAAAGGATGTCCGTTCCACAGAAGAACTCCATTTGCGAAAAAGAAGGGCAAGAAGATTGTGAACAGATAGCTAGCTAAGATCGATTGTATTTAAATCGTATTCTTCATTTCTCGATTGTATTTCATGGGCACTTTTTGATATCATGAATATTTTTAAATTTCATGGGCACTTTTTGAATTCATGAGGACACTTGATCTCGATCCCCCTCCATCTCGATCGCGATTACCCCTCCATCTCGATCTCGATACCCGCACCCACCCCCGCTACACCGCCGCCGCCGATGATATATTTAAGTAAGAAAATTGAAAATATTTTTTAAAAAATTATTACTGTTTTATAAAAAAATATTTCTGTTATGATTTAAACAAGTTTGAACATATTTAAACACAAATAAATATATAAAACAGCATTTAAAATGCATAAAAAATATTGGGGAGCACAGGGAATCGAACCCAGACCTCTGGTGTGTGTGTCTTTGCGTCTTGACCAGTCGGGCTAGTGGGTGGGTTCTGTTGTAGATAGGGTTAGGTTGTAGATATGGTTAGTGGGCTAGATTAAAACAAAATTCTAATGGCGCACCGAGGGAGGTGCGCCATTAGAATAGTCATACTGTATGGCGCACGACGGGCCAGTGCGCCATTAGAACCCTCCCTAGCTATCCTCCCTCTCTCGCCAGATCCCTTGACCCTCTCTCCTCGCCACAAGATCCACCCGCGCTGCCCGACCCACCACGCGCCGCCCCAACCCTCACCGGACTCCACCCCGCCGCCCAGCGCCCCCACCCCCGCCGCCCCGACCCTCGCCGGACTCCTCCTCGCCGTCTGCGCCTTCTTCCACATCCTCCAGGCCTCCGCCACCACCGGCCGCCAAGGCACCAACCACCTCCTCGGACGGGGCGCTCTTCCTCGCGCTCTCCTCACCAACCACGACTCCGGCCACCTGCTCCTCACCAACCACGACATCGGCCACCTGCTCCGTCATCTCCGGCAGAGGTTACTCCACCTAGCGGCAGCACTCGTGCGCTTGGCGGCTAGGGTTTGCCTCCAGCCTCTCCCCTCCCCCATCAACGAGAGGAGCATCCAATGCTCCGCCCTCGAGTTCGTCGACGACGCCGTCCTCCAGCCGCAGCCGCCTTGGTCTGAGCCCCGATTCCATCTTCCCTCGCCCCGATTCTTTCAGATGCAACTCTGTGATCTCCATCTTTCGGATGTTACGGTGTACAGGAGCAACTTTGCACCAATGCATGATTTCAGATGTTATCGATATATGGCCCGTTGATAAATTTGTACTCCAGCAAGTTTACTCCGATTACTCGATTTAAAATTCAGTTCTTTGTTAAATGACGATAATTCAGTTTCTTGTTAAATTTCAGTTTCACAGGCTAGTTTCCAACAAACAAAGCCTATGCTTATGAAGAATAAATCAGCTGAAATGAGATCTTGATCCTTTTTACTTTGTTTGTTCAGATTGTTGGAAATTTTAAGCTCTCAATCACTGAAGGCCACTGTAGTTCTTTGAATTCAACCATTTAGGTGAGCTACAACTAGGAGGATTTTGGAGTAGTACTCTAAAACTGTTGTTGTTATGACATGCTGTTACTTGCTGTCGATTAAGCTGAATCGATACAAAACTCTTCTATGGAGTTAATCAAGATCGACAAGCAAATCAAAATCTGCAACACATTTTCTTCAGTCTCTAACTGACAACACAATTTCTTCAGTCTAGTGATGCAGCAATTTCTTCAGTCTAGTGTGAATGTAACTGACTACTGGTCAAATACTCTAGTGTATTTAGTGTAAATCTAGTCTGAAACTAGTAGAGCTCTTGGTGATTTGCAAATTCAGTTTTAAATAAAAATTTGGTACATCACGACTGATCATGTATGAAAGATATTGCTACTGGATGAGCACAAGAACTACTCAATAGATAATTGATTTTGTAGAACAAGTCTTGTTGCCAGTCTTGAACCAATAGATAATTTTAATTGAAATTTGACCATGTGCAGTTGCCAGCCCTAATGAAAAAAGCAACTGAATTTCCAACAACCTGCTAGGTAGAACAATCCATTTCCAACAACCTGCTAGGTAGAACAATCCATTACTACATGATTGCAATTGAATTGTCAACTCTATGTACTATGTATCTTTGTGGCATGTGGTGTGGTCCGAGTGATCAGGTTTCATGTGAGTTTGAATTTTTATGATTTTTATGCACATATATATATGTGTATGATGATCCTCCTTTCCTGCAGTAGTATAACTAGGATATATACCAAAAAAGATTGTTATATTCCTCCCTGGTACAATAAATAATAAACTAAAATAGTTCCTGGTACAAAAAGAATAAACTATACATAGTTAATTTCTTCATCTTTGAATTGTTTCAGAAATTGGTATGACCAAAGATATTAACGGGCTGTTGCAGGACTGTTCTTCATCTTTACAGTGCTGTTGTATAGAAATATGCTGAATTTTCTGCTCTGATTGTTGCTCAAAGAAATTTAGCAAAAAAATGGGGTCCTGGGAGACGCCGCTGCTGCTTGAGGCCCTTGAGAGGCCCTTCGTGTCGTGATGATTTTGCAGGTACCCCGAGAGGCCCTTGAGTTTGCCGGAATGTCGATTAACTTCCGTTACGGAAAATTCGGGTACTCCATATGATTTTGCTAAAAATTGGACATATGAGGTACTTGCTACTAATGCATGGGCCGGGGTATCTTAGTACTTAATTAAGTAGGATCAACTGCCCCTTTATTCTTGCTGTATTAAACCATAGGTGCCAATAGAGCCAAGTGATTAGTGCCAAGAGATTAGGGCCAACCTCGGGAGCCTCGGCATCGATAAACCCTAAATGATGAAAACTTAACTTGGCTGCCCCGGATGCCTCGGTGTCGATGAGAACCTAAATGATGAAAGCTTAGGCTTTTAGGGCGCCTCTGCGTCGACAAACCCTAAATGATGAAAGCTTAGGCTTTTAGGGTGCCTCGGTGTCGACAAACCCTAAATGATGAGACCATGATCTTGTTCCTTGACAATAATCAACTTTTTGACCAAACTTTTTTCCTATTTAGAGCGAAACATGGCCCACAACGATGAGGCCGGTGGTTCGGGTGGCAAGCAATTCTGGGAGCTGTCCCAGGAGATGGAGGAACAACCTCACCGCTATGAGGACGCCGCGAAAGACACCGATCCTGATTACACAACCCCTAGTGGCGTCGGGGATGACACCACTGATGGTGCCGCCGAGGATGCCACCACTGATGATGGCGCACACACAGATGGCAGCCAATCGAAGAAGCAAAGGAAGGACCGGCGTCCGAATGCGCTCCGCACCGTCAAGGAGGAATTCACTCAAGTGGACTCCGACAGGAATCCAACGGAGCCCAAACATATAGTCAAGGGGTACTCGGTTCAGCTCGGGTGCATTCTCCGGAGCACCGTCTCGATCAACACCGAGAACCTTAGGCATAAGGACCGAGGGAATTTGCGCAACCTCCTCTTCACGAAGCTGCACGAACGATACAAGTTCCCTGCCGAATTTGAAAACACACGCCTCTCAGGGAATGAAGTGAACAGTGCCGCCCTCACGAAGATGAGCACGGCCTGTCTACTTGGAGAAGCGGTGAAGAAAATGATTGATAAAGGTGATAGTTATGAGAAGATCAAGGCGAAATATCCTTTGATGAGCGAAGATGAGTACAAGGAGTTCAAGATCAAGTGCTCGACCGGTGCAACCTCCGAATCAAGTCGATGGGGAAAGAAATGCGGGAGTTGAACTTAGGGGAACACAAACTCAGTCCCGGCGGTTACAGAGTGGCAGAGCCTATATGGGACAAGGAGGACGCGGAGCGTGCCGAGCAAGGCCTACCGCCCGGGAAATACAGCGGAAACAAGCAGACCAGGAACTATGTCAGGGCCCGGTACAAGGAGGACCCGATAACAAAGGAGCTTACCACGGATCCGAAGACCAGGGCGCTTGAGCTTGTTATGGTAAGGAATACACCCCCGCGTAATTAGCTCCATATGGTTGCACTCTAATTAATCCCCAATATTTCTAAATGGTTCTTGTTCCTTTCGCAGGAAACTGAAAGCGATGGCGAGGGTCGTCTCAGAGCTCCCCTTTCGACACCCCTTTAAATAGGGCGTTGAACATAATGAAAAGCAAGGATAAGCTCACTAAGCCGACGTCAGCTGGTCGTGTGGTTGGCAAAGGCTTGTCCACAAAATGGGGGTCATAATATACCGCCGGTGTGCGGAAGGAGAAAAAGGCCAGCTCGGAAAGCCAGACGCGCGAGGTTGAAGCACTCAAGGCACAAGTGTCGCGGATTCCGGAGCTTGTCCAAGAGCAAGTGGAACAACAACCGGGAACGAAGCTCAACGCCATGGTGACTACGCTGATTCATGGGCTGACGACGTGGATTGCGGGCGGCTAACAAGAGCCTCCCCCGGTTCCCAGCTTCACGGCCAGCAACTCGCACAGCGCGCAGGCGGCGCCATTGGTGTCTCCGGCGGCGCCATTGGTGTCTCCGGCCGAGGCGGTATTTGTGTCTCCGGCGCCGCACGCATTGAGCTTAATGCACCCGGGTGTACGCTGGCGGCACCTCGCCAAAGAAGCGCCCCTCCGTCGATTACCGCCCGCCGTTGGCGGTGCCTCGACATTAGCCGAGCTCGACGGCATCACGGCAACTAAGCCTCTCGGCCGATGACTTCATCTCCTTGCCTTTGACTGGGCATCCCTGACGCCCTGTACATGTTTTTGCATGGCACCGCCGACGTTCCTTGCACTCTTCTGCACTTCGTGGGCGCCGAGTTGGTCGATGTCGCCAAGGGCAGAATCGTTCAACCGGGCAATCGCATGTTCCACGGTAATCCGATGCCACCCACAGTGTATAGGGTTGAAGTGGTTCGGGTGCTGCCAGGCTGCGACGAGTTGTTACCTCCGGCTCAACCCACTGGGGCCGAAGAAGAAGATGAGATGACCCTCAGCGCCTGCGTAAACTGGTCGCTGCTTTGGCCGAAGAGCCAGATTCGTTTGGGGGCGGGGGACACCACCCCACAGACAAGACTGCCAGTCGTGCCAGTGCCAAGCCATGGCAAGAACGCCGCAACGCTACCGGACCTGCCGGACATCCCTATGTCGGACATCCCAATGGCACAGGATCCGGACAGCCCTATGGCACAGGATCCGGACGACAACGACGACGGTACATTTACCAAAGTCGATAAGTACTTTGCCGAACATGGGTATGCTAACGAGTTCTGCGGGCCTATTTCTCAAGAACCCAACCAAGACGACCGCAATCTAGCTGGTACAGCGGAGAAATCCAATTGCAATAGGCGTCATCTGGCGTTCAGTTCTCAGGAGACGCCTCCAGCTCCGCCTTCACCGAGCCTCGAGATAGCTGAGGTGCGAAATATTATCAGCCCCAACACGCTCAAGAAGGCGGTCTGTGAGCAGAACTTCGGTCCCATTACAGGAGATCAAGAAGAAGGGCGGAAGCGAAAGACTAACAAGGGCGCCGGTGCGAGCCAGCGGCACCGAAGTTCGATCCGTGCTCAGGACGGGCCACCTTCACCTAAGGATATCTCGAGGAGGGTGCATGTGGCGGGTAGGGCAATGCTACCACGAAATATGCTGAATGCTGCAACCGGTGCTATGCGGAGTCTGCACGACAGTGTTCTTTCTTTGGAGAAGCGGGGTCTCAGAGAGAAGGATGTGGCATACCCAGCTTTCGTGGCCAAGGTGCCAGAGGGCAAGGGCTTTGTGGATGGCGACATCGGGGGTACGATCGTCCTGCGGTTTGATGACATCTTTGCTATGTTTAACCTTCATCCGCTGCACTGCACCTTCGTTCGGCTGTTTTCGTTGAGTATGGAGATGCGGATCATTAGAGACAAGACCCCGGACATCGTGATAGTCGACCCCTTCTACATGCGTAGCAAGCACTTGAGCAGCGCTGGGGACCGCCAAGTTGCGAGTTCACACCTCGAAGGCGTAATTCTGGCAAACCCAGATAAGGATAACTTCCTTGTGGCTTACTTTCCCGAGTAAGTCATCCCTTAACCGCCCCGTAACATATGATTTCTTAGATTTCGATCGTTCTTTTTTTTTCTAACATTCCGTGTTCTGTGCAGTGACACACATTGCACACTCATCCTCTTAAGCCCGAAATATTCCATGGCCACGTATTTCGACCCGAACCGTAACTCCAAGATAGACTACACAAATGTCAAGAAAGTTCTTGATGATGTTCTCCCCGGCTCGCCAAATCTAGAGGCACCTTCACGGGACTGTTCGTAGCACGGCAAGCACATGTTCTCACACAATGTCTGAAGTTACGCTGCGTCAAGCAGCCGCTTTGTGATCGGAAGGATGCCTACTACGCCCTCCGTCACATGCGGGCGATCGTAAGGGACCATCATCAACTTCTGCTACCAGATAATCTCAAAGATTGGGCAGCGAACTTGTCGGCAATCCAGGACGCGGCCCTCAGACAAGAATTCTTTCGCATCTAGTCGGACTTTGCGGACATCATCAATCAAGATGTCCTTCATACGTCGGGGCAGTTCTACCTCAGATATCAACCATCCAACAATGAGATAGATGGAATGCTACAAATGCAGGGTGACAACGACCGCGATTTCATGACCATCACGACAGAATGGCGGCTTCATCCACACTCTGTCCGATGAGTCGAGTTGAAAGTAGTGATGTGTAGTTACGAAACATTGATTGGCTCATGTTGTAATTAAACTTTAATGAATTCGTATGTCTCTTTGGTTTGGACAGTCGTTCAACTTAGATGTAATCGATGCTATTTATTAGTAGGACCATGAATCATGCTATTAATGTCTTGCTTTTCTCTTCCGATCCTTTTGTTGCATACTTACATATTGCTTATGTATTGTCTGTTGTTTGGCTTGTGCATAGAGATGCCGTCGTATGTCGTGTACATGGGTAAGGTTCCCGGAGTCTCTGACGCCCGGGAGGAGTGTCGGAGACAGGTTCACCGCTTCAGCGGTATGATTACAAAGGGTACACCACTAGGGCGGAGGCCGAATCTAGATATGCCCGCTATCCAGCGGGAGAGAGGAGGGAGCGTTGGAGGAACCGGATGAAGACCAATTTGATCGCGATGATGCTCATCGTGATGACCACAACTCTCTTTTATGTGATGGTAGTTTAGATGATCGATATCGACTTGTAATGTGAAGACAAACTCGATACTCGCGGTCTTGAGACTTGTAATGTTTTATCTTTGTTCGGTCTTTTTAATTCAGAGATTAATATGATGAATTGTATTCGGAGACTAATCTTCGATTGTATTCGATGAATCTGATGTTGCTGTGTGCTGCTGTCTATATTCTGTCCAATAATATATTTTGTAACCTGTGCAAAAATCAGAAAAGCAAAAAAAACCAAATATTCATACTAATGGCGCATCATAGAGAGTGCGCCATTAGTATGCCAAAGGATACTAATGGCGCATCAAGGCAGAGTGCGCCATTAGTGTGACAAAGCACATGGTTACATATGGCCCCGGAGTATACTAATGGCGCATGGAGTTACATACTAATGGCGCCTTGCCAGTGCGCCATTAGTATCTGATACTAATGGCGCACAGGTGGTGCGCCATTAGTAAAAAATTCTAATGGCGTGCTACTAATGGCGCACCGGTAGTGCGCCATTAGTAGGCAAAACCGGTGCGCCATTAATAGGCCTTTCCCTAGTAGTGTCGGGTTCGGAGTGGTGATCCTCTTGATTTGGGCACTGCAGTTGCCTTACTAACTGCTCGTGTTTGGGTGCTCTGTGGTGGAGACGATGCTATGTCAATGGGAACTGGGTGTCTATCTGCTGGGGTTGGGGTTAGAAGGGGTGTAGCTGGTTCTCTGTCCAACTGAGTAGGGGTACAATCTGCATGAGTGTGGGTTATGTGTGGTGGGGCTGATTCTTGGGCAAGTACAACCATGGTTCTATCTGCATCGATAGGTAGCACGATATTTTCTGAAGACCGTGGTTTTACTCCCACAGATACTGCCATCACTCCCTCCAATTGAAATGGCTGATAAACAAGAAAAGTAATTGAATGTACAAACATTGTAAGATAGACATGTGCAATGGATAGTAGGGAAGAAAACAGGGCATGAAATAATTCACATTTATGTTGTCTAAGCAAACAGAATAGCAGGAAATAATTTCACATATATGATGGCTAATTAAATAGGATAGCATGACACAATTTCACATGTATGATGGCTAACTAAATAGGATAGAATGACATACTTCAAAATATGATGACTATGTAAACAGGATGACATGATATAACTATACGATGTGTCCATTAAAGTGGTTGGCATGCCATAAATCACAAACATGCCGTCAATGGAAACATGATGGCATGATATAATTCACAGATAGAATGCCATAATTTAAAATATGATGACTATGTAAACAGGATGAGATGATATAACTATATTATGTCTTTAGAAAATGGGTTGGCATGCCATAATTCAGATACATGCTATCTATGTAAACATCATGGCATGACATAATTCAAATATATGATTTATATACTAAGGTAGTGAGCAGAGGGCAATTGCATATATGATGTGTCAACTAAGGAGATGGCATTCAATATTGTGTATATGATGTAAAATATAAGCATTGCAATACAACATATGCATTATATGAGTAATATAACCCTGCCAAGTTTGAGCATACACCTCAGGGGGATAATAGGACTGGTCATCTGCCTCTGAATCCTCCTCTGAAGAGCTATTTGTAACCAGCAAGATATCTGCTTCAGCAGGTAGCATTGTCTGCTCTGAAGACCTTGTTTTCACTCCAGATTTCTCCATCACCAATTCAAATGGCTGATGCACAGGAAGAGCTGTTGAATATACAAACATTTTCGACAAATGCAATGAGTAATACAAAAAAAGGATGGCATGATATAATTCACATATATGACGCTTGCCTAAACAACATGGCATTGCATAATTCACATACATAATGCCTTGCAACAAGATAACATTGCATAATTCACATATATAATGTCTTGCAACAAGATGGCATTGCATAATTCACATATATGGTAATTAGACACTAAATAGGTGGCATTCACACAAAGCATGTCTAAACTAAGCAAATGACATAGCAATGCAAGTTACCATATGCACGATATGAGTAACATAACCCTGCCAAGTTAGGGCATGCACCTCAGGGGGGAAATATGACTGGTCATCTGTCTCTGAATCCTCCTCTGAGGAGATATCGGTAACCAGCAAGACATGCGCTTCGTCAGATAGCATTGTCTGATCTGAAGACCTTGTTTCCACTCCAGATTTTTCGATGACCGTGCCGAATGGCTAATGCACAGGAAGAGTAATTGAATGTACTAAAATTGTTGACAAATTTAACACATAATAAAAAAATGATGGCACGATATAATTCACATATAAGATGACTGGCTAACCAGGGTGGCATTGCGAAATTCACATATATGATGCCTGGCTAGACAAGATGGCATTGCATGATTCACATATACGATAAAGAAACAAAACAGATGGCATTGACACAAAGCATGTCTAAACTAAGGAGATGACATCTTTAATGTATACAGTAAGCAATGCAAGGCACCATATGCATGATATTACCAACATCAGCATGCCAAGTTAGAGCGAAGACCTCAGGGGGTAAATAGGAGTGGTCTTCTCCTTCTGAATCCCCCTCAGAACAGTTATCTTCCTCTTGATTACAATCCGAAATGGGTGGAGGGGGGCTGCCTTTGCACCCACCATGGAGCGACGTCTGCATGAAATTTTATTGCCACGCAAGGCTCGTCTCTTTTGCTCTACATGATCTGTTCCATTGTGTACAATAACTGGCATGCATAGGAATCAAACATAGTGAGATTACGTAAGGAGTGCATGCACAAATCCAGAGTGATGGTAGCAAACTGTGGATAGACCGAAAACCAATGATAGCAGGCAGATAATAGCTTTAGTTAAAAAATACAGATAATGGCTCCTTTAATGCTTGTTTGCACCCAACATGAAACTCATAGTAGACACCGAAGATTAACCAGATAGTAGACAGATAGTACTGATTGCTGCCCCAATATGTACCCCACAACCATTTAAAAACTCAAGTTTCAGCATTAGTTTGGACCTGACTCGGAGTCTAATAGGTGAACATGACGATAATGTAGCATGTCATCATATTAAGCAATGCATAACGTAAGCAGACACGGAAGAGTGCGACCTCTCTTGCGGACCCGTGTAGTCCTCAAGGTCATCTGCTCAGTTGATGATGGTAATGCAGTTGTCATGGCTGCCGGCGGCGGGGAAGAAGATCTGAGGCGGCGAAAGACAGTCTGGAGAGCGGATCCCTGCTGTGGTGAACCCTTTCGTCATTGGAGCAGCTGAGCTGGGGTGGAACACAGCGCCGCAGGAGCAGGACAAACCACACAAGGTTTTCTTTGACACATATCTGTAAGAGAAGTAATTGAGTAAGGGCTTGTTTGAATTTGAGGATTCTAACAATGCAGGGATAGGAAATAGACAGGAATAGGATAGGAATGCACCTGCAAAACAGAGAATTTAAAAAAACAGGATTTACGCCAACTGGGTGTTTGATTCACAACAATTGGAAGATCACAGGATGCAAAAAAGCATGGTGAGATTAAGTCAAACCACAAGAAAATGTACGGTTATAATGCTATTATGCTACTATCTCTTAGTCTTGTTCTTGATGAATAGGAATATGAAAAGGAGGAGCAGTGGAAATTAGAATTCCTACGGTTTTTCTTTCAAGGAGACACTAAAGGAACAAATCCTACAGTTTTCCTTTGCTCCATTCCTTTGCACCAAATTCATGAAAAAGTAGTACCATAGGAAACTTTCCAATTCCTATGTTTTTCATTCACTTTTCCTTTCAAGCACTGGCGATTCTAGTAGGCAGGCTTGAGCAAGGAAAATCCTACACTAAAAAATGTTTTTGTGCTACTTCTATTACTTTGGACCCAGGCCACTGCCATACTATCTCAACTCCCAGGCCCATCGACAAATGCACAGCTCAAACGCGCAGAGATAAATAATGATGGCGTTCAAGAGAGTCCATCACGGATAGCTAAGTTGCCTGGTACCTCACTTCTTGTCATATAGTAGGATAAAATAATCGTATTTCCCGTTACTACGAGTGCTCAGTGGACAATATATATAACATGTAGAGTAAAAAAGAGATGCAACAAGTGTACAACCTCTTTGGTGAAGCCATGTCGATCTCAGCGTGATTGGGTTGGCCAGTGAGGATGCTCCGGCTGACTTTGCTGTCGGAGGAGGGGAAGAAGATCTTAGGCGTCTGGAGATGGATCCCAAGGTACTGTTCCGCTGTGATAGAGGGTTTCGTCGTTGGAGCAGCTCCGGTGAGTTGTACGACGTCGAGGCTGAAGCAGGACAAGAGAGACAACGAACAATGTTAACCTGAGTGGAATTCTAATAGCATCTCCAAGACATGACATAAAATACATAACCACAAAGTGCTAGATGTAAAATACATCAGCCGCTCATCTCTGAACTTAACTGTCGAAACTGAACTTAACTTTCGAAACTGAACTTAACTGTCGAAACTGAACCTAACTGTCCAAACTGAATTTTGCTGTCGAAACTGAATTTTGCTATCAAAACTGAACGCACTAGCAAGGTGAGGCTACACGTCGGTTGACTGACTTTTTCATCTCTGGTCAGTCGATTTTGCAGCCGTTGGATACGAAGTCAAGGGCCGGCGGTTCATCTTCAACCTCCACCCCCCCTGAGCCGCCAGCCACCACCGGCGAAACAGCAGCCCCCCGCCGCCCACGGCCGGTGGTGCGCCGCCTCGCCCGCCCTAAAAACACTCCCCACCGCCGGTCCGCCTCCGCCCCGGCCATCCCTCTAGGCCCCCCCGTGTCAAGCTTTTTCTCCGGCGATCCCCACGCCACCGCCCCGTCAACGCCCTGCCATCGCCGGCGACCACCGCCCCCATCCTGAACCCTAAGATAGATAGTGGGGTACCTCTCCGGCAAGCCTCCTCTCTGCTGCGGCTGGTTCTTCCTTCACCCAGCGAGCCCACCCTTGAAATCGGTGATCCAAAAGTCGATTCTACCGATCAAGTGTAGCCAAATCGGAGCAGCATCGCAAGCAAGAGCAAGAGCGAGAGCAGCAGCGCGAGCAAGAGCAATAGCAAGAGCAGACCAGGCAGGGGACCGAGAGCAAGAGCAGAGCAGCAGTGCGAGCGAGAGCTAAAGCAGCAGCAGCTCCTACTGATGTGGACGTCGCCGCCGAGGGAGCGACGTCGTGGAGGAAGTGGCCGGCGACGCCGCCGTGGATGGAGCCACGCCGTGTCGGCTCGGGACCGAGCGTCGGCAGCACCGTGAGATCGAATCAAGAAGAAAATGCGGCGATTAGTGTACAACCTCTTCGGTGGCGCCGATTAGGCCACAGCTTCATCCGAGGAAACGGTGATGATGATGCTCTTCCGGTGGTGCAGGTGAAGACGGCGGTGTGGGAATGGAGGTGGCGCGAAAGACGAGGGGAACATCGGGGTAGCTCCTTGGAGGTGGAGGACGGGGTGGCTGAACCGACGGGATGATGAGATCGACGACGGATCCTCATCCGGTACGGTGGATGAGGGACGTCGAGGTGTTGCTGTGGACGACGTCGTCGGGGAAGAAGCTCCGGCTGGGTGCCGGACGGAGCAAGGTGTGGGGTTTCGTCGCAGGTTTTCGTGGCCTCGGTGTACGAATGGGTGGGTGGATGGGATGGCAGTGGGGAACCATGGCTTAGAGACGCGCTTGTCCGAAATGTGGGGTAAGTTACGAAAGTACCCCCACTGATTTGAGGCGGTTCTTTCGGTTCAGGGGTACCACGGGCATTTCACGTGTCGGGATTTCACAGGAGGTGGGAGTTTTCGCGCGCGTTGTAATTTCGGAATAGCAAGGCGCGGGTTGAGATGGAGGGAGTTGTCAGAGCACAACGAGACAAAGATATATCTTAAATATTTCGGGCTAACAAGGCGCGGGTTGAAGAGGCGGGAGTTTCGCAAGACGATAGACAGAGACGCTAGCTTCAATTTTTGGTATAACAAGGTGCGGCTTGAAATTTCGGAAGAACAAGCTTAACGTGTACCCAAAAAAATACAATTTGCACCTCAACACGCACAACACACACACACAAACACCATTTAGACTAGAGTAAGGTACACGTGCATTGCACGCATGAGATTTGGCGACCAAATTATGAATAAATACCACATTATAGCATGCAAGCTTTGAGTCATATATGCATGATGTAGATCTTCGTTTAATTCTTATAGTTCATTTCATTCAAAATCATCTAGTTTTTATAAGAAAACTAATCTATTTTAAGATTCATGGAAGTGTGCGTTGTAAGACATAAAGTAAAAACAAATAATGGCAAATCATGTAGAAAAACATTTGGGCAATTCTGATACGGAAGATTCTAGAACAAATAAGAAGTGCTTGTGTTTTGATGTTTGTGCATTATGCTTAAGTTCAACCATGGAGTCTTCTAGATTATACATGTGGCGAAATATGGTGGAATCTAGATGATATCCAATGGCCAATAGTGCTCAAATTTGCCATCTTTGGACCATCGGGTTCGCCTCATCCAACGACGATCTTTCAAAGTTTAAGTTACCCGCACACAATATAAAATATATATAATATATATATAGGGGTATAGATATAGATATGTGATGCGAAAGCCGCCCATCATCTCCAATTACATGCACAGATGCGACATGGCCAAATGATGTCTGCCATCGGTATCTCAAATTCAAATCAGTCTGACCTTGTTCAATGTGTATACATTACAACATGCTCGTTTCCAAAGCACACCGCGCAGATCTCCATTATATTCATGCATGCATGGGTTTCAAACATCAGGATCTCTTATTCAAATATTTGAATTCAACTTTACATTGATTATGACCTCACCTATTCTTTTACACCCACATAGTAGTCTTCTCTTTATAATTGTACCACTAACTTTCTCTCGTGCATGCATGCACACACACTACCAGTCGGCATTATCTATCGCACGCATGCAATCTTTTTCTTCAGGTCGGTCTCCCATGAAGGCACACACCCACACACATCCCCCTCTCCCTCATACCGGGCATTCATTATCTCTCACGCGTGCATGCACAATGATCGATGTTCCTCTATGTATGTGTGTATATAGCTAGGTCTTCCATAGTTTTCTACATAAACCGATCAATCGATATATCCAGTGAGGTCTCACCCTCTTTCTCACGTCCACATCGATCAATCTATACCTCTCCCACGTCCACATCGATCAATCTATACCTCTCTATATAGGATTAACATAAATAGCTAATACACCCACATTAATTATATATCCAACGTCCCCTCTCATCATCCATGCCTTCCGCTTCATCTCTCAGACGCGTGCACAATGGCGAAGACAGGGGGCAGTAAGGGCCCTGCCCCCCCCCTAACATCACTATATATCGAGGCTAATATGAATGTGATCATTAGACAATTGCTGCTAAAAAGGTTTAATTTCATGAATTGACCCTCCTCATAAAGGATTAGCAATGCTTGGCCCCCTAGCTCATTTATTTTTCATGGCTCCGCCATTTGCAACAACAAGCACGTGTTCGCCTCTCTCTAAATATCGATCTCGCACTTGTGCATTCCTTCATAGTCTCCTCCACTCGGCCCCTCGCACCATCTTCTAGCCCCCACCGGATTTTGCCACATGTACAATCTAGCAGACTCCATGGTTGAACTTAAGCATAACGCACAAACCTCAAAACAACAAGTGGTTCTCTTTTGTTCTAGAATCTTCCATTATCATAACTGCCCAAACTTCTTTTCTAGTTGAATTTCCATTATTTGTTTTTACTTTATGCTTTACAACGCACAATTCCATGAATCATAAAATAGATTAAGGGCTTCTTTGATTCAAAGGATTCTCAAAGGAATTTTGGAGGATTCTAATCATTAGGAATTTTTCCTATCTTGGTTGTTTGATTCAGAGGATTGTAAACCATAGGAATTTTTCCATATGATTCATTTGCACTAGATTTCATAGGAAACATCCCATCCACTCAAACCTCTTTGAAAGAAATCTGCGATTTTTCTATGCACAATCAAACACTCGTACAATCCTGTAGGATTCAAGACGACATTCCACTATAATCCCATGTTTTTCCTATTCACGTGTTCTTAGCTTTTTTATAAAAACTAATTTGATTTTGAATGAGATGAACTATAAGAATTAAACGAAGGGCTACATCACGCATATATGACTAAGAGCCTACATGCTATAGTGTGGTATTTATTCATAATTTGGTTGCAAAATCTGATGCGTGCAATGCACGTGTAAATTACTAGTACTTCGAGTATGTGCAAAACACGTAAATTAGAATACAAATGACACGCTACACAGTGTCTCTCTTACAGTTCATGAAGCCACGTGGCCCATGTGAAGGCATTGTCGCGACCTCCTTGCGTGGATTGATCACAGTGACGTGCTGTTGGTTCTAGAAGAATGTACTCGTCCTCCCTCAGCCATACTGGCGGTACATGCACGAAGCGAAGATGTGCACGCACGCCACGCACGCACTCATTCCCTCGCACGCATACGCGGGTATACGGGCGGACGCAATTTTGTACCAAGATCCACCCCATGTGATAATTTGACGCGTGTAAAGTCGTTCACTTCATTGATGGTCAATTAATACAGCACATGATAATTGAGTGGACGTGAGGACGGAAGAAAGACATTATTACTCCACTGCGCGCATGCGATTAGTTAATTCATGGGTTGCTAGTAGTACTTCCATTAGTCTCCTTCGTATTTTGTGCCAATTTTTGACAGTAACATAATATTTACGCATTTGAGCAGTGTAGTCTACTTGAAATTTATGTTCCACTAAACTCATCGGGAGCCGTTTCGGGCCTCGAAACCAAAACCATCAATTAATCTTTACCTTGTTCCCATCACATTCGAAAGCCTGCTCACACCTACTAGTACTACGTACCAAACCTGAACATGTTCCCACTATGCAGGTATTAGTACTACTAGTGCTAGTACTTAGGTTATAAAAAGGGGAACTACCTAACCAAAAATTACTCTACCTTTCCTCCTCATAAGTGCTTCTTCTTCGTCCGTCGTTGCCATGGCCGGTGAGCAGAGCTCTAGGTCGAGAACTACTCGTAACAAGGGAGCGGCAACCAAGGCTATGGAAAAAAAGAGAGGGCTCGCCGGCACGCAGAGATCTCGAAAGATCTCTCACGGGCAGGCGATGGTTCCCAAGAGCGCCCTAGCCGCGGAGGCGAACATGCCGAGCCGGCGGAGCTGGAGTCGTTATCCCTCGACGGCATGCCCGATCAGCTCAATAAGCACCTCAATAGCAGAAGGAGTTCATCCAAGGCTTGACGGAGTTGCTGAAGGAGAGCCTCGACGACATGCCCGCTGAGCTCAATCAGCAGGGGGAGTTGACCGCCGGCTTGGTGATGCTGCTGAAGAAGAGCATTGCCTCGGAGAAGAAGGCGACCGGCGAAATCCTGCGACTTCAGGAGGACAAGGCGAAGCTCTGCCACGAGATCGACCTGTTGAAGGAGAAGAACGCCGGCTGGAAGAAGCTGCATGAGAATAGTAGTTCCTCGATGAAGATGCTGCAGGCCCTCGTCATGGAATAGAAGGAGGAGTTGGCGAAGCTCCGCATCGAGCACCCGGCTGTTGTCAAGGTACGTAATGCGGCCGTGGAACAGATGATGAAGGCTCGCGTCGAGAAATCCCGCGTCATGGACAGAATGAAGAAGATGGCGGAGGAGACGCGCAAGGAGATGGAGGTCGTGGAGGCGATGAAGAAGCGATTCACGACTCATGGCGAATTAGATCATTTGGGGTGATAATCTTCCTTCTTCTTTTGCTGATGTGTTTCATCTTTTGCTTGGGTGTTTCAACAAGACGTGTCACGTTCTCTGCGAGGCATGAATAGAACAATGGTTTTTTTAGGGAATGAATAGAACAATGCTAACAATGAGATGACTAGCAAATTAGATCATTTTTATCGCCATATGGCACTGGGCTGCCGTGTTTCGTGCTCCTCCATCGCAGTACTACTCCAGTGGAAAACTTGAGTATACCGCATGGTTCTTTGCTCCTCCTCGATCAGGTCGTCGGCGCATTAATACGAGCAGTCAAATCACAAGGCCCCGCCTTCTAGAAGTAATGAGCCATCAAATCACAAAGGCCCTCGCCTCTCGTGAAACCGACCAAGCTAGATTGCCCCGCCCTCTACCCTTTTAAAAATTGTATACTTTTGTACAGCAGTAGTATCGATGGATTGCGCCATGGAGCAAAATTTGAAATATAAAAAAAATGTGGTACATATAGAGAGTCGTCGCCAAATTATGCATATAGTACTATTAAAAAGGCTAGTCACAATAATGGTGTCCAGCACAACCCACCCCTCAAATAAAACTAAGCACCCTGGAATTCTTTGACAAAACTAAGCACCCTGAAATTCTTTGACAACTAAACTGTTGGCTATATGATGTTGGCCATATATATTGTACGTATATAATGTGAATAAACGAGTGGTAGTACTATACCAACTAAAAGATGAAATGTAAGAAATACTAGTATGTACTTACTCAAGAGTTAAAGTAACAAGAAGAAACATAACATAGTTCTGCTGGGGCTCATCACAACACACCCCTCAAATTAAATTAAGCACACCTGAAATTAAACTTTGCAACTATTCCGGTAGACACTGCATTAGAACCACCATGAGCAACGACGTTGCCACCTTACTCGGAGTCCTCGTCCACGTCCTTGACTTCGTCCTTGTCCCTCTTCCTCTTGGCCGATACTTCGTTGCTTGAACCGCCAACTTGGTTGTTGCTCTTCATCCAACCCTTGTAGATATTGAAACAATGGTAGCCACCCATTGCAGTGTACTGGATGTGGTCTATATATAGTACATTCCGCTGCCATGTATGACAATGAAACGTGTATGGAGGTTTCTCCAGTTTACCGTACGAAGGATGAACCATGGCTCCTGCCAGGGTCAGCATTGAAGGCTGATGAGAGGACACCAGCCGATTCTTTTTGAGGTCGAAGGTGTTTCCTACAACAAGGCCTATCTGACGCAGGACTTCTTGGTCGTTACCAAAGTCTACAATAACGAATTTGACTAGGTTGGTCTCGAGGAAGTCCTTAAAATCCTGGCACTCAATGTCGGCATGGCATATGTTGTAGACCAAGCATAAGTCATGCACACAAACCTAGATCACGGCAGGCTTCTTCCTCTCTTCGTCCTTTAGATCCTTCTCTCGTCCCACGACTGTGGTGTACTCAACATCTAGCCCGGCGACCCACTCATCATGTGAGTCTTCGAAAATGCGTCTGAAGCGAGAAAGGCATCCTTTCACCGTCACGGAAGAACGGGTGTAGATGACGTCGAACTCATCGCCGGTGATGGTTCTAACCTTGTACTCACCGCCGATCGGGGAGATTTGGGACGCCATGGATTTGGGAGGAGGCTTAGGATTAGTGGAACTGCCGTAATGTGAATGGACGGGACGACTAGGAGCGAACCGCCGTAGTATTAAAGGAAGTGCGGGGACGAGTAGGAGCGAACTGCCAGCACGCGAACGGCAAGGTAGTGGCTTTCCATTCTCCCATGATACGGGCTTCCGAGAGCCCTTGGATCGGAGATCGAACGGTTGCATGGCGTGATTCTAGACCAATGGGTGAATATCCTATCCTGGAGGGTTATTCTGCAAATTTTCAGCAACTTAGCATGCGACCGTTTGATCTCAGATCCAAAGGCTGCCAGCAGCCGGTATCATGGTCGCGCCTACCACGACCGTCGCCGTCAAGGCTGTCGCGCCCTTGGAGATTTAACACGGTGCGGTAGGCTATCTGATGTTGGCATGCCATACATAGTCATCACTTAGTCACTCATACTACAATAAGGTTGGCTATAAGGTTGGCTATAAGTGTATTTTTTTTACTCCTCTCTATCTCTTTCTTCGTACTCCCTCTGTCCCATAATATAAGAACGTTTTTGACACTAGTGTAGTGCCAAAAACATTCTTATATTATGGGACACAGGGACTACTAGTGTTTATTTCATTTGCCAAGGAGTGACCTCTTCCAATGAAATGGTGTTGCTAAGTTTGCTTCATTTAATTAGCTATAGACTCAAAATTGTCTTTTTCACGTAGGTACACGCGCTTAGCACCGTTTCTTCCTTGGGTCACCAAACTAGTCTCTCTCTTCTTGATTAACTTGCCACATCAGACTTTATGCCTATGTGGCAAGCTTAAGCACCTGTAGGAGAAAGTGAGGTGCCCGTCCGTTGCACGGAAGAGTGAAATGCATTGATCGGGGTTTTGTTTATTTTTACAAAGGATGTGGGGGTCATCTCATGTGCAACCGGGGCGACGTGTCAGGCACCAAATAACAGTGCAGAACAGCAGGGCGGGACGACCCCACTGCATCGCCCAAAGTGTTAATAATGAGCAATGAGACGTCAAATCACAATGCCGCACCTTCCCAGACGAACGAAGCAACCATTATTTCACACTTCGGTTCGACATCATCTCAAACCACGTACTAGTATTGCTTCTGCCTCAAGAGGGACACGCGCATCGCCTTTGTACATCATGACACGTGGGACCGCATGACAGGCCATGCTCCCCCGCCGATCGCTGTGTAAAATCACCTCATTTTTACTATACTTCCTCTGGATCGGTTTAATACATGGCATGCATGAACAGTACGCTAGCCTTTTAAAAAATGTATACTTTTGTACAGTAGTAATCCACTATCGATGGATTGCGCCATGGAGCAAAATTTAAAATTTTAAAAAAAGGTGGTACATATAGAGAGCGCTCGTCGCCAAATTATGCATATAGTACTTTTAAAAAAGCTAGTACGTGCTTAATTGGGGTGCTAAATTCTATTAAAGAAATACTAGTACTAGTATGTACATCTTGAAGAGTTAAAGTAACGATAAGAAACATAACATAGTTCTCATTGGGGCTCAAAGACAACACACCCCTCAAATTAAACTAACCACACCTGAAATTAAACTATGCAACTAATCCGGTAGACACTGCATTAGAAGTTTAGAACCGCCATGAGCAACGACACTGCCACCTTACTCGGAGTCCTCGTCCACGTCCTCAACTTTGTCCTTGTCCCTCTTCCTCTTGGCTAATACTTCTTTGCTTGAACCGCCAACTTGGCTGTTGCTCTTCATCCAACCCTTGTAGATATTGAAACAAAGGTAGCCATCCATTGCAGCGTACTGGATGTGGTCTATATCTAGTACATTGCGCTCCCATGCATGACGATGAAACGTGTAATGAGGTTTCTCCAGTTTGCGGTACGAAGGATGAACCATGGCTCCTGCCAGGGTCAGCATTGAGGGCTGACGAGAGGGCACCAGCCGATTCTTCTGGAGGTCGAAGGGGTTGCCTACAACGAGGCCTATCCGACGCAGGACTTCTTTGTCGTTCTTAAAGTCTACTGTAACGAATTTGACTGTTTTGTCCTCGAGGAAGTTCTTAAAATCCTGGCACTCAACGTCGGCATGGCATATGTGGTAGACCAAGCAAACGTTATGTACGCAAACCTGGATCACGGCGGGCTTCTTCCTCTCTTCGTCCTTTAGATCCTTCTCTCGTCCCACGAGTGTGGTGTACTCAACATCTAGCCTAGCGACCCAGTCATCATGTGAGTTTTCAAACATGCGTTTGAAGCGAGAAAGGCATCCTTTCACCGTCACGGAAGTACGGGTGTAGATGACGTCGAACTCATCGCCGGTGATGGTTCTAACCTTGTACTCATCGTCGATCGGGGAGATTTGGGACGCCATGGATTTTTGAGGAGGGTTAGGATTAGTGGAACTGCCGTAATGTGAATGGACGGGACGACTAGGAGCGAACCGCCATACTCCCTCCGTCACGGTTTAGAAGGCGCGCTTGGAAATTCTCTGGGACCTAGGTGGTTATCTATTGGTTGTGAGATGGACTAAAAAATAGCATTCACACTACGCATGCATATAGAAATAGTATATCAGAGTACTAATTAGCTACTAGAAATAAATGCAATGCGCCCTAAACCTTGTCCATTGTGGAAACGCACACAAATTTAACTATGCCTTCTAAACCGTGACGGAGGGAGTAGTATTAAAGGACGTGCAGGAAAGAGTAGGAGCGAACTGCCAGCGTGCGAACGGCAGGGTAGTGGCTTTCCATTCTCCCATGATACGGGCTTCCGAGAGCCCTTGGATCTGAGATCGAACGGTTGCATGGCGTGAGTCTAGACCTATGGGTGAATATCCTATCCTGGAGGGTTATTCTGCAAATTTTCAGCAACTTAGCATGCAACCGTTTTATCTCAGATCCAAGAGCTTCCAGCAGCCCGTATCATGGTCGCGCCTACCACGACTATCGCGTCGCTCGCGTGGTCGCGCCCTTGGAGATTTAACACGGTGCGTTAGGCTATCTGATGTTGGCATGTCATACATAGTCATCACTTAGTCACTCATTCTACAACAAGGTTGGCTATAAGTGTATTTTTTTTACTCCTCTCTATCTCTTTCTTCGTACTCCCTCCGTCCCATAATATAAGAACGTTTTTGACACTAGCTAGTGTATTGTCAAAAACGTTCTATATAATGGGACACAGGGAGTACTAGTATTTATTGCATTTGCCAAGGAGTGACCTCTTCCAATGAAATGGTGTTGCTAAGTTTGCTTCATTTAATTAGCTATAGACTCAAAATTGTCTTTTCACCTAGGTACACGCGCTTAGCACCGCTTTCTTCCTTGGGTCACCAAACTAGTCTCTCTCTTCTTGATTAACTTGCCACATTAGACTTTATGCCTATGTGGCAAGCTTAAGCACCTGTAGGGAGCAAGTAAGTACAATAGTGCGCTTTACATGGCATTTTTGCATATGTGGAGGAAAGAGAGGCAAGGAAAAAGTGGAGAAGTGGGCTCTCAAGCAAGAGCCAGCCTCTACTACTACATGGTGGAGCATTGGGAGAGGCGCCTGTATGGAGGTGGTCAAGAATCAGGAGACTCACGCCGGTCGTAGTGCCGGAGTTAAAATGATAATGGCAAGTCAAATCATGGGGCCCCACCTGTCCAGCAGTAACTCGCTGTCAAATCACATAGCCCTATGTTTGCAGCAGCCTACTCCCTTGTCTTCTCGCGTCTCTGTCGAACCGACTAGGCGGAACTGTCCCGCCGCCTACCGGGCAGGAAAAGCCACGCCCTCGACTTTTAAATAGTATACAATATACTAATCTTGTATCCATGGATTGCGCCCGCGCCATGGAGCAAAGCGTCTAGAAAACGGCAGTACACATGTACGGAGTATACAGCACGCCCGTCGCGTTCGCGTCGCACCCCAGACGGTCGGTCGGTCTGGCACGCTGCTCTCCGAATGGAACGCGCGTCATATTGCATTCGCACACACATGTGGGACGGCAATTGAGAACCGACCATACACAACAAAAAAAGACACATCCGTGACATTTTGGGCCGAACGAATTTTTTTTTATCATACATATGACACTTCTATGACGATAATTGTGACAAAACCCGGTATCATCATAGATGTGGTGGGCTCCTACTTCTATGACAAAAAATCATGACAGAAAATGGGCTTTTCGTCCTGGGCGGGCTGGAGACGCAGCCGCATGACATTCTTTGGGCCGTCCATGACGGAAAAAACCGTGGTAGAAGCGAGGGGGAGGAAAATTTCGGGGAGTTTCCGGTTACGGTGGGAGGTCGGGGGCCGAGCAATGCACGTTTCTCTCGTGCGTACGTGCGTGTGTGTGAGGCATTGGCTCTAACTGAAGCCGAGCGAGGCGTTGGGCTGTAACTGAACTAGAGCGATTGCACCGCGAACTCTGGCGTTATCGAACCCGAGCGATCGATCGATGGCTGTTAATCGAACCCGATGGAGTGATTCGCCGCTACTGCTGCTAATCAAGCCGATCGACATCGCCTGCGGGATGAATAGTGAGCGTTGCGTGGGGGGTTGGATGAGCGATTGAACGGTGGCGTTGCCTCCGGATGAATAGGAACCCGTGGTGTAGAGGGCTGGATGAGCGATGAAGCGGTGGAGGGTGCCCGTGGAGGGGTGGCCATGGAGGGGTGGTTGAACAGGACCCGTGGTGTGGAGGGCTGGATGAACAGTGAGCGGTGGAGGGTGCCCGTGGAGGGGTGGTTGAACAGAGCGGTGGAGTAAGCGGTGGAGGCTGGATGTACAGGAGCCCGTGGAGGCTGGAGGAGGTCGACGGTAGCCCGTGGAGGCTGGAGGAGGTCGACGGTGGAGATGAATAGTATCCCATGGAGTCCCGTTTTGCGGTAAGCCACACCCCTCCCCCCTCCCCCCCCCCCCCCCGTTTAGACAATAGCGCTCCAACACAAGTTAGTTTCGTCCGTTTTGCGGTACGCCACACCCCTCTCGATCAACAGGACCCCCGTTTCGACCATAGGAGGTCGTTTCCTCCGTTTGCGATGCACGCCACACCCTCCCGATCAACAGGACCCCGTTTGACCTTAGGAGGTCCGTTTGTCTGCTTGATGCGCCACACCCCTCCCGATGAACAGGACCCCGTTTCGACCGTAGGGAGGTCCGTTTAAATCCGCTTTTGCGGTACGCCACACCCCTCCCGATCAACAGGACCCCCGTTTTGACCGTAGGAGGTCCTTTTCCTCTGTTTTGCGGTACGCCACACCCCTACCGATCAATAGGACCCCCGTTTCGACCGTAGGAGGTCTGTTTCCTCCGTTTTGCGGTATGCGCGACTAGGCGTTCGAGACCCCGCCCGTATGTACACATACGTGACCGTATTTTCTTTCTTGCACCCTGGCCGCTGTACGTACGTGTACATGCTACGTGCGTGCCTATACTACGACACGTGTGCGCCTCTACTATGACACGTGCGTGCCTCTACATCAACCAGTATGTACGTACATGTTCGCGACCAGGATGACAACGCTACGTACGCTTCGACCAGGTGGGTCCCGACTGTCAGGCACTTCCTTGCCTGCGAAGATGTAGCTGGTGGGTCCCAGCAGTCAGGGGGGCGAATCGTTTTTCTTGCCTGGACGCACTTCCTTGCATGAGAAGGTGTAGTTGCTGGGTCCCAGCAGTCAGGGGGGCAAATCGTTTTTTTTTTGCCCGGACGCACTTCCTTGCGTGCGAAGGTGTAGCTGCTAGGTCCCAGCAGTCAGGGGGGTGAATAGTTTTTTTTTGCCCGGACGCACTTCCTTGCGTGCGAAGGTGTAGCTGGTGGGTCCCAGCAGTCGGGGGGTGAATCATTTTTTTTTCGGACGCACTTCCTTGCGTGCGAAGATGTAGTTGGTGGGTCCCAACAGTCAGGGGGGCGAATCGTTTTTTCGGACGCACTTCCTTGCGTGCGAAGATGTAGCTGGTGGGTCCCAGCGATCGAAGCGAATCAATTTTTTCGTGAAATACGGTGGCCCGTCCGGTCGGTCCCCACCGCCGGTGGAGGAATAATTATTTTGGCGTAATAAGGAGGCACTTCCTTGAGGCTGCCGTGGACCCGGTGTCGCCCTCTCCACGCACGATCCACGTCCGATGGAAGTCATTCCTTGACCACGTTGACCACGCCAAGGCCGAGAGCACCACGGCGGTGGACGATGGCGAGGCCTAGGAAGGGACGGCGGGCCGGGGAAGACGCGGCGGTGGATGCACACGCGAAGAGGAGTACGAGGGTTCACTGGTTCGGATCTTGTTGCCGCCGCCGCAGAATAACAGGGGTGTGGGTCGATTGGGTGAGTGGAGGGATGGCACGGCCAGCGGTGGGAGTAGTAGGGGCGGTGAGGCCTCCGGCAAAGACAACCCGGCCATGGGAGGCAGGAGCAGCGGCACGACGGCGCTGCTTTGGGCGGCCGGAGCAAGAAGACCAGAGGTTGAAGAAGCACGACGGCCGTTGGATGGACATCGTACGGTCACTGCAGCTAGAATCGTTTATATTGACTAAGTTGACAAAGCCCTTGGTACGTCAACTTAGTAGGCCCACAGGTCAGCTTCCGAAACGGTGCGCCCCAGATGTCAGGGGGATGAATCATTTTTTGGGCGGGTGAAGCTAGAATATCCGAGATTGAAGAAGAAGCACGACATCCGTTGGATGGACATCCAACGGCCACTGCTGCTAGAACCGTGTGTTGACTATAAGTTGACAAAGCCTTGCATACCCGTCAACTTTGTCTTTTTAGGGGACGCGTCAACTTAGTAAGGCCAGAAGTGTGTGGCAGAGAACTTATAGCCCATTTGAGATTTGTAAGAATGTGTAGCCCATTTTTGATTTCTAATGGAATTTACTACAGCCCATTTACAGTCTATTAAAAGTACAGCCCATTTCAACCAACCGTTCAAAACAGAATTCAATAAAATTTCCCACATTTTGATGGGATCCGAATATTTTTATCCCGAAATTTTAGTCAGATTAAATACAATTTCAATATAAATTTATATTGCATAAAAATCCAACGAAACATTCCGCTCGCAACAATTATTGAAATTAAAATTTTCAATATTCCATAATTAATATTTTATAAAGTAATCACTGTTTGGTGCATTTTTTTATAGTTACTACCCAGTTTTATAATTACATCCCATTTATTATTTCTTAAAGCCCATTTTCTTGTTAAGCCTAATGCATCCCTCCTAGGAAAGATTTGCAGCCTAGAGGGGGAGAATAACAACTTGACCTTGCCTGGGTATTCCTAAAAAAAGTATAGCTGGGCTAGCCATTTTCAGCTTGAAAAAATTAATATCTGGGCTGGATATCTGGCCTGGCTAGACGGGCCACAGCTTCGCCAGATTAATACACGCAGCGATGTTTTCGTTGTTGTTCAGAGGAGAAAAATTAATATCTGGGGTAAACAACGAAAAACTCTGCAGTGCTCACACCTCAAAAACACAAATACTGCTCGAGCTGCTTGGTCCCAGCTGTCGGCCGCTTCTTGTGCAATGTTCTCGTTTATTGACTACTCCCTCCTTTCCGGTTTATAATGCTCAATTCAAAAATCTCACCAATCAAGGTAGATGGCGAGTGGTGGAATACTTTTTCTAGTTTTGCAAAAGCACCTAATTAATGCTCTTGTTATCCTCAAAAAATTATGTTTATCAATGCATTAATCGCAATGCATGCATGCATAAAGTACATGCATTGGTCAATTTTCTCTTAATACTTGCATGCAATGATTTAATGCACCTTGGAATCTGAACATGTGATGGAAAACAACCAAATTGAGCCTTATAAAATGGAAAAACTAAAATTTTGAGATATGCCCTATAAACCGGAAAGGAGGGAGTACATAGGTAGACAATGGTGTGGGACCGTGATGTTAGGAAACCAGGAGGAAGCAAAATAAATTATAGTTATATATATATATATATATATATATATAATAAGGAGGCACTTGCGTACGTGAGGCTATGGACCTGGTGGGTCCCCATTGTCATCCTATCCAAGTAAAGTGATCTCCTCGCTGCGCTTTCCGCCCAAACAGTACTGGCGGCCCGCTTTGGTGCAAAGGCGATTGCTCCGCCTTCAAACGACACAAGTGTCGTCCGTCCGTCCATCTGCCGCACACATTAACGGTACACGGTTGCCGAGGCGGCTACTCTGGCGTCACACGTCCGTCCCTCCGCCTGCCCACCATTGCTATATAAACTGCTTCGCCGGCCATAGCCACAGTCATCCGCATCCGTTGCCTTTCTCCTATCCACACCACTACTGCCCACCATGGCTTCCTCGCGCTCCAGCGCTCTTCGGGACGGGCGTACGACCGGCTGGCTGGCATTGCTGCCGGTGGGCTGGCATTGCTGCCATTGCTGCCGGCCGGCTGGCCGGCAGGCAGCCGGAGGACGACGACGTCCCAATGGAGAACATGGTAGTCGACGATCCGGCGCCAACCCCCTCCTCCGCGCCATCCTCGCCGATGCATTGCACCATGACCATCGGCGAGGACCGTGCCAATATATGGACAGGGTGAGGCAGATGCGTGAGGAGCAGTTCCGGGAGGCGCAGGCCGACGCCGCCTACAACCACCATCTCCTCCAGGAGCACCTCCAGGCGGAGGAGCAGATCACCGCGGAGCGGGCGGAGCAGGAGGCGCTGCTCGACTCGTACCGCTCCGCTCGCTAGGGCCGCCTCGAGCACTGGCGGTACCGCATGCGGGTGGCGGAGGCTACGACCGCCTACAAAGAGGCTAGCAAAGAGGGCGATGAAGCGGGCGAGGTGCTGTTTGGCGAGACCGAGGACGAGGCAGAGGACAATGCCGGCTCCGACGAGTCCCCGCTCCGCCGACGCCCCGCGGCGCCAACAACAAGGCAGAGGACACCGCCGGCTCCGCCGAGGCCCCGCCCTGCCAACAACGAGGCAGAGGACATCGCCGGCTCAGCCGAGGCCCCACTGTGCCGGCAACGTGGGGGAGGATTTCCACCGCTCCACTGAGGCGCCGCCCACCGGAAACGAGACAGAGCCATCGCCGGCTCCGCTGAGGCCTCGCCCTACTGCCAACGTGGCCGTGCCATACAGAAAACGAGGAAGAGTAAAACATGGTAGGTCACCGCCGCTCGGGTCCAAGTAAGGCCACCGCTGCTACCCTCCGGTTGAAGCCAAGCTTGGCGGGTTGACCATTGATGGCCGGTTAGCTTCTTGGCGGCGACGTGGAGTCGGAGAGCTGCGCTGGAGAAGAATGTTGCTTCTACTTGACTGCTGGTGCAGTTGGCTGACTGACACGTGGGCCCAACAGGCCACATGTCAGTTACGCAACTGCACCTGCAGTTAAGTCACTGAAGCTTCTGTTCGGCTCAGCGGGACACAGGTGGGTAGCTTCGGTTAATTAATTATACCTCCAGCGCACCCCTTTTTAGTTTTTTTCGAAAAGGAGGATGACCCGCCTGCATTCGGGAGATGCATGCGCCACAAACACCTTTTAGTTGAAGAATGTATGAAATGTAATGAAAGCCGGCATGTTTATATGAAATTTGACCGTGTATGAATGAATTTATTTCGATTAGTTCAATTCCTGTATTGGCATTGGATGAACATGCAAAACAATACGTACTAGCATTATTCCCAGGGTGATCACCATGTTTGCAGTAGTTTCACATGTACTCCCTCCGGTCCTTTCTAGTCTGCATACAAGTTTTGTCTGCAATCAAAGTATCTCTACTTTGACCAATCTTATACAAGAAAGTATGCACTTTCACAATGTGCAGTAAAAGGAACATAAGGAGTACAAAGAGTTTGAGCATCTTTTTAGCGTTTCTATACATTGCAATCAAACACACAGGCCTGGCAATTCATAGAGAACATTCAAAACAATCGATGATTATGCATCTCAGCGACTCACATGTCAGAGGCAATATTTACTTCACAACTAAAGAATAAAGAAAAAATTGATCGCCGCTGCTGACAGCAAAGGGCGTCCCATTCGAAAATATCAAACGCATATCTTGCTAAAATCAATGAGCAAAATTTTACAAGGTTGTCCCATTCCAAAATATCAAATGCCTACGATTGTGGAATGGGCAGGGTTTGCCATCGATTCGGACATTGACATGGCAACTCGTGCTAAATAAACCAGCTGTTCTTTTGTGCAGTTCTAGCAAAATCAACCAAATTCAGCGTAGCTTGTATGATTTCGCCCTTATATGTTGCAACGCCTTGAACTTATGGGCACCTCCTTTCTTGTGGTGGAAATGAATGATTCGATGTATTCATGAACATTTTGTGCAGTTCCGTTGAAATCAAGCTGAGCACCCTGTTTGCACAAATACAAAAAAGTGATTAGTATAAAGCAAATTGTACTATGAATTGACAGTTTCAACAGGCACATCCATGGTCCATGTAGAGCACACTTTTAGAAAAATGGAACTCACCAGAAAGAATCCTAGAACAACATTGTACTCGCGCATCACAGCAAAAAAATGGAGATTTGTCGGTCCTTCTGAGCTGAAGTTAGTTTGGTCTTGTGGGGAGTAATGTAACCATCCTTCAACTGCTCCTTCTGATGAGAAGATAAGCGGTGCTTATTCATCTGGCATAATCGGAACTAGTCACTTCACGTACTCCATATTCTTCTTCAGAGGAATATGATCCTGTTGTGCAAAGACAAGAGGACTACTAAATGCTAGCATCCATGTTTGCTCGAAAAAAGGAAAGGAAATATTTAAAACAACACAGATGAAGCACTTCCCAAGGACAATACCACTTTTTCATGACAGTATCTAAACAGTAGCCCAACACCAATAGAGATGACAAAGCTCAATCATATGGATGAAATCAGTGGGCGAGTACCAACCTTTCTCAGGAGGCTGATTGTGTAGAGCATACAGATGAAGCACTTCTTGGGAACCATCTGTTGCTATCTACAGGGGTGCCCATGCTTACTATATACTCCTCAGTTAGTTTAATGTTTCCAACATCTTCTTGTGCAGTTCCACTAAAATATATGGTATCTTCAAAGAAGATCCCTGTTTGCACAAGTAGAGATAATTACGTATGGCATCAAATCAGTGGCAAAACAATTGCTCGTTCTAGCCATAGCAATAAATTAAGATGCAGAACTATATCATTACTTGTGTCATCACAGTTCCAGTGCTTCATTACAGCACCAGGAGTTGATTTTTGTTTTTCTTCCGCTTGTTTTCCCCCGTCATTGCTTGGTTCAATAACAGACAAGCTTCGCCTTCAATGTAAGATTTGCCATGTCAGGTAGGGAGCACAAGTATAGTACTAAACTTAATTTTCTGATGAAAGTGGGAAAATACATGCCAGCAGTTGGGAAATATCCTTATCTTACCTCAATGGGATATTACGGTGCACATACAGATTGGAAGTCTTGTCTCCATTTGTGCAGTTCACTAAAATCAAGCAACATTATCGTACAAGTAGCACAACATATGAAAGCACACTACAGAATCATGTGAAAGAAGGCTAGTACTGACCTCTCATGATGTGGAATTCAAACAACTCAGAAGAAGAAGATCTGAACCAAATTCGCCTTAACGGATAGGAAGTAAGATCTCCTCTTGTGTAGTTCCACTAAGATCAAACAATCAAGCAACGTTGTCAGTGTGACATTTTGGTTGAACTGCACAAAACACTCTTAAAACAAAAGTGTTTTGTGTAGTGCAATAAAAGGTCACAATGGCAACGAGGTGAAGTAGATAACCCTGTTTACACAGAGGTGCAAAGGAAACAATTAGTGGTCAATAACGGCGGATGACACAGAAGCCAACAAAAAGAAGCATCTACCTTATCTGAATGGGAAAGAAAGCAAGACAGTAACATTTCTCAAACGGTGGCATTGATTAATATTAACATAGAGATTATATTAACAATAAAATTCGTTAAACATGTAATTTGCTTTTAATTGTGGCATTGCATCAATTTTCCAGCGGCATTATTAGAGGGTGTTTGTTTACAGGGACATTTTGGTGTAGGGACTAAAAAAACTCCGTGTCAGTCACATCTAAACCAAACAGGAGGGACTTTTCGGGACTAAAAGTGGGCATTTGGGACTAAAGAAAGAAGACCCCGAGGGAATCTTTTGGGACTTTTTCCAACATTTGCCCCTGCCACGCATCGCACCTTGTTTCTTTTAGTTCATTACTAGGGGTAACATGGTCTTTTATCATGTCATTTAATAACCTCTAGTCCATGTTTAGTCCCTGGAACCAAGCAGCTAGGGACTAGGGAGTTTTTAACCAAATAGGGCCATAGATTAACAACAGCTAATGAGTTGCACTGGACAGTGGATGCACCAGCACCATGTGCATCTACCGATGTACTGTGGTCATGCACAGTCTGTTGCAACAAAGAACAAACAACCAAGGAGCATATTTGTGTTGGTCCCAGTTTTGTTATCTTTAGACACCTTTCCCTATGTGAGTGCAGCAAATCTAGTCCTGCTCAAACTCTATAGCCTTGTCCCTTCCTTTCCTTTTTTAACTAGTACTTTCGCCCCTTCCTTTCCTCTTTGAACCACGTCCGAGATTTATGCGATACAACTTTCCCCACTACTTTCCCCCATTCCTTTCCTCTTTGAACCACATCCTAGATTCATGCTATACAACTTTCCCCTTCATTTCCTCTTTGAACCACGTCCTAGATTCATGCTATATACAACTTTTCCCACTACTTTCCCCACTCCTTTCCTCTTTGAACCACGTCCTAGATTCATGGTATACATGCAGCTAGAGCAATGCATGTGGAGTAAGTAAAATATACATTAAGGTTCTTGGGGCGTGGTTCGGTGGGCGGCAGGACGGCGGCGAAGAAGAAGGGTTGGAGGCCCTCCCGCGCTGCCGCTGGGTAGAAAGTGAACAGCAGCGTCGGTAGTGGATTCCCTGCCTCGCTGACGGCGACAGCGTTAAGCCTCCTTCCCTTCTCGGTGGACGGATCCTGCCGACTCTTTGAGCAGCAGTGAGGGGAGAGAGAGGCCAACGAAGTCTTGTTTAGATCTGGAGAGGGCGAGAGAGTGTGAAGAGAGCAACTACAAGTGCTGAGGATCCAGCTCCAGTGGGGGAGGGCGAGAGAGTGTGAAGAGAACAACTACAAGCGCTGAGGCTCCAGCGTGTATATATATACTGGAGAGAGAGTGTGAAGCGTGCAAACCCTAGAAAACATTTTGACCAGTCAAAGAATCCTCCTAGCAAAAATTATGCTCAAGTGTAGTTATCGAACCCGAGACCTCAAGTTTGATGAGCGAACGGGCTAACCAGCTACACAACCCTCCCATTATGTTCAACGAGAGGAAAATAACCTTTTTAACGTTCCTGCATTCGTGTGACAGGCATGCCGTGTTTGTGTGTGTGTGTGTGTGTGTGTGTGGGAGTCATTAGGATTTCAATCATAATCGTGTCATGTGGCTTTGGTGGTAAGACTATCCACGGTGGTGCAGAAATAATGCAGCCTTAGTCACCTTACCTCTCTCCACGTAGTACGTTGGGTCCCACCGGTCGGAGGGTGAAACAAACAAATTAATAAGAAAAACTAAAAGCGCCAGTGATGTATCTTACTACCTCACACATCTCGCTACTGCTCGGGAACACTGTCCAATTGATCCCTCTGTTCGCTCATGTACTATTTTAAGTGAATCCTTATTATAACATGCACACAATTTTTGGGCACTTGTATTCGACTTAAGTCAGTGTGCCACCGTATCTCATATACTTACTACTCCCTCCGTCTAGGTGTAATAAGTCATGTTAGAAGGTGCAACGGGACCAAGGTGTGTGCGTGTGCGTGTGTGTGTTTAACAGCATGTGTGTGTTAGAGAGTGCGACAGAACGGCCTACTCCTACAGAGATATGGTGTGTAGTGCACTGGCGGAGATTCAGTAGCAAACATGGGCGGGCCAGTACGAAGGAAGACTCGGTATTTTTATTTTGATGGCTCAATTTACAGTTTGTCTCCACTGCATCTTCCTTTGGCTGGGCGGGCCACGGCCGTTTTTCCTAACACGTAGCTCCGCCAGTGGTGTAGTGTACGATTTTGGCCGCGAGAGTCGGTGCATCCTCTCGTTTCTGGGCGTGCCCGGTAGGGACATGCGGACAGCTTCCACGCCCGCTCCTGACCAGCCTGGCCCACCCAAAGCCCCTCCACCGCTCGCGCGCGCTTCCCGCCCGAAACGGTCAGCGCCGCTCCAAAGAATCGGTGCCGCATTCATGCCCGGGCAGAGCGGACGCGACCTCTCACTGGCGCAAGAGTGATGGTTGCTTCGTCCGTCCAACTTACTGCTAGGTCTATGTGATTTGACGGCTCATTGGTCTTTATTACTGAGGTGGTAGGACTGTTGGATGTCCCACGCTTCCGGCGAAAGGAGGTAGTAGATTACAATTTTCTCCATTCTTACAGCGGAGGAGTGCAAGAGAAGTGAAAACACGCAGGCTCATTGATTACATGGCCCACCTCACACTATCACCGTGCGACACCTAACTCTTTACATAGTACTCCCTCTGTTCCTAAATATTACTAGATGAGTCCCCGCTCGTTGCCGCGGAACAGCGGTATATCTCTCTCATAAAATTATCGATTTCATAGAACTAAAAAAATCTATAACCGCATGACAAATGTGGTAGCCAAACTAAATAAACTCCCATCATCATTTAGATCATCCCACATAAAATAGATCAGCCAACTCCTACTGCATAATGGGATTATATTTTTCTTTTTGACATGTTAATGGGACTTAAAAGCTCACTTACATGCATGCTACTGGTGCATGCTTGCATGCAGAAATGTTGATGTGATTTAAAACCCACTACCATGCATGTGCCACGGTATTTCTGCATGCTTGCATGTGGCTTAGTGCTGAGCCTCTCAAAGTCTAGATCAGACGGCTATTATGACTGATTTACTTCATCTAACAGCTACGTCAATTTTGATGATGTAGCTCAAGGAGAGGATAGAGAATTCCTATTAGTGGGGGCTAGCTATTACTAGTAGATAAGTCTTTGTAGAGATTCCACTAGGTGAACTACATACGGAACAAAATGAATGAATTTACACTTAAAATGCATCTATATACATCCGCATGTGGTTAATGGTGAAATCTCTACAAAGACTTATATTTAAAACGGAGGAAGTACTAGTATAGTACTAGTACGTCTTGTAATTTATCAATGAGATAAATTTGTACAATGCTATGAAGCTTCCAGCTCTGTTACATGTATCTTGCGTCCAAGGTTGCCCGTTGCAACATTTCATCAAATACAAAGGAGACTAACATGCATGCTATTGCATCTCAATGATTGACAGATCATAGCAAATATGTAATCCCTCCGTTCCAAAATAAGTGTCTCAACTTTGTGCAAACTTTAGTACAAAGTTGTACTACTACTAAAGTTGACACTTATTTTGGAACAGAGACAGCTAAAGAAAAAATGATCCATGCAGTCCCTAGCCCTTGAACCGTGAACCTGACCAGGCTTCAATTTGTCGGCAACGTTCGAGCTTCTAATAAATGAAGTTTGCAACCTTTTGACCATCGGATCATTTTGTGCAGTTTCACCAAAATCGAGATGAGCATCCACAGGGCAAAAGAAATTGAAGAAGCGTGATTAGAGTAAGATTACTAGGACTAGTTGATGAGACATAAACTCATCACAAATACAGTACGTAGAAGCCGGTATAGGTATCAGGTATGTGCGGGGCGAAGAAGTAGAGAAATATCCACAGGGAGTGATGTGGGCAGCTGGAGCAGTGGTGCAAGCCGGCTGTAAAGGAAGTTGTACCTGAGGGATGTAGCTTGACCATGAGGAGGGCGGCGGGAGGCAGCAACTGCCCACGTCGCGGCAGTGAGCAAGGGATGAAGGCAACCTCACCGGCTTTGTGAGAGAGAACGGCGGGGACCCCTGATCGGGACGTGCCGACAGTGGGTTTTCGCCGTCGGCGACGGACACCGCATCTACACTAAGCATCCACCCCTTCCCCAAGCGTACGTGATCCGCCGGGATGTTAGAGATGTGGCCACGGTCGTTTTGTGTGAGAGAGTGTGAAGAGAGCAACCCCAGCAAGCAACCGTGTAGGCTGGCCCGTCCCCGACTATGTATATAGTGGAGTGGTTTCCTTTTCTCTCCATATGAACCTATCATATTGCGACGTGCCCTTTGAAGAAAAAAATTATTTATAAAAATGACGCGGCACCTACTA